>CM045768.1:24335033-24935033 GCA_025200525.1 Camellia lanceoleosa
GCAGCAACCAGGCAACAATAAAGTCCTCCTACATCGAATTCCAATCAAAACAAGAAATTCCCCAAATTTAAAGAAGTTTTGTGATAAAATTAAAGTCTAAAATTTGATCAGCACATAAAAAATTTGGACCCTAGGTTATGCAGGCAGAACTATGAACTTCAGTTTCTAGAAATGCATCACATTGATACAATAACTAATGTCAGTTGATGTAATATTTTTACCCGTCTTGTCATTACGAGTCTAGGATCTCAACTTCCTGTCCGTTAATATTTTGACACTTGTCCATCAATCCAAGCTTCATCTGGATCTTCAACCAAACATGAGAACCTACAATGATATTCACTGGAGTGCCCTGCATGTGAAATTCAAAAAAGATTATCAAAGCTTAAGATCTCAGAATTTATCGGAGGAAAATAAAATTCTAATAGCAAACAGGACATAGAAGATTCTGTATGTGCAACCAAGTTCCATTTATGGCGCTGTATCAATAAAAAACATACATGTACACTTCA
Organism: Camellia lanceoleosa; assembly: GCA_025200525.1. Lineage (NCBI taxonomy): Eukaryota > Viridiplantae > Streptophyta > Magnoliopsida > Ericales > Theaceae > Camellia > Camellia lanceoleosa. The sequence goes on from CM045768.1 coordinate 24,335,546, forward strand.
ACAAACATATATCTCAAACACACCTGCAGCAGCATAGATATAAGCGGCAGAGAAATAGGTAAGGACCAAACCAAACTAAGTATTGTGTCCCAATCAAGTGGTCAGCTACATGAATCGTCTTCGCCGTTTTGATCTATCAAGGGCTATATGCTCAATTAAATTAAATAAATTCATATGTTTTCTACTACTGCATACCATATTAGATTAGGTCTTCCTCCACTAACATCTCCATTTATGGTGATCATATCACTCTTCCTTACCATTGCATCTATACATCATTGTTGTACTTGACCAAAACTATCTTAACCTATTCTCTCTAGACTTATCTTCTATAGGTGCTACTCCTACAATTTTCCAAATATATATCCATGCAGTTTTTAAATGTCTACCAATATATATCACATAGCCAATCTGCATTGGTGTTCCGTATATTTAAGTTGATATCTAAAATGTCAATATATCCACCAACATCTCCGGACATCTAATGGCACTACATAAGTAAACAGCCCAAATGAATGCACCAAAGGCTATTTACCAACAGATCATGACATCTACCTACTGGCATTAGTATACAACCAAAATAAACGCATCAAAACCTCTATTCCAAAAGCTTGAGAGATTTGAGTTCATTAGGTGGCTATCTACAATGACTTCTTCTGGTAGCATGCTTGGGTCTAGATTCTTTGAAAAGACACCACAACAACCCAAGAGGTGGTATTGAGTCATTTATTATCCATAGATATCATTAACAATATTGACATATTGTAACCTCATGTATCTTGAGTCAATCAATCTGAGACAATTTGAAGTATCTAGCAAATTCATTATCAATTTAATTTTACTTATATATTTCATTTTTATATTATGTTGATCATGTGTATTTTTTTTTTTTTTTTTTAATACAAGTGACAATTTATTGATGAAAAGGAACCAAGAGGTAGTGTTGCCTATATACAACTTCCACAACTAAAACAAGAAAACAACATAGGATCCTCTACACCACTTTCTACTTGAAAAAACTACTCAATTAAGGTTGTGTTTGGATCACAGATTTGAGAAGGGAATTCTGGGAGGAAAGAAAAAAAAATAATGAAAAAGTGGTGGGGTTGGGGGGATTAATACATATTTCATTCACTTTTCCCTCATTATTTCATTTTCCTTCACCAATCCCCACTCAAAACATAGAACAGTAAAAAATCTTCTCTAGATAAAAAAAAAGAGATTCCTTTATACCCTATAAAGACCAATGCTTCTGCTCTCCCCAAATTATCCACATCACACACAAACATGCCAATGTTTAAAGCCTTCATTCTTCTCTTTACAACTCTCCTTCTCTTCAACAATGAATGTCCACCATCAGTTATCCAAAAAAAAAAAAAAATGAATGTCCACCATTCTCTAGGAAAAAATGCAATTCACCCTAAACATGACCAAAATCACCTCTTAAAGCTCTCTAGCCATATGAAAAATTAATAAATAGGTGGTTAACTGACTTCGGTTTGCACTTGCAAATACAACACCAATACCAAAATGTGGCATTTGAGCATCAAATTACCAATAGTTTTACATAAGCTACCTTTTTTCTTTTTTTGATAAATAATAGAACTTTAGTAGAAAAGCATCAAGACGATGCAAAGAATACCAAAAATAACAACCCACAAATGGGCCCAGCAAAACTAACTAATCAAATCCTTTACAAAATTTACAAAAACCAAAACATTAGGATCAACCGAACTCGTAACCCAACTGTGCAATACCAACAAAAGCCTATTCTCTAACCAAGGAACTGACTAACACACATCCCAGAAGACTAAACTATTACACTCCAACCAAATCAACCAAAGCAAACAAAGAAACAAGCAACCAAGCCTTCGGCGCCTCTTCCCAACCTTAGCTCCACCCCAACTCTATAACACCCAACACAGGCCGAGGTTGCACCCAAACCATTGAAACAAATAAGCCTGTCTTTGAAGGTGAACAGAGAGATGTACCTTGATGATCCACCCAAAACACATAGAAAGATTTTACCTGAACACCCCAACATGAACATCACCCATCTCAATGCACCATCCTTAACGTCCACTATGTGTTGCAATCTTATGTAACCTTTCCAAGAGACATCACAACTCACCAACCTCCAAACATGGGATCAAATAATCTTGTAGAAATCGCACACTATCATTATTGTGTGAATGAGTAATGTAAGAAGAGTTAAGAGTATGCATACTGCAACAAAATCCTTTAGAGGCTCTTATGTCCTAAAGCTACTAAGTGCATGATGTAAAAGTAACTTTGTTGTTCTAACTGGTTTTCCTTTGGAATTTCAATGGATATACTTACAAGAGCACATCTTCACCAGATTATCTCGAAATACAATATCTTAACTCTGTGTGCAAGTTCACGGCAGTCAGCTCCTCAGTGCATCTATTTCTCATTTTATGAGTTAATCTATTTCTTTTCAATCTATAGTGTTTTCCTTTTCAGATTGGCATTTCCACTCGAATGCATAACAAAATTCAAACACAATCAATTGGCCGACAATGAATTTTCAATCGCAAGGAAGTAAAATTACAGATCATATAAACTAACAATAGAAACTTATCAAATCAAACGAACATTTGGATCCGCATTGCCTAATTATGCAAAATATGAATCCAAAAACTTGACATACCATTTTTGATTGACGAGAAAAGCTCAACTACATGGATTTTGATATTCTTTGGAGACAATAAACACTCCGATCCCAATCTTCCATTGAAAACAAGGTTGAAATTGCAGAATCAGAGATTGGAAATGGAGTTGAGGAGAAGATACGCCGGAGAGTGGACGGAAGATGAGATGGATGCGGAGGAGGAGGAGGAGGAGGAGGATGAGCAGAGCGTTGAAGTGGTCGTTGAATGTGGGTGCTGAGAGTTTGGTCTGTGTGCGAGAGTGTCGTTTGGTTTGTGGAGGAGGTGACATTTTTAGACAACCCTACAACTTCGGAGCCGTTGAGTACTCGCACAACTTGGACGCTTTGCCAGAGAAGAGCTTCTTGTGGCGCGCGCTCTCTCTCTCTCTCTCTCTCTCTCGCGGACGATTTTGGCGGTGGTAAGGAAACATTAAACAGTGTTTGGATGAACTCTGTATCTTTAATGCGTTATTTTATTTTAGGGTTAATTACATTAATAGTCACTTATAGTTTGGAACTTGTGTACTTTAGTCCTGACTTTTCAATTGTGACATTTCTGAATTTTGAATTTTGTTCCAAATAAGGACAATTGAAAATATCATTAGATTTTTCAAGGGTAAAATCGTCAATTTGATAAAATATAAACTAATTTGACAAAAATAAATGTCAAAAAATATTTTTAATTTTTTAAAATTATTTTATCACCAATGATAAAATTATGTGAAATTAATAAAAATTACGTGATTAATTTTTTAAAATTAATTTTACATGATTATCATCAAATACATAATAAAAATTAATTTGGTAAAAAAATAAATAAACGTCTAAAAGATTTATCAATTTTACATAATTTTATTTTTAGTAAGTAGAAATAATTTTTTAAAATTCAAAAATATTTGTTTGACATTTATTTTTATCAAATTAGTTTATATTTTATCAAATTGACAATTTTACCTTTGAAAAATCTAATTACATATTCAATTGTTCTTATTTGGAATAAGATTCAAAATTCAGGATCAAATGTGTCACAATTGAAAAGTCAGGGACCAAAGTGACACAAGTCTCAAACTATAGAGACTATTTGTATAATTTACCTTTTATTTTATTTCATTTTTTGATACGGACCACCAAACCGTAATAGAAGGTCCACTTTACCTTTTATTTTAGCCGGACCATCAGCCCGGCCCAAACCCTAATGCTCTTCTTTACCTCTAATTATTTGTTTTTTTCTATATTAGTTTTTTTAATGCATTATTTATATTCCTCCGTTATTTTGTAAATAAAATTTGGATTTATTTAGAGTCTTTGCGAACTAGATTATATATTTTTTTCAAATAATTGGTTGTGTTGTAGAATATGAAAACATTTATTTATTTATTTATTTTTATTTTTTTACCTTTGGAAACGATTGCTTTAAGCTATTTTATTCAGGTCCTCAAACAATAAACATTTTATCAATAATTTTTTCTATTAACATTTATTGTCAGGATATTAATTAAATGAAAGTGGTAAAAATTGCAAGAATATTTTTTTCCAATTATATGATTGAAAAAAGTTCTTTTTTAATTATATTATTTGTTTAATTATATATTTTTATTTCATTTTTATTTTTAAGGATTTTAAATTAAAAGTCTCCACAATTTTTTTTATTAAAATAAATTATGAAACAGCATATTAAAAGTTAGCCTATCTGCCAAATTATGAAACAACATCTCCAATCTACATGTCAAATCCTACGTGGCACACCAACAATCAAATTTCACCTCAAATTTTTGTTCCGCCCCTTTTGTATTTGGCAAAGGTTGAGAGCATACCAAATTTCGCATCTTGTCAAATATTTAATTATAGTACTTTTTTAGAAATAAAATAATAATATTTAAATTCATCTTTCAATAATAAATTTTTTTTAAAAAAAAATTGGCATATATGTTGGAGAGGTTGAACACATGACATATGTCAATTTGTCACCCAAATCTTTAATTTAATTTAATTTTATTTTATTTTTTTGATCTGGGGAAATTAATAGCCGAAGGAAAAACAAAACCAATAGAAAATAAAGCAGACTAAGAAACACCCAACAAAGCAGCAAGAGCAGCTGGTGGGTTTGAGACCCAATCCTGAGGAAGATAACCATGTAGCGCCGCTTGTGCCACCCAATGGGCAACACTATTGGCAGATCGAGGACTCCATTGGAGGATTAACATTTCTTGAGAAACCAATCTCCTAATATCATCAATAACCAGTCCACACTCCCAAGGAGGCTGTCTCGAGACACTGAGGAGGATGGTGATTTATTATCTCCTTCAATAGTAAGCCTTGTAAACCCAAGCTGAGCAAAAATACAAGCTCATCTACAAGCTAAAGCTTCACCTTGGAAAAGCGAGGAGATGTATTCCTTCTTAGTTAGGCCATTTAGAATCTGTCCCGAAGCATTCCTCAAAACCACTATAATAGAGGCCTGGGAAGAGCCTTTCTTCGTAGCCACATCCCAATTAAATTTGAATTGACCTTGATCTGGGGGCGTCCAGGTACCCACTCCCTCTGGGATCAGAGAAGGCTAGTGAGGAAAAGATACAGTTTGGCGATGCATCGCATTCTCAAATTCCGCCATTGCCACTCGAGCTCGATGCAAAGTCGAGGACGGTTCCACCGAGAGATGGTTAAAGATATAATTGTTTGGTCCTTCCATATGAACGGCCAATCAAGCTACTATACCAAGGCGAAGCTCGTTCTTCCTCATTCTTGAGTTTTTTCACCAGTTCACACGACCATTGCACAGTCGATTGAATGGTTCCGCATTTAACTTTGAAATTTAAATCACTCCTAAACCATACACCTCTAATCCAACCACAATCGAGAAGAATATGTCCCACGATTTAGGTTTCTTTGTGGTAGATTGGGCATTCATTTGAAGAGCACACGTCTCAAAGCAATTCTCTTTGGAAGCTAGCACATTTTACGCTCTCCACGAAATGTCGGATCTTTGGAGGAACTTTGAGAGTCCAAATTAACTTCAGCTGTTTGGAGGTCTAAAGAGGAAGAGGGTCTCTGAATCCCTAGTTTTGCGCCAAAGAGCTACATGATAGCATTTTGTTGAATATATCCTTTTGATTCAAAGTGCGGATCATAGCATCTTCCTTAGTTGTCAAGGTAGGAAATTGACTGATTGCTTCCACTTCCTCTTGAGATACGGACTTGAAGAACATCTACCTTCAACTCATACGGGTAGAATCAATCACATCTTCTACCTTCGTGATCAAAGATCCATTAGGAATTTGGTGGATATCTTGAATTTAGGGAGATGGCACCCATTTGTTGACCCGAACTTGGCGTTGGCTCCACTATGAATTTGCCATATAAACCTTAGTAACACATTCCTTCCTGCAAAATACTAGCCCAAGCCCAAGAAGCTCTCGCCCTTTTGCGCTTCCAAAAAAGGAGGTGGGAAAAATAGATACCTTTTAAGATCACGAGCACCAAAAGAGTTTGGGTGCTTCACTAATCTCCAATCTTGGCGAGCTAATAGGGCCAAATTAAAAGCTTTGAAGTCTCGGAAACCTAACCGCCTTGAAATTTTGTGACACCAAAGAGTCCCAATTTATCAATGAATTCCTTTACCTTAGGTCCCTCCACCAAAATTTGCTAATATATGCATTCAATCTTGCACAAAACCATTTTGGAAAGGCAAAAGCAGGCCATGGCGTATGATGGGTAGCTTGAACCCTTTGCTTTGATCAAAGTCTCTTTCCCCTTGTGATAATAATTTTGATTTCCACCCTTGTAACTTTGAGAACACTCTTTCAATTATGAATTGAAAAGCTTCGCTTTGACCTACCCCAAAAAAGGTAAACCCAAATATTTTGCATTTGCGTGGTAGTCTTTAGACTTGAGAGGGCACATATAAATTTCTTGACTGTGGTTGAACATTTGTGAAAATTGCACACTTGATTTGTCAAAATTTATTTGTTGACGGATGCCTTCTGATAAATGTCGGAACCATCAACACATTTTGCATTCTGAAGGTCACTTAAGAAAAAGTAATACATCATACGCAAAAAATAAATCACGAAAGGGTTGGGCAATGCCTAGTTATCTTCATCGAGATTTGATTATGAGTGAGACTTGATTGAGAGTCTTGAAAGAACATCTGCCACTAAAATGAGCAGATAAGGGAGAGGGGGTCACCTTGTAAAGTCCTCGGGAAGGAATAAGCGAGCCTCTTTTCTCACCATTCGCAAAGATAGAAAAGCTCCTTTGTTGTAACACATTCCATAACCCAATTTACCCATTTAGAGTGAAACCCCAACTTTTCCAAGGCAATGACTAAAAATCATTCTGTCAGATCATAGGCCTTGTTGAAGTTGAGTTTGATAGCCATATTACCAACAACCTGATTTTTTTAATTTGAGAGCATGGAAGGCTTCATAGGCCTAACAATATTATCTTGAATCATTCGTCCGGGACAAAAGTGATTGGTTTGGAGAAATAAGGATCTTGATTGGCTTTAAGCGATTGGCCAAGATCTTTGTGATGATTTTTAGAGTAAAATTACATCTGTTGATTGGGCGGTATTGGGATAATAACACGGATTCTGAGACCTTAGGAATCAAAATCAAATTGGTTTGATTTAGTTCTTTGGCGAAACCCTCCATGGAAAAAACTACTGCTTGACTCATGAGCAGTTTCCGCGCATCGTCCCAATATGTTTGATAGAAAAAGCCCAGAAAGCCATCCGGCTCGGGAGATTTCACTGCCCCTAACTGAAATACTGCTGCCTTAACCTCTGCATCACTGACCGGTTGAATTAAACTCCTGTTCATTTCAGCAGTGACCATCGGATCCACTACTGCTAAGGCCTCCATAAAATTTTTGTTTCTTACACTTGTGAATAAAAAGGAAAAGAAACCTAAAAGATGCTGATTTATATCGGTTAGAGTTGACCAAGTCCTTCCTCGGTTTGTAAGCGAAGAATTTGGTTTTGTTGGCGTTGAATCATTGAGGCATGAAAAAATGAGAATTGATCTCCATAATTTAGCCATCGAATCACGGGATCTTTGATGGAGGAACATTTCCTCCTAGTTAGATTTGTCTCAAGATCGATTTGATTGGTCTTGGGCTGCATATTATCCTCTGTCGGGGTTGGGATTAAAGAGACAAAAGCTTAGCTTTAATAAGAGCAATGTTTAAGCTATTGTTATCGAAGTGTGCTTTACTCCACCTTTTAAGCCCATCTCTCTGACATTGAAGTTTTTAACTAATTGGAACATAGGAGAACCACCTTGGTGACCCATTTGGAGCGAATAACCTCAACACAATCGATTTGTTGACCGCATAGTTTTGAATCTAAAGATCTAGGCACCTTCTTAAAAGGTACCTGGCGGTTTAACACCACGAGCAATGATCGATCTAACTAAAGTTCATGGAAGACACGAGCACATGGAAATAGAGCGCGCCATTCCATAGTCGCAACTGCTCTATCTAACCTTTCACGAATGTTAGCACATCCACGCTGGTTATTTGACCAGGTAAAGGGGAGTCCATTGAATTCCAAATCCATGAGAGCACAATTAGATAATAATTCTAGAAAGGATTGTAACCGACTCATCCTGTACTCTGCACCACCCATTTTTTTCTCCAAGAGCCCAATTTCATTAAAGTCCCCAATACATAACCAAGGATATAGATTTTCAGAAGCAAACTTTCGAAATTGATCCCAGAAAACCCGACGAACTGATCTTTGAGGGGGAGCATAGACAAATGAAACTGCCCAGCAAGAAGAATTATCAGAGGTTATCACATCTCTGATCATGAACTTTGACTTGAACCGAGTATCCATTTGAATTTCATCATTCCACCATAGGGCCAGGCCACCTGAAGTACCTTCAGGATCAACATAGCATTTCTGATTAAATGAGAGACGCCTGCGAATTCTTTCCAAATACACCGATTTATTCTTGGTCTCCATAAGGAAAACCACCGTGGGGCGATGGGTTGCAATCAACCCTCGGAGGATTCGGATTGTCAGGGGTCGCCCCATCCCCTGACAGTTCTAACTAAGAATTAACATGGAGGTTGTGGTTGTTTGGGGCCAGCCACCAAGGCCCAAATTTCAAAGTCATCACTGCAGACAGATGTGAACGTACTCGGGACTTGTGAACAACACTCATCTGGTTCAGAAGGGTTTGGTGAAGACTGAGAGCAACTTAGTAATTCCTTAGGCGGAGTTAGTTTTTCTGACTCGACTTTCACTTTAAAAAGCCCAGACTTTCCCAATTTTTGACCATACCTTTTTGGTTTGATGGTGGTCCTCTTCGATCTCGAGTTGGACCATACAGAAGAATGCTTTTGGGACAAGGTTGTAGAGATTTGGGAGGGTTGAAGTGGGACATCTGTCAGAGTGGCACACTTGAGCAATTTAGGGCTCCTACCTGCATCATCATCTTTATAAGCTTTCATCTTAAGAGTAAGCCAATTGAAAACTGTAGACATATAGTCGTCCACAACTTTGGTTCTTAAGTTATTATGAATGGGGCTAGAATTTGGGCTTACTTTCTCAATTTGTATTGGGCTGACCAGAGGGTTTGAAATAGTGGGCTGCGAGGAAATTAATGAAATTGGGTCCACTGGTTCTGTGACAAAATACCGAGGCCCTAAAACATTTTGTGGGTCAACAGGCCTGTTGCTGGGCCCAGTCAAAGCACCTAGAGCTTCTTTCACCCTCAGAGTATGTCTTGCCTTAGGCCTCGTTTGGGAACTATCTTTTTTAGCCAAAAAGTCAAAAAGTTACTAAATTAGCCAAAAAGTCAACAATCCATACCAAAAAGTCAAAGATTCTCTTTTCTCTCTACTTTTTGCACATCTTTTCGTTAAAAGCCAAAAAGTCATCCCAAACATACTAGTTTTTTAGCTCATATTTTAGCCAAATAGCTAAAAGTTACTAAATTAGCGTGTTAAACGAGGCCTATCTTGTGAAAATCTCTTTTGAATAGGGAAATGTTTGGAGTAGATGTTTTGTCCTGATCCACCACCTTGTGCACCACGTCTCCCTCTGGCTCAACAGAGTTACAGTCTAAAGATTCAGTATCTCCACCTGGCACCACAGGGTCACATTCTGCTGCATCAGTACCTTGACCATGCGCACTAGCATTAATGGCTCTACTCATTTCCCTTCCACGCGCACAATCGCTACGCGCCGGTGAAATTGATGGGCCAGAGTTGTTCACCACTGGTCGGTGTAGCGTAGCTCTACTTCTGTTCTTCATTTCTTCCACCTGTTTCTTGTAGTGCTCCTCTAGCAACCCAGAACTCATTGTGATTCTAGTTTTCAACTCAGGTCCATACCCAGATGTTCTGCCTTCCTTCCGAGTAACAAACTTATAACTATTCCGGTTATGGCCTATTCAACCACAGTCAAAGCAGAAATCCGAGAGTTTTTCTATTTTGAAATCAATCCATAGCTCCTTTGTTGCCTGTGTAGAGGTACCGAATTGTTTTAGAAAGAAACCCCTGGGTAGTGGTTTAGTAACATCTAGCTCCACTCGTATTCGCAGGAAACTTCTATTAAGGAGAAGTCCCTCACAATGCCCATCCACCCTTATGAGACGCCCTAATCTCTGCCCTATAGTTTCTCCATTTGTTTTTGTCATCTTGTCCATGAGTAGGCCATGTACCTGGACCCAGAAAGGGCTCCAAGTGAAGTCCATTTGAGAAACCGGACTCCTAAGCTCCACCAGTTTGAGGACCGTCAGATTACCCATAACCGACCAAGGGGCTTCCTCCAAAACCCACTGTCTGTCCTCGTCATCTTCGAAGGTGAATAGAAACAAGTTATCATTCCATGGACTGATTGAAAAAGAATTTCTCACATTCAAGCCCATGAATGATTGAGGAGACCGCTTGTTTATTCAAAGACTTTGATCCTAAAATTTTCCTCAGCAGACACCGTTGAGAAACTTCATCGAGCATCAGGCCCATCCACCAGTTCAATGGAGTTCAACTCAATCTCCATAATCTCGACCGCAAAGGACACTTCCCAAAACTCCAGATAGGAAACCGTGAAAGAAAATGATAACTAGCACAGCTTAGTGCAGAAGCTAGGAAAGACCAGAGGAGCTACCTAGGGTAGAGAGCCTCTCATTCTAGAGAGAGAAAATAATCTTTAATTTTATTTGACATATCAAAATTTGACATATAAATTAGAGATATTTTTTTTGAAGTTGTACAAGACTTTTATCATTTTGAAATTCTTTCCTTGCCTTTTCAAGTCACAACTAATTAAAGAGTTATTTAAATGAGGAAGATTATTTATAATTTTAAATCTATAAATTTATCTACAATTATGTGATTTAAAATTTATCTCAAATATTTTTCGTATAAAATCTTGTATACTCTTTTTTGGAAGTCAAGGGATCAAATATTGCCAAAAGAAAGTGTGAGTGAATTTAAGGCACCGCTTGCCAAACTAGTATTCAATTGGAAACCTTTGGCGAATAGATTAATCACGACGACTGTCAACAAAAAGAAGAGTTTCCGATGGTGGTTCGTCCACCCGGGGGCATTCCGACGGTCAAGTCAGTTATCTCTCAAAGATAGTAAAATTGCTTAACTCACTATTCGGAATACAAAAAGCGTACCTTAGACCCATGAGGGTGCCTCTCTTTTATAACCAACACAAACCTAGTCCCAATAGACTCTGATTACTGCTAATCTTGGACTCCCAGTAGGATTGGAATAAAACTCTCTAAGAGTCTTATCTTTATCCAAACTATAGTCTTCTCTCATTCTAGGAATATTGTCCCTTATCTGCTTATCCCGGATTCTGATACCTCGGAGATAACCTCAAACTATCGAGATCACCTCGTCGTGACCATGACACGTGGCACCTCGGTGACACTTGATTGTTACCTTGGCCACGTGTTGGTACTCGAAAAATATGTCTCCACAGAAAGATTAGTTAATTATCGGGTTAGGTGTATTTCATGTTAGGATGTCAATATAAAAGTACTTGACGATCCGTTGGGCTCACCATAGTTTCCATTTCAATAATTTGAACCGTTCACTTTTTAAGATTCGTTGAATAGAATATTCATGCAAAAAATTAAGATGATTAAACATCAATAGCTATATGTTTGAATCAAATTTATATTACAAAAAAATGAATGGTTATTCTTGAAATTATATTTGTCGATTATTTTTTAAAACAAATATAATTCAAATATATAGCTACCGATATCCAATTATCTTATTTTTTGCATGAATATTCTACTCAACGAGTCTTAAAAAGTGAATGATTCAAATTATCGGGATCGATTCCAAAATGGGCCTACCAAATCCAAACGTTCTCTTAAATTGAGATGACAATTTGAAAGAAATCAAACCGTTAATTATTTAGGGTAAACTATCAATAGGTCATAATAGTTAGATTTAATTCCCATCAAATCCTATTGAAAATAAGCCTTAGTACAATCGTTACTAGAAATTATTTTTTGTGACAATTTTTTACATATATCGCTAAAACTTGACAATTAGTGACTTTTGTTTTTCACGATTTTTATAAATTGTCGTTAAAACTTACAATTAGTGACTTTTTTATGACGAATTTTTTAAATTGTCGCTAAAAGTTGAAAATTGGTGACATTTTTTTGTGATGTTTTTTTAAACTGTCACTAAAACTTATAATTAGTGGCATATTTTGTGACAGTTTTTAAACTATCACTGAAAATTAACAATTAGTGAAATTTTTTAATAGTGTATAATAAAAAATGTCATTAATTATCATATGACTTATTGAATAATAAATTTACTTAATAGGACCTACATGAAAGTGCTCCAATTATTTACCCCCAACATTATAGAAGCTTTGTTGGGTTAAGCTTGTTTTCTTTTATTATGTATTTTATTTATTTATTTTTATGTTGGTAGCAATGTTTTGAAAATCAGACCAGTGAGCAAACTAGAAAAGAGACCGGGTAGATGAGTCACCGGTTCAACCGTTGAGTCAAAACAGTCAAACCGTGACGTCATAATTAATATTATATAATTATAAATTATAAATAAATAAAATATATAAATACTCGAATAAAAATAAATATTGTTGCATAGTATTTATTAATAATATTTAATAAGGTCATAATTGATAAGAAAAAGTCACTTATTTTAAAGAAATTAATTTTTTTTTAACATTCATTTCAAACAAATTGATTGAATGCTAGATTTAATTTTGGAGGGATATGAAATTTTCAACTCTCCCTCCAATCAATATGATTCAAATAATTTGATTGAATTTCATATAGAATTTTGTAGGTTCTCTTTCAAAGATCTTTTCCTATAAATAACAATAAACTTTCATAATCTCTTCAAGCTTCTAATGAGACTTCTCATGAGAGGAGACTATTGAAGTAAGAGTTTTTAGTTAAAATTTTTAAACATATATATATATATATAGGAAACAAAGAAAAGGAAAGAAGAAAAATAAAAAATAAAAAGTTAAAGATTTTCCAACCCTCAGGTCAATTCAAAATCGGGTTATCGGTTTTCTCGGTTGAACAGACGGTTCTTTTGATTTTTGCAATTTAAGCCAATTTTTAGCCTAATCCGAGTTTTGGGTTCTTCCACACTGGAACTAGGTCCGATTCGAGTTTTAAAACATTGGTTGGTAGTAAATTCATAGCTAAAAGTTGTTTTTGTTCTTTTCTTTAAAGTTTTGTTTGGATAATTTTTTTATTTTATTTTATTTTAAAAGAACTTGTAAAAACATGAGATAGAAATATGATATAAAAAGATAATAAATATGTCATTATTGAATTGAAATTATACATCAGTGGCTATTAGGGGGTTCACAGTTCAGTTGCGATCGGAAAATCTCTGATTCGCCATCCGTCCTTCGGCTTGGCAGATTGGAAAAAATCAATCGGCATTTATCCGCCGGATTGAACGGATTGGCAAATGGATGCGATTTAGTTTGGCAATTTAAACTTTTACAAATTTTGAACATAATACAATTTCTCAATATATTTTTTATTTTATTTATAACAATCCAACTCAACATAACCAAAAGATTATCAAATAATTTGTCAAATACCAATAATAACGCATTATCAAAACTATTTCATTACCTTTTTATTTATTTATTTAAAATATGTTTAATTTGATTTTTTTTAAAAAAAGACAAAATTAAGCCTTATATTTTCCACACAAAAATACCAAATATCAACACTTGCCATTTGATAAAAGGATTTCCAAATTGAAAACATAGCAGAATATCTAAACTATTTTTCAATTGAAAATAGAAACAGAATATTTAAACAAATTGAAAACATAAAGTCTTGAAAACATAACAGAATATCTAAACTATTTTTCAATTGAAAATACAAACAGAATATTTAAACAAATTGAAAACATAAAGTCTTACAAATTACTAGCTAGGGATGCTTGCAGTTTGGCGGTTCAGTTGCGGCCAAAGAAACCTCAAATCCGCTATCTGTCCAAAACTAGACGGATTGGAAAAAATCAATCCGCAACCGTCCGTTCGTCATCATGCATCCATAAAAAATGCAGCAGATCGGTTTAGTTCGGTTCGGTCAATTTGAACGAATTAGAATATCTGCTGCTCACCCCTAATGGCTATAACGATGATCGATTAACAAAAATTACATACAACAAATAAAAAATGCTTAAGATTTTTAAAACATCATCATTAAATCTAAATGATGTGAATTATTACATGTTAGTTATTAATTTATTTATGAATCAACCAATTAAAATTATTCATCCACACAATTTTTCTTCCAAAACTCTTCAAATAATGTGACAAGTAAAAATTTGAAAGTTGGCTTACAATCAAATAATATTGGAACAATCTTACGTAAGATAAATCAATTGAAACAAAATCAAATAAATAAAAAATAAATTACTTACGAGTTTATTTGCGAAAGAACTTAACAATAAAAGCGATTAAGTCAAGTTTGAGACACTTTGTCCTTAAGCAGTTGCCTCGCTTCAATGCTTATGGATAAATGGCGTTTATCTCTCAAGATACAATGATCTTACACAGATTGTAGTAGCACTCTAAACAATCTGTACGGCGGACTAGAACTTGTATTCTATACTCTCATAATTTTTTCCTAAAAATAATATGAAGTATATATCTATGCAAAAGAACACAAAGTGGAGAAGAAGAGAATTTTCAGAATGTGCAAATGCTGAAAACTTCTAGTATTTATAGGCATAGAAGGAATGTCGAATAGGTATAATTTGAATTGAACAGGTGCAATTTCAAATTTGAATAGATTTGCTGGAAAACTAGTTTGAATCTATCCATAATTGCTAGGCAGTTTCAAAACTGTTCAAAGCAGTTTTGATCTGTTGGAAATTAGACCGAGAGAGACTTGATTAGACAGAAATTTGAATTCAAATTTGGTGAAAAATTTGAATTAATTTTGTTTAGAAAAATTAATTTTTCTGCAAGAATTTTTGAAAAAATTCAAATAAATTTTGTCCAAAAAATTAATGTTAAAACCAACTCGACCCACATTCACGCCCGACGCGACTCGGCTCGACTGGCGGCGCGTGCGCGTGTGGTAGTTTGAGCTAGGGCTCACTTTGTCCATAACTCATCCTTTTTACAAACTTGAGGTGCCCCTTGGGGCCCAACCCAAGTATTCCCACCTAGAGCTTATAAACACATACAAGCTTTCTTCAAGTTTCAATGTGGGACAATTCATTTCAAGGAAACTCACATTTTACTTTTTTAATTGTCCATTTCACGAACCCGAAAATGATGTCAACTTCCCATTTACTCATAAATGGTTTTGGCGAACTATTTTCCTGTGTGACTTACCATGCGGCGAAGAACACGTCACCTTTTGGACCTACCCCAAAAGACGTTTGGAACCCACTCAAATTTGGGCTTAAAGTTGGCCCAAAAGAAGCCTATAAAAATCATATTTTTCCAACAATCCCCCACATAAATTTGAAGGAAAGAAAATGCAACAACATGATCTAATTACAAAGAGTATAGAAATTAAAAATATTTTGTAAATAATAGGTAGCTTTTGGCTTTAAACATTTCCTTTTGAGACACTATTAGATTTACTAGCTAACCAGTGAACATGATGTCTTGAATTATTCAACCATTTGTGTAAACCAAGACAATAGAACTCACACAGTATATTATCAGACACAGTTTAGTTCTCATTATTGTGTTCATTTTGGCCTTGCACAACCTGGTCTTTTATGAGTGCTCTAGAGAATTGTAGCCCTTCACAAATCTCATAAAACCGGCCTAGTTCACACTCATATAGGTAATCCTTACTTCGAGTCTCTTAAATACTCCTCTTAAAAGATACCCCTCTAGGTTTTTCAAGATATAAGTGATCATTAAAAGCATAACTTATCTTAAGTCCCCTACATATAACACATGTTGCAGATATCATTCTCATCATAAGAATGGATAGGAGATAAACTTCCTTAGTGATTTCTGGCGAGTCATCTATAATTTGGTTGTCCCTTTGAATTTATATCTTGGGATCTCTAATCAACTAGCTTGGGTTGCCGTTATGGCGACTTGAAATTAATAGGCTCTAATCACATTCCCCTAGATGAACTTTCCCTCATTTGCTCTTTGGTCAAACCTTTTGTTTAGCGGCCGCTATTTTTCGTTTGACCTTCTCAGTTATATATCATTGAGTAGTTAGTGGATCCACTATATTGTCTTTAGACAATATTTACAAGCGAGTAAATATCCTACGGTATTAAGTTTTTGATTATATCGAGACTTCGTTACTCTATGTTATTCCAATACTTAAAATTAATTAATAGACATAGAGATGTTCCTAGGATTTAACAAAGTCATTTTTATTTCTTCTCCAGCTTTGTCTTAGACAAAGAATTGAGATCCTTTATGGACTTACTATCGGAACCGTTACTTTAGTAAAATCCTTCAAACTCCCCCACATTTCAAGTACTCTAAGAAAAAATAATTTCTTTGTTAGGATATTACCATGTGAAAATATCAATACACACTACAACAAAACTAATTATTTACGGCATCATGTTTACGACATGCATTAAATGCATGTCGTAGTTAGTACATTTTACGGCATTTTTTTTTGCAAGCCGTTAATGTTTTGTCAATAACAGCATACATACCATGTAAGTCGTTGATTCATATATTTATAGCATGCAAAAGTATGCCGTAAAAAACGTATGTTTTTACGACTTACAAAAATATGCCGTAAAATATTTGCACTTAAGACGACATACATTTCATGTTATAAAATATTATAACTTTACATGGCATGCATTAACATGTCGTGAAAACTTTTGCAAAAAAAAAAAAAAAAAAAAAAAAATTCAATCCGGAATTTTTTTATGGCATGCAAAATGCATGCCGTAAAAAATGTATATTTTCACGGCATACAAAAATATGTTATAAAATATTTATACTTAAGACGACATACATTTCATGTCGTAAAATATTATAACTTTACACAGCATGCATTAGCATGTCGTGAAAACTTTTATTAAAGAAAATTTCAATTCAATGTTTTTTTTTTTTTTTAATTTAAAAAAGCTAACAATTTTCAACCACGCTTTTCACTTTAAATTTTCCTAATTGAGAAAAATGTAAAAAATAATTTATACATTATTTTATAATTTAGTGTCTCTTTTAAGGGATAATTACGCCCAGTGAGATTTTGGGAAAAAAATTACATATTCATGAAAAAATTTATAATTTTCATAATTAATATTTATATGGCTTCTCATTAATTTGTAATTTTTTAAAATTACCTTGATTTGATATTTTCCCTTCTTTTAATAATTTATTTATTTTTTACTTTTTAGATGTGTCTAATCTGAATGCAACTAAAAAGTAAAATATTTGTAAAAAAATATATAATAAAATATAATATATATGAAATGTATTAAATTTTATATTTTTTTGAATTGAATGATTTTTTTAAAAAGTTAAAAATATTTTTCTGTTAAATATATGTTAATTATTTGAATTTAAAAAGTAAAAAAAATTATTTAAAATATTTAAAAACTTACAATAACTAAGGCAAAAAAAAAAAAAAAAAAAAAAAAACATTATTTTAGCCTCGTTCACCACTCTCCCACACGACTCTCATTCTATCTGTATATATTTTTGCCCCAAACCCTCTCTATCTCTCAAACCCTCATCCCATGGCTCCAAAAGCCTTTCATCTTCGACATCCAAACTTGCCCCCGCATCTTCTCGTCCATCTCCAGCACCAAGGACCTCCAAATGGTTAACCTAACCCTCCGTGTCCTCTCTCGCCCCGAGTTCTCTCAACTCCCCCGAATCCTCCAAACCCTAGGCCTCGAATACGACGAAAGTCCTTCTTCGATCGGCAACGAAGTCCTCAAGGTCGTCGTTCAATTCAACGCCATCCTTTCGACGGCCCCAGTGTCTCTGACCTGGTTCGCTAGAAACAGTTCATCGTGCTAAGGATTTCAACATCGTTCTCGATGACGCGATCACGCACTTATTGTATAATTTGAGTTCTCCAAGGCCGTGGAGCGAAGTAGGTGGCACAAATAGAGGCCGAAGTTCTCCAAGGCCATGGAGCGGAAGTAGGTGTCACATGAATCTCTCTCTCTCTCTCTATAAATACATCTGAATCGAACCTTTTCATTTGTGAATTGATCAAGTATTTTTTGTTCTATTTGATTCTTAATTGTTTTATATATCTATGTGTAATATATGCGACTCTGTATGTACATCTAAATATATGTATTTTGAATTTTGGTGTTGTACTTCAAAATTAGAAAACCTATTTTATTGATTTTTATTTATGTATGCCTGTATTTGAGGAAATTTAGTCAACCTCCTCTTGTATAAATGGAATGGGTCAAGTTAATGAAGAATATACAGCAAAGACAGACTATTCAACAGAAATCTAAAGTTCAATCAAGCAATGTACCAAAATCAGCAGGTATTTAACCAAAATAGGCAGGGCAGAGCATTGGAACAAATACATTTGGAAGATTTAAAATGAAGGGATCTAACCACACTTACCAACCTAATTGGCATTGGCCAAGTGGTAGTCAATTGATCTTAGGTTGTGAACAAGTCAAGCCAAGACGAGTTTAAAAATGTGTTTAGGCTTGATCTCAAATGAGTTTCAATCTCGCCAATATCTAGTATATATAGTTTTATAATACATGTAAATTTATTAAGCTGAGTTCCATTCAAATTCAGAAAATTAACAAGTTTCAAAATCTGTTAACATAACAATCTGATCTCAAACGAACTTGTAATGAGCTGAACATAAGTTGAGCTCCAATAGCTTGGTTCATTTTATGGGCTCAAGTCCCTGGATGTCTTGTCCATCATCGTTAATAACAACATTATGTTAAGAACGCAGTGTTGGCCAAAAAACATTACAATGTAGTTATGATTCAAGAACATGGAGAAACAGAATAACATTGCGAAATGCAAATATAAAAAAGACTACTTGAAATAAAATTGTACAGTACAATTCACAAACTAGAAAAGCACTCAATAAGTCCTTTCTGAAAATGTCCATATTGTCTTCCCTCTCACTGGGAATTCACCTGGTTATTCTCTCTTTATATATCTATATATCTATATTTGTGTATCTACATTTATACATGTTTATATATATATATTCTGTGTAGGGTTTTACTGGGTTTATATTGTTTTGTTTCATTCTGGTGGATTTTCTATTTTTCTATGTGTGATCAAGATACAGATATAATTTCATTATTTTTAGTTGGTTAATCTGTTTTTTCCCTGTTTTATTTACCCAATTAAATGTTCATATTGTTTCCGTTTCATTTATTAAATTCCTCGTGTTAACTTCTTAGATTACACACTCTCTTTATACTCCTGTGTGTGTATGTTTTACTGGGTTTATGTTGTTTTGTTTCATAATGGTGGGATTTTTTATTTGTCTGCGTGTAATCAAGATATAGATATAATTTCATTGATTTTAGGTTGGTTAATATGTTTTTTGTCCTGTTTTAATTACCCAATTAAATGTCCATATTGTTTTCATTTCATTTCATTTATGAAATTCCTAGTATTAACTTCTTAGATTCAGCTGGTTATACTCTCTCTACATGTGTGTGAAGGTTTCTTGGGTTATGTTGTTTTGTTTCATTATGGTGGGATTTTCTATTTCTCTTTGTGTAAGTAATCAAGATTATGGTTTATAATCCAATACAGTTTCATTATTTTAAGTTGGTTAATCTCTTTTGTGCTGTTGTAATTACCCAATTAAATGTTCATATTGTTTCCATTTCATTTATGAAATTCCTAGTGTTAACTTCTTAGATTCAGCTGGTTACACTCTTGCTCTCTATATGTGTGTGTAGGTTTTACTGGGTTTATGTTGGTTTGTTTCATTATGATGGGAATTTCTCTTTTTCTCTGTGTGATAAGATTCTGGTTTATAAGCCAAGTCAATTTCATTGATTTTAGTAGGTTAGTCATTTTTTTCTTATTTTAATTACCCAATTAAATCTCCATATTGTTTTGCACTTCATTTATGAAATTCCTCGTGTTAACTTCTTATATTCTGCTCATCTGTTTCTGTTTAGGCATTTCTTTTTTCTCTTACTACATATACATACTGCATATGTATGTTTTACTACATATACATACACGATTATTTTCTAAATTTCTTGTTGTAATTTTTTAAAAGACTAGACATTTTCTTGCAGAAAATTAGACTTAAACATGGAAAGGTTTAAATTTAATGCAATATAACCCCATATTGCACAACTTTTTGCGGTAATTTAGGTTGGATTCTCTTTATCCTCCCAACGATATTAGATTTGTTGTATTAACAAGTGTTTAAGCTTGCTTCAACCTCTTTGAACTTAAAGCTTCCAAATGCATTATTCCCATTATTTCCCCTTTTCCCAAACTACATGTTATTAACTATATGACTCAGAAACTTGAAGTAAAAGATGAATAAAGTTGCATTCTACCTATTTGTTCATCACGAGAAGCAGCATTACTTTGACACAAGGTTTGCTATGTGATGAATAACAGAAATACCCAATTTCTTCTCATGTTTTTTATTTGAAACCAAGCTTTAGAGACATAATAGAATGTACTCCTTCCCCACTTCTCAAGCTACCAGTACTAAACTCAGGTCAGTAGTTACTCAGTTTTAGGGGTATCAGTCCATTCGTGCTTCATTTAAGTCCTTTTTATATGTATGGAGAAAGCATTATGACGTATCAACATCTTTTGTCCATAGCTGTACATTATAATAGGCAATGGTCATAACAACATTGGGAAAGGTTATTGATATTCAGGAAAAAAAAAAAGAAGAATAATGATTTAAGAATGAATATTCAAGGGGTGGCAACGCTTGTGTCATTTTTTTTTTTATTGTTGATGTTTGTTGTCCTGAGATAATATAATTTGTATGTTTTTTTTTTTGTTATTGATCTTGTTCTGTTGTATGTTCCTCCTTGTTTTCTTCCTCTTTGTGAAAATTTTTGCCCACAACATGTTCGATTATATGCTCAAATGAGAAATTCATCAGAGTTTCACTTTTTGATGTCTCTATCCTTTTTCTGCTTTCTTTTTATGTTTTGGTTAATAGATGTGTTAGTTTTGATTGTATCAGCATATTTGTGAAATCGTTGCATTGTAGGAGCTACTTATATGAGACTTATTATTTATGTGTTTTAATTTGAGCAATACCAGGCCATATATTTGTTTGAGAAAAAAAAAATGAAAAATTTGGGTTCTAACTTGAGCTGGGTTTCGAAAAGTATATTAAACACATACACATCTACATCCACATCCAATTTTCAACCTCACTAAAATTTTCTCCCTTGTAGTTTCATTTCAACTCTATGATCTCAAGTAGCAAGGATTCATAGAGAGACAGAAGCTTGTGAGGTATTTTGAATTGTGTTGTGTTTATAGCTCTTCAATGAAATTTTCTATTGATTTGGTTATGTAACATGTTATGGATTGCCAATTGTAGTTTTTTTTTTTTTAATTGTTTGTAATGCACTCCAAATTTCAACTCTTAACTTCCTATATTTCAAGACTTCTTGCAATTCAAAGTTTATATAGTCAAGCCTATCTATACTTGGTGGCTCTTCATTATATTTAATTCAGTATGGTTTTCAACAATTTGATTGCTGTCCATGGACGTAATCCAGATTTTGGCACTTCCCCTCTCAGGATTTAATATGTCGAAATGAGGCTAAAAAATGCTTAATTGAAACGTTTATAAATTCATTGTGCATAAGCCTGAAGGTGAGATAAAGTAGTTTACATTAGATACATTCTTGAGTTCTTTCCATTGGTTATGGATGAAATAGCACATGATGCACACTCACTATCTCACTTGTGTGTATAGAATTAGATTAGACGTACACACACACTCACTATCTCACTTGTAGTATGATTTCGTCGTCAAAATTTATGAATATATATATATATATATGATTGATTGTTCCTGTTTCTAACTATCTATTTGGATTGGGTGATTTGGTAAGAAATGATTAGAAATGAAGAAGAGTAAAAGAACTCTCTTATTTTTTGGATTATAAATTAGGCGAGATTTGGTGTGAAACAAATTGATTGGGTATATGTTTTTTTTTTTATAATATGGAGAGTTGTCCATTAAAATCTGATGTTTAATTTGATGATAGATGATGTATTAGTCTTAATTATTTAATAGATGATGTTTAAATTAGGTGAGATTTGGCCTTATTTTTTTTGGATTATAGATGATATATTAGTCTTAACTGAATAAAGTCCGATGTTTAAAATGTTTTGTATTGTTGTTTACCAAGGAATTAGATCTTGATTGTTTTGGTGGTATAAATGAATTGAAATTGAAAAGGGGTTTCGATTATTACTATTGAAAACGTTGACAAAAAGCATTACTGTTTATTCTGTTGATTGGAAATTTTGTTATGTTTTGTTTAATTATTTAATATGTGGTACAATGTATTGACTGGCAGTTACTTATCAAAAAAAAAAAAAAAAAAAAAGATGGAGATAGTCAGTATTATTTGATGACTCATTGACTTTTTGATTGATTGGTTATGAATTATGATTAGAGGATGAAACTGATTCATGATTTGAATTGAATGTTTATGTAGAATGAAACCTCAGAAGAGGTGAAGAACATAGTTTATGTCCTTAATGCTGGTGAAGTGCCTTCTCAGGATGTTGTAGGTAAGTAAATGCAGAATGAAACTTACAGCTAAATTGGTGTGTTTCTATTCTAATTTATATGCTTTCACTTGTTCAATTTGCATATCAAATGGCCAGATCCAATTGAAGTCTTTAGCCGAAGAAATGCAAGCTGTGAGTAAAGGTCTTGAAAAGGTTGAGCAGGAACTCACTACTTCAGAGAATGATGGTGTCATCTCTGCAGTTTCCAAAAGGTAGGGAGATACTTGGGACACTAGCTTACTTCTCTCTTTTTTTTTTTCTTTTTTTCGATTTATGTTGGATCTTCATAGATGTACATAATTCTCGTTTCATGACAAAACGGTGTATGTTTGTTGACAAAGTGATGATGAGATATAAAATAAAGGGATTTGCTATCTTGAAATTTTAATCTTAGTGGAAAATTCAAAGAAGAATTTGGTTTGATTTTTCTTTTGTTAAAATCGCAAGTTCTTGCTTAGTATACTGACACATTTATCTTCCAGAGGAAGCTCAGTATTTTAGAGATGTATCTGTATGTAGGTTAGATTAGATGATGGAAATGAAAATGCTAACATATTTCATTGCATGAGTCTAGCTAACTTGGTTAAGAGCCAAATTTAATTAAAATATTTCTAACAGTGTTACCAAAAAATGCTAATGCCTTAGAGATTTAGGGCTTTAAGTTTATAAGCTACTACTTGGTTTGTTCACAAGTTGCCGCACTTTATAAGTCGTTGTCTTTGTTTGGATGTGCATACGGCTAGGCAAGGTTATGTTCTCGTGCGTGTGTATATATATTAAAAATAACTTTCTACGGCATGCAAAATTATGCCGCGAAAAGTGTCATGATTTACTTACATGTAAGAAAATGTCGTAAAAGATTATGTACTAAGCATACAAAGTATGTCGTAAATATATTAAAAATGATATTCTACGGCATACAAAATTATGTCGTGAAAAATGTGATGATTTATGACATGCAAGAAAATGCCGTAAAATATTATTTACGGTATACAAAGCATGCTATAAATATATTAAAAACAACCTTCTACGGCATGCAAAATTATGCCATAGAAAGTATGATGATTTATGGCATGACAAAAATGTCGTAAAAAGTTATATACGACATACAAAGTATGTCATTAATGTTTAATTTATTACTTTTTACAACTTTACCTGCATGTCGTAAATAATACTTAACTTTCCACGGCATGTCATATAACGGCATTTGTATGCATGTCGTAAAAGAGTTTTTACGGCATGCATTGCAAGCCATAAAAATTCAATTTTGTTGTAGTGACACCCACACAATTCTGATAGAACCATATTTTATTTAATCAAAATGAATATTTGTGACAAAAGATAATTAAATTATCTAATAAGAGTGAAACTCCCACATGAGTAACTATTTACTATTTCTTTTATGGATAATGCTTAGTGCAACAAACATCTATGTAACCCTGACATAATTGAATACTTACTAAAACATATAAACCAACTTCACTTCACAAGTGTCATAAGAATTAATGACAACTTAAGTCACAATACTCAAAGTTACTTTAAAAATAACTTTCACCTTGATTATTAACAAAATAATAATCGACACAAAAGATTTTTCAATCTTCTTTTAATTAAATGACATGACTGTTTAAACCATCACGATTAACCTTCTTTGGTATTAATTGCTGTTAATACTATTATCATAATCCAAAATAAAAAATCAAATGTTTTTGGCTAAAAGAATTAGTATTGGGCGGACAAGCCCAACCCAACCTCACACTACGCACTGTAACAGAATTCCATCACGAGAATGATTAGCACTTAATTAATTAAGGAGATTTGGATTTTAATTGCCAATTATTCTAATTTAATATGAAATTTATGAAAATTATGGAGACTAATTTGTATGTGATTCTATTGATGATTTATTTTGGAATTAGAAATTGAAAGCCTAAATGGCTCAAGAAAGTGCAAATAGTGAATTGAATTATTTAAATTTGGAGTATCGGACCATATGGGATTTTAATTAAATATTCGATTCAGATTTATAAAATTGAGATTTGATTAATTGGGTCCGAATTGGAGTTAATTAAGTTAAGAAGATTGGGAATTAAGATTATTATGAATTAAATTCATTTATGTGGTGCTTAATTTGAATATGTAATTTAATGACGAAATTTTAAGTCTGATCAGAAATTGAAGGCTTAAGTGATTTAAGAAACCAAAAAAATTGATGATGATAATGAGTTCAATGTAATATTTGGAACCTTCTTGTTTTATTTGGGACATTGATCGAAGTGGTAACATAATGGTATAGTAGGAGTGAACCAACACTACAACAAAATTGACTTTTTACGGCTTGCAATGCATGCCGTAAAAACTCTTTCACGGCATGTACACAAATGTTGTTATATGACATGCCATGGAAAGTTGAGTGTCATTTACGGCATGTAGGTAAAGTTGTAAAAAGTAATAAATTAAACATTAATGACATACTTTGTATGTCATGTATAACTTTTTACGACATTTTTATCATGTCATAAATCATCATACTTTCCATGACATAATTTTGCACGCCGTAGAAGATTATTTTTAATATATTTATGGCATACTTTGTATGCCGTATATAGTATTTTACAACATTTTCTTGCATGTCATAAATCATCAATTTTCACGACATAATTTTGTATGCCGTAGAAGGTCATTTTAATATATTTATGACATGCCTTGTATGCCATATATAATCTTCATTTACATTTTCTTACATGCCATAAATCATTACACTTTTCACGGCATAATTTTGCATGCCAGAGAAAGTTATTTTTAATATAATATATATATATATATAGAAACATGACCTTGCCTAACCGTATGTAGACAATAGCTTATAAAATGCAATGTTACAAACCAAGGTATAAAGAACTATGAAGTAAGCAAAAAATCTAATATCCATACACCAAACAAATCGCATACTAACTTTTATCCTCAACTTCTATCATATCAAGTCGATAACAACCTCAAACATACAAATCAAAAAATATCCAAATCATAAGATTTACTAATCTCTAAAATACGACTTTAAACATCCAAAAGTATAACTACAAATCGAAATCAATTAGTCCAATATTTCGTCCAAAAGAATGAATTGACTAGGCCATGCAACTGTACTTCCTATTGCATCTTGAAGATCATACATCTCATGAGTAGAACGAAACAACGGCATGTTGACTGTTACGTGGTTCACCCATACTTTCCAACACAAAGGTCCAAGAATTGCATGATGCACCTTTGACTTGGGATCCGTTGATGCAATTTGGCCTTCTGCAACCACCAAGTTTGACCCCTCCCAATGCAACAACTTGCATTTGACATTTGCTAAGCTCGACACACCATTACTTTGATCCTACAAAAATTAAGAGTATATAAGCAGACTGCATAACATTCATCCCATTTACGAAGTATTAGTTCAACAAAGGAAATGAAAGTGTCAAAAAGCTTCAACGAGAACTCACTTACATATGTCATCAATGTTAGAAAAGAAAATTTCAACCTGATGAATACATATTTTGAGGTGGTCATACTTATGAGTCTACTCAACCTGATGAATTTATAAAAACTAAATGGACATTCTAATTCAAATGGATCTCTAATACGTTGGAAACAGTGAGAAATGAAAAGAAAGAGAACTTTAATTTTATTTTATAAGTTTCATTTCTCACCAAAAGTAGTGAGATTTGGCAAGAAACAAGCTCTGATTGCTTGTGTATCTTCTATAATACCGAGATTGTTCATTAAAATGCACTAAAAGAAAAGAAACATCACCCATATCCCTATATCACATTTTGTTCAAAATCTCTTTTGTTCGACACGACAACACTCACACAAATTTTGAAACAACTCATTTACACATTCACAAGTTTTGAACTAGTTAATTTCCCACCACGAGGATGGAGACAGAATGTTATGTGTGTGAGCTGATGGCTTTGATAGTGAAGGTGACAAACCAGAATTTAGCAGAGAATAATTGCACCTCTCAGCTTTTAGGTGAAGATCAACTATAGTATAATAGAGTAATTTTACGACTTTTGTAAGTTTTTGTAAGCAATAATGAAAATTTTACAAGTCTGCAAAAGCTTAACCTATGGCGATATTACAGCCAAGGGCGCAAAGAGGATCTCTAATAGCCATCAAGCACTTAACAAGTAAAAATTATTGATTAAAATCATCTAATATAGTTTTTCACAATTTTACTTGAAAAACATAAGTTGTGGAGGTATAATAGATGCCTACTCAAATGCATATAGCACTCCATGCATATCAACAAAATTCGATAGCCGGTTCATGAATGTGTATTTGATCTCCAAAATTTTCCCCTTGTCTTTAACAATAATAAGTATAGCAAGTAATTTACTTATGTTAGCCGTAAAGTAAATTCATAAATTTCTAATAGAAAAAGAATAATAAACGGTATTTGCTTGACATATTTTTGAAACCCATGTACAAATTCTATAGTCACACATACACCATAATCCGCTTATCCGCTAATAATGTATATAGTCCCGTTTCTAAAGTTTTTTAATGCGATGTAAAAATTAAAGCATAAATAGTCTACTTCAAAAAAAAGAACCCCATTTTAGCAGAAGTTCTATAATTTTAGGAAGTTTTAACTTCCACACTGTCTATCTCATTCTATCTACATGTCACACAATCCTACTATCTACCATGTCTAGGTTAAGAACTCTATCAACCAAGAATTATGTCAATTGACAATTATTTTCTGTACCATGAGAGAAACAGTGAGCTAAATCCAATGAAAATGCCATATCAAGTCGACATGCTTTATGTTGACCGAAAAAAAAGAAGAAAAACAAAAAGTTGTCATGCTTTGAAATTAGTAACCGCCAAACCACAAAACTTGGTTATTCTAATGAGTGGAGAATATGTAGCAGTGCCTATTTGGCTTGAAGCTCAATCTCCAGCAAATCAACAATGCAGTTTATAATTTCATTACTACAAGACCAGTAGTAAACTGCAAATTAGACTTTGAAGAAAGAAAAAAAAAGGCACTTCTAAAAACAGCATAACTTACCATATCTAAACCAGTTGGAAGGTTTGCAATTGAAGAACCACCATGTTTAGATAATTTCATAGCTTCAATGCTTTCAGTAACAGAACCAACTTCATTCACCTAAAAAACCATAAAAACACTTCATTAAGCATATAGCTACCACATAATTCCAACAATTAAAGACATGGAAAGTAGATAAAATGTTTTGAAAATATTATTTTCACTCACCGGTTGGAAGGTTGTCCTATAGCGATCCTGCTTTCATTTCTTTATTTGTTGTATCCGGACTTAGGTTCCGTGGAGTTGGTTGTTGTGTATATCTTGCTTACATTCTTTACTCTTTATATTTGAGTCTTGGGTTGTGTTAGGAAGATTTGGAACAGGTTGGTCGAGCTTAGGGACCAAGTCTAGTTGCCCAGATTTTGGCTTGTCTGCTTGAGCGGAGATTTGGACGCTCGAGCGGGGAATACACCCATCCAGTATTTCTTGTGTAGTGTCGGACGTTCGAGCGGGGGATTGGCCGCTCGAGCGGGAGGTCGTGAGTGACGCTTGAGCGGGGAGTTGGGCGCTCGAGCGGGGACCTGGTATGTCAAGATTCTGGGAGTGTGCATCCGCTGCTCGAGCGGGAGTTTGGCCGCTCGAGCGAGTTCAGGAGTGGCGCCGAGCGGGGTTTCACGCCGAGCGGGCGACTTTTTATATAAACACAGAATCTGACTTTTTGGATCACTTTTTCAACACACTTTCTCTCTTACTTTCCCAAAACAGATTTGAGAGCTTTCTCTAAAACCTTACCCTCTCTTAGATTTGATGTAGTAGGAGTGATTTCCTCACCTTGGGCCTTTGTAAAAGTTGTGTGGATCGTCGAGGGCTACATTTTAATTTGAAAATTTCGGAATTTGGAGCATTTTGGTTTTGGTCTTCATCTCCTTTGGAGCTCAAAATATGAGGTAGGGATATTTTACTCCTCTTTATGAACTTTGTCTTTAATTTTGGTATTTTGAGACGTTGGGGTTGTTGCGTAATTTTGAGAGAGTTTGGGGCTTTTGTGTAATTTGACAAAAGTTGGGGTTTTATTTATAATGAACCTAGAAGCATGTTGGGTATAGAGAAATGGAAATGAATATTGAAATATTGATAAAAGTGGAACCTAAGGGTTGTAATGTTAATTATGGAAAATGCCCTAGTTACATTGATTAATTAATTGGGATAATTAATTGTGAGAAATGAGGAATTGAAGTGGAAATGTTGGGAATGGGAGTGTATGGGGTTAAAGGGTGTAGTTGAAATACTTGTCACTCACGAATTGAAATGTTGATTATATATCCATTTGTTGCATTTATATTCAGATAGAAATAATCGCTTTGGGCTATCGGTGGAGGATAGTCTTGATTATTGTAGACAATGCATGATGATTAGGCGACTAAACCGATCATTGAAATGTGTCATTGAGTGTGACGCTTGAAAGAATACATTAATTTTATGTATTGATTGGGATGTGTATAATTATTGTTTATATGCATTGTGTTGTATTGGAGGAGATAGGGATGTACTCACGGTTTAGGGGATGATAGGGATGGACCTCTAAACCGGATGTTGTTTGGGAGGAGACAGGATGGACTCCATAGATAGAGCTCATATGCTTATCTAGTGATGTGTTGACACTTTCATATGCTTGTCTTTGGAAGTGTGATAGTGCACTTATGCATATCTCTGTTTATATATTGATATAGCTTGTATGCTTATCTAATATGAAATGGGAAAAAGTTTAATATGAGTTACCATCTCATATAAGTTGTTTGGCCAGGTTCTGAGCCATGGTTATAATTTTAAGAATTGAAAGGAAACGGAAAATGAAACTGTAAAGTGTTGTAAGTGGAAGCATCAGTGTTGGCCATCTATCTACTACTAATCTTTTAGTCATTGCTCATAGTTGGTTTAGTGTATTTCTACTGGGCTGTGGCTCACCCTATATGGGAACATTATTTTCAGGTACAGGTAGCATGCCACCTCCAAGGACATAGCTTGGGAGGCTTGAGGCGGACGGACTTTTTGTTGTCTATCTTCTTTGATGTATTACATGTAAATTCAAGCCAAGGGCTTAGTTAGTACTCTTTTTTGTAACCAAGTGTTAACTTGGAAAGCTGTAAGCCCCTAGGGCATTTGCTTTTATTGTTAACATGTAATACCTTTTGTAATGAAACTCTGATGAATAGAAGAATGTGGATCTTTTATATATCAATGCATGTCTATATTGATGGGTTTATTATTGTTCTTTTTGAGGGCGTGACATGTCCTGAGGAGTAGATTGGAGCTTCTTTGGGAGGGATTGGTACCCTACGATCAAAGATAAACATGCAAGTGATTTAAATATAAAATAACAAATTAAAGACAAACAAATTATGTGCCATGACATTATATTATCATGTTTAGCTTTTCCTCTTACATCATTATGCCTTTTTTCTTTGATAAGCATGGCTCTTATCTCATCGAAGTTGTTGTTCTAAGTCCAAAGACCTTGCTTTCAAGTTTTCTCACGACTATTTTGGTGTACTTGTGCATCAACCTTAGATGGTAATGCCCCAAATCCCAGCCCTTGTACATACCCACGACGCCGACCAAAAAGTATGAAAAATCGCATCATCTTTTATAGATTTTGGACCTCATCAAGAGAAGCCTTATGAAGTTCTTGAACATTTTTCTAAAAATATAAAGCATGTCTTAATAAATTGATGTGAATGCAAATTATAATACCAAAAAAAAAAAAAATGAAGTAATATTGGTACCACATTGCATCAAGCACTTCATTCATGGATTTTCCTTCCTTCCTCAGATGCCCTTTAATCCAAACATCAACTCTTGATATGGATGATGGTGCTCGACTTTCTCTTCTCTAGAAAATAAAATGTAAAATGAAAATCAACATGATTAAAACAATCTCAAAGTAACCATACTTCATACCCAATTTACAAAATTACTTGAATCACTCTTAAATTTACCATTTCATCCTCTAATCGTGCATAACCTTTACGACTCATGGTGTGAAAGAGGGTTTGCTTTTTTCTCATTGCTCTAAATCTTTTACTCTTTGCCTACATATACAAAAAAGAAGAATGTCATAATTTATATGATTAATAATTCATAATTGAATCACTATGAGAAAATTTGTTGGTCTAATTATTTCATAAAAACTAGAGAATTTCTATGAGGAAACTTACCTTAAATTCTTTGGAAGTTCGTTGTTTCACAAATGCTTTCCATTCAACCATTTCTACATTATCAGGTTTGGTGAGGACAATATTTTGTGCTAGCTTAGCACTTTACCAAGAGGTCTTATTTTTCGTGATAGTTCAGATTTGTGTGAGCGCCATAATCGCCAAACTTTTGCATGATGTGTTTCCTATGGCAATCATGTATTTTGAATCTAAGCTGCATTTGCATTTAAACAAAAATTTAGTAATTAGGAAAAACACTTGAGTTGATAGTATAATAATGAATTAAATAAATATATGTTACCTTCACACAAGCCCATAGCTTGTCTTTAACCTCTTCTCGAATATCGCATCTCTCTATGGTTATTGGCACCATCTCTCGTGCCAAGATCCCTTCTAAAGTTGATAGTTTAACTGACTCAGGTCCTACAGGCTGATTCCTTTCATTGAAGTCAATTTCATCACACTTTTGTTTTCCTTTGTCATGCATCTTTAACTTTGATGTTCCCTAGTTTTCTTCTTTGGTACTTGAGTGGAGTCTACAACTCCTTCCATATCATGTGATTCAACATGTGGAGAAGTAGAACACTTATCTAAAATTCTGAATGATGCATTTCTTCTTTCATCCATTGGCAACAATTATGGCTTCACACTCCTTTCTAATTCTTTTTTTCAGCTTTTTTTGAACTCAGGCAATACATAAGGAAAAATAAGAAATAATGTGGACAACAATTGATTATAAATTCAATTTTATGTTAAATGAGAAATAAAATACCTCTCCAATCATCTTGCTAGTCGACAATTTCAAGATTCAATCATAATAAGAAAATGGGCATTCACAATACTAAAATTAAAATTTCAAGATTCAATCTGATCACCAATCTTTCCTCTACAACACTTTCTCAGATAAATGAAATTAAAATTAAATCACCAAATATAAAAATATAGACACAAATAAACTGACAATTATATAGTAAGTAACATATCCTCTCAAATGCCAAAATACTACCTTTTCCTTTAATGACCTCAAAAGCATATATACAAAGAAGATATTAATCTCTTCCATTTTTCTGTAAGAATTTTTCTTTTTTTTTTTTCCTGTGGTTTTTTGCGGCCTTTAATTTCAATTTATTTTTCTGAAAAATTGCACTCACAACACACAACAATGGAGATAATCTGCAAGACAACAGGGCAGGTGATAGAAAGGCTACATCATGATTATCCAAAACAGAAGTTGCCAAAACATGCAAACAAAATAATAATCAATATCAGCCACCTAGAACAAAATAATAATCAATATTATCAATAAGCAATTTAGAACAAGGTAGTTGTGTTTAATCTGCTTATAACTTTTATATTTCATTAACTCACAAATTGAACGGACAAATCAATGATTAATACTTAAGTAGACTTTTATCTATTAACCCACTAGGTCCACTATATGACTTGAATGGATCTTTATTTCGACTCTCACATAGGCTAAATGACCAAAAATCATAGGTTTCAAACCAGAGTCATTACTTGATTTTAGGGTCCAAGAACCCATATTGACTCCAACTCTAAGAAACTAATCATTATAACCAAAGAACTTGGCTCGAGAGCTTAGGTACCAAATAGAAATGTTTTACACACCCATCTCACTTGACACAAGGTCGTCCTCTACGTATCATCTCCTTGATTCATAATTTTAAAATTGTTAAGCATTATGCATGATGAAAGTTTATTCAACAACACTGAAAGTTCGAAAACGAATAGAAGTTCTCTCTCTCTATCTTCTCGCTTTACTTATTCTTCTCTACATCTCTCATTTCTTCTTCTTTCCTCTGTTGTTGCCTTTTTTCTTCCCTCTACCATGTCAAGTTTTTCTTCCTCGCTACAAGCCTACAATCGCTGCTACAATTGTTGCTCGTTGGAAAGTGCGAAAATTTCATGCATATCCTAAATAGTCCAATATAGGTAAAAATTAATATTTGTTGACTAAGATTTGAAGACATCAGGCCGGTGGCATAGCCATATCTATTTTTTGTTAATTGATTATATTTGTCTAGTTCACTACTTATGGGTAACATGCAAATGGAATCCTGGTATGGAATATGAAGCACTTTTAGAAGTTAACTATCTTGTGGAAGTCAAGAGTACATTTCAGCTTGGTTTTATAGATTATTTTATGAATTTATAGACAATTTAAGTTACAATGCCACTTTTTCGCTCATTCATTGTTAATAAGGCTAACAAAACTTGACAATGTACTAAACATGAAATTTTTTTTCGTCTCATTAGCACCACTACACTTGTCATCAAAATCTCACTTTGATTCTTATACTTTCACTAAAATCCCACTTTAATCCCTTCACTTTTAATTTTTGTCAACCTCACTAACAGTAGATGGACAAAATAGTGATATTCTAACTTCATCAGAGGATGGGGCTTGCTGGAGGGCAATTAGCGGTAGGCAGTGACCGGAGGTGGTGGAAGAGGGAGAAGAGAAAGAAAGTGAGAATATCTTCTTCTCCTTTAACATTTCCAAAAATTTTAAAATTTGAAATCAATTTCACTTTTTTTAAAACAAAAACAATATATCAAATAAGTTTTCATTTTCGGTTTCCAGAAAAAGGAAAACGAAAACAAAAGACAACGGTTTGAAATTGAAAGTTCTAAATCATAAAATTGAACAAGAGGTCCTTCCGAACCCTCTTGAATCTTTATTCTACCCTCTAGATGTCCAAACAGATTCCACCAATTTGAAGAAGCATAAATATGTCATCAAGAAGGTCTCCAGCTATTCTGATCCAATAATAAACACAAAAAAAAAATAAAATACAATGGAGCCAACCATGCCAAGGATACAGAATTCACACCTTCGCTGCTCAATGTACCAAGTTCGTATAACTAGGCCAACGCTATTTCTAAAATCCTAACACAAATGCAAGCATTCCAAATGATACAATATCATTTTTTTAAATACAAATGTTAAAACTTAATTTTTGAAGAAATCTGTATAAATATATACACATATCCATTTGATGTGCACAAATTGCAATTAAAGGGTTGTCCTAAACACCAAATGGGTAAATCACGAAAATATCGTGAATTTTTCAAAACATGTCAATTTTGTTGATCTCTTGTAATAAAGAATTTAATTCAATCAAAATCAACATTCTTCCATTGGTATGGTGAATTTTTCACTTTTAAAAGCAAGAAAAACTCAGACGTCAAAAAATTAAAAACACCTTTTCATTATTGAAATTTCATGAAGAGTAGATGGAATTCTTGTACTACAGAATCAGCATTTTACAAGAGAGGGAAACAAAATCTAAAATAGAACAAATACCTTGACTAGGGAACAACATGTGAACGAAATATAAGTGGATAGGTGCAGAAAATCCACCGCTCCAACACCGCACAATAGATGACATGAGGTTAAAATGTATCACTAATGTCGCATAATTAATCCAAAGGACAAGACGACTGGCCAGGCCCATGTAAACAAAAAAACAAAAATTTTGATTCTGCGGAACCATTCAGAAAAACTTTTACAATGTATGCACAACGAACGCCTAAACTATCATGGGGTGTACTAAAAAAGTGTATGAATTTATTAAATTTAACTAAGCGTATAACCATTGCTCTATGTCACCTAGAATGTGGATCGTTCTGCTATGTGGAACGGGATGGGGAATGTGTTAACCACTGGCTTTAAAATGTGAAACAATAGGGTAGACTTGTATAGTTTACACTAAAAGAAAATTTAAGAAATTCTAAAGTAATGTTCATTTAATTATTAGGCATCCAATAAAATGTAATTTTTTTTCCCTCCCAAATTAATCATGTAGCAAAACATTTCATAAGTCTTGCAGTGACTAGGAATAAAGAACAATTGACATGATGTGATTAACCAAAGGAAATAACTAATTAAAGGAATTAAATTGTTTAAATAAAGAGAATTTATTAGACATTGCTAAAATGTTATGAAAAATATGTGTATAAAAGCTGTTAATTGAGTTAGTACTAGACCCCTTATGGCCAATATAAAATTTAAAAAACCACAAATTTCAAATCAAACATCAATACATACAACTTTACAAGCCAAACAATAATTCTTTATAAGCCAAACAATAAATTCTTGATAATATTGATTTCAAAGACAACACAATATTCACCTTACAAGTATATTCACTCATATTAACTTCAAAGAAAATAGCTAGTGAAATTATATAAAAAGGAAAAAATAAAAAGAACGACGAGTAAAGGAGAACTAGTCAAGCCCAATAAGCATTCAGTTATATCAAAATCAAATGTTCCTGCTTCTCATTAATCATGCAACACTTCCACATCCTCACAGTCCATCCTCACGTAGTTCTCATCTTCATCATTAGTATTTGCACCAAGTCTAGATGCATCTAAAGGTGCAGATGGCATATAGGCATCTTCATCATACATATCCAAATCACGAAAGCCTCTTGAAGGTGCTTTAAGTACAACTTCCCAACTGGATGTATCATTATCCCTCAAATAGAACACTTGTTTTGCATGTGATGTTAGAATGAATGGATCTCTCTCAAATG
Source organism: Camellia lanceoleosa (assembly GCA_025200525.1). Taxonomy (NCBI): domain Eukaryota; kingdom Viridiplantae; phylum Streptophyta; class Magnoliopsida; order Ericales; family Theaceae; genus Camellia; species Camellia lanceoleosa. The sequence goes on from CM045768.1 coordinate 24,371,244, forward strand.
GATTTCGTCCTTGTTGGATGTTGACCAATGTAAATCCATCTTTAACTTTGACACCGTTTCCAGTAGTTGCCTAGTCATATTTAAATAGAGGAACTTGAAATTTATAGTAATCCAACAAAATTATGTCTCTGATAACCCCATAGAAACAAATTTTTTCAATAACTTGTGCAATGTCTTTTTTACTAGATCGACAAATAGTTTCTGCTTCAATGGAAACACTACTATTTTGTGTGGACCTTTGGACATCACTTGTATGAAAGCGATGCCCATTAATGACATAGCCCAAATAAGACATTGCATGTTTTCTGGGGCCAGCTGCAAGCCATTTCAATCTATCTCAAACCTCATTACCACATGATTCAATCTTTGCTTTCAACCAATCGAGAAAAAGTGTCCATTTGTCTAGAATATAGTAGAGCGGCATCCTCAAGAAACGCTCATTCAAAAGCTTAAGCTCCTCCGCATGCATTCTAATAAGGAAGGCAAATTGTGAGATAAATTTATCATATAAACACTCAGTTAGTAATAGATGTTTATGTTATCATACTTACTCTAAATATGGTTGGACTTCAGAACTGTTTATCAACACACAACAATGAGCAATTTGTAACATATTATCGTGTATCATGATTGAATTCCAACGAATCGGACGCCCTTCTAGTATTGTTTCATTTTCAAATTCTTCATTGCGCTTATGTCGAGCACCTATTTCAGCTGCTTGCTTCATGTACCCACTATAAAACTGCATGCACTCTTAAGTTATATAGCATTCCGCTATGCATCCCTCCGGTCTTGCAGGATTCCTAACATATCCCTTAAGTATCTTCATATATCTAGACCATAATATAATTAATATTCAGTTAATAGCTTTTTGACAAATACATCAATAGATATATACATAATAAAAAGTGATATACACCTCACCTTTCAAATGAGTACATCCAACGAAATTGCACCGGTCCACATATGCGAGCTTCGCCCTAGATGGATTGTCAAGTGAACCATAATATCAAAAATGATGGAGGGAAGAACCTTTCCAACATACATAAAGTCTCAAAGAATGCTTCTTCGAGTAGTTCTAATTTATTCCTATCAATCACTCTTGACATATTTGATTGAAAAAAGTGCACAATCGAAATATTGCATTCCTTGGTCCCTCCGGTAAAAGTCCTCTCAACGCCATCGACAACAATCTTGCATCAAGACGTGACAATCATGTGACTTGAGGCCTATCATCTTGCACTCTTCTAATGAAACACACTTAGCAATATTGGACAAGCAAATACTCTCTATATGGTGCATCCAGCTAAGTTTCCATAAGCTGGAAAATCATTTATTGTCCACATCAAAATAGCCTTCAAATTAAACATGGAGTTGTTGGCTGCATCATAAACCCTGACACCATTAGTCCATAATTCTATTAGGTCTTCCACAAGCGGCTCTAGATAAACATCTATGTTGTTGCCTGGTTGCTTTGGCCCTGGAATTAGTAATGTCAACATGATATTTTCCTTTGCCATGCATAACCATGGGGGAAGGTCATATGTAACTAACATCACTTGCTAGCAACTATACTTTGAGCTAAGATTGGCAAAAGGATTAAACCCATCTGCTGAAAGACCAAATCTAAGATTTCGTGGATCTGATGCAAAAGAAGGCCACTTTTGATCGATTGATTCCCATGCCAATGAGTCAACTGAATGTCTCATCTTGCCATCTTGGCTTTTGTGAGAGGAATGCCACATTAATTGTTTTGCCCTCTCTTGTGACTTGAACATCCTTTTAAATCTTGGTATTATTGGAAAATATTGCAACACCTTCACAAGAACCCCATTTTTAATCTTTTTAGTGCGTTTATCTACTTTCCAACGTGAATAATTGCATTTCGGACATGTCTCCTTAAGCTCTAAATCTTTTCTAAACAAACAGCAATCATTCACACAAGCATGGATTTTCTCATATCCTAGATCAAAGGCTTTGAGCATCTTTTTTGCTGAATATACAGATTTGACAAGCGTGTTATCTTCTAGCAGCATATCAGACACTATTCAAAGAAGTTCATCAAAGCTTTCATCAGAATGATCATGTGCAGCTTTATGCTTGTATAAAGCAACAATTGCTGAGAATTTAGTGTACTTTGTACACCCCGGATATAAAGGAGTGTCAAGATCTTCTAATGATTATGTTAATTCTCTCTCTACTTTCACTTGTAGACTCGCAAAATCATCATCTTTAAAATGCACGCTCAACATCTTATGTGTATCTCGAAATTTCAACATCTTCCCGATGTGACGATGCAATTAGTTGTTCCTCGTGAAAGAACCAAGAAGTGTATTTAGGATCCATCCTTCCATGACCAAGTGCTCGTACACAATCTCGCAAAATTGGTGAGATAGATTTCACAATTTCTACAAGGGCAAACGATCATTTCGGATTCCCTACATTCGCCTTTTAGCTATATCTACGAACTTATGCGTGCTCCATCCAGATAATCCTTCGACACTCGATAATTTTACATCAAACTTTATTATTCCAATAAAATGACCATATAAAAGCTTAAAAGTTATTGTGTTTGAGAAAAAACCTTGAAAGATGCACGTGATTTATCCATGTAGACCTGTAATCTCTTGGATACAATTGTGCTTAGAGCTACATGTAATCTCTCGGATCCAAACCCAAGTAAATGAGTCCATTTCCAATGAAAGAAGGGGAAAAAACAATTTAAAGCAATTTAATGAGAGAAAAAAACAAAAAAACAAAAATATCGCAAAACAAAAAAACAAACACTCTTTCTAGGTATTGCATTGACCTCCCCTCTTGTTTTGAGAAAATATAGAAAATTCCACAATTTTAACAATTACTTTGGATTCTCTTAAAGTTTTAATTCACATAACACAACTTAGTTTTCATACATGAACTTTTCTCACAAGAAAAATGAATTAAATAAAAGAAACAAAAGTAATAAATGATTTATTTTTCTATTAATCATTAAGTTGACAAAAAAATTTATGTAAAAAAAAAAAAAAAAATAATAATAATAATAAATAGATTTACTTTTCATAGGAAATCATTTAAAGAAACATGGGTCAATTGAAAGGTACTCTGAGAACAATGCCAAGTAAGGCAAGCTAGCTGGGTTCTATTGCCTTTTTCGTCAATGAAACACATCATTTTGGGATCATCTAAAGTGCAAACCACATGGCCTCTGAATCTCTTATGCAAATGTAGTATGTCGTATTACACTTTCATTTTAATCTTACCTTTCATAGGTAAAGTTTCAAATAATTATTGTCCCCATTGACAATGTCTAGGCTAAAATTGGGAGATAAAAAAGTAGTTTATATTTTTTTTTTCTTATTTAGAATTTTTTGTTCAACACTCGGTCTAAATTGTTTTTTTTTCCTTTTTTCTTTTTTTGGGTCACACAATAGAACATTTAGTAAGTTAATAGAGTTAGATTATTACAATAAACTAATGTCACTCCATCTCTATACTAAAACTCAAGTGCCGATTATGACCACTTGGACTAACACTCTATTGTATAATTAATTGGCTACTCTTGTAATTATTAGACGTCAAACTATTAACTATGACAGGATCAAAATCGGAAGTAGTGTGCAAACCTCGATTTTTTCTATTTTCTCTTTCCAATTCAAGTTAGTCTATCTCTCTGAATATGAGGAGATGTAAATATGTATATATATTTAAAAATATATGTGTTCCCTTATTTAAGATTTTTTGTTTACTAGGTAGATTGCTTAGTTTACATTTTATTAGAAATCTAATACAATGAAAGAAGAACAAAGAAAAATTCAGTCACAAGGAGAGACAGAGAGCTTTGGAGCTGTGTTTCATTCAAGGATGCTAGGCAGCCAAAAAAAGTGGGGATTTGAGCTCGTGGAATATATCATCTTTCTTCTTATTCCATAGAAGTGGAATTTCATTGCTGCGGTGCCAAACATTACCTTAGTATGTTTCTTAGACAGTACATCCTAACTTTTTATTTTTATTTATTTTTTAATTACCAAAAGAAATGTAGTTCCCTTTAGACATATCTTTTGTTTCTATTATAAGACTTGTTAGACATATCTTTTGTTTCTATTATAAGCCATTGCATTGATCAAAATGAAGATTAGAGCCAAAGAGGAGAGTTATTATTGGTTTAAGAGTCAAACCTAAGTATTTGTTTTTGGTATTTCCCCTTTATTTTATTCAAAATGACAAACTACCAGTAGATCTCTCTTATCATTTTGAGAACATACTGGCTGACCAATACAGATGGGATAGTATATGATTTCATATTGATCTACCAGTACAACTCTAACAACCAACGTGATAGATGTTCATTTTTGACATCTGGCAATTTGATTTCTTCCAACACAAACAAATATACAAAACAACGAACCATAGCTTTTGTATTTTTTCTAAGTGTAACATAAATGCTACCATAAAACTGTTATTTCACAAATTGAAGTAAAATCCACAAGCATATATGATACTTGAATCATTCTCATTCATATAAAAAAACCATTCCTCTTAAAGCAGTTGCTGAAGACACCCTACATCAAACTGCAACCTCACAGAGATACAAGGAAAATTTATGTAACAAATTTGAAAGAGGTTAATTCTATATCAGGATAAATGTGAGTACCAAATTTCCCAATTTTTGACTGAGAAAATATCACAAATGGCCACCAAAGCACTATTCTGAAGCCATTTGACTAGCAGTTCATACATAGAAGGAACCAATCAAACCGAATCAATTCTAAACCAATTCCACAAACTCGACGGGAAGAGCTTGAGGGAGAGAGAAAGAGAATACGAAACTGAGAGAGAGAGAGAGACGGTGGTGCTCACCTTAGTAGACGATGGTCCTTGCTTCTCTCGCCGGTGCAGATGGTGAAGGCGGTGGAGCTTCGGAATCTCAAAATCGAAATTGCCAATCGCTCTGAGATTGGATCTGAGATGAATCACCAATTGCTTTGAGATCTAATCAAGGCTGAAGAAGGCTGATTCGATCGGTTAAGAGAGATTAGGGTTTAGAGAGAGAGAGAGAGTGAGTAAGAGAGTAAGGGGCCTAAAATGTTTTTCAGTGTTTTGTTTTAGTTATTGTAATATTTGTAATATTTTAAATAATTTTTTTTTACTTTTTAAATTCAAATAATTTACATATATTAAAAGAAATATTTTGTTTTAATTTTAATAATGTTTTACTTTTTAATTTTTTTTAAAAAACATCACTAAATTCAAAAAAATATAAAATTTAATACATTTCATATATATTATATTTTATTATTTTTTTACAAATATTTTATTTTTTAGTTGTATTCAGATTAGACACATCTAAAAAGTAAAAAATAAAGAAATTATTAAAGGAAAGAAAAATATCAAATCAAGGAAATTTTAAAAAATAATAATTACAAATTAGTGAGAAGCCATATAAATATTAATCATTAAAATTATAAACTTTTTCATGAATGTGTAATTTTTTTTTCCCCAAAATCCCACTGGGTGTGATTATCCCTTAAAAGAGACACTAAATTATAAAATAATGTATAAATTATTTTTTATATTGTCCTCAATTAGGAAAATTTAAGGTGAGAAGCTTGGTTGTAAATTGTTAGCTTTTTTAAATAAAAAAAAAATCGGATTGAAATTTTTTTAATAAAAGTTTTCACGGCATGCTAATGCATGCTGTGTAAAGTTATAATATTTACGACATGAAATGTATGTCATCTTAAGTACAAATATTTTATGACATATTTTGTATGCCGTGAAAATATACATTTTTTGCAGCATGCTTTTACATGCCATAAAAAAATTCTGATTATTATGATTTTTTTTTTTTTGTAGAAGTTTTCACGACATGTTAATGTATGCCGTGTAAAGTTATAATATTTTACAACATGAAATGTATGTCGTCTTAAATGCAAATATTTTACGACATATTTTTGTAAGTCGTAAAAACATACATTTTTTACGGCATACTTTTGTATGCTATAAATATATGAATCAATGACTTACATGGTATGTATGCTGTTATTGATAAAACATTAATGGCTTGCAAAAAAAAAATGCCGTAGAATGTGCTAACTACGACATGCATTTAATGCATGTCGTAAACATGATGCCGTGAATAGTTAGTTTTGTTGTAGTGCAAGAATTTAATTCGGATAGTTTTTCCTACGAACAGCCGTCACTCTTTTGCCCTTATCTTTTTTCACACTTTGAATTTGGGTGTGAGGTTAGAACCATTGGAAAACTTATTTCCGGGGCTTCGATTTAGACACAAGAACGACTTAGAACGGAGTCCGGATGAGAGAGTTATGCCTGTTTGAAGTTTTGGAATTTGTGTCGGAAGCAAGTACGCTCGAGCGGGAAAAGCGACGCTCGAGCGGACTGCGCGAATTCAACAAGTTTAAAGGCACTTTTTTGGATCATTCTTCAAACTTTCATCTCCTCTCTTTATTTCTCTCACCCTAGGTCCGAAAACCCTAGGTTTTGACCTCAAATGCCTTCCATTTCCCTAAGAATTGGCCAAGATCTCTTACTAAAAAGTGAAGAAGGCTTGAAGCTCAACATTTTCAACGGATTGGAATTCGGATTTACAAAGGATTTTTCTCAAAGCTTTGCTCTCTTGCTTGATTCTTGAGGTAGGGTCCTAGTTCTTCTTCAATACTTATGCTAATAGATAGATTTGTGGTATTTTGATTATATAAATGCAAAATCTACATTTTTGAGCATATAGTGTTATATCATGGAAATTGAAGGTTTAGGGTTTGAAGTATTAGGATTCAATTGTTGGGATAAGATTATGGATTATGAACCTTGGGTGTATAATCAATGGGAAAATTGGAATAAAAAGAAGTGGTGTGAGAAGTTTTAATTTTTCTTGGAAGTCTTGATTTTTCTTGAAAACCCAAAGTTGATTCATAATGATAATTAATGATTTCGCCCAAATTGAAAGTAGAATCACGAAATTGATAAGTTGAATTATATATATAAAAGTTTAATTGGATTTTGGAAATGTTTGAAAATTATGTTAAAAATTAGCGATTGAACCTTTATTATGAATATTGTAAATTTACATGCATCATCGATTTCTTGAGATTGAGAAGGATTTGAGATTAAATTCATGGAATTAAGAAGAAATTGGGTTTTGAACATAAAATGAGTTACATGCATGTTCATGATTATGGAAGCTAATTATTTTGGATTTGCTTTTGAATATCCTACATGAGTTTGAGTCTAGTTCCTACATGCATGAACAAATTCTACAAATTTTAATGTTCTAATTGTACATTTGATTTTGGAAAAGAAGTTTAGAAAACCATGAGTTCATGGGTTTTGATTTTGAAATTAAGTAAGGTTTTGATTTAAATAAATTAATTATTATGTTTCAAGATTTTGAGCAAATAATTTATGAATAAATAAGTGTTTATATTTTCTAAGGCATTTTCATGGTTTTGGTCAAGATATGCATGGATATAAAAAGAATTGAAAATGCGTTTGGAAGCTATTTTTGAGAAGTTCGAAATTCTGAAATTTTACAGACCGCTTGAGCGGACTAATTGCCGCTCGAGTGCAAATTGAAGGCTTCCAATACTTTTTATAGTCTTTTACAGACTGCTCGAGTGACTAAAGGCTCGCTTGAGCGAACAACTATTCTCAGCATATTTTGGAAAGTTGCATTTAGTTCATATTTTTATTCTCATTTCTTTCTAAAGCATTTTAGACATGATTTATGACTCAATAAAGATTAGTAAGCTACCAATCAACATAAATTAGTTGATTAAAGAATAAGTCATTAATTTAGTGATACTTGATTAAGAAGCCAAGTGAGGAATTGGTTTATTCAGAAAAGAATGATTTAGTAATAAAAGGGATTTGTGAAATGAGAACCCGATTCATTTGACTAAAGAAAAAAAAAAAAGCATAATGGGCTTTCGAATTATTCAGAAAGAAAACAAGAAAAGTCAAGTTTGATCAAGGAGTAATATTGTGCTTCAATGTGTATATGCTATGTATTTGGGTAGGTCACGCATTATTGTTCGCTTGATCTATCTCGACCGCTTTTGCTACTAGTCGTGAGTAATAACTTTGTAAAGCTATGTTCAATTATAAGTATTTTCAATGATATAAGATGATCTGTTCCTAAAATATTATTTTATGTATGAATGAATGGTTGTCCAATGTTTGTGAAATGTATTCGTGGCATTCTTAGCTTCAAAAGATATCTGTTATCTGCTACATACGCCCCAATTATGGGTCAATCACGCCTTATGAGCCAACTATTACGGATCCTATGTATACGCCCCACTTATGGGCCATTCAGACGCCTCATGAGCCAACTGTACCGTCTCCGTGCACGTGAGTCAACTGTATGCCTTTATGGCCGTCCTTTTATGGGTCAACTGTTTCTGCTAGTGCTAGTGCTATGATTAACATCAAATTTTAATTATGAATATGATTCTGAATCTGTAACTGTTATGAAATATGATTTCTGAACATGATTATGAATCCATTTCTGATAACTACTAAATTTCGCTTTTCAGAATCGTTATGGACAACATTCATTAAACCCTTTACTTTGTTATTATTCACTGGGCTCCAGCTCACTGTATTAATTATGTATGTAGGTGATCAGGGGCGTGACCAGGCTTAGAGGCGTTTACTTGGAATCTATTTTTGTCATCCAACCTATGTACCTCCCGTGAAGGTTCTGGACATGTCTAGTGGTTATGGCTAAGTGCATAAGTTGAAGTTTTGTTTTCCTGTTCAGTTAGACAAGTCTTTGTCTATTTTGTAAATGGGGCTAAGTCCCTTTTTGTCTAGCTTATATATATGTTTATATATGATGATGTGTATATGTATATATGATGGCGTAAGGATGATGTGTAGATATACATATAAAAAGTTTAAAATTTTTCCATCTCATATAAGTCTGCACAACTAATGGATATTGTATATTTGTTATTTGCTTCCGTAACCCCTGACTTATATGTTATTCTGTTAAGAGGCCTTTGGTAATCCAAGGATTACTGGCCGGTTACGACGCTAAACCTATGGGGGCGGGTTTGGGTCGTGATAGAGTGGTATCAGAGCACGAGTTAATATCTCACACACGTGTCCATTGAGCATTGAAATGTCTAGAACTGATTTAAGTTTCATGCATATAGTAAGTAAATAAGAAGTTGTGCATTCAAGAATATGCATATATGTTTATGTAATATGTTTAAGTATTGAAACTAAGTATTATGAACTATTATGGATTTGTGATGATTATAAGGAAACTGGAACGTGTTTAATTAGTTTAGCAATGAGGCTAAAAGCTAAGAATTATTGAGATATTGAGAAATTACAAATGTTATAAGGAAATCAGACTTTTTGACTAGAACATTGGGGAGTACAAGTATGTTGATTTTTGGAAACATGGTGTTATAAGAAATTAGAATCTTTAATGGAAGCCATGAAAGTTACATGAGTTATATGTCAAATTAGACTATGAGAATATTTGGGAAATTGAGGAATTTGATGATCAATGTAGTATGTGGAACTATGGTAATTGAGGACGAGAAAAGTTATGTGATACGTAAAATGGTACATTTTGGCGGGAACCTATTATATGGAATGTTAAACTGTAGAGTCTTATGCCTTTGTTGAATGACCTCGAAAGTCCGGTTGGAACCACGTTTGGCCAACGTAGCTTCGAATCGAAAATTCTTGGTAAATTCCATGGGAATGAATAGGTTACCCTACCAGTGTCCCTATATGCCTACATGTGTATGTCTATTTGTGTATAATGTGTGTTTTGTGTTATATTCTAAGTCAGTTGATATTAACCCAAGTGTTATCAACCATCTATTTGTGTTTAACCCTTCTCTTCTATCATTAGGAGAAGATGGTGAAAAGTGTGAATGAAGTGGAGGCTGAGTCCTTATCGGAGCGATTAGATAAAATAAAAGAAGTGCTAGAGAATATGATGAAGGCTATGCAATGCTATAATACTTGGCAAGATCAAAAGAAAAAGTTAGGCGTGGAAGCAAAAAGTAAACCAAAAAAGAAGGCAAGGAATTTTGTGGTAGGAGAGACGAGTAATTCTAAGCAAGGTTGTAAGGGTAGTAAGTTTGTCTCAGTATGTCCTATATGCCATAAGCTTCATCGGGGATTGTGTCATCGAGTTACCGGAGCTTGTTTCAAGTGTGGGAAGATGGGACATCAAATAAAAGATTGTTCTAAAGTCCAAGGAAGGCTCGAATGATTTAATTGGTTAAGGTTAGTACTCAAGTACAATTAGGAATTAGTAGGAATGTTTGAAGTTAAAAGTTTATATGTGTGTGATTTTATTTGAATTGGTCTTAATTAATGTTTGATAAAGATGAAACCATTTGTTTGACCATATCAAACTCAACCTGAGATTGTTGAAAAAAAAAAATTTATTAGAGCATCGCTAAGACTTGAGCTAAATTAAAGACTAAACAATTTAGGCCAATGAAAATTTTCATACTTGATGTCTGAATAAGTAAGACTTAATTTGCCGAAATTATATCGTTATGGAACCAGTGAAAGTATTGGAAGTGACCAATTACGATATATTGAATTATGAATCTAGAAGAATTATCCCCCATCAAAAAAGAAAAGAAAAGGACGGAAAAGAGACAATGTTTAAGTTATACTGGCATAGTAATATTTGTACATGAATGATTGATAAAGTTAGAAACCATTATTTGGATATTTGAGACTTAACCCAAAAATTGTCAGACTTAGAAGAATAAGATCAAGATTTGAAATGATTTGGGGAAAAACAGGTCAAATAAGATCACATTGATAACTTTAGAAGAGAAACACTTGTGGTTTACTTAAGCTATGAAGTCTATACACCTTTTACAAAAAAAAAAAGGAAGAGAAGAAGACTTAGTAATTTCGTATCTGAATAATGGTTAACAAGGAATGATAGTATAATCTTATAGACACATAATTGAATTTCGATTTTGAATCCTAACTTAGATAGCCTAAGTCATTGTGAAGAAAGTGAACTCTAGTGTTAAACAGCAGAAGGATATTGTAATGGGAAATAAGAAAATGAATTTTGTTAGAATGGCAAAAGTTAAAAATTTAGCCCTAAGTTACCATGTGACAATTAATCAAAGTCAATGAATATATCTATATAGATCTAAGAATCAGAATAAGTATGAAGACAATATAATTTGAATTGGCTTACTTATACAAGTGTAATCTTAAGTAAATAAGGAAGCTAATAAGATCGCGTAAAACAAGGATTTGTTGTGAAATCTAATCACCACTTTGAAACGATAGTATGAGAAAGATTGTCTAAAAAATTAAAAAAAAAAAAACGGTAATCTTAATTTGACAAAGTATATAAGTTCTACTCTGCTCTGTATGTCTGTCCAATGTTAGTTGAATGCAACCCAACATATGTCACATTCGAAAAGGGCTAATGAATTTATGTGAAATATGCTTTTGTTATGACACTGATACGCTTCTGTTCTGAATCCGATGTGTCCCTCTATTTTGGAATAACTTATATTAATTAGTATCCAAGATGTTTGTTTGAAATTGAGACCATTAATATGAGATTACATCTCCATATAATTCAAAAATTTCTGTGATAGATTGGCACGTGAAACCTTATTTGGGGATACTACGTTATATGCATAACTTAAGAACCTTTGACGTAGTCAATGGAAGTTAAATGACCGTTCTTTTGGGAAATAATGAAACACGAATTTCGTAGAAAAAAGAAAGAAAGAAGTGTCGGGACTATTATTGTGATAACCCTGTTCCATTTTATGTTCATTGATCCTTATTATAAATGTGATTATGTGATTGATATGATTTTGCGTGCCATTATGTAAAAATATGTGGTTTTAAATTTCTATCTGTTCACCGTAGGAATATCTGTTTGATTATCTGCTTTGGGAAGTAAATTGAAGGCCCTATCGGCCACAGAAACTGAAATTGACTGCGCCATTGTGGTTGGCATAATTTTTAGAGCCTACGGTGAAATTTAATTGAAAATTGTTTCGGATCAAATTAAATGGATTAAATTAATGAGGTAGTGCTCAATTATTAAATTATTAGGAATTTTGATTAAAGGAGCTTATTTAGTGGGCCACTTTCACTCAAATTCTCTCTTTAGCTTCATTTGACTGATTTTGAACTCAAGAAAAGAGAGAGAGCCGACCTTGAGAGAGAGAAGAGGCATCTTGGTGTATTTTTGCTTATGAATTGTGAACTGGGAAGGCTAGGTGCAAGAGTTGGCCAAATTGTGAAGATTAAAGCTCCTTGGTGAGTAATCCATGAATTCTAGTTGTAATTTAGAGTTGATTGATGATCAAGATCAAGGATTGTGCTATAAGTAATGGGATTGAGTTGGTTTTGTTGAATGTAAGGTCCATAGACACATGCATGCAGGAAATTGCTATGAATTTCCATGTTTAAGCATAAGTGTATAATCCATGTTGAATTTTTGGTTGAAATCCATGTATTTGATCACCTCTTCACCAATTAAGTTGAGAATAATGTGTATCTCCCACATGCATGTGCAAATCATGGAAGTGTGAGTTTTGAATGTTTGAATTTAATGTATTGGTAATGAGTTTGGGTCAATTTGAAACATGCATGTAAGTAATTCAAGAAATTGAGCTTCAAAATGTTGTAATTTGGTGTTTGTACTATGTTAGTACGTGTTTATGTGAAGTTTGAGCCATAATATGCAAGAAATGTTGGTTTGAATGTTGAATTCGTGCTCAAAAACACATTCTGGAAAACCCAGAATTCATGATGTCCGCTCGAGTGGGGAAACAGCTGCTCGAGCTTAAAATACGAGCTCCTAGTATTTTTCTGTAGACATGATGTCCGCTCGAGCGTGGAAGTTCACACTCGAGCGAGGAGCCATGTAGTGAGGCCTTCAGTTCGAGTGCCTAACTTCACGCTTGAACGTAAATTTGATGCATCTAGTACTTTTGCAGACCTCACGGGTCCGCTCGAGCGGGGAAGTACACGCTCGAGCGGGGACCCTGTTTCTAAAAATTTTAAAAAGGCATTTTGTGTTTTGTTTTCTATTCTCTTTCACTTTTAAGTACTCTTAGGCATACATTGAGCATTGTAATTGAGTCAAAGAGATAAGAATGAAGCCTAAAGAGGAATATGTGAATTAATGAACGGATTGAATTATTTGTGACCCATATGTGTTATGTGATGTGTAGGGTCAAACTCCAGGGCAAACCAACCAACTGATCACTGTGAGTAATATCTTGACAAAGATATCTGAAATATGTTGTTGTCCAATTGCTTACTTCTATGTAAGTTTATAAGTTTGTTAATCTGATTGGTGGACAATGTTTGCTATGCCAAATGAATGGGCCAAAGGCCAGTTTGACATGAAAGTATGAATGGGCCAAAGACCAGTTTGACATGAAAGTATGAATGGGCCGAAGGCTAGTTTGACATGAAAGTACAAATGGGCCAAATGCCAGTTTGACACGGATGAATGAATGAATCGGCCGAAGTCCAGTTTGACATAAATGGATGAATGGGCCAGAGGCCAGTATGATTTGAAAGATAGAATAAATGGGCCAGAGGCCAGTATGATCTGAATAAAAGAATGAATGGGCCAGAGGCCAGTCTGACATGAATTAAAGACAAATGGGCCAAAGGCTAGTTTGACATGAATGGATTGGGCCCGAGGCCGTCCGAAGTGTTTGGAACTGAAGTCACTTGATCTATAGCTATTTATATACTAGATAGAAATATGAATTGGGCCTAAGGCCGTTCAATGTATATTGTTCCAATGCATCTTCTTCAATCGATATTATTCACTAGGCTTTCGCTCACGCTCATTCATGTGTTTGTAGGTGAGGCAAGAGAGGTCCAGACCCAGCCTCAGTGAAGTCTGTGTGGAACAACCGAGGTTTTGAAGAGTCAGCCCTTGCATCTCACGCACGAGACTCGTTTTCACCCTTTTGTTATGTATTTATATTTTGTTATGTTGGCGAAGACTTTGAATCTGTTGTATATAGTTTTCATGGGTTGACTTAGACTTAAGTGATCCTGTTTGTACAGAACCTTATGCTATTATATTTTCTGAAGTGAGTTATTAACATGTATGTGTATGGTTTGTTATGACGTGCCATGTAAGCACAGCTCTATGGACAAAGTTTTAAATTTTGCTTCCGTTTGGCCCCTTTTACTCTGATGAGTTATGTCTGGTTTGGTTTGAGGCCGTAGGTAATCTCAGGATTACTGGTCGGTTATGTCCTTAACCCTTGGGGACGGGTTCGGGTCATCACAGAGTGGTATCAGAGTACGAGTTAATAACTCACACACTTGTCCAAAAGAGCAATAAGGGTGTAGAAAAGATCTAGGATGCATTCATATGATAAGTATGAATTTGATGGCATCGAGAATGCACCTAAATGTTTTAATGTGGGCAACTATGTGTTATAAGTTTGTGATTTTCTTGCATTGCAAATTATTTGAATATGTATGCTCTTTAATATATGCATACCTGTGAATCTTTTGTACAAAGAATAATGTAAGTTTAATTAGATGGTGAGAACAAAAGGTGATGAGATAGAAGAGTCCTCTACTGCCAGAATAGATAGAATGGAGAGATTGATTCAGGAAATGGCAGAAACATTGAGCCAACTACAGGAATGGCAACAACAGTGGCAGCAACCACATCCTCCACCTCCACCTCCACCTCTGGCACCTCTTGTACCAGATAATTAGAATGATGATCGGATAATAGCTCTCACCAAAGAATTTAAGAAAATGAAACCACCACAGTTCCATGGTGGATTAGATCCGTTGAAGGCCGAAGCATGGGTTCTTGGCATCGAAAAATTGTTTGAAGTGTTCCCGTGTTCGGAGACACAGAAAGTACTTCTAGCCACTTTTATGCTAGAGGATGAAGCAAGGAGATGGTGGATGTTAATGCGAGAAAATCATAAAGATGTTGACTGGGTGAAATTTCTGGAAATTTTCTATGACAAGTACTTCCCACAATGTGTTCGGGATAGGAAAGTGTCAGAGTTCATCGAACTTAGGCAAGATAGTATGACTGTAGCCGAGTATGAGGCCAAATTCACTGAATTGGCCAGGTTTGCACCACATGTGATTGATACTGATTATAAGAAGGCGAGGCATTTTGAAGGTGGGCTTCGAAGCGACATATTAGAAAGGGTGAATGTCTTGAAGCTAGAAACCTACATTGGGGTACTAGACAGGGCTATAATATCAAAGGCTAACATAGCCAGACAGGCTAAGCCAACAACTGACTGGAAAGACAACAAAAGGCAAGGCTTCTTTTCAAAGAAGAAATTTTCGAAAAAGCAAAACACGGGCTCCTCAAATACTTTGAATTCTTCCCGAGACACATCTCCTATGTGCAATATTTGTAGCAAAAGGCATCGTGGAGTTTGTTACCATGTGTCAGGAGCCTGTTTCAAGTGTGGTAAACAAGGGCACATGGCCCGAGATTGCAATCAGAACAGTGGGAAACTAGTTGCTAGCTCAACTGCATCAATCCCGAAGTCAGGAAATACTATGAGACCTGCTATCACCGGGGATACCGTGAGACAAGGGAGAGTTTTTGCGCTTGTTCCGGGCGATACACGTAATGCCAACGCAGTTGTCTCAGGTACTATTTCTATATGTAATCAGGATGCATTTGTGTTAATTGACTCCGGATCCACACACTCTTTTGTGACATATGCATTTGCATCTAGACTGAGTAGACCTCTAGAATTACTGCCATATCTGCCATGTGTGTCTGCTCCATCTAGGGAATCTGTATTCTGTGAATCCATATACCGGTTTTGTGACATGCGTATTGAGGATGCTATCCTATATGTAGATTTGTTGCCCTTGAACTTTAGACATTTTGATGTAATTTTGGGCATGGATTGGTTAACTAAATATTGTGCCACCATTGATTGTGTGACCAAACGAGTTGTATTTAAACCACTAGAACATACAGAAATTGTGTTTGTGGGTAATGGGGTAGTACCTCCACCTTATTTGATATCTGCAATGAAAACATGCAAACTGATCAGGAAAGGGTGTCAGGGTTATTTGTGTTATGTGTTGTCTGAACAATCTGTGAATGTTGAATTGAACAGTATCCCTATTGTTAGAGAATTTCCAAATGTGTTTCCAAATGAATTACCAGGGGAATTGGTAGACAGAGAGATAGAGTTTACTATTGAAATCAGATCGTGCACCCAAATTTATTTCTAAAACTCCTTCTGTAATGGCTCTCGCTAAAATGAAAGAACTAAAAGAACAGCTGCAAGACCTACTTGACAAGGGGTTTATCTGACCTAGTACTTCACCATGGGGTGCACCAGTGTTGTTTGTGAAAAAGAAAGATGGAACCCTACGCTTGTGTATCGATTATCAGGAATTGAACAAGGTAACAATAAAGAATAAATATCCTTTACCCCGTATTGATGACCTGTTTGACCAGTTGCAGGGATCACAAGTGATTTCCAAGATTGATTTGAGATCTGGATATCACCAGCTGAAAGTAAAGGCAGAAGATGTTGAGAAAACTGCATTCAGAACAAGATATGGTCATTTTGAATTTCTTGTTATGCCATTTGGGGTGACTAATGCTACGGCAGCATTTATGGACCTAATGAACCAAATTTTTAAAACCTACCTTGACACATTTGTTGTGGTTTTTATTGATGACATTTTGATATACTCCAAGAATAGACTTCAACATGAACATCACTTGAGAACTGTCCTGCAAATACTTAGGGAAAGGAAATTGTTTGCTAAACTAAAGAAATGTGAGTTTTGGTTGGATGAAGTTGTTTTCTTAGGGCATGTGATCAACAAGGAAGGAATTTCAGTGGACCCGCAGAAAATAGAAGCAATTGTGAATTGGCCTACACCGACTAATGTGACAGAAGTCTGCAGCTTCATGGGCTTAGCGGGTTATTACAGAAGATTTGTGAAAGACGTTTCCAAGATCGCTATACCTCTTACCCAGTGGACACGCAAGGGGCAATCATTTGAATGGAACGATGAAAGAGAGTCTGCATTTCATGAACTAAAAACGAGACTGACCACTACACCAGTATTGACATTGCCCACAGGTACGGAAAATTTTGTAATTTTCAGTGATGCGTCTTATAAAGGTTTGGGTTGTGTATTAATGCAGAACGGAAAGGTTATTGCCTATGCCTCCCGACAGTTGAAACCACACGAAAAGAACTACCTAACACATGACTTAGAGTTAGCCGCAGTTGTTTTTGCTTTGAAAATCTGGCGACATTATTTATATAGGGCAAAGTGTGAAGTCTACACGGATCACAAAAGTTTGAAATACTTCTTTACACAGAAGGAGTTGAATATGCGACAGAGGAGATGGCTTGAACTGATAAAAGACTACGATCTTGAAATCCAAGACCACCGAAAAAGCTAACACAATTGCTGATGCCTTGAGCAGAAAGTCAACGAGGAGTATGGCCTGTTTGCTTACTGAATAGAAAGAGATCTTGCACGATTTTGAGAAGTCTGAAATTGAAGTGGTAATGTGTGAACAAGGAAGATTGATAGCCGCTATTACAGCTGAGCCGGCAATCATTGAGGAAATTAAACAGAAACAAAAAGAGGATGAATTCCTCAAGAAGGTGATTGATGAATTTGAGACAAGTCCAAAAGCAGAGTTTAGTATTGAAAATGAAGTGTTGAAGTTTCAGAATCGAATGTGCGTCCTGAATATTCCAGAACTAAAGAGAAGGGTTTTAGATGAAGCCCATAAATCAGTGTTTGCTATGCATCCGGGTAATAAAATGTATCGAGATCTGAAACAAACCTATTGGTGGCCTAAAGTGAAGAAAGAAATTGCAGAATATGTGTCCAAATGTCTTCATTGTTAGCAAGTTAAAGCTAAACATCAGAAACCAGGCGGTCTACTTCAACCTCTCCCTATTCCTGAATGGAAGTGGGAGCATGTGACTATGGATTTCATTGTCAGCCTACCTCAGACTCCTCGAGGTATGGATTCTATTTGGGTTGTAGTTGATAGACTGACTAAATCTGTACATTTTCTACCAGTTAGAACTACATTTAATGCTTATAGACTGGCTACCATATATGTTGATGAGATTGTCCGTTTACACGGAGTCCCGATATCTATTGTGTCAGATAGAGATCCAAAATTTGTTTCAAGATTGTGGAAGAGTTTGCAGGAAGCTATGGGGACAGAACTAAGGTTTAGTACTGCATTCCACCCACAGACAGATGGGTAGTCAGAATGAACAATACAAACTTAGGAAGATATGCTTCGGATGTGTGCTTTAGATTTTCAGGGGAGTTGGGAAGACTATTTGTCACTTGTAGAATTTGTATACAATAATGCCTTCCACTCCAAAGATTTGTATGGCACCATACGAGGCTCTGTATGGCAGAAGGTGTAGATCATCGATTTGTTGGACAGAAGTCGGAGATAGAGCTTTACTTGGGCCTGAAATTGTGCAAGATACCTCTAAGAAGATCAAAACTATTCGGCAAAGGCTCAAAACAGCTCAGGACCGACAGAAGAATTATGCAGATGTTCGAAGAAGACCTCTTGAGTATGAGGTCGGTGACTATGTGTTTATTCATGTGTCCCCAATGAAAGGTCAAGTCAGGTTTGGAAAGAAGGGCAAGCTGTCGCCCCGTTACATCGGGCCGTTTCAAATTTTAGAAAGACTTGGCCCAGTTGCTTACAGAGTTGCTTTGCCACCAGGATTTGAACAAATCCATAATGTGTTTTACGTGTCGATGTTGAGGGGTTACCTTCGAAACCCGTTTCATGTGATTGATTATCACTGGGTAGCCATTGATGAAAATATGGAATACGCCGAATGGCCGGAATGAATTGTTGATCGGCAAGTGAAACAATTGAGAAGCAAGTCCATCCCAATGGTGAAAGTGGAATGGAAAGAACATTATGGGATGGATGCTACATGGGAAAAAGATGAGGAAATGCGAATACGTTATCCACATTTATTTCCGACGAAAGTAAAATAAGTTTGGAGGACCAAACTTCCTAAAGGAGAAACCTGTGATAACCCTATTCCGTTTTATGTTAATTGGTCCTTATTATAAATGTGATTATGTGATTGATATGATTTTGCGTGCCATTATGTGAAAATATGTGGTTTTGAATTTCTATCTGTTCACCATAGGAATATCTGTTTGATTATCTGCTTTGGGAATTAAATTGAAGGCCCTATCGGCCACAGAAACTGAAATTGATTGCGCCATTGTGGTTGGCATAATTTTTAGAGTTTACGGTGAAATTTAATTGAAAATTGTTTCGGATAAAATTAAATGGATTAAATTAATGGGGTAGTGCTCAATTATTAAATTACTAGGAATTTTGATTAAAGGAGCTTATTTAGTGGGCCACTTTTACTCAAATTCTCTCTTTAGCTTCATTTGACTAATTTTGAACTCAAGAAAAGAGAGAGAGCCAACCTTGAGAGAGAGAAGAGGCATCTTGGTGTATTTTTGCTTATGAATTGTGAATTGGGAAGGCTAGGTGCAAGAGTTGGCCAAATTGTGAAGATTAAAGCTCCTTGGTGAGTAATCCATGAATTCTAGTTGTAATTTAGAGTTGATTGATGATCAAGATCAAGGATTGTGCTATAAGTAATGGGATTGAGTTGGTTTTGTTGAATGTGAGGTCAATAGACACATGCATGCAGGAAATTGCTATGAATTTCCATGTTTGAGCATAAGTGTATAATCCATGTTGAATTTTTGGTTGAAATCCATGTATTTGATCACCTCTTCACCAATTAAGTTGAGAATAATGTGTATCTCCCACATGCATGTGCAAATCATGGAAGTGTGAGTTTTGAATGTTTGAATTTAATGTATTGGTGATGAGTTTGGGTCAATTTGAAACATGCATGTAAGTCATTCAAGAAATTGAGCTTCAAAATGTTATAATTTGGTGTTTGTACCATGTTAGTACGTGTTCATGTGAAGTTTGAGCCATAACATGCAAGAAATGTTGGTTTGAATGTTGAATTCGAGCTTAAGAACACATTTTGGAAAACCCAGAATTCATGATGTTCGCTCGAGCGGGGAAACAGCCGCTCGAGCGTAAAATACGAGCTCCTAGTATTTTTCTGCAGACATGACGTCCGCTCAAGCACAGAAGTTCATGCTCGAGCGGGGAGCCATGTAGTGAGGCCTTCAGTTCGAGCGCCCAACTTCATGCTTGAGCGTAAATTTGATGCATCCAGTACTTTTGCAGACCTCATGGGTTCGCTCGAGTGGGGACCTGTTTCTGAAAATTTTAAAAAGGCATTCTGTGTTTCGTTTTCTGTTCTCTTTTACTTTTAAGTACTCTTAGGCATACATTGAGCATTGTAATTGAGTTAAAAAGATAAGAATGAAGCCTAAAGAGGAATATGTGAATTAAAGAACGGATTGAATTATTTGTGACCCATATGTGTTATGTGATGTGTAGGGTCAAACTCCAGGCAAACCAACCAACCGATCACTGTGAGTAATATCTTGACAAAGATATCTGAAATATGTTGTTGTCCAATTACTTACTTCTATGTAAGTTTATAAGTTTGTTAATCTGATTGGTGGACAATGTTTGCTATGCCAAATGAATGGGCCAAAGGCCAGTTTGACATGAAAGTATGAATGGGCCGAAGGCCAGTTTGACATGAAAATATGAATGGGCAGAAGGCTAGTTTGACATGAAAGTACGAATGGGCCAAAGGCTAGTTTGACACGAATGAATGAATGAATGGGCCTAAGGCCAGTCTGACATAAATCGATAAATGGGCCAGAGGCCAGTATGATCTGAAAGATAGAATGAATGGGCCAGAGGCCAGTATGATCTGAATAAAAGAATGAATGGGCCAGAGGCCAGTCTGATATGAA
This sequence comes from Camellia lanceoleosa, assembly GCA_025200525.1. Classification (NCBI taxonomy): domain Eukaryota; kingdom Viridiplantae; phylum Streptophyta; class Magnoliopsida; order Ericales; family Theaceae; genus Camellia; species Camellia lanceoleosa. The sequence continues at coordinate 24,392,175 of CM045768.1, forward strand.
TGAAAGACAAATGGGCCAAAGGCCAGTTTGACATGAATGGATTGGGCCCGAGGCCATCCGAAGTGTTTGGAACTGAAGTCACTTGATCTATAGCTATTTATATATTAGATAGAAATATAAATTGGGCCTAAGGCCATCTGATGTATATTGTTCCAATGCATCTTCTTCAATCAATATTATTCACTGAGCTTTCGCTCACGCTCATTCATGTGTTTGTAGGTGAGCCAAGAGAGGTCCAGACCGAGCTTCAGTGAAGTCTGTGTGGAACAACCGAGGTTTTGAAGAGTCAGCCCTTGCGTCTCACGCACGAGACTCGTTTTCGCCCTTTTGTTATGTATTTATATTTTGTCATGTTGGCAAAGACTTTGAATCTGTTGTATATAGTTTTCATGGGTTGACTTAGACTTAAGTGATCCTGTTTGTACAGAACCTTATGCTACTATATTTTCTGAAGTGAGTTACTAACATGTATGTGTATGGTTTGTTATGACGTGTCATGTAAGCACAGCTCTATGGATAAAGTTTTAAATTTTGCTTCCGTTTGGCCCCCTTTACTCTGATGAGTTATGTCTGGTTTGGTTTGAGGCCGTAGGTAATCTCATGATTACTGGCCGGTTATGTCCTTAACCCTTGGGGGCGGGTTCGGGTTATGACAATTATAGTCAATAGACTTGAAACAGCAAGAAGTCGTATTTGTTATTAGTGATGCATCAATACTTAATTCTGAAATCCTACATAAAACAACAATAGGAGAATATTTCAGTGTATTTGAAAAAGCAAGGAGAATCATGAACTTCCTTTGAATTAATCTTCAACTATGCAAAGTTGTTTAAGTCATGTGATTGATTAATTTAATATTATCGTGTTGTATGTTTGATGTTATGGGATCAATGTCGGGATATATTTTGATGTCGACATAGACTACGACGAATCACCAATTTGGGTTATTAACCGTTAAGTGATTGGGAAAATAAGTTCAATATCTGTGAAGGAAATCCAAGGAAAAAGGAAGTTACGTGGGAGGAAATGAAATGAAACCAAATTATACAACTGATTTTCGGTATAAGTATCTTAAGTTTGGAGGACCAAACTTTGGAAGGGGGGAAGGCTGTAACGACCCATCACGTAGAATGATTAGCACTTAATTAATTAAGGAGATTTGGATTTTAATTGCCGATTATTCTAATTTAATATGAAATTTATGAAAATTATGGAGACTGATTCGTATGTGATTCTATTGATGATTTATTTTGGAATTAGAAATTGAAAGCCTAAACGGCTCAAGAAAGTGCAAATAGCTTAATTGAATTATTTAAATTTGGAGTATCGGACCATATGAGAGTTTAATTAAATATTCGATTCAGATTTATAAAATTGAGATTTGATTAATTGGGTCAAAATTGGAGTTAATTAAGTTAAGATGATTGGGAATTAAGATTATTATGAATTAAATTCATTTATGTGGTGCTTAATTTGAATATGTAATTTAATGATGAAATTTTAAGTCCGATCGAAATTGAAGGCTTAAGTGATTTAAGAAACCAAAAAATTGATGATGATAATGAGTTTAATGTAATATTTGGAACCTCCTTGTTTTATTTGGGACATTGATCAAGTGGTAACATAATGGTAAAGTAGGAGTAAACCAAGAATTTAATTCGGATAATTTTTCCTACGAATAGCCGTCACTCTTTTGCCCTTTTCTTTTTTTACACTTTGAATTTGGGTGTGAGGCTAGAACCATTGGAAAGCTTATTTCCGGGGCTTCGATTTAGACACAAGAACGACCTAGAACGGAGTTCGGATAAGAGAGTTATGCCTGTTTGAAGTTTTGAAATCTGTGTCGGAAGCAAGTACGCTCGAGCGGACTGCGCGAATTCCGCAAGTTTAAAGGCACTTTTCTGGATCATTCTTCAAACTTTCATCTCCTCTCTTTATCTCTCTCACCCTAGGTCCGAAAACCCTAGGTTTTGACCTCAAATGCCTTCCATTTCCCTAAGAATTGGCCAAGATCTCTTACTAAAAAGTGAAGAAGGTTTGAAGATCAACATTTTCAACGGATTAGAATTCGGATTTACAAAGGATTTTTCTCAAAGCTTTGCTCTCTTGCTTGATTCTTGAGGTAGGGGTCCTAGTTCTTCTTCAATACTTGCGTTAATAGATAGATTTGTGGTATTTTGATTATATAAATGCAAAATCTACATTTTTGAGCATATAGTGTTATATCATGGAAATTGAAGGTTTAGGGTTTGAAGTATTAGGATTCAATTGTTGGGATAAGATTATGGATTATGAACCTTGGGTGTATAATCAATGGGAAAATTGGAATAAAAAGAAGTGGTGTGAGAAGTTTTAATTTTTCTTGGAAGTCTTGATTTTTCTTGAAAACCCAAAGTTGATTCACAGTGATAATTAATGATTTCGCCCAAATTGAAAGTAGAATCATGAAATTGATAGGTTGAATTATATATGTACAAGTTTAATTGAATTTTGGAAGTATTTGAAAATTATGTTAAAAATTAGCGATTGAACCTTTATTATGAATATTGTAAATTTACATGCATCATAGATTTCTTGAGGATTTGAGATTAAATCCATGGAATTAGGAAGAAATTGGGTTTTGAACATAAAATGAGTTACATGCATGTTCATGATTATAGAAGCTAATTATTTTGGATTTGCTTTTGAATATCCTACATGAGTTTGAGTCTAGTTCCTACATGCATGAACAAATTCTACAAATTTTGATGTTCTAATTGTACATTTGATTTTGGAAAAGAAGTTTAGAAAACCATGAGTTCATGGGTTTTGATTTTGAAATTAAGTAAGGTTTTGATTTAAATAAATTAATTATTATGTTTCAAGATTTTGAGCAAATAATTTATGAATAAATAAGTGTTTAGATTTTCTAAGGCATTTTCATGGTTTTGGTCAAGATATGTGTGGATATAAAATGAATTGAAAATGCGTTTGTAAGCTATTTTTGAGAAGTTCGAAATTTTGAAATTTTACAGACCGCTCGAGCGGACTAATTGCCGCTCAAGCGCAAATTGAAGGCTTCCAGTACTTTTTATAGTCTTTTATGCATCGGCGACTAAAGGCTCGCTCGAGCGAACAACTATTCTCAACATATTTTGGAAAATTGCATTTAGTTCATATTTTTATTCTCATTTCTTCCCAAAGCATTCTAGACATGATTTATGACTCAATAAAGATTAGTAAACTACCAATCAACATAAATTAGTTGATTAAAGAATAAGTCATTAACTTAGTGATACTTGATTAAGAAGCCAAGTAAGGAATTGGTTTATTCAGAAAAGAATGATTTAGTAATAAAAGGGATTTGTAAAATGAGAACCCGATTCATTTGACTAAAGAAAAAAAAAAAAAAAAAAGCATAATGGGCCTTTGAACTATTTAGACAGAAAACAAGAAAGTCAAGTTTGATCAAGGGAGTAATATTGTGCTTCAATGTGTATATGCTATGTGTTTGGGTAGGTCACGCGCTATTGTCTGCTTGATCTATCTGATCTGCTTCTGCTACTAGCTGTGAGTAATAACTTTGTAAAGTTATGTTCAATTATAAGTATTTTCTGAATGATATAAGATGATTTCTTCCTAAAATATTATTTTCTGTATGAATGAATGGTTGTCCAATGTTTCTGAAATGTATTCGTGGCATTCTTAGCTTCAAATGATATCCGTTATCTGTTCTGTTACATCCCAATTATGGGTCAACTGTACGTCTCATGAGTCAACTGTTATGGATCCTTATGTATACGTCCCACTTATGGGCCAACTGTACGACTCATGAGCCAATTGTACCGTCTTCGTGCACGTGAGTCAACTGTATGCCTTTATGGCCGTCCTTTTATGGGTCAACTATTTCTGCTAGTGCTAGTGCTATGATTAACGGAAAATTCTGATTATGAATATGATTCTGAATCTGTAACTGTTATGAACTATGATTTCTGAACATGATTATGAATCCATTTATGATAACTCATGAATTACATTTTCGTAATTGTTATGGACAACATTCATTAAACCCTATACTCTGATATTATTCACTGGGCTCCAGCTCACTGTATTAATTATGTATGTAGGTGATTAGGGGCGTGACCAGGCTTAGAGGCGTTTACTTGGAATCTGTTTTTGTTAGCCAACCTATGTACCTGCCGTGGAGGTTCTGGACATGTTTAGTGGTTATGGCTAAGTGCATAAGTTGAAGTTTTGTTTTCCTGTTCAGTTAGACAAGTCTTTGTCTATTTTGTAAATAGGGCTAAGTCCCTTTTTGTCTAGCTTATATATATGTTTATATATGACGATGTGTATATGTATATATGATGACGTAGGGATGATGTGTAGATATACATATAAAAAGTTTAAAATTTTTTCGTCTCATATAAGTCTACACAGCTCAATGGATGTTGTATATTTGTTATTTGCTTCCGCAGCCCCTGACTTATATGTTATTCTGTTAAGAGGCCTTTGGTAATCCAAGGATTACTGGCCGGTTACGATGCTAAACCTATGGGGGCAGGTTTGGGTCGTGACACCCGCGCCCAAGCTCAATCTGTCCGATCGACCGGATAAACAGATGGCGCGCGTGTGTTTGTTTTTGGTCCAATGGGTCTATGCCACTTTGCCCATATAAGGTCCCGGTGTTCCATATCGGGAATGAAGGGGGAGTTCCTAGGCTATAAAAGTAAAAACTTGGACCTTTATGTAGTATCGAGACCTTTTCCCGAGTGGGTACCGAGTGGTGAGATTCCTAGCAGAACTACCCAGTTAAGCGTGCTTAAGCTGAAGTAGTTCTAGGATGGGTGACCCACTGGGAAGAACAAATCTGTACGGGTGTGGTCCAAAATGGACAATATCGATGACCTGTGAAGGGTTGAGGCATTATAGCCCATAACCTCTCCCTCTATAAAACTTGAGTGCCCCTTGGGGCCTACCCTAAGTTCCAAATCAAAGTCTTATAAACCCACAGAAAGTTTGCTTATCAAACCAATGTGGGACAATAACAACATGGATGTCATAATCACTATCACAAATTAACTGTAAATTTCTCAAACTTTTGAATAAAATTCTATTTAAATACCATGACACTAAAATTAAATCAATCAAAAAATAACACACATCACACAATATGCCATAAGAATTTCACGGCAAAAAACTCATTTCAAATTAATTAGAAATGTTAAAAATTAATATGCCTATGAATCAACAGTAATTATTACGCGAGGCATGGCAAAAACTAGACATAATAAATATCATGTCTATAAAATAATCTGTCTAATAACGATTAAAAATTTATCTCATTTAGAATACCTATTGCACCATTAAACATGTATTGCAGCACACCAATTATCACAACAGAAAAACCAATTCTGTTGGTAAGACACTTGACTTACAAATCTCTTGCAAAATATTAAAAATTAGGCTGTGTTTGGTAAGGCTCGCGAACTATATTTCCACCCTCTTATTTGCGCTAGACGTGTGGATACAGGTTTGAAAATACAATTCTACCACAGAGTTCAAAATGATATTTGAATTCCCGTTTGGCACATTTCTCCCTCTATTCAATCTCCACTGTAAAAAGCTTCCAAACGTACATATTTTCTTTCTCTTCAGTCTTCGCCATTTCTGAAAAACTTCATGTGCAAAAAAATAAAAGTTAAAGATCAAAGCTCAAGATTCTTCACGGGTTTCGTCTTCTCTCTTTGAATTGAATTGTGAGTTTCAAATCGTTACCATGCCTGGGAACCCCCTTTCCATCCATAAATTAGTCTGGAGATTATATATGGGTTATATATATATATCTCATTGATTTGCACCTTCATCCCTAAATTTGTCCCCAAATTAATTTGTCTCAGGCCAAATACGGTTCAATCTTCTTCTATTGTTATTGTTGTTGGCATGGTGGTCTGGGATTAGAGGTTTCACCATGTTCAGATCTCACTCTTTTTATTCTAGGCATAATTTATAGTGTGAATGGTGGGTTTTGGAGGTGGGAAATTACAGTGTGAATAGCAATGAAGCACCTGCGCTGAAATGTCGCCAGACGAGTACTGCACCGGGTACGCTGCACTGCGACTGCACGCGTACCGGTCTGTTACCGCACGCATGGGTATGGCCATGGTACAGAGGGTAGGGAGGGGGCAAAAAATACACAAAAACTACATGTATACGTAGAGAGAGAGATAATCAGAGGGAAATGAGAGAGAGACAGAGGAGATTGGAACCTGATAAACAGAGGAGACAGAGGAGAGACAGAGGAGATTCGAACCTGATAGTTGATCGATCGTCTTCGTCTTCGTCTCTGATGAAACCTGATAAACACATCGATCGTCTTCGTCTCTGTTCGAACTTGATAGTTGATCGAACTTGATAGTTGAGCGATCGAACCTGATGCAACTGAAGAGATCTGCTGATCGCTGATCGATCGCCTTCGCCTCTCCTTTCTCTCTCTCGCCTCTTCGTCGCCTCTCTCTTCGTCTTTGACTTCTCTGAAAACAAATATATAATATAATATAGAAAATATAAGATATATAATTATATAATATAAGAATTATATTATATGTGATCAAATATATAATATATAGTAATATAATAAAAATTAGTCATTTATATAATATATTATACTATAATATATTTTTATATATATAATGTAATTGATTACGTATAATATATAATATAATTGATCATATATAAGATATATAATAAATTTTATAAATTATAATTTTTATCATATATAATAAAATATATATATATTTATTGGCGCAGCAATTGCATTCTGCATCTTACTTTTTTGAGATTTGTCAGATCGGCGCATACTCGCATTCTGCATCAGATTCGCACTCCACACGTGCTTCTTAGGTGAATAGTAGGTTTTGGAGGTGGGAAATTTCTGTTGTGTAAGAAAATGGAGTGAAAATGTAAGCAATAGGAAACGGAATGGAAGAAGCTTCAACTGACGCTTGGACTGGACTGAAATTGATTGACTGGTTGGATAACCCACCGGTTGACCTGGAGGTTGACCGGTGGCAATGAGGTTCTGTGAGTGATCTATTTGGCTGATCTGTGATGGCTCTGTTGGCTTCTCCTCGCCAACCTTCAAACGTGAGAGCCTTGTAATTTACAACTCACTGAATTTTTAAACGATTTTTCCTCTGTGTTTGTCTTCAAAATGGCTTTGGTATAGGCTTTCTTATAGACTCAATTTCAGTAGAAGAAATTCTTGACAGTAGGTGTAGGTGGTGGACGGTTGTAAGATTCATCTATCAATAATGGAGGTGGTTGAACATATGCATGGGTTTGGTTGTTTTGCAGAATGGTAATGAATGTTGATCAGCTCACTTCGTAAAGCTTCACCAAGCCTCTGACTCATCTTCATCAATGAAGATGAGTTTCATCAATGACGGGCATTGTGTAAAAATTAATAAATCAAATAAAATTGAATTCTGTGTGATAAATTAAGTAAATGTTATTAAAATGATATTCGAAATTTTTTTCACTCTTATATCATTTGTTAATATTTTTTGGCCATTTATTTGAACATAACAAAACAATAAACAAAAAATTATTTGTGCCAATAATTATTAAAAATAAAAAAAGTATTTTATCTGAAAAATATGAAAAGAAAAACAATTCAAACCAAATACACAAATCAAAATTTGTTTGAGATCGTAATTGAATATTTATTTCAATTATAAAAAAAAAAATTTCCTTTGTAATTTTTTCAATTAAAAAAAATGATTAATGTAATTTTTTTTTATAATTAACATTTTAAATTTTTTAACATTTTAAATGATTAAGTAAATGTTAAAAAATATTAACATTTTAAATTATTTAAATTTTTTGAATATTTAAATTATTTAAATTCTTACGATTTAAATTTTTTTAATATTTATTTTAATTTTTTACTTATTAAATTTTTTAGATTATTTATATTATTTAAATATTTATGATTTAAATTTTTTGTATATTTATTTTGAAAAAAAATTATTTCCTTTGTAGTATTTTCAATTAAAAAATTGATTAATGTTATTTTCTGTTAATAATAAATTTTTTTAATTGAATTTTAAAAAGAATTTGGTTATGAGTGTTGATCAGAATTTTCAATAGTGTGAAAGTAGTGTGTTTTGTTATGAGTTATAACAATTTGCATTAAATTTTGAAAACTTTTTCCAAAACTCATAATCAAACAATTTTTTTTACTTCACATGTCAAATCAAAATTTCAAAACTCAATTCAAAACTTAATTCAAAACTTAATTCAACACTCTATTCAAAAACCATAATTAAACAAATTTTTTACATTCAAATCATAATTCCACAACTTACAAACTCAAAATATAACTCATATTCTCAAATCGTATTTACAAAACTCTACCAAATGCAACTTATGTATTTCATATAAAGCATGGAAATTTATGTTTTACAAACCCAAGAAACGTTTTTATTTTTATTTTATTTTATTTTTTACAAAACTATTTAACCAAAACAGAAAAACTGCATAAACATCCGAAACATATGATAACCATACATGAAGGCGCATAAATAAAGCCGATGAAAAATAGTTTTTATTTATTTATTCATTTATTTTTTTTAGAAAACTCAAAAATCAGAAACCAGATTCTAAAATTTATATATAAAACTTCGAAACCGTAAACGCTTTTACGCTTTCTAAAAAGACTGAATAATGTGTACAACGGATTACCCAGAAAATAGAATAAAAAAATTCTAATTAAACAAATCAGAAAATACAAAATAAAAATTTATATTGAAAATTATCCAATGATATCATGTATTCAAACCAGAACAAATAACTGAAACTAAACACAATATTGCAATAACAATATAACAATATTGAAAAGTCACACCGATTCAACATATTCAAAAATTTATGTTAAACCCATGAAATTTCTATTCTTAGAAAATCATCCAGAATGATTTAATCAAAAAATTAAAATTTAAGATTAACCCAGAAACTCTTGTTTAATCAAAAATCAGGAAGTAATACGAATTGTCTTAAGATTGTTGGAAAAAATCTTATATGTACAGTTGTAACATGTAATAATTGCACCAAATATATTACCAAATTATATGTAAAAAAAAATATAAGCTAAATATAACGTAAATTGTTTGGGTTAGACCAAACCAAACTATATACTGAGAACCAAAAATACTTACAGAGAAGCTAAAAACTTACAAACAAATTGTGAAAATCTGGAAATGAAAAATAATTTGATCGATGTTTGTGTTGGACACAATTTTCTTAAGACAAATTCGTCACTCGCTACGGTGTTCACAAGTTTTTATTGGACGTTCGTCTCTCAAGATATAACGATTGAACCTTGCAAAAACAGCACTATCACGGTAAGTCTGGCGAACCTTACTGTGCAGAATTCTTTTACAGAAAAGATAGAATGCAGAAGAAAAGAAACGCAAGACGAATTTTATCAAAATGAATGCAATGGGGGCTTATTTATCTAGATGAATTGGTAGCTGTTCGAATAATTATGGTGATTTTTCAAAAAAGTCACATTTTTTCCATGACAAGGTGTAACCAGAAAAGATATAATTGTTCTTTCAAAAGAATTCGAATTCTGAATCGAACCATGTTCAATTTTGACCCAAAAAATTAACAAATTTGTTTAAATAAAATCAAATTTTATAGTAAATAAATAGTCTTAAAACCATTCTCAAATGGTGCATTTTTTAGTTAATTTCTCATTCAACTATTAATGATTTCCAAACCATTTTTCTAACAAATATGTCCTCAATTTTTTTTTTATATACATTATGTCTTGCCACCTCATTATGTATATATATATATAATATTAAAAATAATATTTTTTTCATACTTAGATTGTACATTATAAGAGAGATTGCGGAGAAAAAAAAAATTATGGGAATATAATACTGTTGCTTGTGTGGTGTGCACGCTACCCATTTAAATTCGGCATACAAGACGGGGTCGGGATTGCATGGCAACAGGGATCTGACCATGAGACTTGGGAGTCGTTCCTACCCGCGGAATTGAATTCCTTTCTGTCGCGTAAACCACGGCATTCATAACCTGCGACCAAAACTTCAAACATTCGAAAGGCCCAAAACACGTTCAAACAAAATATTAAAATATCATATTGCTATAATTTAATCACATTTTCTTAATGTGGAACTTATCATATATATATATATATATTATTAAAAATAATATTTTTTAAAAATTTAGTTGACACATGATAAAGATTTATTTTTTTCTAAGAGAGTCACGTCAATATGTATTTTCTTAGTTACATACACTTTTACACAAATCCAAAAATAATTTAAAGTATACTAATTTTATCTATTTTTTATAGGTTCTATTTGACCAATATTTATTTTCCATATATTTTTCATGATAAATTGAGATAATCCACAAATTCAATACCAATTACGTGTTTCACTTTTTTTTTTTTTTTCCTTCTTAATTCTTTCAAAGGTATTATGATTTTTTTTAATGCTAAATTACTTATTTTTATTTTTCTTACTTTTCCGTGTATTATTCTATACTCAATATTAATTCTATATTATCTATCTGTATATTATATAAGAAAATTATTGTTTTTAGTGTGGAGCTTTGTGATAGTTTTAATATCTCATACTAATTTTCTTGATTTTCTTAATTTTAAATAATTAAGAAAATCTCTATTGACTAACTTTTATTTGATAATCCCACATCGGGAAAAGAATAAAATAAAATGAATTGTTTTACTCATATAAAAATAATCTTATACTCCCATCCCATTTAGTGAGGAGCCTTCTGAGAGTTTTAATATCTCATACTATTTTTTTTTTGATTTTCTTAATTTTAAACAATTAAGAAAATCTCCATTAACTAACTTTTATTTGATAATCCCACATCGGGAAAAAAATGAGTTATTTTACTCATATAAAGTGAATCTTATACTCTCATCCCATTTAATATTATTGTGTTGTGCATGTTTCAATTCAATAAATTTTAAATTTTAAAAGTTTTAATTAATTAATTATGACCTACCTGATTAGGCTAAATCACTTTTGATTTGATTGATTTGTTAGTTTTACCACGATTTTAGCGGTTTTATCAAAATATATTGATTAGATTTGTTTGATTCAAAATAAATTAAAGATTGATCTGATTAAATATTGAAAGACTGAGATTGTTTGATTAGAAATAAACTTTCTATCTAAATAATTGTTAATTTTTATTTTATAATCCCACATCGAAAAAAGAAAAAAGAAAAAAGTAAGTTGTTACATGAATCTTAATAGTGTAGTATTGTGTATACTTCAATTCAAGATAGTTTAAATTTTAAAATTAAAATAATATTTAAAAGTTTTGATTAATTAATTTTTGTATAAGTTAGTTGGTCATTTGACTCAACCGATTAGGCTGAACCATTTTGAGTTTGACTGATTCGCCAGCTTAATCGCGATTTCTCATATTGATCTCATTAATTTTAAACAATTAAAAAAAATTTCATTGGTTAATTTCCATTTAACCATAAAAAAATAAAACTCTAATTAGTTTATGACTTATTTTATAATCCCACATCAGAAGAAGAAGAAAAAAACAAAGTTTATTTCACTATCTATATATTATATAAGGAAAATAGAGTTTTTAGGGAGAAGCCTTCTAGGAGTTTCAAAATCTTATTTTAAAATTATTAAATTTTCTGAATTTTAAGTAATTAAGAAAATTCTTGTTGGCTAGCTTCTATTTACCTTTTATTTTACAATCCCATATCGAGAAAAAAAGAAAAGAAAAAGTGAATTATTTCATTTACATAAAGTGAATCTTATGCTCCAATTTATATAAATTATTGAAATTTCTTAATTTTAAGCAATTAAGAAAATCTCCATTGATTAGCTTCCATTTAACTTTTAGGGGTTATTTGAGATGTGCTAAATAAGTGCACTTTTAAATTTTTTGGACTAAAAAGTTAAGGAAAAAAATATAGTTGTTTGAGATAACTTTTTGACTTTTTATGAAAAATGTATATTAAAAAATTGTATAATTTAGTGTATAGGAGAAGGGGAGAAGAATAGGCAGTACGCTGGGGCAGAGTAGTGGGCAGACTAGCATATAGGATATGCTTGCCTCTTTTTCGGGCATTGAATTAGAAGGGTGATGTTCGGCCCGTTGAGGCCCTCCACAGGTCTCTTTTTAGTAATCGGAACCGTTCAATGTGTAGAACTCGTCAACTATTAGATATTTATAAAAAATCACGTTGATCGGATATCGATAGCTATCTGATCGGATTAATTTTTTGTCAACCGTTAATTATAATACCATCTTTTTTTTTTTAATACAAAACTGATTTGATAATGTAATTAGCAATATCCGATCAATGTGATTTTGTTATGGTTCAGATTATTAATGAATTCTACACATTGAACGGTTCAGATTATTAAAACGGGACCCGTGATGGGCCTCCATGGGCCGAACAACACCGTCCTTAAGCTTGTTTCTGCCTGTGCAATTTGTTCTCACCAAAGTTAGGTAAAGGCAACTCACGTCAGAGTGAGTTGTACCTTTTTCGTATAAAAATAATTTTTTTATAATTTTTTTTGGTGAATAGTGATAACTTTTTAACTTTTTATCTTTTTTTGAAGATGCCAAACCAGGCCTTATTTTACAATCCCATTTAACTCGGATTGCTACAATCCCCCATTTATATAAGTAAAATGAGATTTTTAGTAAGAAGCCTTATGATCAATATCTCATACTAATTTTTTTATTTTTTATTTTCTTAATTTTAAACAATTAAGAAAATCCCGACTGATTAGTTTTCATTTAATTTTTATTTTACATAATATAAAAAAATTAAATATAATTATCATATTTTTATTAAATAATATATTATTTTATCCCGTGCATAGTACGGGTAATATGCTAGTTCTATATTATAGATTTGTCGTTTAAATTTTATAGTAATTCTATATATGAAATTATATTTCATTTCCTATATTATTTTATATAATCACAATTCACAATAGAAAAACCTTTAGAACAATGATATTTGTAAGGAACCTTTAAAGTTTGGATTTACTGTTTGAGTTACTTTTTCAATCATTGACCAGTAAGTTCTTTTATGTTTTGACATCATATTACAGACGATTAATCACTTCATACACTGAGATGTATCTATTGTTTAAATATTTTCATTATTTTTTCATTTTGGGTTTAGATATTGTTATGTGATTTTTTCTTGGTTAGTTGTTATTCAATTTCTTTTATATAGTTGATATTTTAATTTGATTAAGAGTGTTTATTTTATAATCTTATAATTATATATATATATATATATATCACTTAAAATCATTATATGATAATCTAATTACAACATATTTATATTTAATTTTTTAATAAATTTTACATAATTTCTATTTCTACATATTTTTATTTTCCAAATGAATATAAAAGAAAATTAAATGGTTAGAATTACTTTTAATTTTATGTTCCTAATTCTTATTCTAATTTAACTATTATTTTTAATATTAAAATGAGTATTTATTTTACTATTTTATAATTTAATATATATCATATAAAATTATTATATGATATTTACACTCTTATAATATTATATGATAGAACTAAAATTATCAAAGTACACAAATAATTTAAATAAAATTAATATATATATATAAGTATTCAAGTAATAATTTTATAGAATGATATCGCCAATATTATTAAAATAAATAATTAAAATCATACTTTAATTTGAATTAAAAAAAATATAATCATTCTAACTTTGCAATGAAAAAAGAAAAAACAACAATAACGACAACGACAACGACAACGAATTTGAGAGTTGAACCAACCATAGCTTTGTAATACAATAGGGTACATTCAAAGCATAATTTTTGTTCGTCCAAATTTTAATTGTGAATTAAAAAAAAAGAAAAGAAGATAAGTTGATACTTAATCCATCTCCAATGAGGAATTAATTAAGCATACTGATGATGATGTTTTTAAAATTATTAGTCACAATAGTAGACATTTTAAATTATAACAAAAAAAATCATAAAAAATCACATTAATTTATTTTTATATATATCATTACTCCTTTTTATTTATTTATTTATATGTCAACAGAATTGCTTTTCATTTCTTTCACATGCCATTTTGCATGCTTCGCTGAATTAACAGTCCATGTAGGGTGAAGAAGGAAACTAATAAATTCATATGCAAATTAAGTCCTATTTTCTTCACTTGCGACCCATTCAATTCCAACCCCCTGTCAAGTACTCCAACTAGTCAATAATCAACATTCAAAACCCTTACATCAAATGGTGAACACAAAAAATTCAAATCATACCATTTGATGGGTTGCATATATAAATAACCCAAGCCCTTGCACTTATTCTTCATATACATTGCTCTATCAACTCTTTGCCTGCCTAACAATATGAGACCTCAAAATATTGTCTTGGCCATTCTAGCACTAGTTTTTCTTCTAAGCATCAAACCACTGGAAGCTAGTAGAGTCTTATACGAAGAGCGGATGAAAACAAAAAATCTTCTCTTACAGTCTCTGGATCATTCTCCGACCCCCCCTTCGGCACCGGGTGGTGGTTCTCACATTCCTGCAAGTAGCACTACATTCAATACGATCAGTGAGAAAGGTTTTGTCGGTCATACTATGACTTATCCTCATGTGGATCCACAACTCGCCGTTCCATTTGGGGTGGCCAACAATTAATCATTAGCACAACCCGTGAGCATCCATTAACAATACCACAATGACTTCACATTAGAAGCCAGAAAACCCAATTGTAACTTGTGAATGAATTAAGTCAGACACAGAAAATAAAGAAGAAGAATAAGATTGAATTTGTATTTTTTATTTTTATTTTTATTTTTTTATGTTCTTTACAGGATGTTGGGTGTGGTATATTGACTAGTTCTATACAATACTGTATTTTGATATTGATCCTGCAATAGAAGAATAAAAAGAGAAAGTGATTTACAAGTCTTATGTTTTTTGATTTGCTATTTTTTTTGGGTCTGCAAGAGCAAACTCCATTGTGTTCTTTAACATATAGTTTATAATTCTTTCCTTGCCTTCGAAGTCTAAACTAATGAACGGACATCGGCTTTAGAGTTATTTAAAATACAGTTTACGATCTCTTGGAAGCTGATTGACTTTTTACAATACTTTGATTTTGATTCTTGGTACTAAATGCATGGCTAAAAGCTATTTGCCCTACTCATTGTTTAACACCATTTGTGATGTTAATGTATATTTATATAGATAGATATGTATGTTTAGATAGCTAAGTGTAGCTGTTAATGTATATCTATATAGATAGATATGTATGTTTAAATAACTATGTTTTCTCCTATATAAAGGAGACCTCACATTGATTTGATATAACATATTTTCACAGACTCTCTCTCTCTCACAACTTGTTTAACAAGGTATTAGAGCGCAAGGTTATGGTTCATTAACCAGAAAGCTTCAATTTTTTTGGTATTTATCTCTGTTTTGTCACTGTTCAGATCCTTTTTGTTCTCCAAAATTTTCACACAGTCTACCAAAGTGCTCGGAATCTTCTCACGATCCCAACGCCACTAATCGTCCTCGATCGACCTAATGCGCCCTCACGCACCACTTTTGTCGCCGACACATCACTCGCTTCCGCCTCTGCTATCTCACGCGTTCTACATCGCTTACATCAGCCTTAGCCGCCACAAACTCGCACCGCTCGCGACTGATTGACCCACACTGCTGACGTCAGCCCTAATCCGGTTTAGCCTCTTCAACAAGCCGGTTCAATTTAGTTTCTAGCCTTTTTGGGTCGGTTCAGACCAGTTCCCTACTGATTTCGACCCTTTGAATTCACTGGTACCCTCAGTTTTTTAGATTCTGCATCTATAGTGTTGTTTTCACTCTATGGATCGCTCGGACTCTTCTTACCACCCTATTTCAATTGTTCTTGACGGGTTCAATTATGTCTTATGGACACAAGCCATGTCTGGCTTCCTCAAAGGCAAGAAACTTTGGCGTATTATCACTGGGGATGTGTGCAAACCCACCCAAGAGACTGTTGAATTCGCTGACAAATATGCAGACTGCTTGGAGGATTGGGACAGTAAGAACTATCAGATCATCACTTGGCTTCGCATTTGCTACATCTATCAGCCTTCAGTTTGGTCAGTTTCAACTTGACTGTGTTTTCACTTCGGCAAAAGACATCTGGGATTTTTTGTAAGACCAATATCAGACTATTGGTCTTACTCACCAATATTAGCTTCAAAGTCATCTTCACCGTATACGCCAAGAGCCAACTCAAACTATTAATGATTTCCTCTCCCAAATTTATTCTGTTTGGGATCAGCTTGCTCTCTCTGAACCTCCATGGCCCCATACTGAGGATGCTGCCTTGTTTACTACTTATCGTGACCAGCAGCAATTGGTTCAATTTCTTATGGCTCTAACTTCCCATTTTGAGTCGGTGCCCATATCTCTTATTCATCGCACTCCTTTACCTACTCTTGAGCAAGCTATTTCCGAACTACTATAAGAGGAAACTAGGCTTGGTACTCTCCATCCACACCCTGTGGACTCTATTCTTGTTATTCTTTAGACTTGGAGTTCTCTTTCACAACAGTGGTCCACTACTTGCAATTACTGTCAAAACCGAGGTCTTCCATTTACTCAACTTCTGGTTAATTGTCCAATTTGACTTAGCCGGTTTTGCAACAAGACTGGTCCTGGTCATCTACAGCAAGATTGCTTCCACAGTCTAGTACGACCCTCTCCTGGTTCATCCTCTCACCATGGTCCTTTCACTGGGACTTTTTCATAGGGCAACTCTCAACGTTCTGGGAATTAGTTTAAGTCTATGCTTGTTTGTTGCACTATTGCTGCTGTCTCAGAGGATTTACCTTCTTCTATGCTTATAGACCCTTCTACTCTAGTCTTTTCTCAAACCAATGTCGAAGCCATGTTTCAACAATTTCTCCCCACTTTTGGTACTCCTTATTCTATTACTTTGTCTGTCACCTCAGGTAACACTTCCTGGTATTTTGACTCAGCTTGTTATAATCACATGACCTCCGACCTTACTATTTTTATTTCTTTATCTTCTTATTCTCATGTTCCTTTTATTCATATTGCTGACGGGTCTCTTTTGTCTATAAGTCATGTTGGTTTTGTTTCCATATCTCACTTATCTTCATCCCATATGTATCTTATACTTGCTTTTACCTTAAATCTTATCTCCATTGGTCAATTGTGTGAGCATGGTCTAACTGTTACCTTTTTCTATACTGGTTGTTTGGTGCAGGACCCTCGGATGGGACGGACTCTTGGGATCAGCCGTAAGCATAGACGTCTCTATGAACTTATTCACCTTCATGTTCCGGTTTCTTCTCAATTCGTAGCTCCTACTACTACTCCTCTTTTATCTTCTTTTCAGCTTTGACACCGTTGTTTAGGACATCTTTCTATTGGTCGGTTAAAGTCTTTAATTTCTAGTGGTCAATTAGGTCCTGTCAGTTCTAATACTTTAGATTGTTTGTCATGTCAACTTGCCAAACAACCTGCTTTATCATTTAATAAAAGTGACTCTATTTCTTTTGCACCTTTTGATCTCATCCATTATGATATTTCGGGCCCCTCTTCCCTACTCTTATTATGGGAGGTGCACGCTATTTTGTTGTTTTCATAGATGATTTTTCCCATTTCACATGGTTGTTTCTTATGAAAAATTGCCCTGAGCTCAAACAACTTTATTACAATTTTGCTAAAATGATCCAAATCCAAAATTTTAAAACTATTAAGCTTTTTCGTTCTGACAATGCCATGGAATATAAGGATTTTGATTTTCTTTCTTGTAACAACCCTGACCTATAATTAATGTATACACTATGATTAAGTATGCCTAATAAGAAATTAAGATGAAATCCTGAGTTAATTACATGTGTTTTGCATTATTTGTGTTTATATCTGTCTATTGTAGAAATATCTGTTTGCATTTATGTTTCTTTTTGTGAATTGAAGGTTTTATCGGCATCTGATTATGAAATTGGCTTGATTTATATGTTATTTAGGATTTTTAGAATTTTATGGTAGGTTTAATTAAAATTCAATTCGGAATGATTAAATTAGATTAATTAATGTTCTTTTGTTTACTTATAATTAGCCATCACTAATGAAACCTATATAAGGCTCCTTATATGCCCTCACTCATTCCTTTTCCTTATTTCAACACATCTTTGAGCTTATACACACACCAAACGTGAGAGAGAGAGAGAGAGAGAGAGTGAGAAGAGGTTGTGCTCAAGCTTAAGTTGGGAGAAGATTGAAGAGAAATTAAAGGGATTGAACTCCTACTTGAAGAATTTGAGTCTTAGGTAAGCATTCAACTCATTTATGTAACCTTGAACTCATTTTTTTGAAGAATCAAAGAGAATTAAGTTGTGTCAATGAAGAATTGAACTAGAAGTGTACAAATTGAGCCATACCATGTATGTATGCACTTTCATCACATTTTTGAGTTTGAATTTCAAACAAATTTCACATGCATGTGCCTATCATGACTTGGTTTTGAGAATTCATCACATTTCTTACCTTTGACCTTAATTGATCATGTTTTGGAAAGTCTAAGTTCATAGCAATTCATGCATGTCATGTTTATGGCATATTCATAAGTTTCAAGTTAACTTTTGAACAATTGGCAAGCTTTTGGGCCTTCATTTTGTGAAATGATTTTGAATTCACCATGTTCTATCCATTTACAAGTGTTTTGTCAAGTTTTTGGCCCTAAAGACCATGATTTGTAGTTTTGAATTTGAGTTTTGCACTTGGAAAGCAATCTGAAAATTCTAGATTTTACCTCTCCGCTCGAGCGACCAATCCTGCGCTCGAGCGACCACTCTGTGATTTTTCACTTCCACTTGAGCGACCAAAAGTTGGCTCGAGCGTAAAATGCAAGCTCCTAAAATTTTACATATTTTGTAGACTGCTCGAACGACAAGAGTTGTGCTTAAACAAGGACTTCAGTCTCATGTTCGAGCAACCATCGAGCGGTCATCAAGTGGAGAATTCACACAACCAGAACTTTTTTTGAGTTTATAGACTGCTCGAGTGAAGGAAGTTGAGCTCGAGCGGCCCCTCATATTTTTGCATGTCCGCTCGAGCGAAGGAATCTGTGCTTGAGCGAGAACCCTGTTTTCAGCAAGTTTAGTTAAGAGTTCCAAAGAGCATTTTGGCATCCACATTGCATCCTAGGCATTCCTAGGCCATGTTTGAGACACAATAAGAGGTTAAGACTTAGAAATATACTAAGAACGAAACGAAAGAAGTTAAGTAACAACCGAGTGTATGTTTCATCGTGTGTCTCTGTTATGTATATATTGGTCATGCACCACAAGTTATCTGATTTGTCTGTTCTGCAAGTGGAGCCATCCGCGAATAATAACTCTGTAAAGTTATGTTTAACTTTAATTGTTTTCTGATGATATGAAATGATTAGTTTTCTAAAATGCTATGATTTGTATGAATGAATAATTGTCCAAGTTTCTGAAAAGTATTTATGGCATCCTTAACACAAGGCCCCTACCCGGGGGTAACAATACCACGACCTAGGAGCACAAGGCCCATGCTGGGGGTTATAATACCGTGGTTTCAAGGCCTCGCCCGGGGGTAATAGTACCGTGGCTCAAGCATGTTAAAAGTTTCCAGTACCAGAGGTTCCTTATGGAACTGACAAGTATAGTTCTTAATGCTCTGTATATGATCTATTAATGCTATTGGATGTACCACATATGATCAAGCATGAAGTCTGATTTCTGAATATGATTTGAACTAGAATATGAACATGAATCTATTTCTATTTTTCTGAATCTAATTTGGGATAACATTCATTTAACTCATTTATTTTGTTATTATTCATTGGGCTTCCGTTTACTATTTATATTATGTGTGTTGGTGAGCAGGCGCGTGACCAAGCCTAAGCTGCTGCCTGGAGAGTTTTTGTTGGCCAACCCTTGTGCCTTCCGAGGAGGTTCCGAAAGTCATGTCATTATATTTTGTGATTATATAAGACTAGTTTTCTTTTGGCATATGAACAATTTTTTTGTTTATCTGTATAGTGGGCTACGTTCCCTTTTGTTTACTGACTTTATTTTTGTAATTGGGTGGTGTAAGACTACCGTAATTATGACGTTGTGTATTTATATAAGTTTTTGAAAAATCTGTTCCATGTACGTCAGTACAGCTCAATGGACTATGTATGTTTCCTCTATTTGCTTCCGCAGCCCCTAATTATAAGTTATTATGTTTAGAGGCCTTTGGTAATCTAAGGATTACTAGCCGGTTACGATGCTAAACCTATAGGGGCAGGTTTGAGTCATGACATTTCTTTTCTTTAGAGTCACAGTACTCAGCCCCATCGTTCCTGTCCTGACACGTCTCAACAAAATGGACGTGTTAAACGGAAACATAGGCATGTTCTAGAAACTACTCGAGCTCTCCTTCTCTCTTCCTCTTGTCTAGAAAATTTTTGGGGTGAAACCGCTCTCATTGCTGCTTACACTATCAATTGTATCCTTACGCCTGTCATTCATAATCACATTTCCTATGAACGTTTACATGGCACTCGTCCATCTCACACCAATCTTAGAGTATTTGGTTCTGCATGTTTTGTTTTTCTCTAACCTCATGAACACAGCAAACTTGAACTTTGTTTACGTCTTTGTTGCTTTTTAGGGTGTGGTATTGAACATAAAGGGTATCGTTGTTGGGATCCTATCTCCCAGCGCCTCCGTATCTCTCGTCATGTGATTTTTTGGAAACACAAAATGTTTTCCTCCTTCTTTCAATTCCGCTTATCTATTCCCTCTCCCTCTTTATTTTTTACTAACCCTTTCACAGATCTGTTTTATGATGAGATTGATACAGGGCGCCTGCTTGCCCCTTTAGAGACATCCTTGATAAAACGCTTATGAAGTTTGAATGTCTGATAAAGCTTTTGTGAAAATGTTTCACGAGTTGACTTTGGAAACATACTGGAAACAGAAAAGTCCATAAGATAAATAGATGAAAAGGTCAGTTCAGCTTTGACAAACAAGAAGCATAATAAACTTATGCATACATGTGCACGCACACCAGACATATACATGCATGAATATGTAAACACATGCAAATATTGATATATATGTATACACACAAACTATGGACATGGGACATGAGAAGAATACAACGACATGTTGGCATTTAAGTTTCCAAAAATTATGACTAGAACACAACAGAGACATAATTATAAAGAAGTGTATTTCTATACATGGCAAAGTAATAACGAACGATTCATTTTTGCATGAAAAATAAATGTATATTTATTATATGAAAATGATAACAAATTATATTTCGTTTTCTACATTTATATGTTGGAAAAGAAGAGAGAACAATGCTAATCTCTCATTTATGAAGCCTAAGCATTAACAAAAAATTTGGAAGTAGCCAGGTTTTAGCGTCTCAAAAATCAAAAAGGCCTAGCGGAGGAGAGATAAAAATGTATAAATCCATCTTTTTGACTTTAATATTGGGCAACAATAATATTTTTTTCAAACTTGCACCAAGATCTTGGATGTGTCTCATGTGTGTCATAGGGTAAATCCAAGTGTCCCCCTCATGTCCAATGCATATGAATTTTATTATTATTATTTAAATAATAAACAATAAAACACACTTTTGGATGCATGTCCAATGTGTGTAGGCAAAACATGTATCTAAAAAATACCAATATCCTGCACATGTAAAAAATAGACATGGTGACCCTACGAGGCATGTCCATGATTCCTAGCATACAAACATACACATAACATATATACATGCATGCATAATGAAGAAAAGTTTTCTTACCAGGCTTCATCAAGCAAAGCAATGATCCCTCCAGGTTTCTACAAAAGCAATATGAATAAATAAAGTTACTAAAGATTGATACACTGATCAATGAACTTCAATGTAGTCATTCTGATACCTAAATTGTAAGTACGTGGACATGAATCCTTATATGGCAATCAGCTATTGTAAGGATTTGTACTATAGCTTGCAAAGAACAGCTGACTCAAGACTTCAAGGTGTTAATTCTCTGAGAAAATGTCTACCTTGGGATAGTATCCATATGATAAAAACCTCAAACAAAGAATACATAATATAACTATATCAGCAAAAGGCACTCTGTCGGGCATATATCATAAAGTCATATATGATTATTTTGCTTATTGGGATTATCTATATTCACTAAATCTACCAAATTTCCATTTTCCCAAATGATGTTAGTAAGGACATACATGCACTTGTCTGAAACTAAAATATACTTTTTTTGGTACAAATATGGTTATCAAAATTTCGATCTAGATCTTATGATCATGTAGAAAATCCCTTAAAGGTAGGATATTTCAATCCGGAGAGTTGGATCTTATAGGATCATAGAATCCTAACTTGATCCTAACCAATCTAATTTGTAAGCCTTGTTTGACATTATATGGGTTTTTTTTTATTTATTTATAACACTTATGTTTGTAGCATAAATATTAATTTTATGTGGCCCACATGAATAAAGAATAAGTGACTGAATCAAGTAGATTAAGAAAAACAAACTAGAAAAATAAACATTCAAATATAGCAATAACTGCAGTAATTCATAAAAACTAACTTGTTAAAAGAACAAACTCAGCCTAAGTAGGGTCTAGGAGGGCAAGATGTATACATTACCCCTATTTATAGAGAGACTATTTCCATGACTCAAACTTGCATTACTAGTGACGCTAACAACAAACCTTATAGTTGGAGTCGCTCTTTTAAATTTTCAATCTATTTTCCAATGCAACTTTATTAAATACTTTTCCTTATCTTTTTATGCATTGTTGAAGAGTACCAAGTGTTCTGTTATAAAATGCTTCTTTACAAAATGCAAAAGAAAAAAAAATAAAAAATCTATTGTATGATATTGTATTTACATTTTACACCGCCCATTATATTTTTCATAATATCTCCGCTTCTTTTTAGTATAATTTAGGCTTATTTTGTGTATATTTTTTAACAAATGTTTATTCCAATTAAATTATTCTGTAATTTTTCTTTTTCAATAGGATATTATGATCCTCAATTCAACTAATTCTGTAATATAATTCTATAAAACCCTTCAAGAATCTAATGTAGGATTTTGATTTTGACAACCTTAGATATGAAAAATCCTAAATAAAAGGGAGAATGGATTTCTACTTCATCTTAAAATACAAAGTAATTAAAGTAGTTTTATGTAATATGCTTATTAAAAGTGACTTCACAACTTTCTTGGTCAACGACTTAGTAAAAGAAAGCTGTAGTTAAAGCACTCAATGGTTGCAAAACTACTTGCCATAATTGATTCATGTCATGTCAGTGCTACTACTACAGTTTGGAATCAAATCATTCCTTTTATTATAGCGATTATGTCCTCGTCATCCAAGGCTCTCATAGCGGGGTGACTGAAAGAGAATGGAGTTTGGTGGGACTTGTTTTGAGACCATAGAAGTCTTTTTATTTTATTTATTTATTGTTATTATTATTATTTTTGGTATGTTTGGTGACATTAAGTGAAAAATTTGTATTCTTCATACTATCCTTATTGTGTAATAAACTGCCAGTAATACCCCTAATATCCTTATTGTTAGTTTCAAATATATATACATATATCTTTGGTTCTTATTTTGGAGGGGTGGCATATCTTTTGACTTTTTTCTGTACATTACACTATACATTTGTTAATTTAAAAATATATAATTACATGTATATATAAAAAGACATCAACGTCATGTTTGATACTCATTTTAAATGTTGGGCCCCACAAATATAATGTTTGGTTGTTTTAAATTAGACCAACATCAAAGGACTTCCAAACAAACCATTATCCAAACATACATATTTTTGTAAAAGTCCTTATGAAGTTCTCCTTGCAAAGTCCTTTTACACAAAGGACTTTCAAGTACAAGAAGCTACACCAAACAGCTACTTTATATTTTTGAGAAGTATTTTACATATGGTACTAGAAAACCTGTTTCAGTGTGAAGAATATTGTTGGATGTTGAATATTTTCCCCTTTTCGTCTTAGTTATTGTTATCGTATATTATGATTTTTTTTTTTTTTTTTTTTTGTGAATGGATGATTTATTCATTGAAACAAAGAAGCCTACCTTTGAAGGTGTCTTTGGAGCCTAAACCCCTATCCAATAGAAAGATGTATCTTGATGATCCATCCATCCAAAACCCATAGAAAGATTTTACTTGAACACCCCAACATGAACATCACCCATCTCAATGCACCATCCTTAACGTCCACTATGTGTTGCAATCTTATGTAACCTTTCCAAGAGACTTCACAACTCACCAACCTCCAAACATGGGATCAAAAAATCTTGTAGAAGTACGCACGCTATCATTATTGTGTGAATGAGTAATGTAAGAAGAGTTAAGAGTATGCATACTGCAACAAAATCCTGTAGAGGCTCTTATGTCCTAAAGCTACTAAATGCATGATGTAAAGTAACTTTGTTGTTCTAACTGGTTTTTCCCTTTGGAATTTCAATGGATATACTTACAAGAGCACATCTTCACCAGAATTATCTCGAAATACAATATCTTCACTCTGCGTGCAAGTTCAAGGCAATCAGCTCCTCAGTGCATCTATTTCTCATTTTATGAGTTAATCTATTTCTTTTCAATCTATAGTGTTTTCCTTTTCAGATTGGCATTTCCACTCGAATGCATAACAAAATTCAAACACAATCAATTGGCCGACAATGAATTTTCAATCGCAAGGAAGTAAAATTACAGATCATATAGACTAACTGTGGGGACATATGCTTAGGTAGTCTACATGGCCGAGGTTGTTAGCCGAGGTGCCATGTGGGCGGATCATGGTGCCGAGATATGGTGCGATAATACCGGAATTCGAGATATTTGGATAGAGGACTAGAGTCCTAGATAATATCAAGCTACCTATTTGGATAGAAATGAGACTCTTGAGGGAGTTCATCTTAACCCAAATAGTGTGAGTTGTGATAAATGTTATCATTGTAAAGGATAGAGTCCCATGAAGTGAGACTTCTAGGGGAAGTTGGACATTGATCATTATAAAAGTAAGGCACCCTCGTGGGTCTAAGGTATGCTTTATTTGAGATGCTTTTATGCTTTCATTGTTGAAGTTTACGTACTTCTATTGATATCTGTGAGAGATAAGATTACTGACTTGATCGTCGGAGTGCCCCTGGGTGGACGAACCACCGCGGTATTCTCATATTTTTGTTGGCAGGTGTTCGAGCATAATCTATTCTGTCGGTGCTCTCCAGCTGAGTTCCCCGCTTGGTTGTGTGGTCGGAAATTAACACCCATAATTTGGCACCGTCTGTGGGAACTTAGTTAGAATAGATGGCCATCATCGTGCAAGATCAACATGTCAGCAATGACTAGTTTAGCAAAGATGGAGAATGTGTCGACATTGACGAAATGAAGACCCTTTCAGAAGGGATGCAAAGATAGGGGGCATGAGAGCTCCCAAGGAGATGACTTTCAAGTATAGAAGGATCAACCTAAGTGAGCAGATCCTGGATCCCAGATCCTAGAAGACATGATCTCAGCCTAGATGAGTAGGTCCGAGAAGACAAGAGCTCAGCTTAAATGAGCAGATCTCAGATTCCAGATCCTGGATCCCAGATCCCAAAAGACAAGATCTCGGCCTAGATGATTAGGTTCGAAAAGACAAGAGTTCAGCCAAAGTGAGCAGATCCTGGATTCTAGATTTCAGATCCCAGATCCTAGAAGACAAGATCTCGGTCTAGATGAGCAAGTTCGAGAAGACAAGAAGTCAGCCTAAGTGAGCAGATCCCGGAATCCAGATCTCAGATCCCAAATCCGAGAAGATAAGATATCGGCCTAGATGAGTAGGTCCGAGAAGACAAGAGCTCAACCTAAGTGAGCAGATCCCGGATTCCAGATCCCGGATCCCAGATCCCAGAAGATAAGATCTCGGCCTAGATGATTAGGTCCAAGAAAACAATAGCTCAGCCTAAGTGAGCAGATCCTGGATTCCGGATCCTGGATCCCAGATCCCAGATTCCAGATCCTGAATCCCAAATCCCAGATTCCAGATCCCAAATCCCAGATCCCAGAGGACAAGATCTCAGCCTAGATAAGTAGGTCCGAGAAGACAAAAGCTCAGCCTAAGTGAACAGATCCCGGAATCCAAATCTCGGATCCCAGATCCTAGAAGACAAGATATCGGCCTAGATGAGTAGGTCTGAGAAGACAAGAGCTCAGCCTAAGTGAGCAGATCCCGAATTCCAAATCCTGAATCCCAGATCCCAGAAGACAAGATCTCGGCCTAGATGAGTAAGTCCAAGAAGACAAGAGCTCAGCCTAAGTGAGCAAATCCCGGATTCCAGATCTTGGATCCCAGATCCTAGAAGACAAGATCTCGGCCTAGATGATTAGGTCCGAGAAGACAAGAGCTCAGCCTAAGTGAGCAGATCCTAAAATCCAGATCTCGAATCCTAGATCCTAGAAAACAAGATCTCGGCCTAGATAAGTAAGTCCAAGAAGACAAGAGCTCAGCCTAAATGAGCAGATCTCAAATCCCAGAAGACAAAAACGAAGCACATAAGATCAGACTGAAGTCGGCCAGGTTCTGCCTGTCGGCAGAAGGCCATCTATACAGAAGGACTTTTACTGGACCTCTATTGCGATGTGTACATCATTCCCAGGTTGAAGACTTTTTACATGAGATCCATGTAGGGGGCAAATCCCTTGCCCACAGAGCTATATCATAGGGATTCTGGTGACCCTATATGCAAAAGAATGCTGAAGCCTATGTAAAAAAACATAAAAATGTTGTTGGAATCCATGATTGTGCGATAAAACCGAAATGTCTTATGGCGATGTTCCTATGGTGAACATGACGAGTAACTTAGACTTATTATATGGTAGAGTTGAATTACACTTCCATATGATAGAGTTGAACTAAGTTGGTGATGTTTCTGAATGAAACATGATGAGTAACTTAGACTTATTATATGACAGAGTTAAATTATACTTGCATATGATAAAGTTGAACTAAGTTGACGATGTTTCTGAATGAAACATGACGAATAACTTAGACTTATTATATGGTAGAGTTGAATTATACTTGCATATAATAGAGTTGAACTAAGTTGGCGATGTTTCTGAATGAAACATGACGAATAACTTAAACTTATTATATGGCAGAGTTGAATTATACTTGCATATATATAGCGATCCCGATTTTCCCTCCATTGGTTGTTGTATTCCGGATTTAGGTTCCATGGTGTTGGTTGTGTGTATATCTTGTTTCCATCCTTTAATTCCTTGTATTCGAATTTTGAGATGTATTGGGCAGGTGTGTTTCAGGTTGGTAGTGAGTTTAAACCAATAGTTGCTGCCCAGATTTTTGCTCTTTCACTCAAGTAAGGTTTTTGTCGCTCGAGCGAGCTTTATGTTTTGGTTCCTTCGCTCGAGCCAGGGTTTCTTCGATCGAGCGAGAGTTGAGTTTTGTGTCTGGTGGCTCGAGTGAGAAGTCTTGCGCTCGAGCTTGCGTCTGCGTCTGGTTCTGGACCTGAAGGTTGCAATTCTTGGCTATAGCGAGCTTTTCTTCACTCGAGCGAGCGAGGTCTATGTTTTGAGTTTCTCCGCTCGAGCGAGCTTTTCTTCGCTCGAGCGTGCTTTTGGGTTGCAGACCTGAAGCTTCGATTTGTTGGCTCGAGCAAGGCTTTCTACGCTCGAGTGAGGTTTCTTTGTGTCTGGTCGCTCGAGCGAGCCTCGAATATATCAGTTGGCAGCTACGGGTTACACTTCACTTTTTCATCATCTTCTTTCATTCAAACCCTAGGCCAGCTGCTCTTTCTCTCTCTATATACCTTCTCTCTAGGGTTTCATTTATTTCTAGAGTGTTTCTACCCTAATCTCTTTGTAAGAAAGATAGAGGGTGGCGTGGGCTTCACTTTAATCTGAAAATTTGTGGATTTGGAGCACTTCGAGTTTTCATCATCTTCTCCATTTGGTCTCTTCATTCTGAGGTAGGGATAACCTACTCTATTCTATGAGTTTTAACATAAATTTTGGTCATTTTGATTAGATGGTGTTGTTTGGTAATTTTGAGAAAGTTAGTGTTTGATGTGTAGTTTATAAAAGAGGGGTTTTGTGTTTTAAAGCTCCATGTGCATATAAGGCCTTGGGAATATGAGTTTGTGAGTTGAATTGGTGGAATTTGGTCTTTGGATCAATAATTGGAAAAAGGGAAAAATGCCCTAATTTAATGTGACCAATTAATTTAAATAATTAATTTGGGGAATTGTGTAATTGAGTTGAAATTCATGAAATTGGAAAGTTATGGGAGTAAATGGTGTAGTTGAATAATTTAATCACTCACCTATAAAAATGTCGATATTTTATCTGTTGATAAATTTCTTATCTGTTTAGAGATAACTGCTTTGGGCTATCGGTGGAGGATAGTCTTGATTGTTGTAGACATTGTATGATGATTAGGGAAAATTGAAACTAATCACATTGAATATGTCATTGAATATGACGGTTGGAATAATACAACAAATGTGTGTATTGATGGATCATTGTATATAATAAGTGTTTAAATATATCTTATATATATATTGTTTGGGAGAAGATAGAGGATGTACTCCATGGTTTGAGAGGAGATAGGGGATGGACTCTCAAACCCGTTTGGAAGGAGATAGCAGATGGACTCCACTGATACAGTAAATCTGTGTATCATTTGAAATATGGAAGTGTTGAAGTATGGAAGTGTTTTAACATGAGTTATATTCTCATGTGAATTGTGAAGTATAGAAGTGTTTTAATATGTGTTATAGTCTCATTGAATTGTTTGGCCAGGTTCTGAGCCATAATTATGAATTGAAATCAGAAGCTGAAATGAAAAATGGATATACTTGATGTTGAATAGAAAAGTGTTGTAAGTTGGTTTATAAGTGTCAACTATATATCAAATGCTATTGTTTTAGTTATTTCTCATACTTGGTTTAGTATATCTCTACTGGGTATTGGCTCACTCTATATGGGACACCATTTTCAGGTTCAGGTGATATGCCACCTCCAAGGACATAGCTTGGGAGGCTTAGAGGCTTGAAGATCTTCTTGTTGTTTACCCTTTTGTGTATTACATGTAAATTCAAGCTGAGGGCTTAATGTGTATGAGTTAGTACTCTTCTTTTTGTAACCAAGTGTTGGCTTGGAAAGTTGTAAGCCTGTAGGGCATTTACTTTTGTTGTCAACATGTAATACTTTTGTGATAAATACTCTGATAAATAGATGTACACTTTATTCTCTTGAATATATCGTCACTTTCTTGTATCGTGAATGTATGAATTATAGGTTTATTTTGAGGGCGTTACAATATAATAGAGTTGAACTAAGTTGGCGATGTTTCTGAATGAAACATGACGAATAACTTAGACTTATTATATGGCAGAGTCGAATTATACTTGCATATAATAGAGTTGAACTAAATTGGCGATGTTTCTGAATGAAACATGACGAATAACTTAAACTGATTATATGGCAGAGTTGAATTATACTTGTATATAATGGAGTTGAACTAAGTTGAATTAACTTGGACTTGCCATATCGGCAGAGTCAAACTCAAAATGGAACTAAGTTCATTAATAGAGAAACCAAGATTGAAACACCTCGAGAAGCCTTTGTTTGAATATGACTTCGGCAAAAGGCCATAGTTACATGCTTAATGTGAACTTAAGTGGAACTTAGGTTCACATTAGGGGGCAGGGAGCTGGAGTGATGAACAAACTTAAGAGTTTGACACTTGTTGAAATTTTTAGAAATGGGCTTAACACTTGTTGAAATTTTGGAGAAATTTACAAGTTGGAGTTAGCCGATGCAATGATGAATAAAGTATCCGAGATACATGTTACCCGAGGTGACCAACCAGGTTGTCAAAACTTGGAAACGGTAAAGTCTTAATAGAAGATAGCGTATAGAGGTAAAAAAACAGTAACACTTGTAAAAATATTTTTATTTTTAAAGTGTTAGCTGAGGTATGAAAATGGTTAGCCAAGGCAAACAGTCAAGGTTTATCCGAGGTATTATATCCCGGAGTTATTATACAGTTAATGTACACTTTGAAGAAATGCAAAAATATTCTAAGTTTGGAAGCATGAAAAACATGAAAGAAAGCAGCAAATATGCATAGAAGAAAAGAAGGCATACATTCAACACTTGGAAGAAAATATAAGACTTGTATTTAGAAAAGAAACTTGTTCAGATACAAAAAGGCACTTCGGCCTGGCATAAGAGATTATTTGTTCATCTGCAAAGACAAAAAGGGCACATCGGCCAAATATAAAGCTAACATTTTTCAAACAAAAGATTACAGCTGTCCAAAAGTAAGAAGGAAAAGAACAAAAAGGAGGAAAAACCAAAGTTCATGCATTTTCCACAGTCTGCCTGCCTTAGCAATTGGCGTTGTGTCAGCCTCGACAGACAGCTGGGCAGATTTTTTCGCTTGGACCTCAGCATCGATCTCACGCAGTGTGTCATCTAGGCTCTTGTTGGCAGTCTCGACCTCGGCCTCAGAAGTGGTCTTTTGAACCTCATACTCCTCATCCTGAGTCAAGTTAAGGACTTGCTCATTCAGAGTTAGGGACTTGGCCCCAGCAGCAACTTCAGATTCTTTCTCGGCAACCTTAGCCTTAGCCTTTTCCTTGTTTCCGTCCTCCTCGTCGTCTGCCTCTTCTACTTCCTTGGCCTCATCCTCAGATTGATTGGGAGAGGGAGGGAAAAGGACATTGAGTTGACCCATATCATGGAGGGGTGAGTCTTCGGGGACAGACATCTTTTTGAGGGCTATCATCCAGTCAAGATAGTAGCCTTTGTTGTAGGCCATATTGACTTGTTTTTTCGGCCTTAGCAATGGCCTCGGCTTTAGCAGTAGTAACTTGGTTCACATGCTTTATGTGCTTCTCTTTCGAGATATTAAGTTGCTGGAGGCATGAGCATGTTGGATTGACTATAAGGAGATGGAGTGGATTGCGCAGTTATGACATCAGGGATGTCAACAAGAAGGTCTTCTACGACAAGACATGTCGTCATTAGTTACGGCGATGGTTACTCACAGATAAGGCGATTGGAAAATTATCAAGATCTAAGGTTGGGAGCTTAGGACCTCGGTGTTTTCTGTTCCTGGTTCTAGTTGCAAGATTGTCGCTATGTCGATGTTTTCACTGCCATTGAGATGGTGGGTTGATGTGTGGAGCAACTAATGAATTGCTTGGTTGTTAGTCTGGTTCATCTGGTAGAGTTCGAACCTTGGGCACAAAGGGAGTCTTCATAACAATGAATGCTTCAAGAACAGCGATGATGGTTTGCAAAGACCAAGAGAAAGAGAGTCTAGGGACATAGATAGAGACGAAATAGGAAGATGAAATGGTTTTGCTGGAATTAGAAAAATATGGCAAAAAGTTATGATTTTGAGTCTTGACGTACTCGTGCTGACGTCAAACGGCGGGGGGCAGAACTGATGCGACATGATGGGGATGTGATTGGTACACTCCAATCTCATGATGATCTCGGTTGAGATGGTGATCTTGGTTGACATGATGACCTCAGTTGAGATATTGATCTCAGTAGAGATGATGATCTCGGTTGAGATAGTGATCTTGGTTAACATGATGATTTTAGTTGAGATGTTGATCTTGGTGGAGATGTTGAATTTGAATGAGGGCAGAACTTGTTTATTCTTGGTTTCTGATGAGTTGATACTAGGATCTTGATGTTCTTGAACTAGCAAGTCATGCTCTCTGCTAGTAGTGCGATCTCTGTCGAGATGTTGGACCTAGATAAAATAGAACATGATGGTTCGTTGTTCTTGGTTCTTGATTCTTGATTCTTGATGAGTGGACATTTGAGTCCTTGTTTCTTCGTGCCAACGAGTCACGATCTCGGTCAGGGAAGTACATGTATAGGTTCCATCACCTCAGTTTTTCGAGGTAATAGAACCTAAGGGGCAGTTGTGGGGACATATTTTTAGGTAGTCCACATGGTCGAGGTTGTTAGTCGAGGTGCCACGTGGGTAGACCATGGTGCCAAGATATGGGGCGATAATACCAGAATTCGAGATATTTGGATAGAGGACTAGAGTCCTAGATGATATCAAGCTACCTATTTGGATAGAGATGGGACTCTTGAGGGAGTTCATCTTAATCTGAATAGTGTGAGTTGTGATAAATGTTATCTTATAAAGGATAGAGTCCCATGAAGTGAGACTTCTAGGGGAAGTTGGACACTAATCATTATAAAAGTAAGGCACCCTTGTGGGTCTAAGGTATGTTTTATTTGAGATGCTTTTATGCTTTCATTGTTGAAGTTTACGTACTTGTATTGATATCTGTGAGAGATAAGATTACTGACTTGATCGTCGGAATGCCCCCGGGTGGACGAACCGCCGCAGTATTTTCATATTCTTGTTGGCAGGTGTTCGGGCATAATTTATTCTTCCGGTGCTCTCCAGTTGAGTTCCCCGCTTGGTTGTGTGGTTGGAAATTAACACCCACACCAACAATAGAAACTTATCAAATCAAACGAACATTTGGATTCGCATTGCCTAATTATGCAAAATATGAATCCAAAAACTTGACATACCATTTTTGATTGATGAGAAAAGCTCAACTACATGGATTTTGATATTCTTTGGAGACAATAAACACTCCGATCCCAATCTTCCATTGAAAACAAGGTTGAAATTACAGAATTAGAGATTGGGGATGAAATTGAGGAGAAGATACGCCGGAGAGTAGACAGACGATGAGATGGATGCGGAGGAGGAGGAGGAGGAGGAGGAGGAGGAGGAGGAGCATGAGCATGAGCAGAGCGTTGAAGTGGTCGTTGAATGTGGCTGCTGAGAGTTTGGTCTGTGTGTGAGAGTGTTGTTTGGTTTGTGGAGGAGGTGACATTTTTAGACAACCCTACAACTTCGGAGCTGTTGAGTACTTGCACAACTTGGACGCTTTACCGGAGCATAGCTTCTTGTGGCGCTCTCTCTCTCTCTCTCTCTCGCGGACGATGTTGGTGGTAGTAAGGAAACATTAAACAGTGTTTGGATGAACTCTGTATCTTTAATGCGTTATTTATTTATTTATTTATTGGTACGGACCACTATCCCGGCCCAAACCGTAATAGAAAGTCTACTTTACCTTTTGTTTTAGCCAGACCATCAACCCGGCCCAAATCCAAATGGTCTTCTTTACCTCTAATTATTTGTTTTTGTATATATTATTTTTTTAAGGGATTTTTACAGGCCAGTCCTATTTTCAAGGATTATTACTCAACAGGTCCTTAATAGGGACATTTTTACCTATAAGTCCTGAAC
Source organism: Camellia lanceoleosa (assembly GCA_025200525.1). Classification (NCBI taxonomy): domain Eukaryota; kingdom Viridiplantae; phylum Streptophyta; class Magnoliopsida; order Ericales; family Theaceae; genus Camellia; species Camellia lanceoleosa. Next base: position 24,425,627 of record CM045768.1, read on the forward strand.
ATTTTTATTTATTCTGTTTTTGCCCTCATAATTTTATACTCAGATTCAAATCTGAAGATGGAAAAAAAAAAGAAAAGAAAAGCTCTCTTTGCACATCTCTCTCGACCACACCATGAATGGTTCGATCAAATAAGAAGATCTGCCACCATCGCCGCCGCATTCAAGGAGAATGTTCACTACGAAGTCTAGGTCTACAACCGCCGTAGTCCACTATCGCTGAGCTACACATGAATGATTTCCGAAAACTTGCCGACAAGACCCTCAAGGTCGCCGATTGCCTTGGCAAGCGAACCATTTCCTAATTTATTTCCTTTTCCTTCATTTTCATCTCTCTCTCTCTCTCTCTCTCTCTCTCTAAATTGATCCATCCATATATATTCATATATATATATGTGTGTGTTATATCTGTGTAAAATATCCGATTTTGTGTTTTACGGCGCTGATGAATCCCTATGTTTTGGTCGTTTTGAAACTGTTTCGGTCTTTGATTTGAACACTTTTAGTGAAAAGATAAATGTTTAAAGAATTGGTGATTGTGTTTTTAAACCGTTGTTTGTTTGTTGCTAATGGAGATTGTTAATTTTGATTATCAGAGTGTTTTTTAGTGATAAATCAGTGATAAATTTATTTAAATCAATGATAAATGAAAAATTTGTTTAAACTAGTGATAAATCAGTGATAAATTTGTTTAAACTAGTGATAAATTAATGATAAATTTGTTTAAACCAATGATAAATTTATTTAAACTAATGATAAATCAGTGATAAATTTGTTTAAACTAGTGATAAATTTGTTTGAATCAGTGATAAATTTGCAGTGTTGAGTTTAAAGGTAAAAATGAAAAACACTGTTTGATTTTTTTAGATAAGACCTGCTGAGTAATAAGACTGGTCCATAGGACCGGCCCGTAACTTTTCCTTTTTTTAATGCATTATTTATATTCCTCTCTTTTTAAAAAAAATAAAATTTGGATTTATTTGGAGTCTTTGAGAACTATATTTTTTTTTCAAATAATTGGTTGTGTTGTAGAATAAGAAAACATGTTTTTTTTAACCTTTGGAAACGATTGCTTCAAGCTATTTTATTTAGGTCCTCAAACAATAAACATTTTATCAATAATTTTTTTCTATTTGCATTTATTGTTAGGATATTAATTAAATGAAAGTGGTTAAAATTCCAAGAATATTTTTTTCCAATTATATGATTGAAAAAAGTTCTTTTTTAATTATATTATTTGTTTAATTATATTATTTTATTTCATTTTTATTTTTAAGGATTTTAAATTAAAAGTCTCCACAAATTTTTTTATTAAAATAAATTATGAAACAGCATATTAAAAGTTAGCCTATATGCCAAATTATGAAACATCTCCCATCTATATGTCAAATCCTACGTGGCACACCAACAATCAAATTTCACCTCAAATTTTTGTTCCACCCCTTTCGTATTTGGCAAAGGTTCAGAGCATACCAAATTTGACATCATGTCAAATATTTAATTATAGTACTTTTTTAGAAATAAAATAATAATATTTAAATTCATCTTTTAATAATAAAATTAAAAAAAAAAATTGGCATATACGTTGGAGAGGTTCAAGACATATCAAATTGGCATATGTCAATTTGTCACCCAAATCTTTAATTTTATTTGACATATCAAAATTTGGCATATAAATTGGAGATGCTTTTTTGAAGTTTTACAATAATTTTATCATTTTGAAATTCTTTCCTTATCTTTTCAAGTCGCAAATAATTAAAGCGTTATTTAAATGAAGAAGGTTATTTATAATTTTAAATCTATAAATTTATCCACAATTATGTGATTTAAAATTTATCTCAAATATTTTTCCGTATAAAATCTTGTATACTCTTTTTGGAAGTCAAGGGATCAAATATTGCCAAAAGAAAGATTAGTTAATTATTGGGTTAGGTGTATTTCATGTTAGGATTTTAATATGAAAGTATTTGAAGATCCGTTGAGCTTACCATAGGTTCTATTTCAATAATTTGAACCGTTTACTTTTTAAGATTCATTAAATAGAATATTTATGCAAAAAATTAAAATGATCAAACATCAATAACTATATGTTTGGATCAAATTTATATTACAAAAAAAAAAGATGATTATTTTAGAAATTATATTTGTCGACTATTTTTTAAAACAAATATAATTCAAATATATATATAGCTACCGATATTCAATTATCTTATTTTTTATATAAATATTCTACTCAACGAGTCTTAAAAAGTGAACGATTCAAATTATCAGAATCGATTCCAAAATGGGCCTACCAAGCCCAAACGTTGTCTTAAATTGAGATGACAATCTGAAAGAAGTCAAATCGTTAATTATTTAGGGTAAACTATCAATAGGTCTTAATAGTTAGACTTTTAATTTCTATCAAATCCTATTGAAAATAAACCTTAGTACAATCGTCATTAAAAATTATTTTTTGTGGCAATTTTTTACATATATTGCTAAAACTGACAATTAGTGACTTTTGCTTATCATGGTTTTTATAAATTGTCATTAAAACTTACAATTAGTGACTTTTTTATGATGAATTTTTTAAATTGTTGCTAAAAGTTGAAAATTGGTGACACTTTTTTCTGATATTTTTTTAAGCTGTCGCTAAAACTTATAATTAGTGGCATTTTTTGTGACAAAATTTTTAAACTGTTACTAAAAACTAACAATTAGTGACGTTTTTTAATAATGAATGATAAAAATATCATTAGTTATCATATGACCTATTGAATAATAAATCAACTTAATAGAACCTACATGAAATTGCTCAAATTATTTACTCCCAACATTATAGAAATTTTGTTGGGTTAAGCTTGTTTTCTTTTATTTATTTTTATGTTGGTAACAATGTTTTGAAAATCAGACTAGTGAGCAAACTGAAAAAGGGACCGGGTGGACGGGTCACCGGTTCAACTGTCGAGTCAAAACAGTCGAACTGTGACGTCATAACTAATATTATATAATTATAAATTATAAATAAATAAAAATATATATAAATACTCAAATAAAAATAAAAATTGTTGCATAGTATTTATTAATAATATTTGATAAAGTCATAATTGATAAGAAAAGGTCGCTTATTTTAAAAAAATTAAATTTTTTTAACATTCCTTCCAAACAAATTGATTAAATGCTAGATTTAATTTTGGAGGAAAATGAAATTTTCAACTCTTTCTCCAATTAATATGATTCAAATAATTTGATTGAATTTTGTATAGAATTTTGTAGGTTCTTTTTCAAAAATATTTTTCTATAGCTAAACGGGGCTTTTTTGACTATTTTAGTCACAAAAGACAAAATAGGCTATTTTAGCCACAAAAAACAAAATATGACATCAAACCCATAATCATTATACTATTCTCTTACAAAAAAAGCCAAAAAAATCAAAAAGCCATTCTCAATCAAATTATTTAGCCCAGGCTAAAATGACCAAAAAAGTCAAAAAGCCAACCCACTTCCCAAACGGAGGCATAATCTTCTCAAGACTTTAATGAGACTCCTCATGAGAGGAGACTATTGAAGTAAGAGTTTTTAGTCAAAATTTTGAAATATATATATATATATATATAAGAAACAAAGAAAAGAAAAGAAGAAAAATAAAAAAAAAAAGTTAAAGATTTTCCAACCCGCGGGTCAATTCAAAATCAGGTCACCACTTTTCTCCGTTGAATCGGCGGTTCTTTCAATTTTTGTAATTTAAGCCAATTTTCAACCTAATCCGAGTTTTGGGGTTCTTCCACACTAGAACTAGGTCTGATCCGAGTTTTAAACCAGTGGTTGGTAGTAAATTCACAGTTAAAAGTTGTCTTTGTTCTCTTCTTTAAAGTTTTGTTTGGATAAATTTTTTTTTTTTATTTTTTTTTACTTTTTAAAGAACTTGTGAAAACATGAGATAGATATCAAATATGATATAAAAAGATAATAAATATGTAATTATTGAATTGAAATTATACATTAGTGGCTATTAGGGGGTTCGCAGTTCGATTGCCATCAAAAAATCTCTAATTTGCCATCTGTCTGTTGGATTGGTGGATTGGAAAAAATCAATCCGTATTTGGCCGCTAGATTGACGGATGCAGATTGAGCGGATTGGCGGATGAATGTGAATCAGTTTGGCGATTTAAACTTTTATAAATTTTGAATATAATACAACAACTTGTCAATATTTTTTTTTATTTATTTATAACAGTCCAACTCAACATAATCAAAAGATTATTAAGTAATTTGTCAAATATCAATAATAAATACGTATAAAAAAATCATGCATTATCAAACTATTTCATTACCTTTTTTTAATTTAAAATCTGTTTAATTTGTTTTTTTTTTTTTTAAATGACAAAATTAGGCCTTATATTTTCCTCACAAAAATACCAAATATCAACACTTACCATTTGATAAAAAGATTTTCAAATTGAAAACACAACAGAATATCTAAACTATTTTTCAATTGAAAATACAAACAGAATATTTAAACAAATTAAAAACAAAAAGTCTTATAAATTACTACGGGTGCTTGCAGTTTGACGGTTTAGTTGTGGTCAAAGAAACCTCAAATCCGCCATCCTTTCAAAGCTAGGCGGATTGGAAAAAATCAATCCGCAACTGTCCGCTTGTCATCACGCATCCATTAAAAATACAGCAGATCGGTTCGGTTCGGTTAGGTTTGGTCAATTTGGATGGATCAGAATATTCGTTGCTCACCCCTAGTGGCTATAACGATGATTGATTAACAAAAATAACATACAACAAATAAAAAATGTATAAGATTTTTAAAACATCATCCTTAAGTCTAAATGATATGAATTATTACATGTTAGTTATTAATTTATTTATGAATCAACCAATTAAAATTATTCATCCACACAATTTTTCTTCCAAAACTCTCCAAATAATGTGACAAGTAAAGTTTAGAAAGTTGACTTACATTCAAATATTATTGAAACAATCTTCTGTGTAAGATAAATCAATTGAAACAAAATTAAACAAATAAAAAATAAATTACTTACAAAATTATTTACCGAAACAACTTAACAATAAAAACGATCAAGTCGAGTGTAAGACACTTTGTCCTGAAGACAGATTCACTTGCTTCGATACTTACGGATAAATGACGTCTATCTACCAGGATACAATGATCTTACACAGATTGTAGTAGCACTCCAAACAATCTGTAAAGCGAACTAGAACATGTGTTCTATACTCTCAGAATTTTTCCTAAAAATAATATGAAGAATATATCTATGCAAAAGAACACAAAGTAGAGAAGAAAAGAATTTTCGGAATGTGCAAATGTTGAAAAACTTCTTGTATTTATAGGCATAGAAAGGACTGCTCGAATAGGTATAATTTGAATTGAATATATACAATTTCGAATTGAATAGGCCCAATTTCAAATTTGAATAGATTTGCTGGAAAACTAGTTTGAATCTGTCCATAACTGCTGGGCAATTTCAAATCTATTCAGAGCAGTTTTAATCTGTTAGAAATTGGACCGTAGGAGGCTTGATTGGACAGAAATTTGAATTCAAATTTGGCTAAAATTCTGAATTAATTTTTTACAGAAAAAATAATTTTCCTACAAGAATTTTTGAAAATAATTCAAATAAATTTTGTCCAAAAAATTAATGTTAGAACCAACTTTGATCACTTCGCCCCAAGCAAGGCTTTCTACTGGGTCAAGGTGCGTGCGGTGTATGGTGGTTTGAGCTAAGGCTCACTTTGTCCATAACTCCTCCATTCTACAAACTTAGGGTGCTTCTTAGGGCCCAACCCAAGTATTCCCACCTAGAACTTATAAACACATACAAGCTCTCTTCAAGTTTCAATGTAGGACAATCCATTTCAAGGAAACCCACATTTTACTCCTTTAATTGTCCATTCCACGAACCCGAAAACGACGTCAACTTCCCATTCACTCATAAATGGTTTTAATGAACCGTCTTCACCATGTGACTTGCCATGCGACAAAGAACACGTCACCTCTTTGGATCCACCCCAAAAAACGTTTGGAACCCACTCAAATTTGGGCTTAAAGTTGGCTCAAAAGAAGCTTATAAAAACCATATTTTTCTAACAATCCCCCACATGAATGGAACTTGACGGAAAGAAAAGACAACAACATGATCTAATTACAAAGAGTATAGAAATTAAAAATATTTTGTAAAGGATAGGTAGCTTTTGGATTTAAACTTTCCCTTGTAAGACGCTATCAGATTTACTAGCTAACCAGTGAATATGATGTCTTGAACTATTCAACCATTTGTGTAAACCAAGACAATAGAACTCACATAGTACATTACCAGACACAGTTTAGTTCTCACTATTGTGTTCATTTTGGCCCTGAACAACCTGGCCTTTCATGAGTGCTCTAGAGAATTGTAGCTATTTACAAATCTCATAGAACCAGCCTAGTTCACACTCATATAGGTAATCCTTATTTTGAGTTTCTTAAATACTCCTCTTGAAAGATACCCCTCTAGGTTTTTCAAGATATAAGTAATTATTAAAAGCATAACTTACCCTAAGTCCTCTACATATAACACATGTTGTAGATATCACTCTCATCATAGGAATGGATAGGAGATAAACTCCTTTAGTGATTTCTGGCGAGTTATCTATAATTTGGTTGTCCCTTTGAACCTATATCTTGGGATCTCCAGCGAACCTATATTTTGGAATCTCCAGTCAACTAGGTTGGGTTGCCATTATGGCGACTCGAAATTAATAGGTTCTATTTACATTCCCCTCGATGAACTTTCCCTCATTTGCTCTTTGGTCAAACCTTTTGTTTAGCGGCCGCTATTTTTTGTTTGACCTTCTCAGTTATATATCATTGAGTAGTTAATGGATCCACTATATTGTCTTTAGACAATATTTACAACTGAAAGCAAATATCATACGGTATTAAGTCTTTGATTATATCGAGACTTACCGTTACTCTATGTTATTCCCATACTTAACATAATAGACATAGAGATGTTCCTAGGATTTAACAAAGTCATTTTTATTTCTCCTCCAGCTTTATCTTAGACAAAGAATTGAGATCCTTTATGGACCTACCATCGGAACCATTACTTTAGTAAAATCCTTCAAGCACCCCCACATTTCGAGTACTCTAAGAAAAATTAATTTCTTTGTTAGGATATTACCATGTGAAAATATCAATACATTGTAGACACCCCATTTTTGACCGACCTTAAGACTCAGACATCATCAATTGAGCGCTCGGTGATTGCGCATTTTGTGCTCGTTCTGAGGTTACGGAGTCTCGGTTGAGAGCCTTGCCTCCGGACTTCGGGACTTTGTTGTGCTTTGCCTCGGTTTGCGAACCAGGTTCTGTTTTCTCTTCCCGAAGGGAGGGAGAGGTCTCGTAGACCATCTTTCAGTGGCTATAGGCTACTTTTTGTGGTCGTAGACCACTGTTCCCGTTTGGAGATCAGTTTTCGATTTTCAAAGCCGTCAGCCGTGCGCCTCGGTTCGGGATCGCTTAACTTTCTCCGTTCGCTCCAATTTTTGGCACACACCTTGTTTCCTCTCTCTAGAGGGACACTGTGGCCCGGGAGACCACCTTTGTGGTCACACGCCACTTTTGATGCTTAACAGTCAGTTTTCGGGGCACCCGGCTGCGCGTTTTGGCTCCTGAACCCTCGTTTTGCATCCGTCTTGGTTCATTTTTGGCGTGGACCCTATTTTCATTGTTTGGGAGGTGGTAAAAGGGTGGGAGACCACCTTTTCTCCTTGGAGACCACTTTTCTTCCCGCTTGTCGATTTTCTAGTTTTCTTGTCGGGAAGCTGGTTTTCGTGGTTTTGGGCCATATTTATTGGTCTCCCATCCCACCACTAGCTTGCATTCAATCGGGAGACCACCAAATGGGGCCACCGACCAGTTTTTTTTGAGTTGAACCTTTTGAACCCTTGTTTTAGCTTCTTGAGGAAGCTTGAACCTTTTGAACCCTTATTTTAGCTTCTTGAGGAAGCTTGAACCTTTTGAACCTTTTTTAGCTTCTCCAAGAAGCTTGAACCTTTTTTAGCTTCTTGAAGAAGCTTGAATCTTTCTTAGCTTCTTGAGGAAGCTTGACCCCTTTGCTCTAGCTTCTTTAAGAAGCTTGACTCTTTTGGTTTAGCTTCCTTTAGAAGCTTGGCCTCTTTGCTCCAAGCTTCTTAGAGAAGCTATGGACCTCCTCTTCTATAAGAGGGAGCCTCTCCCTCATGAGCCAAGGTTAAGAAATTTTGGCTAAGGCATATACATACACCTCTCTCCATCTCTCTACATCCAAGCTCCAAAGCTCCATTGTTCTTGTACCATTGCACTACACCTCCTATCCTAACACCTCTACCATCACTCTAAGCACCTTGGAGCTGGTTTTCAGAGGTTGAAGGCTTACTATTTTGGTCCAGAAGCTGCTGGCCCTTTTGACTACAAGGGTAACTCTCATTTTCCCCCTTTTTAGCATTGTTTTGCTTCATATCTTAGCCTAGTTTGCAAGCATATTTAGGCTTTCTCATAAACTGAAAAAAGTCTTTTTTTGAGCTTCTAAACATGTTTGTTTAAGGTCATTTTTATGTTGGGGGTCATCTACCCCCTTGCATGCTTCATTTCCTCTTGTTTTGAGCTATGCATTAGAGCATTTGTGTTGGCCTTGGTTTGGCCTTTTAGCCACTGAAATCCAGCAGATTTTCAATGGCTAACATGTGTTTTTGAGCCTCAAAATCAAAGAGGGGTGACCCTCTCACCCCTTGTTTTGTTTACTAGCTTTGTTGGCCTTACAAAGGAGCCCCTATTTGCATGTTTCAAAGTCATGTTTCAGGCCACTTTTTGTGAGTTTTGTGACCTGCATAGGCTTTGTCCAGAGCCCTTTTTTCCATGTTGAATGTTTATTATGCATGTGTAGAGTAATCCTCTTTAAGGCCTTCAAAAGAGGCCTTTACTTGCATGCTTCCTAGACTCATTTCAGGACCTTTTTAGTGAGTTTTAGGGCCCTCATAACCTCTGTCTAGAGGTAGTTTTTTCATTTTGTGTGTCCATCAGACATGTGTAGAACAATCCTCTCATTGGCCTTTCAAAGGAACACTTCATTCTAACATGTCTTGACTGAGTTTCAGTGGGTGTTTGGTCATATTTTGGCATGCCATGTTTCTATTTTTGGCTGGTTTGGTGGCCTCTCATGTGTTTCATATACATGTAGTGTAAACCATGCTTACTAGCGTATATTGCATCCTGTTTTGGCCTTTCATGTTAGCCCTTTTTGGCCATGCCTTAAACTGATTTTGTGCATGTTTTGGACTGCCTTAACTCTGTTTTTGGGTCTCATGGTCGAATGATGCTTGTTTTGCATGCTTGTAGTTCAATATCTATGCCTAGCTTTGAGATTTAAGGTCTATTGCATGCATATACTGAGGTGTTTTCATGCTTTGGGGTCATTATACATCATATTTTAGAGCTTATATGAATTCCATATTCCCATGATTTCCACTCTTTAAACGTATTTGAGAGTTGTGCATAAATGCCTCGTTTTCGGACCATTGCATGAGCTTCGTTTCTTTGCATGTTGAGTCATCATTTTGGGCCATTTTCCCACTGTTTCAGACCTGCCTAGGGTCTGTTTGGGGCTGGTTTTTCCATTTATACATTGCTTTGTGTACCTCTAGTATAACCCGCTTCACTAGTTTCGGTATTCGAGCTATCTTGCATGCATTGTGTGACATATTTGCATGATTCGGGACCATTGTATATTATGTTTCAGAACTGGGAAATGTGTGTTTGCATGCCATACTGCATCTTTTGCCATGCTTAGTTAGAGTTGCATGGTGTGCCTTAGGATCAGTCCTTTGCATCCGTGCATGTTTGCATGTATTTCGGTTGTCTCATTTTCATGTATGGCCACTGATTTGAGTGTGGCTGAGGTCCACTCATATTAGTTTAAGCCCACCTTGCATTGCGTATGCCATTTGGTTCATGTTGTCGCATGTTTGACCATCGCATTGTGTATTTTGTGTATGTCTATCTTCATATGTGTGCATTGTGTATGCCATATAGCTCATGTGCATTGTGTATTCCATTTTAGTCCATAGCATTGCGTATGCTAGGTTGCATATATGTATATCATCCATCGCATGCCAGCATGATTAGGTTGCATTGCATTTAGGGTGGCATGTTAGTCGCATTGTGTATGCCATCTCATTGCATTGTGTTTGGAGTAGGGTTTAGTCCAAACACGAGAAACGAGGGACGTTTCATACTCTAAGTGACGAAACGTGTCTTGATTCTCGGTCGCCGACTCCGGATTACCCATGATGGAGTTTAGGCCTTGTTATGCTTATATGTGCATTCATTTCACATTGAGTCGTGCAATTCGACTCCTCGGCCATCATGCATCGAGATGTGTGATTGGTGGCAGGAGGATCGAGGTCTACACTTCCTAGAGCTTGTGCAATGACGGGGAGAGTGGTCATGCATACATATGTTGAAAATACTTTGCCATGCCCTTTTCTTGCTCTCTGTTGCAGCAAATCGGAATCCAGCAGCAAAAACTAGTCAGCAGCCTTCGGAAGTTTTGTACAGTGTTCTAGGACCAATTGCAAAACAGAGGCAAATCAGGGCATCGCAAAGAATTTCCCGACAAAGTGACTCGAGCACGCATGCATCTTTTATCATTCGGAACAAGAGCTGAAGCAGTCCATTTTATAGCTTGCATGCTAGTTTATTTGCTTTCCTAGTTAATTTCTTAATTAATTAGGGTTTTGTAATATTTAATTAGCTAGAGTAGTTAATTATTTATTCAGACTGTATTATTTATTCGGACCCTCCGAGCGAGGGCAATTGTGTAATAAGTGTGCGTATGTGTAATGTATGTCTTCCAACCCCATGTCTTTCTCCTTTTTATTTACCAACTTATGATGGTTAGTTTAGGGTACGTTTCAATTAGCATACTTATGCTTGCATGTTTGCATTCATTCTGTCTTGCATACACCGGGCTCGGCGCATCATACTAACTGCATTGTATTTCAATTCCGAGTTGAATACGTGTTAGCTGTAGCATCATCATATGCCATCTTAGAATAGCCGAGCCTATCTTAGTTGCATTCTTGTATGTGTTGCATTAGGCATCTTAGCATAGTTAGGATTTATGCATGATTTCTAATTAGCTTCTTTCTTTGGCTTGGAGTACTCGGTGAGTGTTTATGCTTTAGCATTCTTGCATGCGTGTGAGTGACTGCCATGATAGCATGCCTACCATGAGGCTATGTGCTTATGTGATATAGCTGCCTGAATGCCTGTGGGTGAAGGTTGGATTATCTGAATTGGGACAATTCATTGATTGCGAGTTTTAAGCCCACTAGATAGTGGCAAATCATCATGTTTTCTAAGCCCACTTGAGGGTGGCAAAATCCGTATTTTAGCCTACTTGTGAGTAGCAAACCGCTTTAAAAAACAAACATGAAATGTTTTGTTCCAACTCAGGCGATCCAGTCTATACTTGTATGCTGTGCGCATCGCATAGTAATTCTAGGCTAATAACCGAAATAAGAGCACATAATGTTTTCAAAACTCGATATCATGGTTAGTAGAGGCCGATCTTTGATCGGGCGAGCGGGGGTGCTCACGAAGTGACCTTCCCCAATCGTACCCAAGTTCCTGAGCCGAGGCAACTTTGGTGATGACGGACACGTGGCCTTAGGCAACGAGTCAGGGTTTCCTAAATTTCCCAAAATAAAATATTTAGGTGGCGACTCAGATTCCGCAAAGCAGTCCATGTTTGGCACTTCTTTCAAAAATCTATTTTCAAAACGATTTGCGGATTTGGACTCTTTGATGATTCATCGGTCTTGCATTGCACTCTGAGATTAGATACTGACCGTGACATTGAGTCTCGAATCAGAGTGAGCCCAAATGAACAAAACGGGATTCCCTCCCGGGACGTTTGGGGACGTCTACATACACCCCTACAATTCTGATATAAACCAGAATATAACATTCATCACTTATTGACTATGGTGTGCTTGAATAACAAAATTCTAAATCAAATTCATGAAATAAAAATTCCAAAATAATTATGATTACACAAATGATATCCTCATAAAAGATTTTGCCCCAAAACCAAACAATTCAAAATCTCATTTGATTATATAAATTCTTACAATGCAATCAAGAAAAGATATTTGTACCTCAAAATTAAGATTCAAACTTAATTTTGAGTACTTGTTCGAGTTTCTGTGGGTAACTTGTCATGAATCATGATTAGCAGACAACTTTTATTCGCTTCCCTACATTCGTGGTAATATATAAATCAACTCAAAACATGACTCATTGTTAGACAAGTGTCATCGTCACAACTAATAACGTATGTTTGATAGAACCATATTTTATTTATTCAAAATGAATATTTGTGACAAAAGATAATTAAATTATCTAACCAAGAGTGAAACTCCCACATGAGTAACTATTTACTATTTCTTTTATGGATAATGCTTAGTGCAACAAACATCTATGTAACCCTGACATAATTGAATACTCACTAAAACATATAAACCAACTTCACTTCACAAGTGTCATAAGAATTAATGACAACTTAAGTCACAATACTCAAAGTTACTTTAAAAATAACTTTCACCTTGATTATTAACAAAATAATAATCGATACAAAAGATTCTTCAATCTTCTTTCAATTAAATGACATGACTGTTTAAACCATCATGATTAACCTTCTCTGGTACTAACTGCTGTTAATACTACTATCACAATCAAAAATAAAAAATCAAATGTTTTTGGCTAAAAAAGAATTAGTATTGGGCCGGACAAACCCAATCCAACCTCATACTATACACCCGCACCTAAACCCAGCCTGCCCAACCGATCGGACGGACGAACGGCGCACATGTGTTTGTTTTTGGTCCAATGAGTTTAGCCTACTTTGCCCATGTAAGGTCCCGGTGTCCCACATTTAGAATGGAGGGGGAGTTCCTAGGCTATAAAAGTAAAAACCTGGACCCTTATATAGCATCGAGGCCTTTTCTTGAGTGGTAAGATCCCTAGTAGAACTACCTAGTTAAGCGTGCTTAAGCTGGAGTAGTTCTAAGATGGGTGACTCACTGAGAAGAACAAATTCGTGCTGGTGTGGCCCAAAACGGACAATATCGATGACGTGTGAAGGATTGGGGCGTTACAAATGGTATCACAGTTGTGATATCCCTGTTCCGTAATATGTTAATTGGTCCTTAATATGAGTATGATTATGTGTTTAATATGATTTTGTGTGCCATAATGTGAAAATATGTGGTTTTGAATTTCTACTTGTTCACCGTAGGAATATCTATTTGATTATCTGCTTTGGAAATTAAATTGAAGGCCTTATCGGCCACAGAACCCAAAATTTTTAGAGCCTACGATGAAATTTGATTGAAAATTGATTTGGATTAGATTAAATTGATTAAATTGATAAATTAGTGCCCAATTATTTATTATTATTATATTGGTGCTAGTGGGAACTTATGTAAAGAGGCACTATACACTTACTTGATACACTTGAGCTCAAAAATTAGATTTTGGTGCCTTGAGAAAGAGAGAGGGCCGGCTATAGAGAGAGAGAGAGGGAGAGAATTGTGTAATCTTGGCTTAAGGTTGGGGAATTTGAAGATTAAACTCAAGAAATTGCTATAGTTTGGAAGATTGATCTCCTAGGTAAGGGAATTCATGAGTTTAATGTTGTAATTTGTGAATTCAAGTTTGATTAATGGTCAAGAACATGAGTTAGATTGATTATGATGAAATTGAGTTGGTTTTGTTGAAATTAAAGTCTTCGAACACATGCATGTAAGAATTTGCCATAGATTTCCATATTTGAGCACAATGTGTATGATCCATGTTGAGTTTTGATTAATGAACCATGTATTTGATCATCTCTTCACCAATTTAGTTGAGGATATTGTGTATATTTTACATGCAAGTGCAAATCGTGGGAGTTTGAGTCTTGCATGTTTGAATCTAGTGAGTTGGTGATGAGTTTGAGTTAATTTGAGACATGCATGTGATTAAATTGTGAAATTGAGCTTCATTGTGTTATAATTTGGTGTTTATACCATGTTAGAATATGTATATGTGAAGTTTGAGCCAAAATCATGCATTTGGAACCTTTGAACATCAAATTGAAGCTCAAGAACATGTTCTGGAAAACCCAGAAAATTTGATGTCCGCTCGAGCGGGGAAACCGCCGCTCGAGCGTGAATTTCGTGCTCCAGATTTTTGCAGATTGATGTCCGCCGAAAGGGAAGTTCACGCCGAAAGGAGCTATGTAGACAGACCTTCAGCTCGAGCGCCAGACTTCACGCTTGAGCGTAATTTTGATGCATCCAAAGACTTTTGCAGACATGGTGTCCGCCGAGGGTAATTTCACGCCGGCGAGCCATGTAGTGAGGCCTTCCGCTCGAGCACTAGAGTTCGAGATCGAGCGTAAATTTGAAATATCCAATACTTTTGCAGGCCTCTGAGGGTCCATGCTGAGCGAAAGGATCTTGTTTTATGAAATTTTGAAAAGACATTCTGTGTTTCATTTTCTGTTCTCTTTCACTCCCAAGTACTCTTAGGCATGCATTGAGCATTGTAATTGAGTTAAAGAGATAAGAATGAAGCTTAAAGAGGAAAATGTGAATTTAGAACGGATCGAATTGTTTGTGACCGTTTTGTGTTCATGGAATGTGTAGGGTCGAGCTCCAGGGCAAACCAACCAACCGATCACTGTGAGTAATATCGATATTTTGAAGCTTGTCATTTGTCCAACTGCTTATTTCCTTATAAGCCTTATAAGTTTGCTAGTTTGAATTATGGACAAATGTTTGATATGAATAGCTGAATGGGCCGAAGGCCAGTCTGACATAAACGAATGAATGAATGGGCCAGAGGCCAGTTTGACAGGAATGAATGGTCCAGAGGCTAGTCTGACATGAATGAAAGTTTGAATGGGCCTAAGGCCAGTTTGACATGAAAGTCTGAATGGGCCAAAGGCCAGTTTGACGAATGGAAGATAAATGGGCCAAAGGCCAGTATGTTTGGAACCACAGTCACTTGACTTAAATTGCGTATATATATGTTAAATAGAAATATGAATTGGGCCCAAGGCCGTTTGAAACATGTTGGTCTACATATCGTTTGTATAACTTCTTTATTTGATATTATTCATTGGGCTATCGCTCACGCTCATTCATGTGTTTGTAGGTGAGCCAAGAGAAGTCTAAACCTAGCCCCAGTGAAGTTTGTGAGGAATAACAAAGGTTTTGAAGAGTCAGCTCTTGCGTCTCACGCACGAGACCCGTCTTCGCCTTTTTGTCATTCTGTTTTATTTTGTCATATGGGCGAAGTCTTTGAATATGTTGTATATAGTTTTGTTCGGCTAACTTAGACTTATATGATCCTGTATGTACAGAGCTTTGTGTAGTACATATTTTGATGTGATTTATTAATGTGCATATGTATGGTTTGTTATGATGTGCCATGTAAGCACAGCTCTATGGACAAAGTTTTAAATTGCTTCCGTTTAGCCCTCATTAACTTTGTTAAAATACGTTTGGTTTGGTTTGAGGCCGTAGGTAATCTCATGATTACTGGCCGGTTATGTCCTTAATCCTTGGGGACGGGTTCGGGTCATAACAAGAGTCGACTCCTCGGAGTATTTGAATGTGGGCCCCTGGCGTATCTCGGTGCATATAAGCGGACTTGTGAGCTGGCAGGCTATTGAACGGGGACGTGCAGCCTTAAGGGGGATGGATTGTAAGGTCCTGGTGTCTCACATTGAGAATGGAAGGGGAGTTCCTGGGCTATAAAAGTAAAAATCTAAACCCTTATATAGCATCGAGGCTTTTTCCTAAGTGGTGAGATCCTTAGCAGAACTACCCAGTTAAACGTGCTTAAGCTGAAGTAGTTCTGGGATGGGTGACCCGCTAGAAAGAACAAATCCATGCGGACGTGGCTCAAAATAAACAATATCGATGACGCGTGAAGGGTTGGGGCGTTGCAGCCCATAACCTCCCTCTCTACAAAACTTGAGTGCCCATTGGGGCCTACCCCAAGTTCCAAATCCAAGCCTTATAAACCCACAAAAAGCTTGCTTACCAAACCAATTTGGGACAATAACATGGATGTCATCATCACTATCACAAATTAATTGTAAATTTCTCAAACTTTTAAATAAAATTCTATTTAAATCCCATGACACTAGAATTAAATTAATCAAAAAATAACACATATCACACAATATGCTGTAAGAATGTCATGGAAAAAAAACTCATTTCAAATTAATTAAAAATGTTAAAAATTAGTACTAGAATTAAATCAATCAAAAAATAACACATATCACACAATATGCTGTAAGAATTTCATGGCAAAAAACTCATTTCAAATTAATTAGAAATGTTAAAAATTAGTACGCCCATGAATCAATAGTAATTACTACGCGAGGCATGGCAAAAACTAGACATAATAATTATCATGTCTATAAAATAATTTGTCTAATAACGATTAAAAACCTATCTCATTCAGAATACCCACTTCATCATTAAACATGTATTGCAGCACACCAATTAGCATAACACAGAAACCAATTCTGTTGGTAAGACACTTGACTTACAAATCTCTTGCAAAATATTAAAAATTATGTATTTCATATAAAACATGGAAATTTATATGTTTTACAAACCCAAGAAACGTTTTTATTTTTATTTTATTTTGTTTTTTACAAAACTGTTCAACCAAAACAGAAAAACTGTATAAATATCCGAAACATATGGTAACCATACATGAAGGAGTATAAAGAAAGCCGATGAAAAATAGGTTTTTTTTTTTTTCCCTTATTAGAAAACTCAAAAACTGTAAAACCAGATTCTAAAATTTATATATAAAACTCAGAAACCAGTAACGTTTTATGTTTCTAAAAAGACTGAATAATGTATACAACGGATTACCCAGAAAATAGAATAAAAAATTCTAATTACACAAATCAGAAAATACAGAATAAAAATTTATATTGAAAATTATCCGATCATGTATTCAAACCAGAATAAACAACCGAAACTAAACACAATATTGCAATAACAATATAACAATATTGAAAAGTCACACCGATTCAACAGATTCAAAAATTTATGATAAACCCATGAAATTTCTATTCTTAGAAAATCAACCACAATGATGTAATCAAAAAATCAAAATTTAAGATTAACCTAGAAACTCTTATTTAATCATAAATCAGAAAGTAATACGAATTGTCTTAACATTACTGGAATAAATCTTATGTGTACAATTGTTACATGCAATAAGTGCACCAAATATATTACTAAATTATATAAAAAAAAATATAAGTTAAATATAACGTAAATTGTTTGGGTTAGACCAAAACAAACCATATATCAAGAACCAAAAATACTTACAGAGAAGTAGAAAAATTACAAACAAATTGTGAAAATCTGGAAACAAAAAACAATTTGATTGAGACTTGTGTTGGATACAATTTTCTTAAGACAAATTTGTCCCTCGCTACGGTGTTCACAAGTTTTTATTGGACGTTTGTTTTTCAGGATATAGCGATCGAGCCTTGTAGAAAAAGTACTACCACGACAAGTTTGGCAAATCTTACTGTGCATAATTTTCTTACAAAAAAGATAGAGTGCAGAAGAAAAGAAATACAAGATGAATTTTATCAAAATGAATACAGTGGGGATTTATTTATATAGATGAATTGGTAGCTCTTCGAATGATTATGGTGATTTTTTAAAAAAGTCACATTTTTTTCCATGACAAGGTGTAATTAGAAAAGATATGATTGCTCTTTCAAAAGAATTCGAATTCTGAATCGAATCATGTTCAATTTTGACTCAAAAAATTAACGAATTTATTTAAATAAAATCAAATTTTATATTAAATAAATATTGTCTTAAAACCATTCTCAAATGATGCATTTTTTTAGTCAATTTCCAAACCATTTTTTAACAAATATGTCTCAATTTTTTTTTATATATACACTATGTCTTGCCACCTCATCATATATATACATATATATATATATATATTATATTAAAAATAATATTTTTTTCATACTTAGATCATACATTATAAGGGAGATTGTCGAGAAAAAAAAAATTATGGGAATATAACACTGTTGCTTGTGTGGTGTGCACGCTACCCATTTAAATTCGGGCATATAAGACCGGGTCGGGGTTGCATGGCAATGGGGATCTGACCATGAGACTTGAGAAGTTGAGAGTCGTTCCTGCCGCGGAGTTGAATTCCTTTCTGTCGCGGAAACCACGGCATTCAAACCTGCGACCAAAACTTCAAACATTCGAAAAATATAAAAATACCATATTGCCACAATTTAATCATATTTTCTTAACGTGGAACTTATCATATATATACACATATTATTAAAAATATTTTTTTTTAATATTTAAGTGACACAGTATAAAAATTTATTTATTTTTTTAAAGAGAGTCGCGTCAGTATATATTTTTTAATTACATATAATTCTACACAAATTCAAATATAATTTAAATTATATTAACTTTACCTATTTTTTATAGATTCTATTTGACCAATATTTCTTTTCTATATATTTTTCATGATAAATTGAGATTATCTATAAACTCAATACCAATTATGCGTTTCACTTTTTTTTTTCCCCTTAATTCTTTCAAAGGTAGGATTTTTTTTAATACTACATTACTTCTTTTTTTATTTTTCTTACCTTTCCATGTATTATTCTATACTCAATATTAATTCTATATTATCTATCTATATATTATATAAGAAAATTAGTGTTTTTAGTGAGGAGCTTTGTGAGAGTTTCAATATCTCATACTAATTTTCTTGATTTTCTTAATTTTAAATAATTAAGAAAATCTCCATTGATTAACTTTTATTTGATAGTCCTACATCAGGAAAACAATTAAAAAAAAAAAGAGTTGTTTTACTCATATAAAGAGAATCTTATACTCTCATCCCATGTAGTGAGGAGCCTTGTGAGAGTTTCAATATCTTATATTAATTTTTTTGATTTTCTTAATCTTAAACAATTAAGAAAATCTCGATTGGCTAAGTTTTATTTGAAAATCCCATATCAGGAAAAGGAAAAAAAAAAAGAAGAGTTGTTTTACTCATATAAAAAGAATCTTATACTCCCATCCCATTTAGTGAGGAGCCTTGTGAGAGTTTCAATATCTCATACTAATTTTTTTTTTTTATTTTCTTAATTTTAAACAATTAAGAAAATCTCTATTGGCTAACTTTTATTTGATAATCCCACATCGGGAAAAGAAGAAAAAAAAAGAAGTTATTTTACTCATATAAAGTGAATCTTATACTCTCATCCCATTTAATATTACTGAATGAACGTAACTTAATTTCCTTTCCCGAATCCCCTAAATCTAAAAACGACGCTGCTTTTGATCGCCCGAATTTTTTTTTTTTTGAGATCGAGAAGGAGAAGAGGGAGAAGGAGGGAGGGAGAGGAGGAGGAGGAGGAGAGGGAGGGGGAGGGGGAGGAGGAGGAGGATCGGAGGCGGGCGTGAGGGAGGAGGGCGGAGGCGGGCGGCGCGGCTGAGGCGAGGCGGAGGAGCTGACGAGCTCCGAGACGACGGGCGACAGCTCCTGACGAGCTCCTCCTCTGCTCCTGACGAGCTCCTCCTCCTCCCGAGATCCGAGCTCTCAGCTTCTCTCTCTTTCTCTCTCTCTCTCTCTCTCTCTCTCTGGGTTTGCATGGATTTGGGATTCGCGCTCCCAAGCATTATTCTTAATATTATAGTGTTGTGCATATTTTAATTCAATATATTTTAAATTTTAAAAGTTTTAATTAATTAATTATGACCCACCTGATTAGGCTAAATTATTTTTGATATGTTACCACGATTTTTTGCAGTTTTATCAAAATATATTAATTAGATTTGTTTGATTCGAAATAAATTAAAAACATATTTGATTAAATATTGAAAGATTGAGATTGTTTGATTCGAAATAAGCTTTCTCTCTAAATAATTGTTAACTTTTATTTTATAATCCCACATCGGAAAAAGAAAAAAAAAGAATTGTTTTACTTATATAAAGTGAATCTTAATAGTGAAGTATTGTGTATACTTCAATTCAAGAGAGTTTAAATTTTAAAATTAAAATAACATTTAAAAGTTTTAATTAATTAATTTTTGTATAAGTTGGTTGGTCATTTGATCCAATCGATTAGGCTGAATCATTTTGAGTTTGACCGATTCGCCAGTTTAATCGCTATTTCTTATATTGATTTTATTAATTTTAAACAATTAAAAAAAATTATTGGTTAATTTCCATTTAACCATATAAAAATAAAATTCTAATTAGTTTATGATTTATTTTATAATTCCACATCAGGAGAAGAAGAAAAAACAAAGTTTATTTTACTATCTATCTATATATTATATAAGGAAAATAAAGTTTTTAGGGAAAAGCTTTTTAGGAGCTCCAAAATCTTATTCTAAAATGATTAAATTTTCTTAATTTTAAGTAATTAAGAAAATTCTCATTGGCTAACTTCTATTTATCTTTTATTTTACAATCCCACATTGGGAAAAAAAAGAAAAGAAAAAGTGAATTATTTCATTTTTATAAAAGTGAATCTTATGATCCAATTTATATAAATTATTGAAATTTCTTAATTTTAAACAATTAAGAAAATCTCCATTGGTTAGTTTCCATTTAACTTTTACAACAATGCTTCTGACCCCTAGTGAGGGTGACCCCCATTGGCACCCCCAGTGACGTGTCAGCCTTTCATTGGTTGAAAAAAAAAAAAAAACAAATTTTTTGGGCCAATCACAGCCGACCCCTAGCACCCCCACTGGGGGTCCGAAGCATTATTCTAACTTTTATTTTACAATCCCATTTAACTTGGATTGCTACAATCCCCCATTTATATAAGCAAAACGAGATTTTTAGTGAGAATGTTTATGATCAATATTTCATACTAATTTTTTTGATTTTCTTAATTTTAAACAATTAAGAAAATCCCGATTGACTAGTTTTCATTTAACTTTTATTTTACATAATATAAAAAAATTACTTATAATTATCATACTTTTATTAAATAATAAATTATTTTATTCCGTGCATAGCACGGGTGATATGCTAGTTTTATATTATAGATTTGTCGTTTAAATTTTATATTAATTCTATATATGAAATTATATTTTATTTCTTACATTATTTTATATAATCACAATTCGCAAGAGGAAAAACCTGTAGAACAATGATACTCTTGAGGAAACTCTAAAGTTTGGATTTACTGTTTGAGTTATTTTTTCAATTATTAACCAGTAAGTTCTTTTATGTTTTGACATCATATTACAAATGATTAATCACTTTACACACTGAGATGTATCTATTGTTTGAATGTTTTCATTATTTTTTCATTTTGGATTCAGATATTGTTATGTGATTCTTTCTCAGTTAGTCATTATTGAATTTCTTTTATATAATTGATATTTTAATTTGATTAAGAGTGTTTATTTTATAATCTTATAATTATTTATATATGTATCACTTAAAATCATTATATGATAATCTAATTACAACATATTTATATTTAATTTTTTAATAAATTTTACATAATTTCTATTTCTACATATTTTCATTTTTCAAATGAATATAAAAAAAAATTAAATGGTTAGAATTACTTTTAATTTTATGTTACTAATTCTTATTCTAATTTAACAATTATTTTTAATATTAAAATGAGTATTTATTTTACTACTTTATAATTTAATATATATCATACAAAATTATTATATGATATTTACACTCTTATATAATATTATATTTATGATAGAACTAAAATTATGTACACAAATAATTTAACAAAAATTAATATATATAAGTATTCAAGTAATAATTTTATAGAATGATATCGCCAATATTATCAAAATAAATAATTAAAATCATACTTTAATTTTAATTTTCAAATTAAAATTATGATTAAAAAAAACATAATCATTCTAACTTTCTAATGAAAAAAAAAACAACGAATTTGAGAGTTGAACCAGCCGTAGCTTTGTAATACAATAGGGCACATTCAAAGCATGATTTTTGTTCGTCCAAATCTTAATTGTGAATTAAAAAAAAAGAAAAGAAAAGAAGATAAGTTGATACTTGAGAGGGTGTTTGGGAAGTAACTTTTTTGGCTAAAATAACACTAAGGGTTGGTTTGAGATATTTTAAAAAAGTGCACTTTTTGACTTATTGGCTTATATGGGTTGGGTTTGATGTGATGCGTTAGAGAGGTGATGTGATTTAAATAAGATGATGTGACTTAAATATGATAGTGACTTTTTGACTTTTTGTATTATTTAGTAGATGCCAAACTTGGCCTAAAAGATAAAATAGGCCAAAATAGTTAATAAGACAAAATGTCACATCAAACCCATAATCATTTCATTTTTTATCTCACAAATATCACATCCAACTACAAAAAAAATCTAATTATCTCCAAAATACAAAAATTTTAGCCTCTTAAAATAGCCAAAAATTAAAATAATCTCCTAAAATAGCAACTTCCCAAACACCCACTTAATCTATCTCCAATGAGGAATTAATTAAGCATACTGACAATGATGTTTTTAAAATTATTAGTCACAATAGTAGACATTTTAAATTATAACAAAAAAAAAAAAAAAGAAAAAAAAGGATAAAAAATCACATTAGTTTATTTTTATATATATCATTACTCTTTTCTTTTTCTTTTTTTTTTTCTTTTTTTAATGTCAACAGAATTGCTTTTCATTTCTTTCAGATGCCCATTTTGCATGCTTCCATCGTGTTCGCTGAATTACCAGTCCATGTAGGGTGAAGAAGGAAAATAGTAAATTCATATGCAAATTAAGTCCTATTTTCTTCACTTGCGACCCATTCAATTCCAACCCCCTGTCAAGTACTCCAACTAGTCAATAATCAACAATCAAAACCCTTACATCAAATGGTGAACACAAAAAATTCAAACCATACCATTTGATGGGTTGCATATATAAATAACCCAAGCCCTTGCACTTTTTCTTCATATATACATTGCTCTATCAACTCTTTGCTTGCCTAACAATATGAGACCTCAAAATATTGTCTTAGCCATTCTAGCACTACTTTTTCTTCTAAGCATCAAACCCCTGGAAGCTAGTAGAGTCTTATACGAAGAGCGGATAAAAACAGAAAATCTTCTCTTACAGTCTCTGGATCATTCTCCAACACCCCCTTCGGCACCGGGTGGTGGTTCTCACATCCCTGCAAGCAGTACTACATTCAATACGATCAATGAGAAAGGTTTTGCCGGTCATACTATGTCTCATTCTCATGTGGATCCACAAATTGCCGCTCCATTTGGCGTGGCCAACAATTAATCATTAGCACAACTCGCGAGCATCCATTAACAATACCACAATGACTTCACATTAGAAGCCAGAAAACCCAATTGTAACTTGTGAATGAATTAAGTCAGACACAGAAAATAAAGAAGAAGAATAAGATTCAATTTGTATTATTTATTTATTTTTATGTTCTTTACGGGTTGTTGGGTGCGGTATATTGACTAGTTCTATACAATACTGTATTTTGATATTGATCCTGCAATGAAAGAATAAAAAGAGAAAGTGATTTACAAGTCTTATGTTTTTTAATTTGCTATTTTTTTTGGGTCTGCAAGAGCAAACTCCATTGTGTTCTTTAACATATAGTTTACAATTCTTTCCTTGCCTTTGAAGTCTAAACTAATGAACGGACATCGGCTTTAGAGTTATTTAAAATACAGTTTACGATCTCTCTGAAGCTGATTGACTTTTTACAATACTTTGATTTTGATTCTTAGTACTAAATGCATGGCTAAAAGCTATAATTGTTTAAAGGGGATTGATTTTCTCACCCTTGTAATTATCCTAATTAATCAAGGCATTTTCCCTACTCATTGTTTAACACCATGTGTGATGTTAATGTATATCTATATAGATAGATATGTATGTTTAGATAGCTATGTGTAGCTGTGAATGTATATTTATATAGATAGATATGTATGTTTAGATAGCTATGTTTTCTCCTATATAAAGGAGACCATGTATATTAATTTGATATAATATATTTTAACAGTCTCTCTCTCTCTCTCTCTCTCTCTCTCTCTCTCTCTCTCTCTCTCTCTCATAACTTGTTTAACATGGTATCAAAGCGTAAGGTTATGGCTTATTAACCAAAAAGCTTCAAATTTTTTGGTATTTATCTCTGTTCCGTCACTGTTTAGATCCTTTTTGTTCTCCAAAATTTTCACACAGTCTACTAGAGTGCTCGGAATCTTCTCACGATTCCAACGCCACCAACAGCGTTCTCAGATTAGACCTAACACGCCCTCACGGGCCACTTTTGTCACTGGCGCGTCACTTGCTTCTACCTTCGCTATCTCACGCGCCTTACGTCGCTTACGTCAGCTTCAATTGCTCGCGCCCTAGCCGTCGCAGACTCGCGCCGCGTCAGCCACTCTCGCCTGACTAACCCACGTTGTTGACTGACCCATGCTGTTGATGTTAGCCCTGGTCTGGTTCAGCTTCAAACTAGTTCAGCTTCTTCAACAAGTTTGATCACCCAGCTTAGCCTTTTGGTTCGGTCAGATCGTTCCCATCGATTTGACCTCAAACCAGTTTAGCCTCTTTAACAAGCCAGTTCAGTCCAGTTTCTGGCCCTTTTGGGCTGGTTCAGACCGGTTCCCCACTGATCTCGACCCTTTGAATTCACTGGTACCCTCAGTTTTTTTAGATTCTGCATTTATAGTGTTGTTTTTACTTCATGGATCACTTGGACTCTTCTCACCACCCTATTTCAGTTGTTCTTGACGGGTCCAATTATGTCTTATGGGCACAAGCCATGTCTGGCTTCCTCAAAGGTAAGAAACTTTGGCATATTATCACTAGGGATGTGCGCAAACCTACCCAAGAGACAGCTGAATCTGTTGACAAATATGCAGACTGCTTGGAGGATTGGGATAGTAAGAACTATCAGATCATCACTTGGCTTCGAAATACATCTGCTACATCTATCAGCCTTCAGTTTGGTCGGTTCTAACTTGACTCTGTTTCCACTCTAGCAAAAAACATCTGGGATTTTATGAAAGACCAATATCAGACTACTGGTCTTGCTCACCAATATTAGCTTCAGAGTCATCTTCACCGTATGCGCCAAGAGCGAACTTAGACTATTAATGATTTCCTCTCCCAAATTTGTTCTGTTTGAGATTAGCTCGCTCTTTCTGAACCTTCATGGCCCCATACTGAGGATTTGCCCTGTTTACTACTTATTGCGACCAGCAGTGATTGGTTCAATTTCTTATGGCTCTAACTTCCCATTTTAAGCTGGTGCGTGCATCTCTCCTTTATCGCACTCCTTTACCCATTCTTGAGCAGGCTATTTCCGAACTACTATCAGAGGAAACTAGGCTTGGTACTCTCCATCCATACCCTGTGGACTCTATTCTTGCTACTCCCCAGACTCGGAGTTCTTTTTCACAACAATGGTCCACTACTTGTAATTATTGTCAAAACCGAGGTTTTCCATTTACTCATCTTTTGGTTCATTGTCTAGTTCGACTTTGTCGGTTTTACAACAAGACTGGACCTGGTCATCTACAGCAAGATTACTTCCGCAATCCAGCACGAGCCTCTCCTGATTCATCTTCTCGCCATGGTCTTTCCTTTGGGAGTTTTTCATAGGGCAACTCTCAATGTTCTAGGAATCAGTTTAAGTCTATGTCTTTTTATCTCACTGCTGCTGCTGTCTCAGAGGATTTACCTTTTTCTGTGCCTATAGACCCTTCTACTCTAGTCTTTTCTCAAACCGATATCAAAGCTATGTTTCAATAATTTCTCCCCACTTCCGGTACTCCTCCTCCTACTGCTTTGTCTATCACCTAAGGTAACACTTCCTGGTCTTTTGACTTAGCTTGTTGTAATCACATGACCTTTTATTTTTACTTCTCTATCTTCTCATCCTCATGTTTCTTCTATTCATACTACTGACGTGTAGATATCTCATTTTTGACGGCCTTTTAAGACTTGGATGTTCTTGCAGGTACATCCGATGCCCTGTCTGATTGCTTGTCAAGCGCTCAAAGTCCTCAGCGGAATGCCACAGGTTTGAGTTTTCCAAACCCTGCATCCATTTTGTCTCATCTTTGGACCATGCCTGGACGTTTTCAGCCTGAAGTTTCTGATGGCCTGCCAGCCATCCTTGGAGGTTGCCGGCTACCATTTTTCCTTTGTTAGTCATTGATGTGCCTTGTCGGCCATTAATGATGCCTTGCTAGGCATCACTGATGACTGGCTAGCCACTAGTTTTTTCCTGCATAAATTTTGTGATATTTTGTGCTAGCTGTTTGCACAGATTCATACATTTTCCTACACGTGTGTGGTTGGATGTTTGGGAGGGAAATTTGTGTTTTCTATATATAGGACCCCTCTCTCTCATGTGTGGGGGGTTAGAAAAATTTGAGACATAAAAATTTTCTCTCTCTAGATCTCTCTCTCTCTCTCGCAAAATTGTGTGTGTTTGCCTAGTTTCTGTACATTTTTGCCTACTTCTTCTAAACTAAATCCTCTCACCTTTGAGCTGAGGTTTCTTGGGGCCTTCTTGGAGCTCTTGAATGTGGTTTTGGCTTGAACTTGTGCCTAAAAGTGTTCTTTGCTTCAAGAGGTAAAATACTAGTCTCGTTATCTTGTTTTCAATACTTGTTTTTCTATCTTTTTCAATTGTTTTTGGGGCTGGTTTTGAACTGTAAAAAGCTCTATTTTTGTGGCTTAAAAAGGTGGTTTGAGCCCCCTTTTCAGTTAGGGGGTGGGTCACCCTTCTTGTTTATTAGTTTATAAAGCCTTTGTGCCTTTATTCATCACTTTCAAACCAACTTTTTTGAGTCTTTTAACCACTGAATTTCAAAGGTTTTTCAGTAGTAAAAATCTCATTTTGAAGTCCAAAATTGGAGGGATTAGCCTCCCCTCCTTGTATCTTGTTTGCATGCCTAGTTAACTCCATGTATTAGCTTATTGTTCTAACTTTTTGTGGCTTGAGTCCAGCATGTTTTAGACTAAAATTAGGGCTGTTTTGCCTCTATTTTGGGCTGTTTGGTTCATTTGAACTTTCCATTGTATGGTTGTAGTGTTAATTCCTTCACTAGCTTAGTGTTTTAAGGCTTTAACTATCATTGGTTTGAGTTGGTCACATATTTTAGTGCTTTTAGTACTCATTTTTAGCTCCTAATCATATCTGCAACCTCCTTCCCTTTCTTGATTTTATTTTTTTTTGAAATTGGTTTAAACCATTTGCTTGTTTAAAGCATGAAATTGAGATGTTAGTGATTAATGGTTTAATCCCTTTGGGGGTTCATTACCAACAGCATAAGGTCTCTTTCATGCCTAAAACAACCTTTGGTTTGAACCCTCTTTCCATTAGAGGACACTCACCAATGGACTAAGTGATTAAAGAATGATTTGGTAATTAAAATGTGTAAACAAAATTGACAAGTAAAAGAGCAAGATAAGCATTCTTTGTGTTGCATTGTATGTGTTCAAATCGGACGTTAATTTGAACACAAGGAAAATAGAACATTTCATACTCAAAAGTGATGAACTGTGCCATTTTCCTTGGTCTCCATTGCCCTTGATCATGCATGATAGGGTGGTGGTTATTCGAATCTTATTTGTGCATTTATTGAAATTGTGCAACTTGGATCCTTGGCCATCATGCAATGAATTTTCTTGATTGGTGGTTTTGGATCCAAATATGTCACTTCATTGAGATTTTGAGATGATAAGGAGAGATACAGTACAAACAAATCCTTGGAAAAACCCCATTTTTGCTCTGTTTGTGCTCCGTTGCAGTATGATGAACTAGTGCATCAGTGTAGACACCCCATTTTTGACTGACCTTAAGACTCAGACTTCATCGATTGAGCGCTTGGTGATAGTGCATGTTATGCTCGTTTCGAGTTTCTAGAGTTTTGGCCGAGTGTCTTGCCTCCAGGCCTTTGAATTCTTTGTGCTTCGGCTCGGTTTGCGGACCAAGCATTGTTTTCCTTACCTGAGGGAAGGAGAGGTCTTGTAAACCCCTTTCTTGTGGTTGTGGACCACTTTTCGTAGTCGTAGACCACTTTTCCCGTTTGGAGACCAGTTTCCGATTTTCGGAACCTTCGGCCACGCGCCTTGTCTCGGGACCGCTTAATGTTCTCCGTTTGGTGTGGTTTTTGAACCACACCTTGTTTTCTTGGCCTAGAGGGCCACAGTGGTTTGGGAGACCACTTTTGTGGTCGTGAACCACTTTTGGTGCTTCTCAGCTAATTTTCGAGGCTCCCGGCTGCGCGCTTTGCCTCCCGAAATTTCGTTTTGCATCCGTTTTGGTTTGTTTTTGGTACAAACCTTGTTTTCCTTGTTTGGAAGGTGGTACAAGGGTGGGAGACCAGTTTCTCTCCCCGCAAACCACTTTCTTTCCTGCCAGCCAGTTTTCTGGTTTGACAATTGGTTTCCCTGATCTTTGGACCATCAAAAGTGGTCGGCTGTAGACACCCCATTTTTGACCGACCTTAAGACTCAGACGTCACCGATTGAGCGCTCGGTGATGTTGCATATTGTGCTCGTTCAGAAGTCTCAGAGTCTCGGCCGTGAGCCCTGCCTCCGGACTTCCGAACCTTTTTCTCATGCTTTGTTTTGCGCATAACCAAGCTCGGTTTTCTCTGTTTTTTGTTCTTGAGGGAGGGAGAGGTCCCAGAGACCATCTCTCTGGGCCGTGGGCTATTTTTCGTGGGTCAGAGGCCATTTTCCCATTTCGGAGTCTTGCCTCGTCGAGCCTTGTGCCTCGGTTCGGGACCGTCTAACCATCTCCGATTCCTCCGGTTTTTGGCATGCATCTTATTTACTCTCTTTCGAGGGACACTGGGGTCTTAGATACCCACTTCGTGGCCAAACACCACTTTCGGTGCTTAATCTACGGTTTTGGGACCCCGAATGTGTGTTTTGGCCCCGAGCATCTGCTTTTGCATCGGTTTTGTTCATTTTTGGCGTACCTTTGTTTTATCACCAGAAGATCACTGGAGGGTGGGAGGCCAGCAATTGTCTCAAAGAACAGTTATGCTCCTCCCGGCCACTGCTTTTTCTCACTTCCTGCTAATGTTGAACACCCTAGGGCCATTTTCTTCAAGCCAAAACCACATATTTGTGTTGTACACACATGGGAGGACCCTAAAACACATGGCCGCCAGTAATTCTTTGGTCCACTTTTGAACCTCTCCTAAAAGTGGCTTGTTGTTTCTCTTGTTTTAGAGTTGCCAATTTCTAACCATAGGGTCTTGTTGTACACATATGGGGGGACACCAACCTTTGGTGGCCGGCCAGAAATTCTCACTTTCCATTTTGCCCCTGGCCGTCAAGCCATAGGGTGGCCGGCCACACCAGCGAAAAAGTGCCTAGCCGGCCTGCTTCCTTGGGATGTGTGCATTCCAGCTGTGCTTTGATTTTCCCCAAAAAATATCTGATCCGGGGGAACCTTTTGGAGGGAAATAAGAGCTCATTTCCCTCCATTTGGCCAAGGATTCCTCTCTCCCTCTCTTGTCTACATTGGTGTCCTCCCAACTCAAGAGAAGAGATTACAAGCATTGGTTGGAGCATATACATACATACAACTTCATTTCCTTCAAGTTTTGGTGCCATTTCTTCATCATTTTCAAGCTCTACCATCACAACTCCATTCCAGCAGCTAGGAGAGCTTTCCAGCAGCTAAGAGGCTCCCATTCTTCAAGCAAAAGGCAGCCAAGACTTGTCTACAAGGGTAAGTCTCACTTTCCCTCTTTTGTAGCCCATTTTTGCCTCATTTCTTAAGCCTATTTGCTTATTTTTTTGAGCTCCGACCTTAACTGAAACTAGGTCTATTTTGAGCCATTCTTCATGTTTGTTTAAGGGCTCAACCCTGTTTGAGCCCTCCATTTGGCACTTACTTCAATACCATCTTGTATGCCTTTATTTTGCATGAAATATTTGGCCTATGTATGATCTGTTTTCGGGCATAATGTAAACTGTGAAAGGGCCTATTTTGAGCCCCTCTTCAACATTGAAGAAGGGCTCAATCCTGTTTGGGTCCTCTATCTTGTACTTGCTTCATAATCTCTCCTATTTACCGTAAACTTGCATGATTTGTTTGGCCTATATGTAAATTGTTTTGGAGTTTGTTATGAACTGTGAGTAGGCTTATATTGTGTCCCTCTACAACATTGTAGAATGGATCAACCTTATTGGGGGTCTCCATGTTATACTTGTCATTATACCCCTCTTTGACCCCCATTTTTGCATGCTTTTTTAAGCTTATCTAGCTTCTGTTTTCGGCCATCATTAGAGCTGGAAAGAGTCATATTTTGATCTTCTTGACATATTTCATTAAGGGTCTTTGCTGGTTTGATGAATGTTTGGGGTACCTCATGTTGTAGCCTTATGTATCCTAGTTCTTGCATGACATTTTTAGCATGTTTGCATACTGAGTTGGGGGATGTCATCTACTGTAAATGTGCATATTTTTAGTCCCTCATCAGTGTTTTAGAAGGGTATTTTTTCCATTTGGGCATCGCATATATCACTTGCTTCAATACCCCTCTTGCGGAGCCATTTTCGCATACTTGCCTAATCCTATGTGTGCTTGTTGTTTAGCCCTTTTTATGACTGAAAAATGTTTTTCTTGGGGCTGCCTTGCTACTGTATTTTCATTCCATGTCTATATTGTGCATGTTTGGTATAGCTATAGGCCATTTCGGGTGCCTAAATTCATGTTTCGGGACTATTTCATGCTTCGGGTGCACTTTGACCATATTTCGACTTTTTCCCCACATTTCAGTGCTGAAATTCATTTGCATGTTTGCATATCATTTCCTTGTCATTTCATGCCTTAGGGCCATTGCCTCGGTTTGCGTGTCCGTGTGCACGCATTTCGAGGCACTTCATTTTCATCCGACGGCCTCTTATGCGAGTGTGGCTGAGGCTCGCTCATGTTAGTGTAAGTCCATTTCGCATTCTGTATGCCATCTTAGTCTCATTGCATTCCGTATGCCATTGCCTCGGTTTGCGTGCCTGTGTGCACGCGTTTCGAGGCACTTCATTTTCATCTCCCGGCCTCCTGTGTGAGTGTGGCTGAGGCTCGCTCATGTTGGTGTAAGCCCATATTGCATCGCATATCTCACTTTAATCCTGTTGCATTCCGTATGCCATTGCCTCGGTTTGTGTGCCCGTGTGCACGTATTTCGAGGCATCTCATTTTCATCCGCCGGCTTCTTATGTGAGTGTGGCTGAGGCTCACTCATGTTAGTGTAAGTCCATTTTGCATTCTGTATGTCGTTTTAGCATCATTGCATTCCATATGCCATTATCTCGGTTTGCGTGCCCGTGGACACGCATTTCGAGACATCTCATTTTAGTCTCATTGTATATCATATTTCAGGCCGTTTCATGCCATTATGTCATTACCTCAGTTTGTGCGCCCGCGTGCATGCATTTCGAGGCACTTCCTTTTCTATCCGACGGCCTCTTATGTGAGTGTGGCTGAGGCTCTCTCATGTTAGTATAAGTCCAATTTGCATTTGGAGTGCCTTTTCATGCTTTAGTATCATTGCCTCGGTTTGCGTGTCCGTGTGCACATATTTCGAGGCACTTCACTTTTATCCGACGGCCTCTTATGTGAGTGTGGCTGAGGTCCACTCATGTTAGTGTAAGTCCAATTGCATTACGTGTGCCATTTCATGCCTTAGGATCATCGCCTCGGTTTGCGTGCCTGCGTGCACGCATTTCGAGGCATCTCATTTTCATAGCATTGTGCATGCTAGGATTGTATTTTAGTCGCATTCATGCATATCATACATATTGCATTGTGTTCGGGATAGGAGTTAGCCCGGGCACGGGAAACGAGGCACGTTCCGTACTCCGAGTGACAGAACGGGTCTCAATTCCCAAGTCACCGACACTCCTGATTATTCATGATGGAGTTAGGTTTTGTTGTATCATTCATCAGCATTCACCCCATATTGAGTTGTGCAATCCGATTCCTCGGCCATCATGCATCGATATGCGTGATTGGTGGCACGAGGATCGAGGCATGCATATATTTGTGAAATACATTGCTATGCCCCTTTCCTGCTTCTCGGCAAAAAATAAAGAATCGAACTTTTGAGTCCGCACGCATTTCGAGAAACATTGCAAACAGAGGCTAATTAGGGCATCCCAGTGAATTTCCAAAAAGGCAGCCCAGCATACATCATTCAGTGGAGTCAAGGCAGCCCCTGGCTTGCATGCCAGTTTACAGTTTTTCTTACTTAATCTGTTAATTAATTAGGAATCTGTGTTATTCTTTTATTTCGGACTGTATTATTTTATTCGGACCCACTGCGCGAGGGCAAAATTGTAATAAGTGTAGGTGAGTGTGATGTATGTCTTCCAACCCCACGTCTTTCTTCCCTTTTATTTACCCGCTTATGATGGTTAGATATAGGGCATGTTTCAATTAGCATACAGTATGACAGCATGTTTGCATCATTCATCTGTTTTGCACGCACCGGGCTCGGCGCATCATACAAACTGCATTTGTATTTCAATTCCAAATTGAATACGTATAAGTTGTAGCATTCCACATGTTATGTTTAAAATAGCCGAGCCTGCTACAGTTTGCATCTTTGCATGTGTTGCATTAGGCAATTCTGTGCATCTAGAATCATGCATGATTTCTAATGAGCTTTTGTTTTGGCTTGGAGTACTCGGTGAGTTTTATGCTTTAGCATCCTTGCATGCATGTGAGTGACTGCCATGAATAGCATGCTTACCATGAGGCTAACTGCTTATATGATATAACTGCCTTGAATGCCTGTGGGTGGAGGTTGAGTTACTTGAATTGGGACAATTCATCAAATATTTGTTTTAAGCCCACTAGATAGTGGCAAAATCACGTTTTTCTAAGCCCACCCGAGGGTGGCAAATCCACGTCTTAGCCTACCTGCGGGTAGCACCATCAAACCATTTTCAAACAAACAGACATGAAATGTTTTGTTCCAATTCAGGCGGCTCAGTCTATACTTGTATGTTGTGCGCATCACATAGTAACCTAGGCTAATAACCGGAATAAGAACTCACAATGTTTTCAAAATCAGATATCATGGTTAGTAGAGGCCGTTCTTTGATCGGGCGAGTGGGGGTGCTCACGAAGTGACCTTCCCCAATCGTACCCAAGTTCCCGAGCTGAGGCAACTTTGGTGATGACAGACACGTGGCCTTTGGCATCGAGTCAGGGTTTCCTAAATTTTCCATTTTAAAATATTTAGGTGACGTATCTGTATCTGGCGAAGCAGTCCATGTTTGGCACTTCTTTCAGAAAATCTGTTTTCAAAACGATTTGCCGGATTTGGACTCTTCGGTTCAAGATTAAGAACCGTGACATTTGAGTCCTTCGAACTGTAGTAGACCCAATATCGAACCAGAACGGGAGGGATTCGCACTCCTTCCCCCAGGATGCGTTCGAGGACGTCTACAGTTTCTGGCGACTCTGCTGAGGATTTAGAGAACTTAACTCGAACTCGTGATATCTGGTTTTGACTACATTAGTGTGTTTCTTTGCATTGCATTTGCATTGGTGCGCCTAGGACACCGTGTTTGCCATCTGCTATTCCTGAGCGGTTTGCCGGAGGCTTGTCTTGTCAAGACATGTCCATAAGGTCGACGGTTACTGCTCGCAAGATGGAACACAAACCCTGGTTTTACCAGGGCACCCTTTTCGACCATTCGACCTAGTGCATATTCAGATCCATAGTGACCATTCCAAACTAGGACAGGTTGCTTACCCGTTTATAGGTTGTTTGAAGCCGTTGCGTGCGTAGTAAAACCCTAGTTCCTGACAAAATAGGACAGGGAAACCCTACCCCAACATAGGGGTGTTTTTGGCTCTCACTTATCTGCTATGTGCTTGTTAGAGTGCGTCTCTACAGGGAATGTATGTATCAGTTGAGTTTCAGCATCGAACTGCGGGCATCAACAAGATATCGAGAATCAGTTGTCTGCGGATATCGGATTCAGTTTTGGGGAACAGTGATACAGGAAAAGTGATCAGTTATTGAGGACAGTGTATTTTCAGCTTATCAATTGCGTGTTGTATGCCCGACTGTGCGTTGTGTGTATTCAATTTAAGCTGTTATGTTGCCCATTTTTCTGGTCATTTATTTCCTTTTTGCTTTATTATCTTTTTGCTAGGGCAGTTTTTTAGCACGATTGCTTCCGAACCAGTAGATACTCCCCAAGCACTTTGGACATGAGGTCGCCGACTCAACCGATCCGAGGATCTAGTTGACGGACATCCAGTGTTCCACTCTCTCCCCCCAGTTATCAGAAGAAGGCCGAGGAGGCGCAGTGTGTCAGAACAGGGATTACCGGGACAGAGGGTCGCTGACAAGAACAACAGTCGAAATTTCGTGGTTCCGCCATAGAGGTACATTTACCGGTCATTCAGATGGAACCGCAGAATACATCAGGGATGGAGGCGATGATGCGCCAGATGCATGAGAGCATGAAACAGATGCAAGATGATGCCATCCGCCAAGCGGAATTCTCCAAGCAACAAGCCGCAGTCATGGCCCAGCAGGCCGAGCTGATCACTAGGCTGCAACAGCAGAATGCAGCGTCTGCTTCACATCAGGCTCCTCTTCCACCAGCGGCTCCACTACCTGAGCAGGCATTCTTGGTCAATACTCGCCAAATCCTCGTAATATCCTCCAACACCGAATACCTTACCCAATGTCCAGAACACTCAAGAGGACACAGCCTTCCAATCTGGTAGCTCGCCCCACTGCCAGAATCGTCCAAGAATCTTACACCCAACCACCCGGACTCTCCATTTGAGTTCGAGGTAGATCATACAGCTCTGAAACTGAGTAAGCTGGAAAAGCTTTTCAAGAAATCGCAGGGGGTGAAGGCCATCCCAGACATCGAAGATGGGTACACTGATGTGGCCGTAACATTGCCAGACAGATTCAAGATGCCACAAATTGACCATTTTGATGGGTCCGGGGACCCCATGGTCCACCTCCGGCTATTTTCAGACATCCTGCGGCCAATGGGCCTAACCAGACTACAGAAACTCTCGCTGTTTGGCCGAACCCTGTCAGGAGTGGCCGCCAACTGGTATGCAAAGTTGGATAATGATGTGAAGAGAAACTGGGATGAGCTGGCTGAGGGCTTCGTTGCACAGTACTCATATAATACACAGATCGAGATTACAACACGTGATCTCGAAACAACGAGGCAGGAACAAAAAGAGACTTTCTCTGATTTTGTAACTCGGTGGAGAGCAAAGGCATCGATGATGACCTTGAGGCCAACAGATAAAGATCAAATTCGGATAATTGTGCGCAATCTCCAACCGAGACTTATGCAGAAGATGATTGTAGTTCCCTTCCCCACCTTCGCAGATCTACACGATATGGGGGTACAAATCGAGGATGCGATGAAGCAAGGTTTGATCGACCAGGACCGAGAGCAGCCCCGAAGGACCTTCAACCGCAATAATAACGCAGTCTGAGTGGCGCCAAGCAAACACAAGGACTTTGGAGGTCGATGGTCACCACCACCCTTCCCCATCCAGACCAAGGCGGCCACACCCTTTTCCAGCACATCCGGAAGTAACACCCAAAACAACAGATTCCAACCCCGGGGCCAAAGAACCTTTACTCCACTATACATGCCCTTGTCCAAGGCTCTCGGCGTTCTAATAAAAAAGGGGCATCTGAAACCCCTAGAGCCGAGGCCATTACCAAATCCACTCCCCCCTTCCCACAACCCAGCCAAGTACTGTGCGTACCACCAGCAGCATGGCCATGATACGGATCAATGTTACCGGCTGCGTCACGAGATTCAAGACCTCGTTGACAAGAATATCATTCTACCTCCCGAAAGACCCAACGTCACAACCAACCCACTCCCCGCACATAACCAAGATCCACCACCCAAAAGAGTCAACCTCATCCAAACTGGGGTCGTTTCCTACGATCCTAGCATCTATATTACTCCTTCTCACCTACCCAAGTCGGAGGTGATCCTTCCTGATTGTACTGACTTGTGCATGTTGGACACCTTCACAACCCAATCTGAGCCAGAGGTGGTGACCTCCGAAGATGGAATGGGGCAGGTTTCGAAGGAAGGAAGAATTATTGAGTCTGGGATGGAACAGTCTGAGAATCTAACTGGAAGAGCCTATGATCCGAGCGGATACATCCTATCGATGGGCGATCTAAGGAGTGTAAATTTGCCGAAAAAGCTGAACTGTGCATAATTCGGGGGGACGGACTTGAACAAGGGGCAGATGATCTGACAACGGTGGAAGAAGATTTTGCCAACCTCCAGTTCTTCAACGACCAAGAAGTAGGGAATGCAACAATCAATTGGTTTGAATATGGGGAGTCGGCAGAGATTGCCGGATGGTTAGATGATTAGCTAGATGTTGTGGAAATTCAGCCAGAGCAAGGCCCGGCAGGGGCAGGGGTATCAATGATGGCCGGAAGGGCCGAGAGTCAGAATGAATTGCCGGAGAGCGCCGGTACAAAGAATTTCGCTCGGGATCAAGATATTGTGAAAACCGAACAACAAACCCTACTAACACAGGAGGAGCAAGAGAAGAGGTGGGATTCTGAGAGAATCCGGAAAGCCAAGAACCATGAAGAGGTTAAAAGTGCTGTGAGCACAAGAGCAGGACATGCTGTGAGCATGTGGGATGAATGTACCGAGAGTACGAACTTGCCAGAACCGGATAGGTGTTTGTTGAATGTCAGTGGGATGTGGTGGGAAGACGGTGACTTATGTCTTGCCCACACAGACGAAGATTGGGCAGGTACTCAACCAGATGATACTTGATACCTCGATGAGGTGGACCACATGACCAGGAGCGGGCGGTACTTCAAGCCCCTGCACCTCGACTAACCCGAAGCATCTGGGAAAGACAAAGAGGCCGAGAAACAGAGAGAGAAGCAAATTGAAGAAGAAGCTGTACTGAGACAGTTAAAGAAGATACAAGCAGACATCTCCATCTGGGGACTGCTTATGGCTTCAAGGGTACCTGACAGCCGTCCTATCTGCTATGGACTAGGCCATACTCTCCATCGAAACTACGCCCAGCAAATTGGTTGGTGGTTTTTCTGGGAGGAGGTTCCCCGGCATTAACCTTTTCAGACAAGGAATTGCCGCCTGAGGGCGTGAATCATAACAAACCCCTCTACATCTCCGTGGAGTGTAGAGATAAGTGGATACCGGTGGTACTTGTTGATACCGGGTCTGTTATCAATGTCTACCCAGTCAGAATGGCATATGCAATCGGGTTAAAACCCGTAGATTTCATACCGACCACTCAGGTGATCGAAGCTTATGATAATACCAGTAGAGAAGTGATGGGGACTGTCAAGGTTCAGACTCAGGTTGGTCCAGGACAACACAACATTGAATTTCATGTCTTGGACGTTCCCGCAACCTTCAACTTTCTCTTGGGGCGGCCGTGGTTGCACCAAGTGAAAGCAGTCTCTTCCACTCTGCACCAGATGTTGAAATACCCTCATGGGAAGGGGGTTGCAATTGTTTTCGGAAATTCATCCATCCATCCGCCCGCCGCCAGAAGTGTCTACGCCAGTTTTGGAAATCGAGCACGGCACGGAGGATGTGTTCTTATCGGGGTTCACTTTGGCAGAAGCCCGGGTAGTGCAAAATATTATGGCTGTGAATGAAGGTGTGTACGTTAGTGCTCAATCCGTCTACCTCATGAACAAGCTACAACATATCCCCGGGATGGGATTAGGAAGGAGCGGCAGAAAAAGGAGTCGCTGCGTTGGCCGAAGTGCCACATAACCCGCATACCTTTGGACTGGGTTATCTGCCCACCAAAGAAGACTGGGTAAGGAAAGGAAAGGAAATGGCTGGCAGAGCCAGAGCGAAGCAGGTTGGGAAGCCTTTTGACCTAATGCACAGGCCCATCCAGGGTACCCTGAACGGACGCTTTGTTCGGGAGGGGGAGGACTTTCCATTTTGCGGCTTCCCAGAGCCATGGTTAAACGCGGAGAAGAAGCGTGCAGGTTTGAAATCTTCTTCGACCGCAACTACCCGGGGATAGCGTTGCCAAAGCGTATGACTCCAACAACTGAGGTTGAGCAGAATAGGGCAGTGGATCCTGAGGGCACAGAGTTGGAAATGGGGGTAGCACTGGCATGTCTCCTCTCTGATCCTCCGATCGACCAAGAGTGCTTGGGGGATAACTTTGCGGTTTCCATGATTGGGGATGAAACGGCTGCGAGCCGACCAGCAGCTATCTTGGATGCATCAATCGCACCCTCTCTCACTTGGCAGTACGAGGAGGGATTTTTGTCCAGCAGCACCGGGTCAGGTAGTGAGCCGGAATCTGATTCCACCGAGTCCTGTGAGTCGGAATCAGGTTCCAGCTCGACTGAGTCTGAGTCTGGTACTCCTGGGGATGTTAACCCGGATGCCACAGTCCTGTCCAGGTCGTCTTTTTCCTTTTCATTTGAGTCTGTTGTAACCAATGAATCGGACGATTTGGATGTGCCTAATGAGAATGAACTATCTGTGGTTTCCGAGTACTTTTCTGTGCCCCTAATTTATTGCATTAATTCAGACTTTCAAAATTTTGATCAAAACGACGAGGACGAAGTTCCTCCGGTTTTACAACGTTTAATTGAGCAAGAGCAAGAGAGATTTGTTAAACCATTAATGGATGAAATCATTACCGTGAACATTGGTACTGAGGAGGACCCGCGGCTGGTCCAGATCAGGTCCACGTTGTCTTCGGAGGAACGCGAGCGCTTAGTCGCTTTATTAAAAGATTTCAAAGATGTTTTCGTGGTCCCACGAAGACATGCCCTAATCGATCCCGAGATTGTACAAAGATCGGATCCCCTTGACCCTAGGCCCGACTTCAGTAGAAACTCGAAGGATCCGCCCAGATTGGGCTCTTAAAATTAAGGAAGAGGTCACCAAGCAAATCGACGCAGTTTCCCGCCGTATCTCGAATATCCGACTTGGTTGGCCAACATTGTTCGGTCAAGAAATATGGCAAGATCCGTGTGTGTAGACTTCGTGATTTGAATGAGCTAGTCCGGCGACTACTTTCCTTACCGCACGTCGATGAGTTGGTAGACTTCACGGCAGGGCATGCGTTGCTCTCATTCATGGATGGCTTCTCAGGATACAACCAGATAGTGATGGCACCAGAAGACAGAGAAAAGATCATTCACCACCCCTGGGACATATCGCTACCGGTAATGCCGCTTTGGGTTGAAGAACGCTGGAGCTACTTATCAACGCGCGACCACAATACTACATGATATGATCCACAAAGAGGTTGAGGTGTATGTGGGCGACATGATTGTCAAGTCCAAAGAAAGGAGGGCCACTACACCGCCTTGCACAAGTTTTTCCAAAGGATCGTGGAATTTTGCCATGCTAAACCCTCAGAAATGTACATTTGGTGTTACAGCGGGGAAAATGCTGGGGTTTTTGATTACACAAAGAGGCATCGAGGTCGATCCTTCCAAAATCAAGGCCATCCTAGAAAGCCCACGATTGGGGAGGGTCACTTTGTGAGCACCCCCGCTCGCCCGGTCAAAGACCGGCCTCTACTAACCATGATATCTGATTTTGAAGACATTGCATGTTCTTATTCCAGTTATTAGCCTAGGTTACAATGTGATGCGCACAGCATACAAGTATAGACTGAATCGCCTGAATTGGAACAAAACATTTCATGTTTGTTTGTTTGAAAATGGTTTGATGGTGCTACCCGCAGGTAGGCTAAGACGTGGATTTGCCACCCTCGGGTGGGCTTAGAAAACAATGGTTTTGCCACTATCTAGTGGGCTTAGAACAAGCACTTGATGAATTGTCCAAATTCAAGTAACTCAACCTCCACCCACAGGCATTCAAGGCAGTTATATCACATAAGCATTTAGCCTCATGGTAAGCATGCTTTTCATGGCAGTCACTCATACGCATGCAAGGATGCTAAAGCATAAAACTCACCGAGTACTCCAAGCCAAAACAAAAACCAATTAGAAATTCATGCATGATCCTAGATACACAGAAATGCCTAATGTAACACATGCAAGGATGCAACTATAGCAGACTCGGCTATTCTAAACATGGCATATGGAATGCTACAACTATCAAGTATTCAATTTGGAATTGAAACACAAATGCAGTTTGTATGATGCGCCGAGCTCGGTGCATGCAAAACAGATGAATGATGCAAACATGCTATCATACTGTTATGCTAATTGAAATATGCCCTATATCTAACCATCATAAGCGGGTAAATAAAAGGGAGAAAGAAGTGGGGGTTGGAAGACATACATCACACTCACCCACACTTATTACAATTTCCCTCGCAGAGAGGGTCGAATAAATAATACACCAAATAAAAGAATAATACATCGAATAAAGAATAATCTGATTCCTAATTAATTAACAAATTAACTAAGGAAAATCAGAATCGCATACAAGCCGTGGGGTGCCTTGACTCGCCCGGATAATGATATGATGCATGTTTGGGCTGCTTTGCGCGGAGATCCATTGGGATGCCCCAATCAGCCTCTGTTTGCAATGTTTCTCGAAATGCGTGCCAAGTCTCGGAAAGTTGCTGATTCTTTATTTTACTGCAACAGAGAGCAGGAAAGAGGCATAGCAATGTATTTCACAAATATATGCATGCCTCGATCCTCATGCCACCAATCACGCATATCGATGCATGATGGCCGAGGAACCGAATTGCACAACTCAATATAGGGTGGATGCACATGAATGCTACAACAAAACCTAACTCCATCATGGGTGATCCGGAGTGTCGGTGACTTGGGAATTGAGACCCTCGTCACTCGAGTCTTAAAGCGTGCCTCGTTCCGTGCCTGCTAACTCCTATCCCGAACACAATGCAATATGCATGATATGCATGAGATGTAGCTAATATGCAATCCTAACATACACAATGCTATGGAAATGAAATGCCTCGTAATGCGTGCACGCGGGCACGCAAAACGAGAAAACGATCCTAAGGCATAAAATGGCACACGCAATACAATTGGACTTACACTAACATGAGAGAGCCTCAGCCACACTCACATAAGAAGCCGGGAGATGAAAAAGAAGTGCCTCGAAATGCATGCACACGGGCGCGCAAACCGAGGCAATAGCATACGGAATGCAATGATGCTAAAATGACATATAGAATGCAAAATGGACTTACACTAACATGGGTGAGCCTCAGCCACACTCACATAAGAGGCTGTCAGATGAAAATGAAGTGCCTCGAAACGCGTGCCCGTGGGCACGCAAACCGAGGCAATGGCCCTAAGGCATGAAATGGCATGCAAATGAGACGTGGCATATGGCATATGGAAAATGCAAATTTCAGCAGCCAAAATGATGCAAAAACAGCCCCCGAATTGTAGCAAAATTACACCCGATGCCCGAAATGCTATGCTAAGTACCCGAAATGACTTGCAGCTATGCCAAACATGCACAATATGGACATGAAGTGTAAAGATAGATGCTGGGAAGCCCCTAAAATAGCATTTTTCCAGTACAAAGTATGGCCAAACAACGATCACAAGTATGGCAAAAATAGCATGCAAAAATGGGGGAAAAAAGGGAACAATGAAGCAAATGGTATACGCAATGCTCAAACTGAAAAAAACAGTTCTACAACACTAAAGAGGGACCAAAAATATGCACATTTACAGTAGATGACAACCCTCAAATCAGTATGCAAACTTGCTAAAAATGTCATGCAAGAATGAAGCCAACAAAGGCTAAAACATGAAGTATGCCTTACATTCATCAAACAGCCTTGGACCCTTAACAAAACATGACAAGAAGGCCAAAATATGGATGTTTTCAGTACTGATGGTGGCCGAAAACAGAAGCTAGATAGGCCTAAAAAGCATGCAAAATGGGGGTCAAAGAGAGATACAATGGCAAGTACAACATGGAGACCCCCAACAAGGTTGATCCCTTCTAAAATGTTGTAGAGGGACAGAAAATAAGCTTACTCACAGTTCATGACATGCTCCAAAACAAATTTCATATAAGCCAAACAAATCATGCAAATTTACGGTAAATATGAGAGATTGTGAAGCAAGTGCATGATAGAGAGGCCAAACAGGGTTGAGCCCTTCTTCAATGTTGAAGAGGGGCTCAAAATAGGCCCACTCACAGTTTATATTATGCTCGAAAACAGATCAATCATAGGCTAGAAATAGCATGCAAAATATTGACATACAAGATGATATTGAAGTAAGTGCATCATAGAGGGTTCAAACAGGGTTGAGCCCTTGAACAAACATGAATAAAAGCTCAAAATAGACCTAGTTTCAGTTAAGGTCGGAGCTCAAAACAATAAGCAAGTAGGCTTAAGAAATGAAGCAAGAAAGTGCTAGAAAAGGGGAAATAGTGACTTACCCTTGAAGACTACACTTTAGTTGCTTCTTGGCTTGAGTTTGTTGCTTCTTAGCCTTTGAAAAACCTTCCCTTGCTTCTGGAATGGAAGTGGTGAAGGTAGTGCTTGGTGTTGATGAACAAATGAGGCCAAAACTTAAGGATTTTGGAGGTTTTTGGAGAGGGAGATGTAAGCCAATGTCTATGAGCCCTTGAGGAGAGTTTTTCTAACCCTAATGAAGGAGCCGCCAGCCACTTATAAAGGCCAAGAAGGTGTAAAGAGGAGGAAATGCACCCAAGTTTCCTCCCAAAATATCCCCTGATGCCAAGATATTTTGAGAAAGACACAATCAGTAATGAACACAAGCTGAGGATGCAGGCCGGCTAGCCACTTTTGCTGGAGGTGGCCGGCTGGCTAGGGGTAAAAATGGAAAGTTGGAATTGCTGGCCGAGCACCAAAGGGTAGTGTCCTCCCATGTGTGTACAATAAGGCCCTGTGGTTGGAATTTGGCAACTCTGAAGCAGGAGAGATAACAAGCCACCTCTAGGAGAGGTCCAAAAATGAAAAGAAGAATTACTGACCGAGCACCATTTTTTAGGGTCCTCCCATGTGTGTACAACACAAATATGTGGTTTTGGCTCAAAGAAAATGGCCCTAGGGTGTTCAACATTAGCCCGGAAGTGAGAAAAACGGGCGCCGGGGGGCGCCGGAGGAGCATAACTGGTTGCTGAGACAATTACTGGCCTCCCACCCTCCAAAGGACCTTCCTTATGATAAAACAGAGGTACCTGCCAAAAATGAACAAAAACCGATGCAAAACGAATGCTCGGGGGCCAAAACACGCAGTTTGGGGTCCCGAAAATCGGCCGTTA
Organism: Camellia lanceoleosa; assembly: GCA_025200525.1. Taxonomy (NCBI): domain Eukaryota; kingdom Viridiplantae; phylum Streptophyta; class Magnoliopsida; order Ericales; family Theaceae; genus Camellia; species Camellia lanceoleosa. The sequence goes on from CM045768.1 coordinate 24,469,031, forward strand.
AGCACCGAAAGTGGTGTTTGGCTACGAAGTGGGTATCTAAGACCCCAGTGTCCCTTGAAAGGGAGTAAATGAGATGCATGCCTGAAACCGGAGGAATCGGAGATGGTTGGGTGGTCCCGAACCGAGGCACATGGCCTGACGGCTCCGAAAACCGGGAACCGGGCTCCGAAATGGGCAAAATGGCCTACGGCCGCGAAATGTAGCCCACGGCCACCGAGAGATGGTCTATGGGACCTCTCCCTCCCCTCAGGAACAAAAACAGAGAAAACTGAGCCTGGTTCGCAAACCGAGACAAGGCACAGAAGAGAGTTCGGGAGTCCGGAGGCAGGGCGCACGGCCGCGACTCTGAGACTTCTGAACGAGCACAGCATGTAACATCACGGAGTGCTCAATCGGTGACGCTCGAGTCTTAAGGTCGGTCAAAAATGGGGTGTCTCTGTGCCCCTCTTGATGTAACTTGAAGTTAAGAAGTGACGGAGTGAATGTCAAAGCCTAGAGACGACCCATTTTTGACAAGGTCAAGACTTAGACAATCATACAAGATGAACAGAGATATGTGCCGCAAGCGGGGGGCAAATGCAAATGATATGCACAGAGCCAAATGATCATGCAAATGCAGCAAGCTGTAATGAGGCAAGTATTCACAAATAGATGCAACAGTTTTAAGCAAGAATGCAAAGCAACAACTACATTTCATGCAGTTAGGAATGCGAAGAATCATTCAATTCTCGTCGCGTCTTACACGGAGAAGATACGATACCTGCGCGATTCGTCTGGTCGCACCAGCATCAAATGAACCGTACATACAATATCGTGCCTGCAAAAGAGAGAAATTCAACAAGAACAATATGCTAACAACATATATTCAATGCGATTCCTGTGGTTCTGAAAGTTTGACAAACGCAGTGCCGGCGAATGAATGCATCGCAATGCGAGAAAGGAACGCGCGTGACAACGCACGCTCAAGCATAGAGGTATGGTACATCAAGAAATCATGCATGATAATGCGAAATGCTCATAAGAATGCAAGTTATATGCAGGACAATGCAAAACGAGCATAAATCAGGGCGTCCGTTTGTTGCGAAACAACGAGCTGGGAAACGCGCATTTCGGCAAAGGTAACTTGATCGCGGTCTGTGATTCACCTCCCGGAGAGGTTACAACATGTTTGAAAAGGGTACACCTTGATTTTGATGAGTGATGATGAGACACATGTCAGAAATTGCAGCTGAAGTTCCGGCGGAGCAATTTCGCGCCAGAAAGTGCACTTTTCTTGAACTTTTTCAGGTCCCGGGAACTCCGATCTTCCTCAAAATTTGCAGAGAGCTAGAGGGGGGTGTGGGGACCACCACCGGCCTGGTGGTTGCCCTTGGGGAGGCCACCGGCTAGGGAGAAAGTAAATGGTCGCCAGCCGAAAAGGTGGCTGGCCACCCGCCCAAAAAGGGGGCATTTTGGTCATTTTTCTCATTTCTATATATTCCCTTGCCCATTCAATCCGAAATCACTCCCAAAGTGAAAACTCCTTCCCTTGCTCCCTGCACCATTTTTCTCTCAGATCTGCATTTTATACGCTTTTCGGCCTTCCACGCAAGTTGTTTCCGAAATCTTTCGCTTTTAAGCACTTTGAGTTTACTAAATTTTGATTTCGGGCTTTTTTCTCATTTTAACCACTTGAGGTAAGTTTCTCTCAATATTTGGAAGATTTTCTCGCGAGTTGACTTTTGTTGACTTTTTCCAATTTTGGCTCATTTTGCTCATTTTTGCTCCTTTTTGCAGATTTCTCGAAATGGCGGGCGACTTACCTCATGGCGGAGGTCCTCCAGCGCCGGATGATTTTGATTTTATGACATCGCCTCGAGAGTCCGTCCTTTCATTCGGAGATACGCCCATCGACATACGCTCATGCAGTTTTTCGCCGCTTTCACCGGGTTCAACGACCGGGCACTGGGATTTGCCGCGAGAGCCGAGAAAGACTCTCTCATGATGCACGAGAGGTATTTTACTTTATTTTCTGCATTTTCGTGCATTTTGTAGCTTTGCCATGCTTGAACACGCAGTTTTAGCTCATGACACAGTACTTTACTTGCATTATGAACATGTTAGTTAAACACTTGAATTACTGAACACACGGCTCACTAACTGATTGATTGTGAATGCATGGTACACATTAGTTAAGAATTGAACACACAGCTCAAACACTGATTCGTCGAACACACAGCCCAAATTTTGAAAGTGAACACACAGCACACACTGACTAAGAGTAGAACACGCAGCCCAAACTCTGATTTTCTGAACACACAGTTCAAGTTGATGGCGAACACACAGCCCACGCTGATTGAGAGTAGAGAGTAGAACGCACAGCCCTAAACTCCGATTTTCCTGAACACGCAGTCCAAGTTGATGGTGAACACACAGCCCACACTGATTGAGAGTAGAACACACAGCCCTAAACTCCGATTTTTCTGAACACGCAGCCCAGATTTGAAGTGAACACACAGCCCACACTGATTGAGAGTAGAACACACAGCCCTAGACTCCGATTTTTCCAAACACGCAGTCCAAGATTTGAAGTGAACACACAGCCCACACTGATTGAGAGTAGAACACACAGTCCCAAACTCCGATTTACTGAACACATAGCCCAGATTTGAAGTGAACACACGTTTTAATCGATTTTTACGAAATTTGAATACGCATTTCAAAACATGATTTATGAACACAGCCCAGATTTGAAGTGAACACACAGCCCACTGATTGAGGATTTGAACACGCAGCCCAAAACACAAATTTACTGAACATGCAGCCCAGATTTGGAGTGAACACACAGCCCACTGATTGAGGATTTTGAACACGCAGCCCAAAACACAAATTTACTGAACACGCAGCCCAGATTTGAAGTGAACACACAGCCCACTGATTGATGATTTTGAACATGCAGCCCAAAACACAAATTTATTGAACACGTAGCCCAGATTTGAAGTGAACACACAGCCCACTGATTGAGGATTTTGAACACGCAGCCCAAAACACAAATTTACTGAATACGCAGCCCAGATTTGAAGTGAACACACAAATTTCATCGATTGAGGATTTTGAACACGCATTAAAAACACAAATTCTATCAACACGACCCAGATTTGAAGTGAACACACAATTAATCGATTGAGGATTTTGAACACGCAGCCCAAAACACAAATTTACTAAACACGCAGCCCAGATTTGAAGTGAACATACAGCCCACTGATTGAGGATTTTGAACATGTAGCCCAAAACACAAATTTACTGAACACGCAGCCCAGATTTGAAGTGAACACACAACCCACTGATTGATTTCATTTGCACACAGCTACTTCACTTCATTTGCACACAGCTTGTTCATTTCATTTGCACACAGCTTGCGTTTTATTGTGTACTGAACACATGTATTCCTTCTGAATGCAGGGTGGCTCTCGTGACGACGAGAGGATACGGCTACCGCCATGAGAGACCTGCACGCCGAGCTTCCAGAGGTGTCCGGATCCGTCGATCTAGCAGGTTCGGAGCATTCTCGTGGGATTATCACGTTGTCCCGCCAGCAGACTTTGTTAGTCGCTTTGGAGAGGTGGTGGGACACCACCAATTCCTTCCACTTTTCTGCCACCGGGGATATGACCATGACTCCGCTGGACTTCGCCATACTCACCGGCCTAGACATAGGCGGTTGGCCTATACCTTACAACGAGGATATGGGGGGGTGGGAGGCCGCTGGACACATCTATTGGGGCTCGCCTACCAGAGAGAGCTTCCGGAGAGTCCCAGACACTGGTTCTTCCCATTTTGAGGCCGGAGATGGAGCCCGAGTCTCCCGAGGAGGTTGAGCAAGACACCGGGCTTCCTTATGTTCCTCTTTGGCACCACTCTGTTTGCCGATAGGGGGAACACTGTTGGGTTGTATCTTCTGAGCGCTTTGGTGGACCTATCACAGGTGAGTCGATATGACTGGGGTGGCGCTGGCCTGGCTACCCTCTATTGCTATATGGGTGCAGCCTCTCGCGGGCGGGGAGACTTACTTGGCGGCTATTGGAGAGCCTGGGAGGTACGTTCTGTCCTCTTGATTTACATTTCTACTCCTTATTACTTTTTCACTGCACACACGGCGCACTTTGCACTATGTATTATGCCTTTAGCACTTTGTATTCATATTCTGCGCCGCTTTTCTCAGTTATGGGTGTACGTATACTTTCCCACATTAGCCCCGGAGATGGAGGTGGCAGGACTCCTTACGACTCCGTTTTCGCTGGTATTTGAGGGCGAGCACCGACCGAGAGCTCGAGAGACTCTCTTCTACTTGCGACAGTATTTTGATCTTGTCGCGGCGACAGAGGTATTTCGAACTCTCGCCTTTCATTTTCATCTTTGATCTGCCCTGTATATTCTTGATTTCTGATCGATTTATGCACTGGTTATCCGCAGATCACTTGGTAGCCCTGGGCGGTCTTTGGTGATGGTCTCCGACATTCGTATCCCGGAGGATCGAGTAATTCCCAGTATAGGTTCCTCGCCAAGGACCGCTTGGTAGGGCATGGTTCTCGGGGAACGCTTCTGCGTCGTGGGGGGTACGATTCTCAGACCTCCTCATTGTACCTCCAGCCACTATGCGGACTGCCAATAGACTCTCTGCCCAAGAGGTCATTAGTGCTATGCAGGGCACCGATGCTTTGTTATATTTCATGGAGGGGGACTACGCCACCTATCGTCGTATATATCTGATGCCCCCCTTAACGGGAGTGCGTGCTCCACCACGGAGGCCTACTGATGTACCATCTTTGAGTCGTGCCGGTGCCACGGATATCCCTTCCTCTAGCAGGGCTGGTGCATCTAGGGGTAGAGGTAGTTCGATTCCTCCGATCCCTCCGTCTCTTTATCAGCATCCTGGGTGGCCAGACATGCCGACCGAGTTGACGAGTTGGCGGTTCGGGACTCCTTACCAGGTCCCGCTAGAGCCTCCTCTTCCTGACCACAGATATGTCTGGGATCCTGATTCACCCCCGGTATGTTTTACAGCTTTGATTTATCAATCAGTTTACTTGGACATTCATTCCCTCACTGATAGTTTTGCATTTGTATTTGCAGCCTCCGGTTGAGTACACAGAAGAGTTGCTCGGGATGCTGGCCACATTCGAGGGCATGATCCTACGGAGGGAAGCACAGATGGCCATCATGGGTGTGCAGGTATTATCCATCTTCCTTGTATTTAGCATATTCCTGATGACATGCTGGTTTTGAGCATTCTGCTGTATTGATAGGCTGTGTAGAGCACATCTGACACACACCCCACTCGCATATTGTACTTGCATCTGCTTTTCATATTTGAACTGATGTATTGAACTCTTCATTTTCAGATGCCTCCCGTGTATGCTCCGCCGCGGGCCGGGCCACCCGGGCCTTCTCAGGGAGGTCGAGGTACTGGACCTGTTCATGGTACTGGGCCATCTGGGCCTTTTCGAGGAGCTGGGCCATCCAGGCCTTCTCGAGGAGCTCGAGGAGCAGGGTCGTCTCGCAGACGCAGGGCACCCATTATTGAGGAGGAGGAGGAGGAGGAGGTCGCAGACCGTGAGTCAGAGACATCCGCTGGGGAGGGAGGCTCCGGTCTTGGTTCCGGGAGTGGAGACGAGGCTGAGGGGGATCCGGAGGATGATAGCTCTGACCCGGATGGTGATGATGGTGCAGAGGTTATCCCGCAGAAGAGGATGAGAGGGCCTCCTCATTCCTGCTCCCGAGGATGTTGATGTTATTTCCTGCTTTATTTTACTTTTTACTAGTAGTTTGTAGCACTTTGCATATTGTTAGGCAGTTTTATTTTCTGTAAAACTTGTACCTTTATTCTGTTGTAAAACATGATGGAATGAAACAGCCTTTTGAAAAGATGTTTGTATTTGAAATTCTTAACATCGCATCGCATCATTTTGCACAAAAATGGAATTGAATGAGAATGTGCCTTGTGTATTTACCGGGTCAGGTAATGAACCGACGCAACAAATCAAAAACTCGACTCACTAAGAAATAACAGAATCTTAGCAAGTTTACAACTCGATAAGCAAAGTACAGCAATGTTACTGACTCGATAAACAAGACTTAACAAAATTGTGTAAACAAAAAAGTAACAACTCAAAAACACAAAATGCGCCAGCTCGACAGAACTTACAACTCGATAAACAAAGCAACAACTTGATAAGCAAAAATACAAAAAAGCGTACTTCGGACGATATGGACAATGGAACGTACCCAAAACTGAGAGAAATGTAGGCCTTCAACGTTCCTGATGCGTGAAAGTGCCTCAAACTTCCTTCCGGAGGGCAAAACAGGACTACTGAGCATGGTGGGCCACATTTGCTTTTAGGGATTGGGGGGGTGACCGGCCTGCTAGGTTTTTGAATCAAGGGTGGCCGGCCTGCTAGAATAGGTGGCCGGCCAGCCACCTCTCCCTGCAGCTTCCAGAATTGTGACACGTGTCCTTTGAATAGTGTTTTACCCCCTATAAAGCTCCAACTTTGGAACTCATTCATTTCATCACTGCTTTGCACAAAATGGAGGCATTTCTTGTAGAAAATCTCACATCTTGGATCTCTTCTCTGGACGGCTCGGAAAAGTTGAACTTCCGGGGTTTCGGCTTGAATGCACTATTCACGCTGGGCCGGACTTCACTGCACCTTCCTTTCCTCCATACTGCGATGAGATTTTGGAACCCGGCGACGCATTTCTTCAGCTTCGGAGGGCAAGAGGTATGTCCTACTTTTGAAGACTTTCAAGCTTTGATGGAGTCTGAACAATCAGAAGACATCTTGCCTCAGTCTCGTTTTGGCCATGCCCAAGCTTTAGGGCGGATGTGCAGTCTCAACGCGCATGATACTCGATCTCTGATTGGTAATGGCATGTTGGATGTCCCGAGCCTGATTTACCGATTCTCTGATGCCGGTGACCGCAACAACCATCATTGGCAAGGTTTCCGACAACATGCCCTCTGCTTGTGCGTGTTATCTCATTTTCTGTTTGTTTCGGGCTCCGGAGGGGCTAGCATCCGTTTGATTGAAGTCGCTCAAGGCTTGAGGGAGGGAAAAAGCTGTATCGCCATGACATTGGCCGAGACGCTGCTAGGTTTGGATGCCTTCTATCGCCAAGAGACAACCAGGTTTGCGGGGAGTCCACTCATCGCTGCAGTAATGTTTCCCACCCAAGCTCACATATGTATTTGCTCACATCACTCGGCCCTGCCTCGGTTTTTCTCACAAAACCCTTATCTTACTTTTCTCTCATCGCACATCTCTATTCTTTATTCTCTCATTTTTCATCCCTCCCCGTATATGGTTGATGGATAAACCGCAAGTTGTGGACTCTTGCCCCGCTTACTCAAATTTCGCCATGTTACTTCTTTCGACAACGCCTGGTTGATGCTCTTGATGAGGGATGGTGGTTTGAATGGATGTGCAACTTGTCAGCTGAACGCATTGCTTGGCGCTGCCCTTGGCTTAACGTTCCAGCGATGAGCTATAACATGTTCCAGGATACTGGGATCCGTTTGATCGGCTTGACCCATTGTGTATTCTATTTCCCATTCCGTATCCTGCGCCAATTTGGTCATGACCAGACTTGCCCTCCGGAGGGGATTGAATACCCGGTTACTTTCCTGATTCGAGGTGCACACCTTGCTCGACATACCACGGCCTAGAGGACCAGAGAGCTCCTATCCCCTGCCCCTGTTTTCAGTTGCACTTTATCTGACGAGTGCTGGGATTGGCTCAACGAAGAAGCACAGATTGGGCCTAGGTTGGCATCAGAGGCTTCAACTAGCTCTGGCAGGGGGCGCAGGGGCATCTGACTTGACTATGCCCCAGATTTATTGCTTTATTAGTACTTTCAAGTTTTCATTATGAGTGTAATAAAAAACAACTTCGATTGTATGCAAGAGCGAGAGAACTCTGTTTTGAAATCAAAGAAATTGAAGGTTGTGGTACTGAAAATTCTCCGTTTTTGGTCCAAAAATGGTCTTGGTTGTGAGAAGATTAATTTGAACAAAGTCAACTTTTATTAAAACTTTTCAAAACTATTTTCGATATGGATCAGAATTGGACACGCCTGAGATCTGTCACTGAGATGCACAACCCCGGATCCTAGCAACTGGAAAGTTGCCCCTAGTTTGAAAAGTGCCTCGGCGATTCATAGCAACGGAAAGTTGCCCCTAGTCCGATGGAGCCAAGAACACTTCATTGCAACGGAAAGTTGCCCCTAGTCTGAATAACACTGTACCAGAGATCACGATAAATGCTGATGAATAGAGATGACTGAGATGATCAAATGGACAAAGTTGATCGGGGAAAAGATTAGGGCTGAACTCTAGGATGAAGTCGCCACGATCCCATAGATGGGAATCAAGCCCACGAGTTCGGCTTGGGTTCGCCGTATTTTTTACTCTCCTTTTGCGCCTAACTTTTGCCAAGGCCGCCTTTTATGGTTTTCAACCTTGCGAGCTCGCTTTTATAATTTCAAATTTTCTATGCTCTGAATTTTGCCTAGGTCGCCCTTTTGGGTTTTCGGCCTAGCGAGCCTCTCAGGGGTAGCATTTCTTCAACTTGTCCATGTTGATCGGTTGAGAAAACTCTAAGCCCTCTAAATCCATCAGAACCACAGCTCCACCGGACCAGATTGACTTGATAATGTAGGGACCAGTCCAATTGGGTCTGAACTTGCCCCTTGGGTCGTGGATGGGAGCTCGGTTTTCTTTGAGTACCAAATCTCCTTCTTTCAAATTCCTGGACTTAACCTTCTTGTTAAAAGCCCGGGCGATTCTGCGTTGATAACCTTGGATGTGGTATAGTGCTTTCAGCCTTCTTTCATCGAAAAGCATGAGTTCCTCAAATCTGTTTTGCTGCCAATCTGCTTCGGCTATCTGGCACTCGGCCAATACTCGTAATGACGGGACCTCAATCTCAATAGGCAGAACGGCCTCCATCCCATAAACCAATGAGTACGGAGTCGTCCCAGTAGAAGTTCTGATCGAAGTCCTGTAGCCCCACAGAGTGAACGGCAGCTTATCCGGCCAGTCCCAATAGGCGTCCACCATCTTCTGTAGTATGCGCTTGATGTTCTTGTTGGTGGCCTCAACTGCTCCGTTGGTTTGCGGCCGGTAAGTAGATGACTTATGAAAAGCCACATTATATTTCTCCAACAAGTCGATCACCTCCTTTTTGAAGTGGGAACCATTGTCTGAAACGATTTCATTTGGGACTCCGTAGCGACAGATAATGTTGTTTCTGATAAATTTTGCTACATGCGAAGCCTTCAACACTGCGTAAGATTGGGCCTCAACCCACTTTGTGAAATAATCTATCGCTACTAAGATGAACTCATGCCCATTCGACCCCTTTGGTGTAACAGCCCCGATTACATCAATTCCCCAGATAGAAAACGGCCATGGGGAAGTCATGTTGTACAGCTTTGATGGCGGGATGTTCATGCGATTTGCATGAATTTGACACTTATGACATCGCCGGACGAAGCCAATACAATCCTCCTCCATGGTGGACCAGTAATAACCTTGTCTAAGGATCTTCCATGCCAACATTACTCCATTCATGTGTGCACCACATTCTCCCCCGTGGATGGCTTCCATCAGACGTCTTGACTCTTCCGCATCAACGCACAATTTATGCATTCCCAGATGACCCCGTTTATACAGTTTACCTCCGCAGATGATGAACTGGACTGCCATTTTTCTGATTGCCCTCTTGTCTTTGGCATTTACCCCTGGCGAGTATGCTTCTTTCTCCAAGAAGTTCCAGATGTCGTAATACCAGGGGTGTTCATCCTGAACTTCATCTATGGCTGCAATCGACTCGTAGGCAGGTGCAAATTTCTGGTCGATGATGACTGGACGCATTCGGACTCCACACGGGATGTCTATCATAGATGATATAGTTGCTAGCGAATCTGCGAACCTGTTGTTCTCTCTTAGTAGATGAGTAAAACTTAGCTTTTCAAACCGAGGAATCAGCAAATCCAAGGTTTGGTGGTACATCATCATCTTTTCCTCTTTTACTTTCCAGTCTCCTTTAGCTTAAGACACAACAAGGTTCGAATCCCCAATGACGTCCAACCGTCTTGCCCCTAGTTCCAAGGCTGCTTCTAAACCAGCAATACACGCCTCATATTCTGCTTCATTGTTCGAGACCTTGAACTGGAGCTTGAAGGCTAGAGGGATACGGGAATTGTCGGGTGCTATCAACAACACTCCTATCCCATACCCGTGTTGATTTGACGCTCCGTCAAAGTACATCGTCCAAGTTTCATCATCGATATGCAGAATTGATTCATCCGGGAACAAATATTCAACTGCTTTATCCCCCTCAACCGGGTGGTCGGCAAGGAACTCTGCCACTGCTCTTTCTTTTACTGACTTGCGTGTCACGTACGTGAGATCAAATTCAGAGAGCAAAAGCAACCAACGAGCTAGCCTACCAGAAGTTACCGGTTTCTCGAAGAGATATTTGATGGGATCAAGTCATGAAACCAACATTCTGAGTGGGCTAACAGTAGTGCCATGACTTCACGGTAGCCCATACCAGAGCTAGGCAAGCCTTTTCCAGCGGTGTATATCGAGTCTCATACTCCAGCATCTTTTTACTCAAATAATAGATGGCTTTTTCCACCTTGTCTTCTGATTCTTGTGCAAGCATGCAGCCCATTGTAGTTTCAGTCACTGACAGATACAAAATCAACGGTTTCCCTGGTTCTGGTGGCAATAAAACGGGTGGGTTCTGTAGATATTCTTTAATCTGTTCAAATGCAGCTTGGCATCGGCCATCTCATTGGAACTTCTTTCCTTTCTTGAGGAGGCCGAAAAGTGGTTCACAAGTCAAGGTTAGTTTTGAAATAAACCGTCTTATGAATTGCACTTTACCCAGAAAGCCTCGCACCTCCTTTTCAGTCCTTGGTGGTGGCATTTCTAAGATGGCCTTGATTTTGGAAGGGTCGACCTCGATGCCCCTTTGTGTAATCAGAAACCCCAGCATTTTCACCATTGTAACACCAAACGTACATTTCGGGGTTTAGCATGGCAAGAATTCCACGATCCTTTGGAAAAACTTGTGCAAGGCGTGTAGTGGCCCTCTCTTTCCTTGGACTTGACAATCATGTCGCCCACATACACCTCAACCTCTTTGTGGATCATATCATGTAGTATTGTGGTCGCAGACTTGCTGATAAGTAGCTCCAGCGTTCTTTAACCCAAACGGCATTACGGTAGTAATATGTTCCCAGGGTGGTGAATGCGATCTTTTCTCATCTTCTGGCGCCATCACTATCTGGTTGTATCACGAGAAGCCATCTATGAATGAGAGCAATGCATGCCCTGTGTGAAATCTACCAACTCATCGATGTGCGGTAAGGAAAGTCGTCGCTTGACTGGCTCTGTTCAAATCCGAAGTCTACACACACGGATCCCGCCATCTTTCTTCTAAGACCGGAACAATGTTGGCCAACCAAGTCGGATATTCAGATACAATGAGGAAGCTGCGTCGATTTGCTTGGTGACCTCTTCCTTAATTTTAAGAGCCCAATCGGGCGGATCCTTCGAGTTTCGCTGATGTCGGGCCTCGGGGTCAAGGGGATCCGATCTTTGTACAATCTCAGGATCGATTCCAGGCATGTCTTCGTAGGACCACGCGAAAACATCTTTGAAATCTTTTAATAAAGCGACTAAGCGCTCGCGTTCCTCCGAAGACAACGTGGACCCGATCTGGACCAGCCGCGGGTCCTCTTCAGTACCAATGTTCACGGTAATGATTTCATCCATTAATGGTTTAACAAATCTCTCTTGCTCTTGCTCAATTAAACGTTGTAAAACCGGAGGAACTTCGTCCTCGTCGTTTTGATCAAAATTTTGAAAGTCTGAATTGATGCAATAAATTAGGGGCACAGAAAAGTACTCGGAAACCACAGATAGTTCATTCTCATTAGGTACATCCAAATCGTCCAATTCATCGGTTACAACAGACTCAAATGAAAAGGAAAAAGACGACCTGGACAGGACTGTGGCATCCGGGTTAACATCCCCAGGAGTACCAGACTCAGACTCAGTCGAGCTGGAACCTGATTCCGACTCACAGGACTCGGTGGAATCAGATTCCGGCTCACTACCTGACCCGGTCTTCTTTGACGTAAATCCTCATCGCATCGCCAAGTGAGAGGGTGCGATTGATGCATCCAAGATAGCTTCTGGTCGGCTCGCAGCCGTTTCATCCCCAATCATGGAAACCACGAAGTTATCCCCCAAGCACTTTTGGTCGATCGGAGGATCAGAGAGGAGACATGCCAGTGCTACCCCCATTTCCAATTCTGTGCCCTCAGGATCCACTGCCTTATTCTGCTCAAACTTAGTTGCTGGGTCTGTCTGCTCTGTGGCAGCGTCATCCCTGGATAGTTGCAGGTCGAAGAAGATTTCGAAACCTGGTACGCGCTTCTTCTCCGCGTTTAACCATGGCTCTGGGAAGCCGCAAAATGGAAAGTCCTCCCCCTCCCGGGCGAAGCGTCCGTTCAGGGTACCCTGGATTTGCTTGTGCATTAAGTCAAAAAGGCTTCCCAGCCTGCTTCGCTCTGGCTCTGCCGGCCATCTCTTTTCCTTTCCTCACCCAGTCCTCTTTGGTGGGCAGATAACCCAGTCCAAAGGTATGCGGGTTGTGTGGCACTTCGGCCAATGCTGCGACTCCTTTCCTGCCGCTTCTTCCTAATCCCATCCCGGGGATGTGTTGTAGCTTGTTCATGAGGTAGACGGATCGAGCACTGACGTACACACCTTCATTCACAGCCATAATATTCTGCACTACCCGGGCCTCCGCCAAAGTGAATCCTGATAAGAACACATCCTCCGTGCCGTGCTCGATTTCCAAAACTGGCGTAGACACTTCTGGCGGCGGATGGATGGATGAATTCCCGAAAACAATTGCAACTCCCCGTGAGGGTATTTCAACATCTGGTGCAGAGTGGAAGAGACTGCTTTCACTTGGTGCAACCACGGCCGTCCCAAGAGCAAGTTGAAGGTTGCGGGAACGTCCAAGACATGAAATTCAATGTTGTGTTGTCCTGGACCAACCTGAGTCTGAACCTTGACAGTCCCCATCACTTCCCTACTGGTATTATCATAAGCTCTGATCACCTGAGTGGTTGGTATGAAGTCTGCGGGTTTTAACCCGATTGCATATGCCGTTCTGACTGGGCAGACATTGATAGCAGACCCGGTATCAACAAGTACCACCGGTATCCACTTATCTCTACATTCTACGGAGATGTAGAGGGGTTTGTTATGATTCACGCCTTCAGGCGGCAGTTCCTTGTCTGAAAAGGTTAATGCCGGGGAACTTCCTCCCGGAAAAACCAGCCCAACCAGCTGCTCTGGCGTAGTTTCGATGGAGAGTTTGGCCTTGTCCATAGCAGATAGGACAACCTGTCTGTGCACCCTTGAAGCCATAAGCAGTCCCCAGATGGAGATGTCTGCCTGTATTTTCTTTAACTGCTTGAGCACAGCTTCTTCTTCAGTTTGCTTCTCCCTCTGCTTTTCTGCCTCTTTATCTTTCCCAGATGCTTCAGGTTGGTCAAGGTGTGGGGGCTTGAAATACCGCCCACTCCTGGTCATGTGGTCTACCTCATCGAGGTACCAAGGATCATCTGGTTGAGTACCTGCCCAATCTTCGTCTGTGTGGGCAAGACATAAGTCTTCGTCTTCCCACCACATCCCGCTAGCATTCAACAGACACCTATCCGGTTCTGGCAAGTTTGTACTCTCGGTGCTTTCATCCCATATGCTCACAGCATATCCTGCTTTCGTGCTCGCAGCACTTTCAACCTCTTCATGGTTCTTGGCTTTCCGGATCCTCTCAGAATCCCATCTCTTCTCTTGCTCCTCTTGTGTCAGTAGGGTTTGTTGTTCGGTTTTCACAATATCTTGATCCCGAGCGGAATTCTTTGCACCGGCGGTTCATTCTGACGCTCGGCCTTTCCGGCCATCATTGATACCCCTGCCCCTGTCGGGCCTTGCTCTGGCTGAATTTCCACAACATCTGGCTGATCATCTAACCATCCGGCAACCTCTGCCGACTCCCCATATTCAAACCAATTAATTGCTGCATCCCCTGCTTCTTGGTCGTTGAAGAACTGAAAATTGGCAAAATCTTCTTCCATCACTGTCAGATCATCTGCCCCTTGTTCAAGTCCGTCTCCTTGAATCATGCACAATTCAACTTTTTCTGGCAGCCTCACACTCGGCTCAGATCGGCCCACTGATAGGATGTATCCGCTCGGATCATAGGCTCTCCCAGCCAGATTCCCAGACTGTTCCATCCCAGACTCACCAATTCTGCTCTCTTCTGAAACCTGCCCCATTCCATCTTCGGAGATCACCACCTCTGGCTCAGATTGGGTTGTGAAGGTGTCCAATATGCACAAGTCAGTGCAATCAGGAAGGATCACCTCCGGCTTAGGTAGGTGAGAGGGGGTAATATAGATACTAGAATCGTAGGAAACGACCCCAGTTTGGATGAGGTTGACTCTTTTGGGTGGTGGATCTTGGTTATGTACGGGGAGTGGGTTAGTTATGACGTTGGGTCTTTCGGGAGGCACAATGATATTCTTGTCAACGAGGTCTTGAATCTCGTGACGCAGCCGGAAGCATTGATCTGTGTCATGGCCATGCTGCTGGTGGTACGCACAGTACTTGGCTGGGTTGTGGGAAGGGGGGAGTGGATTCGGTAGTGGCCTCGGTTCTAGGGGCGTCAGATGCTTCTTTCTGATTAATACCCCCAGAGCCTTGGATAGGGGCATGTATAGTGGGGTAAAGGTTCTTTGGCCCCGGGGTTGGAATCTGTTGTTTTGGGTGTTACTTCCGGATGTGCTGGAAAAGGGTGTGGCCGCCGCAGGCCTTGGATGGGGAGGGGGAGTGGTGGTGACCATACCGACCTCTGAAGTCCTTGTGTTCGCAGCGCCACTCGGGCCTGCAGTGTTATTACGGTTGAATGTCCTTCGGGGCTGCTCTCGGTCCTGATCGATCAGACCTTGCTTCATCGCATCCTCGATTTGCACCCCCATATCGTGTAGATCTGCGAAGGTGGGGAAAGGAACTACAATCATCTTCTGCATAAGTCTTGGTTGGAGATTGCGCACAATCATCCGAATTTGATCTTTATCTGTTGGCCTCAAGGTCATCATCGATGCCTTCGCTCTCCACCGGGTTACAAAGTCAGAGAAAGTCTCTTTTTGTTCCTGCCTCGTTGTTTCGAGATCACGTGTCGTAATCTCGATCTGTGTATTATATGAGTATTGTGCAACGAAGGCCTCAGCCATCTCATCCCAGTTCCTCTTAACATCATTATCCAACTTTGCATACCAGTTAGCGGCCACTCCTGACAGGGTTCGGCCAAACAGCGAGAGTTTCTGTAGTCTGGTTAGGCCCATTGGTCTCAGGATATCTGAAAATAGCCGGAGATGGACCATGGGGTCCCCAGACCCATCAAAACGGTCGATCTGGGGCATCTTAAATCTGTCCGGCAATGTTACGGCCACGTCATTGTAGCCATCTTCGATGTCTGGGATGGCCTTCACCCCCTGCGATTTCTTAAAAAGCTTTTCCAGCTTACTCAGCTTCAGAGCTGTCTGATCTACCTCGAACTCAAATGGAGAGTCTGGGTGGTTGGGTGTAAGATTCTTGGGCGATTCTTGGCGAAGTGGGGAGCCGGCCATTGGAAGACCTGTGTCCTCTTGAGTGTTCCGGACATCAGGTAAGGCATTCTGGGTGTTCGGGAGGACATTTTGAGGATTCGACAGTATTGACGGTAGATGCTGCTTTCGGTAGTGGAGCTGGTGGAGGAGGAATCGATGTGAAGCAGATCTTTGCATTCTGTTGTAGCCTAGTGATCGGCTCGGCTGTTGGCCATGATCGCGCTTGTTGTTTGGAAAATTCCGCTTGGCGGATGGCATCATCTTGCATCTGTTTCATGCTATCGTGCATCTGGCGCATCATCGCCTCCATCCCTGATGTATTCTGCGGTTCCATCTGAATGACTGGTAAATGTACCTTACAGCGGAATACGAAATTTCAACGACTATTTATTGTCAGCGACCCGTCCGGTAATCCTGTTCGACACCGCGCCTCGGCCTTCTTTTGATAACTGGGGGTAGAGAGTGGAACACTGGATGTCCGTCAACGAGATCCTCGGATCGGTTGAGTCGGCGACCTCGTGTCCAAAGTGCTTGGGGAGTATCTAGTGGTTCGGAAGCAATCGTGCTAAAAACTGCCCTAGCAAAAAGATAATAAAGCAAAAAGGAAATAAATGACCAGAAAAACGGGCAACATAACAGCTTAATTTAAATACACACAACACACAGTCGGGCATACAACATGCAGTTGATAAGCTGAAAATACACTGTCCTCAATAACTGATCACTGTTCCTATGTCACTATTTCCCAAAACTGAATCGGATATCCGCAGACAACTGACTCTCAGATACTGACTGATGCCCGCAGGCGTGATGCCCTATCTTAAAAAAAAACTGATGCCCGCAGGCCTGATACCCAAACTTATAAACTGATACATGCATTCCCTGTAGAGACGCACTCTAACAAGCACATAACAGATAAGTGAGAGCTGAAAACACCCCTATGTTGGGGGTAGGGTTTCCCTGTCCTATTTTGTCAGGAGCTAGGGTTTCACTATGCACGCAGCGGTTTCAAACAACCTATAAACGGGTAAGCAACCTGTCCTAGTTTGGAATGGTCACTATGGATTCGAATATGCACTAGGTCGAATGGTCAAAAAGGGTGCCCCGATAAAACCGGGGTTTGTGTTCCCATACTGGCAGAGCCCGTAACCGATCAGCCTTATGGACATGCCTTGACAAGACAAGCCTCCGGCAAACCGCTCAGGAATAGCACATGGCAAACACGGTGTCCTAGGCGCACCAATGCAAATGCAATGCAAAGAAACACATAAGTGTAGTCAAAACCAGATATCACGAGTTCGAGCCAAGTTCTCTAATTCCCCAGCAGAGTCGCCAGAAACTGTAGACGTCCCCGAACGCATCCCGGGGAGAAGGGAGTGCGAGTCCCCCCCGTTCTGGTTCGATATTGGGTCACTACAGTTCGAAGGACTCAAATGTCACGGTTCTCAATCTTGAACCGAAGAGTCCAAATCCGGCAAATCGTTTTGAAAACAGATTTTTTGAAAGAAGTGCCAAACATAGACTGCTTCGCCAGATACAGAGTCGCCACCTAAATATTTTAAAATGGGAAATTTAGGAAACCCTGACTCGGTGCCAAAGGCCACGTGTCCGTCATCACCAAAGTTGCCTCGGCTCGGGAACTTGGGTACGATTGGGGAGGGTCACTTCGTGAGCACCCCCGCTCGCCCGGTCAAAGACCGGCCTCTACTAACCATGATATCTGATTTTGAAGACATTGCATGTTCTTATTCCGGTTATTAGCCTAGGTTACAATGTGATGCGCACAGCGTACAAGTATAGACTGAATCGCCTGAATTGGAACAAAACATTTCATGTTTGTTTGTTTGAAAATGGTTTGATGGTGCTACCCGCAGGTAGGCTAAGACGTGGATTTGCCACCCTCGGGTGGGCTTAGAAAACAATGGTTTTGCCACTATCTAGTGGGCTTAGAACAAGCATTTGATGAATTGTCCCAATTCAAGTAACTCAACCTCCACCCACAGGCATTCAAGGCAGTTATATCACATAAGCATTTAGCCTCATGGTAAGCATGCTTTTCATGGCAGTCACTCACACGCATGCAAGGATGCTAAAGCATAAAACTCACCGAGTACTCCAAGCCAAAACAAAAACCAATTAGAAATTCATGCATGATCCTAGATACACAGAAATGCCTAATGTAACACATGCAAGGATGCAACTATAGCAGGCTCGGCTATTCTAAACATGGCATATGGAATGCTACAACTATCAAGTATTCAATTTGGAATTGAAACACAAATGCAGTTTGTATGATGCGCCAAGCCCGGTGCATGCAAAACAGATGAATGATGCAAACATGCTATCATACTGTTATGCTAATTGAAATATGCCCTATATCTAACCATCATAAGCGGGTAAATAAAAGGGAGAAAGAAGTGGGGGTTGGAAGACATACATCACACTCACCCACACTTATTACAATTTCGCCCTCGTGCAGAGGGTCCGAATAAATAATACAGTCCGAAATAAAAGAATAATACAGTCTGAATAAAAGAATAATACAGATTCCTAATTAATTAACAAATTAACTAAGGAAATCAGAATCGCATACAAGCCGGTGCCTTGACTCCGCTCCGGATAATGATATGATGCATGTTTGGGCTGCTTTGCGCGGAGATCCATTGGGATGCCCCAATCAGCCTCTGTTTGCAATGTTTCTCGAAATGCGTGCCAAGTCCCGGAAAGTTGCTGATTCTTTATTTTACTGCAACAGAGAGCAGGAAAGAGGCATAGCAATGTATTTCACAAATATATGCATGCCTCGATCCTCGTGCCACCAATCACGCATATCGATGCATGATGGCCGAGGAACTGAATTGCACAACTCAATATAGGGTGGATGCACATGAATGCTACAACAAAACCTAACTCCATCATGGGTGATCCGGAGTGTCGGTGACTTGGGAATTGAGACCCCTTTCGTCACTCGGAGTACGAAACGTGCCTCGTTTCCCGTGCCCGGGCTAACTCCTATCCCGAACACAATGCAATATGCATGATATGCATGAGATGTAGCTAATATGCAATCCTAACATACACAATGCTATGGAAATGAAATGCCTCGTAATGCGTGCACGCGGGCACGCAAAACGAGAAAACGATCCTAAGGCATAAAATGGCACACGCAATACAATTGGAGTTACACTAACATGAGAGAGCCTCAGCCACACTCACATAAGAAGCCGGGAGATGAAAAAGAAGTGCCTCGAAATACATGCACACGGGCATGCAAACCGAGGCAATGGCATACGGAATGCAATGATGCTAAAATGACATACAGAATGCAAAATGGACTTACACTAACATGGGTGAGCCTCAGCCACACCCACATAAGAGGTCGTCGGATGAAAATGAAGTGTCTCGAAACGCGTGCCCGTGGGCACGCAAACCGAGGCAATGGCCCTAAGCCATGAAATGGCATGCAAATGAGACATGGCATATGGCATATGGAAAATGCAAATTTCAGCAGCCAAAATGATGCAAAAACAGCCCCCGAATTGTAGCAAAATTACACCCGATGCCCGAAATGCTATGCTAAGTACCCGAAATGACTTGCAGCTATGCCAAACATGCACAATATGGACATGAAGTGTAAAGACAGATGCTAGGCAGCCCCTAAAATAGCATTTTTCCAGTACAAAGTATGGCCAAACAACGATCACAAGTATGGCAAAAATAGCATGCAAAAATGGGGGAAAAAAGGGAACAATGAAGCAAATGGTATACGCAATGCTCAAACTGAAAAAACAGTTCTACAACACTGAATAGGGACCAAAAATATGCACATTTACAGTAGATGACAACCCTCAAATCAGTATGCAAACTTGCTAAAAATGTCATGCAAGAATGAAGCCAACAAAGGCTAAAACATGAAGTATGCCTTACATTCATCAAACAGCCTTGGACCCTTAACAAAACATGACAAGAAGGCCAAAATATGGATGTTTTCAGTACTGATAGTGGCCGAAAACAGAAGCTAGATAGGCCTAAAAAGCATGCAAAATGGGGGTCAAAGAGAGATACAATGGCAAGTACAACATGGAGACCCCCAACAAGGTTGATCCCTTCTAAAATGTTGTAGAGGGACAGAAAATAAGCTTACTCACAGTTCATGACATGCTCCAAAACAAATTTCATATAAGCCAAACAAATCATGCAAATTTACGGTAAATATGAGAGATTGTGAAGCAAGTTCATGATAGAGAGGCCAAACAGGGTTGAGCCCTTCTTCAATGTTGAAGAGGGGCTCAAAATAGGCCCACTCACAGTTTATATTATGCTCTTAAACAGATCACTCATAGGCTAGAAATAGCATGCAAAATATTGACATACAAGATGATATTGAAGTAAGTGCATCATAGAGGGTTCAAACAGGGTTGAGCCCTTGAACAAACATGAAGAAAAGCTCAAAATAGACCTAGTTTCAGTTAAGGTCGGAGCTCAAAACAATAAGCAAGTAGGCTTAAGAAATGAAGCAAGAAAGTGCTAGAAAAGGGGAAATAGTGACTTACCCTTGAAGACTACACTTTAGTTGCTTCTTGGCTTGAGTTTGTTGCTTCTTAGCCTCTGAAAAACCTTCCCTTGCTGCTGGAATGGAAGTGGTGAAGGTAGTGCTTGGTGTTGATGAACAAATGAGGCCAAAGCTTAAGGATTTTGGAGGTTTTTGGAGAGGGAGATGTAAGCCAATGTCTATGAGCCCTTGAGGAGAGTTTTTCTAACCCTAATGAAGGAGCTGGCCAGCCACTTATAAAGGCCAAGAAGGGGGTGTAAAAGAGGAGGGAAATGCACCCAAGCTTTCCCTCCCAAAATATCCCCCGGATGCCAAGATATTTTGGAGAAACAGCTATACAGCTGTAATGAACACAAGCTGAGGATGCAGGCCGGCTAGCCACTTTTGCTGGAGGTGGCCGGCTGGCTAGGGGTAAAAATGGAAAGTTGGAATTGCTGGCCGAGCACCAAAGGGTAGTGTCCTCCCATGTGTGTACAATAAGGCCCTGTGGTTGGAATTTGGCAACTCTGAAGCAGGAGAGACAACAAACCACCTCTAGGAGAGGTCCAAAAATGAAAAGAAGAATTACTGGCCGATCACCATTTTTTAGGGTCCTCCCATGTGTGTACAACACAAATATGTGGTTTTGGCTCGAAGAAAATGGCCTTAGGGTGTTCAACATTAGCCCGGAAGTGAGAAAACGACGCCGAGGCGCCGGAGGAGCATAAGCAGTTCTTTGAGACAATTCTTGTCCTCCCACCCTCCAGTGACCTTCCTTATGATAAAACAGAGGTACCTGCCAAAAATGAACAAAAACCGATGCAAAACGAATGCTCGGGGGCCAAAACACGCAGTTCGGGGTCCCGAAAACCGGCCGTTAAGCACCGAAAGTGGTGTTTGGCTGTGAAGTGGGTATCTAAGACCCCAGTGTCCCTTGAAAGGGAGTAAATGAGATGCATGCCCAAAACCGGAGGAATCGGAGATGGTTGGGTGGTCTCGAACTGAGGCACACGGCCTGACGGCTCCGAAAACCAGGAACCGGGCTCCGAAATGGGCAAAATGGCCTACGGCCACGAAATGTAGCCCACGGCCACCGAGAGATGGTCTACGGGACCTCTCCCTCCCCTCAGGAACAAAAACAGAGAAAACTGAGCCTGGTTCGCAAACCGAGACAAGGCACAGAAGAGAGTTCGAGAGTCCGGAGGCAGGGCGCACGGCCGCGACTCTGAGACTTCTGAACGAGCACAACATGTAACATCACGGAGTGCTCAATCGGTGACGTCTGAGTCTTAAGGTCGGTCAAAAATGGGGTACTGGTCCACCATGGAGGAGGATTGTATTGGTTTCGTTCAGTGATGTCACAAGTGTCAAATTCATGCACATCGCATGAACATCCCGCCGTCAATGCTGTACAACATGACTTCGCCATGGCCGTTTTCTGTCTGGGGAATTGATGTAATCGGAGCTGTACTGTTCTGAACTGTATGAATGCATGAAAAATGTTTTTGGCATACAGATTTTCATAGCTCAATGGACACTAGTTACTTACTGTATTGGCTTCCGCCAGTTCTCAGATACTGTTTAAGCTGTATTCTTGAGCCTTCGGATTCTTGGCGATTCTGATGCTAAACCCATAGGGCCGGGTTTTGGTCGTGACAGAGTGGTATCAGAGCGATACTTAACCACGAGTTATACCGCACACACGTGTCCAAATTAGCTATAGGGTGTCCTAGAAAAGCAATTAGGGCATCTCATGAACTTGAAAAGTGTGTGCTTGTGACTGACTGATTATATGTTAAAATGTTAAACTGTTTAATGATACAACTGCTTATAATGATAACTGTTATAACTGCTTATAGTGAAATGGATAATGCAAATGAACCTGAATCATCATCCTCCGAGGCCAGAATGGCCAGACTTGAACAAATGATGGGACTGATAATTGAAAGACTAGATTAACAACCGAACCAACATTTTCACCTCCTCCTCCTCCTGCAACGAACAGAATGTCTGAGAATGTGAATGCTAATGAGGTGGACATTATTGCACTGACCCATAAGTTCAGCAAGATGAAACCGCCGTCCTTTCAGGGAGGCTTAGAACCGCTAAAGGCTGAAGCTTGGGTGCTTGAAACAGAAAAGTTGTTTGAAATGTTTCCGTGCTCCGAAGCCCATAAAGTACTGTTAGCAACCTTCACCCTTCAAGCTTGGGTGCTTGAAGGAGGCCTTAGTGCTGCTATACTGGACATAATAAGTGTCTTGAAACTACCGACTTTTGTGGGTGTTCTCGACCGGGCATTGATGGCCGAGACGAATATTGCAGCAGTGAAACAATTTGAAACACCAACAACTGAGTGGCAAGGAAAAAGGCAGGGTTTTAAATTCAAGAAAGGCAAGCATAACCCAAAGAACCAAGAAATGTATCACGGGTCGACGACTAGCTGACCAAGGGAGTGGGTTTACTCCACCGCTCCGTATGTGGCAACAAGCACAAAGGGGTTTGCTACGATTTCGAGCTTGTTTCTGTGTGTGGCAAGGTAGGCCAGTAATTAAAGATCGCCCCTCTACGCCGCAAGAAGCGAGTAAAGTCAAGCACTTGAGCTTTGAAGGCTGTCGTATCCTCTCTATTTGTGCTCAAAATGCATATGTGTTGATTGATTCGGGGTCTACACATTCGTATGTATCGTATGCTTTTTCGCGTAAATTGAATAGACCCTTAGAACCCATGAACTATCTGCTAGCTGTATCATCACCCGTTGGGGGATCTATGACATGTGCATATATGTATCCTGCTTGTGAGATTATTGTTGGGGATATGCACCTATTTATTGATTTACTGCCATTGAATATTGATCACTTTGATGTAATATTGGGGATGGATTGGTTACAAAAATATCATGCCACTATAGACTGTGTAACAAAACAAGTAGTTTTCCGTTCACCGGGTTTGCCTGAATTTGTGTTTAATGGGAGTGGAGTAGTACCTCCTCCGTATCTGATTTCTTCTGTGAAAAGTCAAACCCGATTAGAAAGGGGTGTAAAGGATATCGTGTTCTGTGCTAATCGTTTACCGATGATAGTGTTAAAAGCGATGTGAATTGTATTCCTATAGTCGAGAATTCCCGGATGTATTTCGGATGATTTGCGAGGATTTGATTGACGAAATTGAATTTCTTGTGGATGTGATTAAATTTACATGTAGATATCTAAAGCTCGCATGTAATGGCTCCAATCGAATCAAGGAATTGAAAGTACAATTACAGGAACTGTTAGACAAGAAGTTTATCAGACCCACTACTTCACCATGGGGTGCACCTGTTTTGTTTGTAAAGAAGAAAGATGGCTCACTGAGACTGTGTATTGATTACCGCGAATTGAACAAGGTAACTGTAAAGAATAAATATCCATTACCGCGTATTAATGATTTATTTGACCAGTTACAGGGTGTACAAGTGTTTTCCAAGATTGATCTTAGATCGGGGTATCATCAACTGAAAGTCAAACCGGAAGACATTGATAAAACTGCTTTTAGAACAAGGTATGGGCACTTTGAATTTTTAGTTATGCCGTTCGGAGTTACGAATGCCCCTGCTGCATTTATGGACCTCATGAATAGAATTTTTAAACCATACCTTGATGATTTCATTGTGGTATTTATTGATGACATACTGATTTATTCTAAGACTGTAGAAGAACATGAATACCATCTGAGACTGGCCTTGCAAACCTTAAGAGAACAGAAACTGTATGCTAAACTGTCTAAATGTGAATTCTGGCTTGATCATGTTATGTTTTTGGGGCATGTTGTTAGCAAAGATGGAATTTCTGTTGATCCGCAGAAAATTGAAGCTGTAGTGAACTGGCCTAGACCAACCAATGTGACTGAAGTCCGAAGCTTTTTGGGACTGGCTGGATATTACAGAAGATTTGTCAAAGATTTCTCCAAGATTGCCTTACCACTGACTCAGTTGACACAGAAAGGGATATCATTTGACTGGACTGACCAAAGGGAATCAGCATTTCAAGAATTGAAAACCCGACTTGTGACTGCACCGATTCTGACTCTACCTTCAGGTACGGATGGTTATACTGTATTTAGTGATGCTTCTCATAAGGGTTTGGGGTGTGTTTTAATGCAGAATGGGAGAGTTATTGCTTATGCTTCCCGACAGTTGAGACCACATGAAAAGAACTACCCGACCCATGACTTAGAACTTGCTGCAGTGGTGTTTGCACTGAAAATTTGGCGTCACTATTTGTATAGGGCAACATGTGAAGTGTATACTGACCACAAGAGCCTGAAGTACTTTTTCACTCAGAAAGAATTGAATATGAGACAGCGGAGATGGCTTGAACTGATCAAAGATTATGACCTACAAATTCTGTACCATCCGGGAAAAGCCAACACCGTTGCCGATGCTTTGAGCCGAAAATCGATTGGAAACTTAGCCTGTTTGCTGACTGGACAGAAGGAGTTGCTTTGTGACCTTGAAAAGTCTGAAATTGAAATTGTTCTGAGAGAACAAGGTGGAACCTTAGCTGCTATTTCTGCTCAACCAGCATTGATTGAGGAAATTAAAGAAAAACAACAACTGGATGATTACTTGAAGAAAATCATCGAAGAAAGAGATTCAAAACCGAAACCGGGGTTCAAATTTGACAACAATGCACTGAAATTTCAAGATAGACTGTGTGTACCAAATGACACTGAATTGAAAAGAAGAGTCCTACAAGAAGGCCACAGTTCGAAGTTTTCGATTCACCCAGGGAATACGAAAATGTACCAAGATCTGAAACAAAATTTCTGGTGGCCAGGAATGAAAAAGGAAATTGCCGACTTTGTGTCTAAATGTCTTCACTGTCAACAAGTCAAAGCTGAACATCAACGACCCGCGGGCTTACTGCAACCTTTACCCATACCAGAGTGGAAATAGGAGCATATCACGATGGATTTCATTGTTGGATTACCTCGCTCCAGGAAAGGTATGGACTCTATTTGGGTTATTGTTGATAGATTGACTAAATCTGCACACTTCCTACCTGTCAAGACAATTTATAATGCAGACAAATTGGCTGTTATCTATATTGACGAAATTGTGAGATTGCACGGAGTGCCTGTGTCTATTGTTTCTCGAGGATTGAAGTTTACATCGAGGTTACGCAAAGCCTCTGATGCATTAGAGTCCTGAATTGAGGTTGAGTAGCGCCTATCATCCTCAGACAGATGGCCAGTCAGAAAGGACCATCCAGACTTTAGAGGATCTACTGAGAATGTGTGTCCTTGATTTTCAGGGAAACTGGGAAAGTCATTTGCCATTGGCTGAATTCGCCTACAACAACAGCTACCATTCGAGTATTGGAATGGCCTTCGAGGCATTGTATGGCGAAAATGTAGATCTCCAATTTCTTTGGGCGAAGTTGGAGATGGGCCGTTCTTGGGCGAGATTGTGTATGAAACAAGCGAAAAGATAAAAGCGATACAACAGTAGACAAAAGCTGGCAGAGTAGACAGAAGAGTTATGCAGATATTAGAAGACGAGACCGAGAGTATGAAGTGGGTGATCACGTGTTTGTGAAAGTGACACCAATGAAAGGCCAGACTCGTTTTGGAGTCAAGGGCAAGTTAGCGCCAAGATATGTCGGACCGTATCAGATTATTGAGAAAATCAATCCGGTGGCGTATCAAGTTGCACTTCCTCCTGAAATGGAGCATATGCATAACGTCTTCCACATTTCGATGTTGAGAGACTATCTTCGAGATCCGTTTCATATAATTGAGCCTACTCGGATAGTGCTTAGTGATGACTACACTTACGAGGAACGGCCTATACAGATTGTGAACAGACGGATTAAGAAACTGAGAAACAAAGAGATCCCATTAGTGAAAGTTGATTGGCAGAACCATGGTGGTGTGTATGCCACTTGGGAAAGGGAAGATGACATGGCTAAAAGATATCCTGATTTGTTTCCAGATTACTTTTTCGGTGATCAAGGTAACTCGAGTTTAGAGGACTAAACTCCTTATAAGGAGGGGAGACTGTAACAGCCCTCGTATTGATTACCGATAAACTACTGAATTAGCTACTAGTTACTGTTAAACTGAACTGATAATGACTGATAATTGGATTAACTGAAGTACTGAATGGACCGATTGAAATCGAAACTGAAATTGAATAAGTTTATCTATTGAATTGCATATTGCATCTGTTTGATTGATTGGTTATCTGTTTGAATTCATATGTTTAAACTATTAATTGAAGGCCTTATCGGCGGCCGAATTAGGAATCGTTTCGTGTTTTGTAATCAGTAGAATATTTGTGATTTAATGGTGTATTTATCTGAAAATTGATTAGGAATGATTAAATTAGATTTAAACGAATTAATCGTCAAGTTTGACTTAATCACGATTTTGCCATTGAGTGGGCCTTGCCTAGTCACATGTTAGAGCCTTATTTGCATTGAATCAAAACATTTTCCTCTGCCCTTGATTTAGTCCCAACCGACCATAGAGAGAGGGGAATAGAGAGAGTTGATTTCATCTTATATGTTGGCTTGGAACCTTGAGGAATTGCTTGAGAATTGAAGTATACTTGCTAATTTAGCTCATAAACCTTGTAATTGAGATTTAGGTAAGTGAATTCACCATCCTCTTGTTGTCTTTGAGTCCCATCTTGCATGTATCATGGTTATAGGGAAGTTAAGACATGAATTTGCTCATATATGTTGAATTGGAACTCCATTGTTGCATGCATGCTTGAATTGGTGCATTTTGAAGTTGAATCCATGTTGGAATTGTACATGCATGTCCATGTTTAAGCTATGGTCCATGTTTTCATTTTGTTTTCCAACTATTGAGCTCATTAGAGCAAGATTTGAAGCTTGATTTTGGTTTAAAGTTCATGCATTGCATGTATTGAAATTGTTTTTGAAATGGGTTTGAATTTTGGATTTAATTGACTCACCTTTGGGGCTTGAATTCATAAATTGGCTTTTGAAACTTGTTATACATTGTTTTGGGATGTATTTTCCAGAATTTGGGTCCAAGAGGTCGAGAATTGAGTTGAGAATGCTTGGTTTGAGCTTGGGAGGCAAATCTGAAAATTCCAGATTTGGCTTCTTCGCTCGAGCGAAGGATTCCTCGCTCGAGCGACCACCATTTTCTCTGAGCCACGCTCCAGCGAAGGATTGGTGGCTCGAGCGTAAAAATCGAGCATCCAAGATTACTTTCTTTGTTTCATCGGACGCTCGGCGAAGGATTGTTCGCCGGCGAATCCTTTGATTTTGCAACCTCGCTCGAGCGAAGGAAGGCTCGCTCGGCGAGACCCCTTTTCGACAACTTTTGAAAAATGCCTTCCAACTGTATTTTTGCATCCTCATCCCATCCTAGGCATTCTTAGGCCTAGTTTAAGGCATCTTAATGAGGATTTAGACATAGAACCACACCGAGGAAATTTAGGGATTTAATTATCATCCTTCCGACTGTGAAACTTAGTGTGTGTTCTATTTGTTAACTGTTTAGGGTTGGCTCTCGGGGACGCGCTCTAGCTGCTATTAGCCCAGAACTCTGTGAGTAACAATTGTGTAAAGATATGTTCAAAATGGTTATCTTTTGAATACTGAACTGAATTGTTTATTGAACTGATATTGTTTACTGAATGAATGTATGTCCTGTATTCTGAACTGTATTGTGGCATCCTTAGCACTTACTGTTTACTGTTACAGAGCTCTGTCGGTTCCCTTGTGGAACCATATTGTTATTGATCGATGGCCATCATTACTGTTGGGTCTGTTAAGACCCGGTCCTTTTGGACCTACTGTTTATAGGCTAATGGATGTACCACATATGACTGATTGACTGAAATACTGAAAGACTGAAATATTGTTTAATGAACTGATTTCATTACTGTAAGGACATTCATTCATAACCCCTTTACGCATTATGTTATTCACTGGGCTTTAGCTCACTATTTATATATATATATGTAGGTTCTCGTGACCGGGCCGGAGCTAGGGCGTGGGTTGGTCCCCGCTTTTGTCAAGCCGGCCTATGTGCCTCACTACGAGGTTCGAGTTGCCATGTTATGGCTTGGGTGTTTTGTGTCCCCATCGGTCTCCTTCTTGTTTTGTACTATTGTATAGGCATCTCTTTGTTTTCTTGTCTTTATTCTGAGGATTAGGTCCCGTCTTGAATGTTTGTATATGATGTGTATATATGTCTTTATTACAGCGTATGAATGCATGAAAAATGTTTTTGGCATCTGATTTTCCTGACTCAATGGACACTAGTTACTTATTGTATTGGCTTCCGTGCCACTGTTTAAGCGTATTCTTGTTAAAGAGGCCTTGATAATCTCGGATTCTTGGCGATTCTGATACTAAACCCATAGGGCCGGGTTTGGGTCGTGACAACTTCAATCAGAACTTCTACCGGGGCGACTCCGTACTCATTGGTTTATGGGATGGAAGCCGTTCTGCCTATTGAGATTGAGGTCCCGTCATTACGAGTATTGGCTGAGTGCGGATAGCGGCGAATTGCGACAAAAGCAGATTTGAGGAACTCATGCTTTTCGATGAAAGAATTTGAAAGCTGCATACCACATCCAAGGTTATCAACGCAGAATCGCCTGCTTTTAACAAAAAGGTTAAGTCCAGAATTTGAAAGAAGGAGATTTGGTACTCAAAGACAACCGAGCTCCCATCCACGACCCAAGGGGCAAGTTCGGACAATTGGACGGTCCTACATCATCAAGTCAATCCGGTGGAGCCGTGGTTCGATGGATCTAGATGGCTTGGAGTTTTCTCAACCGATCAACATGGACAAGTTGAAGAAATACTACCTCGAGAGGCTCGCTAGGGCGAAAACCCGAAAAGGCGACCTAGGCAAAATTCAGAGCATAGAAAATTTGAAATTATAAAAGCGAGCTTGCAAGGTTGAAAACCATAAAGGCGGCCTTGGCAAAAGTTAGAGTGCAAAAGGAGAGTAAAAATACGGCGAACCCAAGCTTTGAACTCGTAGGCTTGATTCCCATCTATGGGATACGTAGGTAGCTTCATCCTGAAGTTCAGCCCCAATCTTTTCCCCGATCAACTTTATCCATTTGATCATCTCAGTCATCTCTATTCATCTGCATTTATCGTGATCTCCGGTACAGTGTTATTCAGACTAGGGGCAACTTTCCGTTGCAATGAAGTGTTGCGGCACCATCCAGACTAGGGGCAACTTTCCGTTGCTATGAATCGCCGAGGCTCTTTTCAAACTAGGGGCAACTTTCAAGTTGCTAGGATCCGGGGTTGTGCATCTCAGTGACAGATCTCAGGCGTGTCCAGTTCTGATCCATATCGAAAATAGTTTTGAAAAGTTTTAATAAAAGTTAACTTTGTTCAAATTAATCTTTTCACAACTAAGACCATTTTTTAACCAAAAACGGAGAATTTTCAGTATCACAACCTTCAATTTCTTTGATTTCAAAACAGAGTTCTCTTGCTCTTGCATACAATTGAAGTTGCTTTTTTTATTACACTCATAGCGAAAACTTGAAAGTACTAATGAAGTAATAAATCTGGGGCATAGTCGAGTCAGATATCCCTGCGCCCCCTGCCAGAGCTAGTCGAAGCCTCTGACGCCAACCTAGGCCCAATCTGTGCCTCCTCATTGAGCCAATCCCAGCACTCGTCAGATAAAGTGCAACTGAAAATAGGGGCGGGGGACAGGAGCTCTCTAGTCCTCCAGGCCGTAGTATGTCGAGCAAGGTGTGCACCTCGAATCGGAAAAGTGACCGGGTATTCAATCCCCTCCGGAGGGCAAGTCTGATCATGACCAAACTGGCGCAGAATACGGAATGGGAAATAGAATACACAATGGGTCAAGCCGATCAAACGGATCGGTATCTGGAACATCTCAGTAGCTCATCGCCGGAAGGTTGAGCCAAGGACAGCGCCAAGCAATGCGTTCAGCTGACAAGTTGCACATCCATTCAAACCACCATCCCTCATCAAGGGCGTCAACTAGGCGTTGTCGAAAGAAGTAGCCGCGGGCTGAGTAAGCAGGGCATGAGTCCACAACTTGCAATTTATCCATCAACCATATTTGGGGAGGGATGAAAAATGAGAGAATAAAGAATATAGAGATGTGCGATGAGAGAAAAGTAAGATAAGGGTTTTGTGAGAAAAACCGAGCCTGAGGGCCGAGTGATGTGAGCAAATACATATGTGAGCTTGGGTGGGTAACATTACCTGCAGCAGTAGTGGACTCCCCGCAAACTTGGTTGTCTCTTGGCCATAGAAGGCATCCAAACCTAGCAGTGTCTCAGCCAATGTCATGGCGGTACAGCTCTTTCCTTCCCTCAAGCCTTGAGCGACTTCAATCAAACGGATGCTAGCTCCTCCGGAGCCCGAGACAAACAGAAAATGAGATAGCATGCACAAGCAGAGAGCATGTTGTCGGAAACCTTGTCAATGATGGTTGCTGCGATCACCGGCATCAGAGAATCGGTAAATCAGGCTCGGAATATCCAACATGCCATTACCAATCAGAGATCGAGCATCATGCGCGTTGAGACCGCGCATCTACCCTAAAGCTTGGGCATGGCCAAAACGAGACTGGGGCAAGATCTCTTAAGTGCGTTCAGACTCCATCAAAGCTTGAAAATCTTCGAAAGTAGGACATACCTCTTGCCCTCCGAAGCTGAAGACATGCGTCGCTGGGTTCCAAAATCTCACTGCGGCGTGGAGGAAAGGAAGGTGCAATGGAGTCCGACCCAGCATGAATAGTGCATTCAAGCCGAAACCCTGGAAGTTCAACTTTTCCGAGCCATCTAAAGAAGAGATCCAAGATGTGAGATTTTCTGCGAGAAATGCCTCCATTTTTGTGCAAAACAGTAATGAAATGAATAAGTTCCAAGGTTGGGGCTTTTATAGAGGGTGAAACACTAATCAAAGGACACGTGTCACAATTCTAGAAGTTGCAGGAAAGGGGGCCGGCCGGCCACCTATTCTAGCAGGCCGGCCACCCTCCAATCCCCAAAAGCAAATGTGGCCCACCATGCTCATTGGTCCTGTTTTGCCCTTCGGAAGGAAGTTTGAGGCATTTCCATGCATCGGGGATGTCAAAAGCCACCATTTCTCTCAGTTTCGGATATGTTCCATCATCCAGATCGTCCGTCTGAAGTACGCTTTGTCGTATTTTTGCTTATCGAGTTGTTGTTTTGTTTATCGAGTTGTAAGTTTTATCGAGCTGTCGCATTTTATGATTTTGAGTCGTTACTCATTGTTTACACAATTTTGTTAAGTCTTGTTTATCGAGTCGTTAACATTGTTGTATTTTTGCTTATCGAGTTGTAAACTTGCTAAGATTCTGTTATTTCTTAGTGAGTCGAGTTGTTTGATTTGTTGCGCTTGTTCATTACGACCGGTAAATACACAAGGCACATTCCCATTCAATTCCATTTTGTGCAAAATGATGCTATGATGCTAAGAATTTCAAATACAAACATCTTTTCAAAGGTCGTTTCATTCCATCATGTTTTACAACAAAATAAAGGTACAAGTTTTACAGAAATAAACCGCCTAACAATATGCAAAGTGCTACAAACTACTAGCAAAAGTAAAATAAAGCAGAAATAACATCAATATCCTCGAACGGAATGAGGAGGCCCTCTCATCCTCTTCTGCGGATAACCTCTCAGACCACCATCACCATCCTGTCGAGCTATCATCCTCCGGATCCTCGCCTTGTCTCCACTCCGGAACCAAGACCTGAGCCTCCCCAAATGGATGTCTTCGACTCACGGTCATGCGACCTCCTCCTCCTCCTCAATAATGGGTGCCTCATGCATGAGACGACCCGCCCTCGAGCTCCTCGAAAAGGCCTAGATGGCCCAGCTCGAGAAGGCCCGATGGTCAGCCTCGAAAAGGCCCAGATGGCCCAAGACTTAACAGTCCAAGACTGACTTACCTGAGAAGGCCCGGGTGGCCCGACCTGTGGTGGAGCATATACAGGAGGCATCTGAAAATGAAGAGTTCAATCCATCAGTTCAAATATGGAAGGCAGATGCAAGTACGGTATGCGAGTGGGGTGTGTATCAGATGTGCTCTACGCTATTATCAATACAAAGAGATGTTCAAACCAAAGATGTCATCGAGTGCTAAATACAGAAAGATGAACAAGACTGACGCCCATAATGGCCACCAGGCTCCTCCTCCGTAGGATCATGCCTTCGAATGTGGCCAAGATCCCAAGTAGCTCATCCGTACTCAATCGAGGCCGCAAATACAAATGCAAAACTATCAAGAAGGAATGAACATCCAAATATCTAACTGATAAATCAAAGCTGTAAAACATACCGGAGGTGAATCAGGATCCCTGACATATCTGTGGTCAGGAAGAGGAGGCTCTAGCGAGACCTGGTAAGGAGTCCCGAACCGCCAATTCGTCAACTCGGTCGGCATATCTGGCCACCTAGGATAATGAAGAGACGGAGGGATCGGAGGAATCGAACTACCTCTACCCCTAGATGCACTAGCCCTGCTAGAGGAGGGGATATCCGTGGTATGGGCCCGACTCGACGATGGTACATCAGTAGGCCTCCGTGGCGGAGCACGCACTCCTGTCAAGGGGGGCATCAGATATATACGACGATAGGTGGCATAGTCCCCCTCCATGAGATGTAACAAAGCATCGGTGCCCTGCATATCACTAATGACCTCCTGGGCAGAGAGTCTATCGGCAGTCCGCATGGTGGCTGGAGGTACAGCAGGAGGGTCCTGAGAATCGTACTTCACACCGACGCAGAAGCGCCTCAGAACCATGCCCTACTAATGTGTCCTTCGAGCAGAACCTATACTGAATTACCCGATCCTCCGGATACCGATGTCGAGACCGTCACCTAAGATCGCCTGGTCGCCAAGTAATCATGGATAGCGGTGCATAAATCAATCGAAATCAGAATATACAGGGCGATCAAAGATGAAAATGAAAGGAACCGAGAGTTCGAAATACCTGTCGTCCGCGACAAGATCAAAATATTGTCGCAGTAGAAGAGAGTCTCGAGGTCTCGACGGTGCTCGCCCTCGAATACCAGTGAAAACGGAGTCATAAGGAGTCCTGGCACCTCCATCTCCGGGGCTAATGTGGGAAAGTATACATACATTCATAGCTGAGAAGAGCAGTGCGGAATGTGAATACAAAGTACTAAAGGCAGAATACAGAGTGCAAAGTGCGCCGTGCGTGCAATGAACAAGTATTGAGGAGCAGAAATGTAAATCAAGAGGACAGAACATACCTCCTGTGCTCTCCAATAGCCGAGTAAGTCTCCCCGCGAGAGGTCAGACTCATATAACAATAGAGGGTAGCCAAAGGCCACACCTCAAATATACCGACCGACTGTGATAGGTCCACTAGGGCACTCAAGATACAACCCGACAGTTGTTCCCCTATCGCCAAAAAGAGTGGTGCCAAAGAGGAACATAAGGAAACCCTGTATATCGCTCAATCTCCTCAGAGACTCAGGCTCCATCTCCGGCCTCCAAAAACGGGAAGAGAACCAAGTGTACAGACTCTCCTAAGCTCTGTCTCACAGTGGGCGAGCCCCCAATAGATATACCCAAGCGGCCTCCCACTCTCCCATATCCTCGTTATAAGGTATGGGCCAACCGCTTATGTCTAGGCCAGTGAGTACGGCGAAGTCTAGGGGAGTCATGGTCATGTCCCCGGTGGTAGAAAAATGGAAAGAATTGGTGGTGTCCCACCATCTCTCCACCAAAGCAGCTAGCAATGTCCCATCGGGCAGACAAGGATAACCCCGCATGTAATGCTCAACCCCGCCGAGTCAACCAAATCCTGACAACCTCCTAAGCTCAACAGACCACTCTCGCCAAGAAGAGAGCCATATCCTCAAGACGGCGCGAGAGCCAACTCAAGATTCAATGAATACATATTTTCAAGACATAATAAAATGCAAGCCAGTATGCAAGTAACAAGTCAGGTGCAAATGAAATGAAGAAGTCAGGTGCAAATGAAATGAAGAAGGCGTGCAAATGAAATGAAATAGCTGTGCAAATGAAACTTACTCAATGGGTCATGGTTCAAGAATCTGTTTTGGGTCGCGTGTTCAAACCTTACTCAAAATCTGATGGTTCACTTCAAGAATCTGTGTTTTGGGTTGCATGTTCAAAACTTACTCAGTGGGCTGCGTGTTCACTTCAAAATCTGGGCTGCGTGTTCAGTAAATCTATGTTTTGGGCTATGTGTTCAAACCTTACTCAGTGGGCTGCGTGTTCACTTCAAAATCATGCGTGTTCAAGAATCATGGTTTTGGGTCATGGTTCAAAACTTACTCGATTAAAGCGTGTTCACTTCAAATGGGTGCGTGTTCAAGAATCTGTTTTGGGCTGCGTGTTCAAACCTTACTTAGTGGGCTGCGTGTTCACTTCAAAATCTGGGCTGCGTGTTCAGTAAATCTGTGTTTTGGGCTGCGTGTTCAAAACTTACTCAGTGGGCTGCGTGTTCACTTCAAATCTGGGCTGCGTGTTCAGTAAATCTGTGTTTTGGGCTGCGTGTTCAAATCCTAATCAGTGGGCGGTGTGCTCACCTTCAAATTCGGGCTGTGTGTTCGACAAATCAATGTTTAAGCCGTGTGTTCAATTCCTAACTAATGTGTACCGTGCATTCACAATCAATCAGTCAACGAGCCGTGTGTTCAACAATTCAAGTGTTTAAGTCACATGTTCAGAATGCAAGCAAAGTACTATGTCATAAGCTAAAACTGCGTGTTCAAGCATGGCAAAGCTACAAAATGCACGAAAAATGCAGAAAATAAAGTAAAATACCTCTCGTGTATCGTGAGAGAGGTGCTGCTTCGGCTCTCGCAGAAGTAAATCCCCGGGTGCCCAGTCGTTGAACCCAATGAAACGACGAAAAACGGCCCGGGGAAGCATATGTACCGGTGGGGCGTATCTCCAGGGAATAAAAGGGCGGACTCTCGGGGGCAGTGTCATGATGTCAAAATCATCCCCGGCAGCTGGAGGACCTCCACCATGAGGGTAATCACCCGCCATTTCAAGAAATCTGCAAAAGGAGCAAAAAATGAGCAAAAATGAGCCAAAATTGGAAAAAGTCAACAAAAGTCAACTCCCGGGAAATGGAAAAAGTCAACAAAAGTCAACTCCCGAGAAAATCTTCCAAATATTGAGACAAACTTACCTCAAGTGGTGAAAATGAGAAAAGAAGCCCCGAAATCAAAATTTAATCGGTTCAAAGTGCTTAAAACTGAAAGATTTCGCGAAAACAACTTGCGTGGAAGGCCGAAAAGCGCGTATAAAGTGCAGATTTGAAGAAAAAAATGGTTTGGGGAGCAAGGGAAGGAGTTCTTGCAGCTGTGGGAGTGATTTCGGAATGAATGGAGGTGGATATATATAGAAATGAGGCAAAAGACAAAATTGCCCCTACTTTTGGACAGGTGGCCGGCCGGCCACTTTTTCTAGCTGGCCGGCCATCTGCTTTTTTGTCCCTAGCCGGTGGCCTCCACTAGGGCAACCACCTGGCCGGTGGTGTTCCCCACACCCCCACCTAGCTCTCTGCAAATTTTAAGGAAGATCGGAGTTCCCGGGACCTGAAAAAGTTCAAGAAAAGTGCACTGGCGCTAAATGCCTCACGGAACTTCACCGCAATTTCTGACATGTGTCTCATCATTACTCATCAAAATGAAGGTGTATCCTTTTTGAACATGTTGTAACCTCTCCGGAAGGTGAACCAGAGTCGTCGACGAAATGCGCTTGGCTTTCCCATTTCGTTGTTTCGCAAGAACAAGCGGGCACCACGATTCATGCTCATTTTGCATTGTTTTGCATATAACTTGTATTCTCATGAACATTTTGCATTGTCATTCATGATTTCTTGGTGTACCATACCTCGTTTGAGCGTTGTCACGCGTGTTCCTTTCTCTCATTGCGATGCATTCACTCGCCGACACCGCTGCGTGTGTCAAACTTTCGAACCACAGAATCACATTGAATATATGTTGTTAGCATATTGTTCTTGTTGAATTTCTATTTTCTGCACGATATTGTATGTATGGTTCATTTGAGGTCGGTGCGACTGCAAATTGGCAGTATCGTATCTTCTCCGTGTGAGATGCGACGAGAATTGAATGATTCTCCGCATTCCTAATCGCATGAAATGTAGTTGCTTTGCATTCTTGCTTAAAACTATTTGCATCTATTTGCGAATACTTGCCTTATTACGCCTTCTTTGCATTTGCATGATCATTTGGCTCTATGCATGTCGCTTGCATTTCGCCCCATGCTCATGGGCATGCACTGCACACATATCTCTGTTTATCTTGTATGATTGTCTAAGTCTTGACCTTGTCAAAATGGGTCGCCTCTAGGCTTTGACATTCACTTCCGTCACTTGTGACTTCCGAGTTCACAAAGAGGGGCAATCAGAGACACCCCATTTTTGACCGACCTTAAGATTCCAGATGTCACCGATTGAGCGCTTCGGTGATGTTGCATATTGTGCTCGTCGAAGTCTCGAGTCTCGGCCGTGAGCCCCGCCTCCGGACTCCAACCCTTTTTCAGACTTTAGCTTTGCGAACCAGTGCTCGGTTTTCTCTATTTTGTTCTTGAGGGAGGGAGAGGTCCCATAGACCATCTCTCGGTGGCCGTGGCTACTTTTTCGTGGTCAGAGGCCATTTTGCCATTCGAGCCGGTTCCCGATTTGAACCGTCACAGCCTTGTGCCTCGGTTCGACCGCCTAACCATCTCCGATTCCTCCGGTTTTGGCATGCATCTTATTTACTCTCTTCGAGGGACACTGGGTCTTAGATACCCACTTCGTGGCCAAACACCACTTTCTGCTTAACGGGTTTTCGGGACCCCAAGCTGCGTGTTTTGGCCCCGAGCATTCTGCTTTTGCATCGGTTTTGTTCATTTTTGGCGGTATCTCTGCTTTTTCACCAGAAGATCATTGGAGGGTGGGAGGCCAGCAATTGTCTCAAGAACTAACAGTTATGCTCCTCCTACGCCTCCCGCTTTTTTCTCACTTCCTGCTAATGTTGAACACCCTAGGGCCATTTTCTTCAAGCCAAAACCACATATTTGTGTTGTACACATGGAGGACCCTAAAACACATGGCCGGCCAAGAATTCTTTGGTCCACTTTTGAACCTCTCCTAAAAGTGGCTTGTTGTTTCTCTTGTTTTAGAGTTGCCAATTTCCAACCATAGGGTCTTGTTGTACACATATGGGAGGACACCAACCTTGGTGGCCAGAATTTCACTTTCCATTTTGCTTGCTTGGCCGCCATAGGGGTGGCCGGCCACCACCAGCAAAGTGCCTAGGCCTACCGCTTCATTGGGATGTGTGCATTCCAGCTGTGCTTTGATTTTTCCCAAAAAATATCTGATCCGGGGGAACCTTTTGGAGGGAAATAAGAGCTCATTTCCCTCCATTTGGCCAAGGATTCCTCTCTCCCTCTCTTGTCTACATTGGTGTCCTCCCAACTCAAGAGAAGAGATTACAAGCCTTGGTTGGAGCATATACATACATACAACTTCATTTCCTTCAAGTTTTGGTGCCATTTCTTCATCATCTTCAAGCTCTACCATCACAACTCCATTCCAGAAGCTAGGAGAGCTTTCCAGCAGCTAAGAGGCTCCCATTCTTCAAGCAAAAGGCAGCCAAGACTTGTCTACAAGGGTAAGTCTCACTTTCCCTCTTTTGTAGCCCATTTTTGCCTCATTTCTTAAGCCTATTTGCTTATTGTTTTGAGCTCCGACCTTAACTGAAACTAGGTCTATTTTGAGTCATTCTTCATGTTTGTTTAAGGGCTCAACCCTATTTGAGCCCTCCATTTGGCACTTGCTTCAATACCATCTTGTATGCCTTTATTTTGCATGAAATATTTGGCCTATGTATGATCTGTTTTCGAGCATAATGTAAACTGTGAAATGGCCTATTTTGAGCCCCTCTTAAACATTGAAGAAGGGCTCAATCCTGTTTGGGTACTCTATATTGTACTTGCTTCATAATCTCTCATATTTACCGTAAACTTGCATGATTTGTTTGGCCTATATGTAAATTGTTTTGGAGTTTGTTATGAACTGTGAGTAGGCTTATATTGTGTCCCTCTAATACATTGTAGAAGGGATCAACCTTGTTGGGGGTCTCCATGTTATACTTGTCATTATACCCCTCTTTGACCCCCATTTTTGCATGCTTTTTTAAGCTTATCTAGCTTCTGTTTTCGGCCATCATCAGAGCTGGAAAGAGTCATATTTTGATCTTCTTGACATATTTCATTAAGGGTCTTTTCTGGTTTGATGAATTTTTGGGGTACCTCATGTTGTAGCCTTATGTATCCTAGTTCTTGCATGACATTTTTAGCATGTTTGCATACTGAGTTGGGGGATGTCATCTACTGTAAATGTGCATATTTTTAGTCCCTCATCAGTTTTGTAGAAGGGTATTTTTTCCATTTGGGCATCGCATATATCACTTGCTTCAATACCCCTCTTGCGGAGCCATTTCGCATACTTGCCTAATCCTATGTGTGCTTGCTGTTTAGCCCTTTTTATGACTGAAAAATGCTTGTCTTGGGGCTTCCTTGCTACTATATTTTCATTCCATGTCTATATTGTGCATGTTTGGTATAGCTATAGGCCATTTCGGGTGCCTAAATTCATGTTTTGGGACTATTTCATGCTTCGGGTGCACTTTGACCATATTTCGGGACTGTTTTCCCCCACATTTCAGTGCTGAAATTCATTTGCATGTTTGCATATCATTTCCTTGTCATTTCATGCCTTAGGGCCATTGCCTCGGTTTGCGTGTCCGTGTGCACGCATTTCGAGGCACTTTATTTTCATCCAACGGCCTCTTATGTGAGTGTGGCTGAGGCTCGCTCATGTTAGTATAAGTCCATTTCGCATTCTGTATGCCATCTTAGTCTCATTGCATTCCATATGCCATTGCCTCGGTTTGCGTGCCCGTGTGCACGCGTTTCGAGGCACTTCATTTTCATCTTCCGGCCTCCTGTGTGAGTGTGGCTGAGGCTCGTTCATGTTGGTGTAAGCCCATATTGCATCGCATATCTCACTTTAATCCTGTTGCATTCCGTATGCCATTGCCTCGATTTGCGTGCCCGTGTGCATGCATTTCGAGGCATCTCATTTTCATCCGCCGGCTCCTTATGTGAGTGTGGCTGAGGCTCACTCATGTTAGTGTAAGTCCATTTTACATTCTGTATGTCGTTTTAGCATCATTGCATTCCGTATGTCATTACCTCGGTTTGGGCACGCATTTCGAGACATCTCATTTTAGTCTCATTGTATATCATATTTCAGGCCGTTTCATGCCATTATGTCATTGCCTCAGTTTGCGCACCCGCGTGCACGCATTTCAAGGCACTTCTTTTTCTATCCGACGGCCTCTTATGTGAGTGTGGCTGAGGCTCTCTTATGTTAGTATAAGTCCAATTTGCATTTGGAGTGCCTTTTCATGCTTTAGTATCATTGCCTCGGTTTGCGTGTCCGTGTGCACGCATTTCGAGGCACTTCACTTTTATCCGACGGCCTCTTATGTGAGTGTGGCTGAGGTCCACTCATGTTAGTGTAAGTCCAATTGCATTGCGTGTGCCATTTCATGCCTTAGGATCATCGCCTCGGTTTGCATGCCTGCGTGCACGTATTTCGAGGCATCTCATTTTCATAGCATTGTGCATGCTAGGATTGTATTTTAGTTGCATTCATGCATATCATACATATTGCATTGTGTTCGGGATAGGAGTTAGCCCGGGCACGGGAAACGAGGCACGCCTGCATCGAGTGACGAACGGGTCTCAATTCCCAAGTCACCCACTCGATTATTCATGATGGAGTTAGGTTT
Organism: Camellia lanceoleosa; assembly: GCA_025200525.1. Taxonomy (NCBI): domain Eukaryota; kingdom Viridiplantae; phylum Streptophyta; class Magnoliopsida; order Ericales; family Theaceae; genus Camellia; species Camellia lanceoleosa. The sequence goes on from CM045768.1 coordinate 24,509,185, forward strand.
TGTTGTATCATTCATCAAAGATTCACCCCATATTGAGTTGTGCAATCCGATTCCTACCATCATGCATCGATATGCGTGATTGGTGGCACGAGGATCGAGGCATGCATATATTTGTGAAATATATTGCTATGCCCTTTCTCGCTCTCTGCAACAAAATGAAGAATCAAGAACTTTTCGAGTCCGCACGATTTCGAGAAACATTGCAAACAGAGGCTAATTGGGGCATCCTGAATTTCCAAAAAAAATTTCAAAGATACATCATTCAATGAGTCAAGGCACTGCTTGCATGCGATTCTTTTTTCTTACTTAATCTGTTAATTAATTAGGAATCTGTGTTATTCTTTTATTTCGGACTGTATTATTCTTTTATTCGGGATTGTATTATTTTATTCGGACCCTCTGCGCGAGGGCAAAATTGTAATAAGTGTGGGTGAGTGTGATGTATGTCTTCCAACCCCACGGCTTTCTTCCCTTTTATTTACCCGCTTATGATGGTTAGATATAGGGCATGTTTCAATTAGCATACAGTATGACAGCATGTTTGCATCATTCATCATTTTGCACGCATTCGTAGCGCATCATACAAACTGCATTTGTATTTCAATTCCAAATTGAATACGTGTTAGTTGTAGCATTCCACATGCCATGTTTAAAATAGCTGAGCCTGCTATAGTTTGCATCTTTGCATGTGTTGCATTAGGCAATTCTGTGCATCTAGAATCATGCATGATTTCTAATGAGCTTTTGTTTTGGCTTGGAGTACTCGGTGAGTTTTATGCTTTAGCATCCTTGCATGCGTGTGAGTGACTGCCATGAATAGCATGCTTACCATGAGGCTAACTGCTTATGTGATATAACTGCCTTGAATGCCTGTTGGTGGAGGTTGAGTTACTTGAATTGGGACAATTCATCAAATATTTGTTTTAAGCCCACTAGATAGTGGCAAAATCACGTTTTTCTAAGCCCACCCGAGGGTGGCAAATCCACGTCTTAGCCTACCTGCGGGTAGCACCATCAAACCATTTTCAAACAAACAGACATGAAATGTTTTGTTCCAATTCAGTGCTCGCCTATACTAGTATGTCAGGCGATCACATAGTAACCTAGGCTAATAACCGAATAAGAACTCATAATGTTTTCAAAATCGATATCATGGTAAGTAGAGGCGGTTTTTTGACCGGGCGAGCAGGGGTGCTCACGAAGTGACCTTCCCCAATCGTACCCAGGTTCCCGAGCCGAGGCAACTTTGGTGATGACGGACACGTGGCCTTTGGCACCGAGTCAGGGTTTCCTAAATTTCCCATTTTAAAATATTTAGGTGGCGACTTTGTATCTGGCGAAGCAGTCTATGTTTGGCACTTCTTTCAAAAAATCTGTTTTCAAAACGATTTGCCGGATTTGGACTCTTCAGTTCAAGATTAAGAACCGTGACATTTGAGTCCTTCGAATTGTAGTAGACCCAATATCGAACCAGAACGGGGGGGATTCACACTCCTTCCCCCGGGATGCGTTCGGGGACGTCTACATCGGCCACCACACCATTTGCTTGTTTTCATGCTTTAGACTCTCTCCCACCATGGCTGACCAGTTTTTGTTCTGGGAGACCACTTAAAGTGGTCAGTTGCTTTTTGTCACCATTTTGGAGATATTTTTGGCCAGTTGGCATAGCTGGAGAACACTAGAACCATCCTCCATACACGTGTATGGAGGGATGGCCTTGAAGCTTAGCTTCCTTGAGAAGCTTTAGCTTTTGTTCTCTATAAGAGGGAGGCTCCTCCTCCCTCCTCCAGGTTTAGAAATTGGTGGTTTGAGATATACATACACACTTGTATCTATATCTCTCTTTTGCTCTTGTTTTGTGCCTTAAAGTGTCATTTTGTCTCACTTTTGCACACAAACACACACTCAAACACCATCCTTTTGTTGCTGAGGTGCTTAGGAGCTAGTTTTGGTGTTCTTGGGTTGGTTTGAGCTTGAAAAACCTGCTGGAATTGCAACTTTAAAGGTGGTCTTCAAGGGTGAGTTTCTAACCTATAAATTCCCCATTTTTTCTTGAGCTTTTAGCCCTACTTGCATGCTGTTTCAAGCTTAACTCTTAACTACAAAAAGTTCTAAATTTTGGTGCTTAAGATCTTTGTTTAGGTCACTTTTGTATTTGGGGTTGTTTCCCCCCTCTTAGGCCTTGTTAGGCCTTGTTTGGAGCCATCCCTTTAGGCTCATGTTGTAGCCTTTGCATGACCATGCTACCACGGAAATCCAGAGGATTTTCAGTGGTATAAAGGTGGTTTTGGAGTCCTAAATAGGAGAGGGTCATCCCCTCTCCTTGTATCTTCAATACTTGTCTTGAATGCCTCATGTGTGAGCATGTTTGTTAAGTTTATGTTGGCCATATCTTAGCTTGTATTTGGGCTTATTTTGCTGAGGCATACCACTACTTTTACTTGGTTTGGTCACTCCACGCATGGTTTATACACTTGTAGTGTAAATCTCATAAACTAGCTTTGTATGCTTCATGAAGTAGCATGTCATTCTAGCTTGCCTTGAGTCCATTTCAGCATGTTTTTGGTGAAGTTTTGCCATGTCATACCTCTTTTAGGGTTTGGTTTGGTCACCTCTTGCCTGCTCCATGCACTTGTAGTGTATTTCCATGAATTAGCCTAATATACATCATGCCTTAACATGTCATTCTAGCATGCTTTTGGCTTAACTTCAAGAAGCTTTTGTCCATGTTTCAGCATGCTCTAGCTTTGATTTGTGTTTTTTTGGTCATGCATGCCATGCTTTGTATAGCTATAGTGCATTCTAGCTTGTTAGCTTTGTGCATCAAGTCCACTAGCATGCATTACTTGGACTATTTGAATGATTTGACATCATCTATAATGTTATTTCTGTCCATGTTTCATGCTCATGCACTTGCATTTATCACTCATTCAATGTGTTAGAAGGTTTGCGCCTTTATGCCTTAACATGAATCATTGCGTATGCCTTTATGCCTTAGCTTGCGAGCCATCATTTCAATGTGTTTTTGGGGTTATCTTGCCAGGGGTTATCTTTCCATGATATAACTCTGGTTTTTGTTGGTTAAATCATCTCATGCTTGGTCTTAATAGGTGTAGTGTAATCCACTTTACTTGCCTTGTATGCACCATGCCTTATGCCGTTCATTCTAGCTTGTTTTGGCTTCTTTCCATGCATGTTTTAGTATCATTTTGACATGGTCTAGGACTGTTTTGGGTTACTTTTGCCATATCCGTCATGCTTTGTATAGCTGTAATGCAATTGGCCTTGCTAGCTTTGTGTTTTGTTGACTCATGCATGCTATCTTTGAGCTATTTAGATGATTTGGCATCATTTAATACTTCATTTCAGAGCTTATAGCAATGCCATGTTCCCACTTCTTTCATGCTTTGAATGCCTTTAAGTGTTGTGCATTGTTGCCTTACTTATGGCCTAGCATGTATGCCATCTTGCCTAGGCCTTTGAGCCTCCATCTTAGCATGCTTTGGTCCATGTCTTGACCTACTTAAGCTCTATTTTTCATGCATGTGTGCCATGTATTGCATGCCCCTTTTGTAGTCCTCCTTATTAGCTTTCATGCTTTAGGACCTTTGCATGCCATGCTTGCTTTGTTTGAATGATTTGGCATCATTTCTTACTTAATTTCAGTGCATTTAGTGTTGTTACACTTCTGCATTTATCACTCCTTGAGCCTTCTTGAGGGTTGTGCTCTTAGGTCTACTTGGTTGGCCAATGCATTGTGCATGCATGCTTTGTATTTTGTGCCTTTGTTTTAGTGTTATGGCCACTGATTTGGGCATGACTGAGGTCTGTCCATTTTGGTTTAAGTCCTTTGAGCATGTTGGTTTTCATGTTGTTTGCATTGTGCATGCTTATTATTCATTGCCTTGAGTATACCATCTTACATTGCATTGTGTATGCCGTGTAGTTCATCGCATTGTGTATGCCGTGCTTGTGTTGCATTGTGTTTGGAATAGGTGTTAGTCCAAACGCGGGAAACGAGGGACGTTTCATACTTGAAGTGATGAAACGTGCCTCAATTCTCGGTCGTCGACGCTCTTAATCATACATGATAGAGTTCTAGGCCTTATGTGTTTATTTGTACATTCATTTTCATATTGAATTGTGCAACTTCGCCTCTCGGCCATCATGCATCGAGATGCGTGATTGGTGGCCCGAGGGTCGATAACCACACTCCCTTGAGCTTATGAAATGATAGAGAGGGTAGTTGTGCACACATATCTTGCAAATACATTGCCATGCCCTTTCTTGCTCTCTGTTGCAGCAAATTGGTGAAGTGCAGCAACAACTGGTAGGCCAGCCAGAAAAACTAGCTAGCCGACCACTTTTTCTGGTTTTTAGCACAGAAAGTGGTCGGCAGGTGGCTGCAGACACCAACAACTGGTCGGCCACCCTTCCACAGGTTCCCATGGTGGAGTTTAAGCTTTTTGGAGCTTGGTGCAAGGTTCTGAGAACAATTGCAAATAGAGGCTAGTTGGGGGATCGCGTTGGATTTCCGAACGAGGTGACCGGGCATGCATGCACTCTTCTCCCTCTGAGGACCTTGCTTTATTGCTTTACTTAGCTAATTTTCTTAGCTAGTTTATGCTTTGGTTTTGAATTTATGTAGTTAATGTGTTTAGCTGCTTATTCATTTTGTAATAGTTAGTTAGCTTGTTAGTTAACTAGTTGGCTTGTAATAATTAGTTTAATTAGCTTAGATTAGCTAGTTAGCTTCTTAGTCGCTCTCTTCATCGAGGGGGCCAATTGTTGTAATAAGCGTGCATGTGTGTGATGCATGTCTTCCAACCCTAATTTCTTTTTCCCTTTTACTTAACCGCTTACGATGGTTAGTTTTAGGGCATATTTCGATTAGCATACCTTATGCTTTGCATGTGTGCATCCATTCATCTGTTTTGCATGCACCGGGCTCGGCGTATCATACTAATTGCATTATATTTTCAATACATTTACTTGAATACGTGTTCAATAACATGTTATCAAGTTGCATTTCACATGACATTCTAGGTAGCCGAGCCTATCTTAGGTACATTTCCGCATGTGTTGCATTAGCCATCTTAACATGAACTAGGATCATGCATGATTTCTAACTAGTTCTTTGTTTTGGCTCGGAGTACACTGTGAGTGTTTACGCTTTAGCATACTGCATGTGTGTTATTGATTGCCATGTTAAGCATGTTTGCCATGAGGCTAACTGCTTATTTGATATAACTGCCTGAATGCCTGTGGGTGAAGGTTGGATTACTTAAATTGGAACAATTCATTGAATCCCGAATTTAGCCTACTTGCAAGTAGCAAACTTCAAACCATTTTTTCACAAACGAACATGTAATGTTTTGTTCCAAATTAGGCAATCTAGTCTATACTCGTATGCTGTGCGCATCACGTAGTATGATTAGCTAATTAACCGGAATAAGAACACATGTTTTTTCAAAAACAAAATATCATGCTTAATAAAGGCTGATCTTTTGATCGGGCGAGCGGGGGTGCTCATTGCATGACCTTCCCCTCTCGTACCTAAGTTCCCGAGCCGAGGCAACTTTGGTGATGACGGACACGTGGCCTTCGGCACGAGTCAGGGTTTACTAAATTCCCCTAAAAATAAAATATTTAGGTGGCGACTCTGTATCTGGCAAAGCAGTCCATGTTTGGCACTTCTTTATTAAAATCAGTTTTCCAAAATGATTTGTCAGATTCGGACTCTTTGGTGATTTATCGATCTTACATCGCACATTGTGAGATTAGATTCAGAACCGTGACATGAGTCCGAACTTGTAGTAACTAGAGAGCAAATGAATTTCACACCTTCGCGTGTGGAGCTCGGGAGTCCTCGTGCACGTCTACAGTTTATGGCGACTCTGCTGGGGACTTAGAGAACTTGACTCGAACTCATGATATCTTGTTTTGACTACACTTATGTGTCTCTTTGCATTGCATTTGCATTGGTGCGCCTAAGACACCGTATTCGCCGTCTACTATTCCTGAACGGTTTGCCTAAGGCTGTATGCCATAAGGTTGACTGGTTACGGGCTCTGCCACGATGGGAACACAAACGCCGGTTCTTACCGGTGCACCCTTTTTTTGACCATTTGACCTAGTACATGTCGGAATCCATAGTGACCATTCCAAACTAGGATAGGATGCTTATCTGGTTATAGGTTGTTTGAAACCGTTGTGTGTGTAGTGAAACCATAGCCCCTAACAAAATAGGACAGGGAAACCCTACCCCAACATAGGGGTGATTTGGCTCTCATTTGCTTGATATGTGCTTTTAGGAGTGTGTCTCTATAGGAATGCATGTATCAGTTTGCAAGTCTGGGTATCAGGCCTAAGGGCATCAGTATTTGGGAATCAGTGTTACCTAAGGGTATCAGGTTACAGGTGGAATTTGAAGCAGAACTCAGTGGAGAGTGCAGTCATTCAGCTTTTGCTTGTATCTGTTCTGGTGAAATCAGGCTGAGATGTTGTCTGTTTTCTTCTTTTGCAAGGTAGTCGTGGATCTATAGCTTCAGAAGGCTCCAAATATCCCCAGGGTACATTGGACTTTCACTGATAGACTTTGTCGGGTCAGAGATTCAGTTTAGAGCAACAAGTGTTTTCCTTCGCTAAGGCAAGGCAGAGAAAGGCCAGTCGAGACTCACCGGTTCATCAGATCTGTTAGTCACTAGTCACATCACCTCTGTTCAGTTTAGCAGACTCATGATGATGCAGAATTCAAAAGAAATTGTGGTGATGACAGCAACATTAAACCAGGGAATCATCATGCAGGATGAGACCGATGCTGAAATCCAACACCCATCTAGGGCACTTACTGCATATCCAGTCTTGGAACCCTGATCATTTCAAGCTCGTGAGCCCACTACTTTCGAGTTGATGGGAATGATCGGCGATCTTCAGAGATCTGTTACTGATCTAGCCTTCGGAATGTCGGCTCCGCCATCGACCATATCACATGTCGGAAAGTTCATGCTAGAAGAGCCCCCATTATTGGGGCGAATTGTAATTGAACTTAGCCAACCTGAAGTCATCCCAAGTTCGGGCAATGACGTGTCGGCAACAACCGGGCTTCGCACTGACGTAGCAACCCAAACCTTTGACCAAGCTGAGGCGAGTGATAAGAACAAGGTAGAGGCAAATATTGATCCCTATGAACAACTCCTGTGGGCTGTTGAGGCTTTGAAAGCTGGGGGACTGAACAAACAGCGAGTGCTTGCAGTTATTGCAAAAACTGTGTATGACACTTTCGTCACTCAAAACGAGGGCAGTTCAAGCCAAGGGGAAAATCGAGAGAAAGGCCGTCGTACCAGAAATGATCCTTTTAACTCTAAACCTATACTTAAGAAAGATCAGCAAACCAAGTTAGCACCTGCTGACCCCTTTGCTAGTGCGCCCAGCAAAAATCCACAAACCTCGAAGTATTTACCCTGAGGTCAGAGGGCCTTCTATGCCCTCTATATGCCTTTATCCAAGGCTCTTCAAATCCTTGCTGAAAAGGGGCATCTCAAACCCCTCGAGCCTCGGCCTCTCCCTAGTCGTCTTCACCTGGTCATGATACTACCCAGTACTGTGCGTACCATCAACAAATTGGTCATAGCACCGACAATTGCTTTCGTCTCCGCCACGAAGTACAGGATTTGTTTGACAACGGGGTCATCATCTCACCAAGCTCAACAAAGTCTATCATCACTGGGTCAGTGAACTTGGAGGATAGTGCGAGTATGTGATCGTGGGATGAACCACCTGCAGGCGGCGCTCAATTTACTCCAGATGTGGCGTATGGCACGCACTGTTTTGAGCATTTGTGAATGCTAGTTTTGTACTTTCTGACTTGGGTATTTGGGTCAGTCTTGTTATGTTGTATATAGTCAGTCCTTTTGTACTGAGTCAGTTGAGTTTGTCTTGTTGTATCGAGTCAGTCCTGTTTTGTTAGGAGTCGGGTGATTTCGAGAGTGTTACCTCGGACATCACTATTTTGTTTTGTGTTTGTCTTTTCGCTTTCTTTTGAATCTGTTTCTACCGTGGAGCCAGTTACACTAGAAGATCTGAATGAAGCAGCAATGGTTTTCATGTTTTTGTGCTTATTTTTACTTTAAGCTTGTTGTGCCAGCATGTTTAGAATGAAACGGCAATCCTTTTCACCTGCTCTTCCGTGCCTTGGAATTATTGCATTGACCTAAGTTTTTCCAAACTTTTTGAACATTGTGATGCAAAACGAAGAAGAAAGAATTCCTTGGGATTTGCAAAAATTTGATTAACTGAGAGAAAGAGAGGTGTGCTAAGCCCTTAATGAATGAGATCATGCTTGTTAATGTGAGTACTGAGAAGGATCCTGGCTTGATCTAGATTGGTTCTACATTGTCTTCAGCGCGAGCGACTAGTCGCTTTCTTAAAAGATTTCAAAAAATGTTTTGTGCCGTCCTGCAAAGACCTGTGTGGAATTGCTCTTGGGATTGTGTAGCTTAGGATCGCTCTCAGCCTTGAGACTCGACCCCTTGTTTTCAAACCTTGAACTTGGATTCAGAATGTTCAACGGTCAACCCCAATGTGAGGCCTGTGTGGCCATATTTGAAGCAGCCCACGAACTAGGGGCAAGAAGGTCAGATGTGATCAAAAGGAAGCTTGCGAAGCCAGATCAGAAGCACCCCTTGAACTAGGGGAAAAAATGTCAGATGTGCTCGAAGAGTCAAAATTGGGACTTTTCTCAAGCTAATGAAGATCGGCAAGAATGCCAAATCCCAGAAGGGAAAAAAGAAGAAAGTATTGCTGCAGGACAACCGAGTTCCTATCCACAACACTAGGGGCAAATTCAGCCCCCATTGGATGGACTTCTACATCATCAGCGAAAAGCAGCCACTCTCTTGGATTCAGACGGTTTCAAGATCTCAAAACGATTTGACATGGACAAAGCTACACTTTTTACCCTTGAGAAGCTCGCTGGGCCGAAAACCCGAAAGGGCGACCCAGGCAAAAGTTAGAGTAAGAAAAAGAACAAAAAGAACAAAAAAAGAAAAAAGAAAAAAATGCAAAGAATGAAAAAAAAGAAATGAAAAGAAAAAAAAAGGATGAAAAAAGAAATGAAAAGAAATGAAAAGAAAAGAAAAACAAAGCTCGCAAGTTTGAAAACCCAGAAGGGCAGCCTTGGCAAAAGTTAGAGTGCAAAAAGAAAGACTAATACCCGAGCGTACCTTAACCCGGAACTATGTAAGGCTTGATTATGATGTTTGGGATACATAGGCAACTTCATTTTGAAGTCCAGCCATAAACACTTCCAAATCGATTGTGTCCATGTAATGGTTCTGATCATTTTTTTCTTCTCTGTATCCGAGAGTTCGGTTGTGATTGTCACTTTGAGGACTGACATGCAGGTGTCTTTGCGGTGCTATTCCAACAAGGGGCAATTTTCTGTTGCCATGAAGTGCAATTTAGACAAGGGGCAATTTTTCATTGTTTTGGATCTGAGGTTGTGCATCTTAAGAGTAAATTCTGTGTTGGTCGAGCAGTGGCCATTTGCAAAAACAATTTTTGAGAATTTTTACTGAGGTCGATTAATTCTCTCGAAAATTATTCCATTTTTCCAAAACTGGACCATTTCTTGGACCCAAAAAGGAAAATTTTCAGTGGTCATAACCTAACTTGCATGATTTCAAATCAAAAGTTGAACAAGTATGTTAATCTAACTCTCACGTTGGCCAAAATTGTTTTAGTAGAAAGCAAAAACAAAAAATGGTCAAACTGATGAACCAGGGGCACAGTTGAGTCAGGTGTTCTGTCTTTTCCCCATTATTAACATACTTGCCAGAATGGGCACCGTATTTGCCAGAAAGGGCACAACTGAAGCTAACAACAAAGGGTTGAAAGCTCTCAACATCCTCCGAGCAACGAGGTATCAAGCTAGTGCGAAACACGAATTGGAAGGGATCAAGATATTTCATCCCCTCATCAAGGGCATCGACTAGACGTCGCCGAAAGAAATAGCTGTGAGCTGAATATGATGGGCATGAGTCCACAACCTTCAATTTATCCGTCAACCATATCTGGGGAGGGATAAAAAATGAGAGATTAAAGAATAGAGAGGTGTACGTTGAGAGAAAAAGTGAGAAAAGGGTTTTTGAGAGAAAAACCAAGCCTGAGGGTCAAGTGATGTGAGAATCACAAATGAGAAAGAATGGGAAACAATACCGGAGAAACTGGCTCCTTGTGACCTGAGAGGTCTCTCGTCTTTGTAACACGTCTGAGTGTCGTATCTGTTGTTTTGTATGTCTCGATTCTTGTCTTGAGTCGTTTCGAGTGTTTCTCGATATGTTTAGGTTGTTTCACCTTTGTTTCCCTTTGTTGAGTCGTTTTTGCTGTGTTAAGTCGTCGGCTTAATACCCGGTTGAGTTCTCGATTTCAATTTCAATTTCAAAAATAAATCATTTTGTGCTCAGAATGCTGTGCCATTCTCCATATTTGTGCAAAACATATTTCTTTCTTTCATAAAACTACAGGGTTCAACTCGGGTTATGTGAGAACAGTAAAACCAGGACCTATTTGAAGCTATATGGGTTCCGGGCTGCAAAGCAAAAGAAAAGAGGGAAAATTTGGAGCGTCTGAGTTTGGTCAACTCCTGCAAGTTCCGTCCCTACATCCCATATGTTTAGAATGAGCTGTGTGTTCAGAATGAACAGTGTGCTATATCAGCTGTGTGCCAAAGTAAACCGAGTGCTGTGTTATAAACTGTATGTTTAGAATGAGCAGTATGCTATATGAGCTATGTGTTCAAAGTAAACCGGGTTCTTGTGTTATGAGTTATATGTTCGGAATGAGCAGTGTGCTGTACGAGCTGTGTGTTCAAACTGAACAGAATACTGTGTTGGCTATTTCCACGCCAGAATGGTGATCAGAAGTGCTTTTCCTGAGCACCGTCCCTGCCAGGGGCATCTTGGCTGTGTTTGCAATGAGTTCCTAGGAGACCAATTGCAATGGTAGAAACTGGAGTTCGAATGGCTGTTGCCTAGAACACAAAGGTCTGGAATTTCCGAGACTAAAGTTTGGTTTAAATACCCAGGGGTGTATCATCGGCTTGAAATCTGTATGGAAGCCCCATAGGTTGAGGTAGCGGGTATGCATCTTAATTCTGGATACTGAACCAACCTAGTCTATCACCCCGTTGGAGAATAGGGAAAGTTGTGAATATGGCTGGGAAGAAAAGCAGCATCCGTGGTTTCCCCAACAGACGTTGCTCCTTGTCAGCATCTCTAGGCCTTTGTACTGTGAGTTGAAAATAAGAGTTTGAAGAACACAAAGGGAAGATTCCCGTCAGAGTAGAGCGGTTCACTGCACTCACCTTATGAGGTGCTTTCTAAAGCGCCGCTTTGTCTATTTATTGCATTCCTTAACATCATGCATTGTATGGCATTCTACCTATCAGGTTTCTTTCGTGAACGGTATTGTATGTGTTGTTCATTTAGAGAAGTTTCGGTTCAGTTTGACTGATACCTTTTCTCTCTCGTATGTGATACGCTGAGAGGTTTTCCCTTTCCTCTCTGGCGTGTGATACGCTGAGAGGTTTACCCTTTCCTCTCTTGTGTGTGATATGTTGAGAGGTTTTCCCTTTCCTCTCTGGCGTGTGATACGCTGAGAGGTTTCCCCTTTCCTCTCTCGTGTGTGATACGCTGAGAGATTTTCCCTTTTCTCTCTCACGTGTGATACGCTTAGAGGTTTTTCTTTTCCCTCTCTCGCGTGTGATACGCTGAGAGATTTTTCCCTTTCCTCTCTCGTGTGTGATACGCTTGGGAGATTTTCCCTTTCCTCTCTCGCGTGTGATACGCTGAGAGGTTTTCCTTTTCCTCTCTCGAGTGTGATATGCTGAGAGATGTGCCTTTTCTCTTGTTGCATTGTTATGCACGCTCATTCTTTTCGAAACACGGGGATATGTCCCTATGTTTCTCTTCTTTCTGAAACACAAGGATATGTCCTTATGTTTCTCTTCTTTCCGAAACATGGGGATATGTCCCTATCTTTCTCTTCTTTTCGAAACATGGGGCTATGTGCCTATGTTTCTCTTCTTTCTGAAACACGGGGATATGTCTCTATGTTTCTCCGTCTTTCCAAAACACGGGGATATGTCCCTATGTTTCTCCCTCTCTCCCTTTTCTCACACGATTTTAGCGTGTTTGGAATTTATCTCAGGTTGCATCGTGTACACGCTTGGGCGGTTTGTTTTTGGACCTCCTCTTACGATTTCAGCGTGGTTTGAGTGTCTCTTTTCCTCACACGATTTCAGCGTGTTTGAAATTTATCTCAGGTTGCGTCGTGTACGCGCTTGGGCAGTTTGTTTTTGGACCTCCTCTCACGATTTCAGCGTGGTTTGAGTGTCCTTTTTCCTCACACGTTTTCAGCGTGTTTGGAATTTATCTTAGGTTGCGTTGTGTACGCGCTTGGGCGGTTTGTTTTTGGACTTCCTCTCACGATTTCAGCGTGGTTTGAGTGTCCCCTTCCTCACATGTTTTAGACATGTTTGGGATTTGGTTTTTCCTTCTCTCATGATTCCAGCATGGTTGGAGTTTGTCACCCTCTACATCTACTGTACTATTTGTTTCATCGCACTGTTTTGTGCATCTTACTTGCATTGTGCATGCATTTTATCGCACTATTTAGCGCATCGCACTATCTTGCGAATTCGTACTTTCTTGTGCACTCGCGCTGTTTAGCGCATCGCACTGTCTTGTGCATTCGCACTTTCTTGTGCACTCGCGCTGTTTAGTGCATCACACTGTTTTGTGCATTCGCACTTTCTTGTGCACTTGCGCTGTTTAGCGTATTGCACAGTTTTGTGCATTCGCGTTGTTTCGTGCATCGCACTGTCTTATGCATTCATGTTGTTTAGCGCATCGCACTGTTTTGTGTGTTCGCGCTGTTTAGCGCATCACGTTGTTTAGCGCATTGCACTGTCATGTGCATTCGCACTTTCTTGTGCACTTGCGCTGTTTAGTGCATCGCGTTGTTTTGCGCATTGCACTACTTGGTGCACCCTACTTGCATTGACTTGCATTTTATCGCGCTATCTTGCACACCTTATTTGCACACCTTATTTGCACTTGTTAATGCATTGCATTGTCATGCACCGTTTTCTGCATTGTTATGCGTCATACTTAGGTTGTATTGTCATGCACCCCTTCCACCTGCTTTGTCATGCATTCTTCACGCGCGTTGTCACGCACGTTTTGCCTGCATTATTATGCACACTACTTGCATTGTTATGCACATTTCACTAGCATTGTCATGCACCCACACTTTGCATGCGTCGTCACACACTTCTCACTTGCATTGCTATGCATGTTTCTAACGATATTGTACCTGTTAAGTTTCTTTCTTTTACAGGCACGATATTGTATGTACAGTTCATTTGAGGCTGGTGCAACCAGACGGTATTGTATGTACGGTTCATTTGAAGCTAGCGCGACCAGATGCACCAGATGGTATTGTAATCTCCGCGTGAGACGTAGCGAGAATTGTATAATTCTCTTACATCCTTTCTACATGTAATGTAGTTTGGTTTGAATTCGTTTGCTTAAACTGTTGCATTTATTGTGTATATTTGCTTCATAACAGTTTTCTTTGCATGATTATAAGTTATGTTCGGCTTTGTGCATGTCATTTGCATTTTGCCCTTACTTGCGGGCACATCTCTTTGTTATCCTACCTGTTTGTCTAAGTCTTCGGCCTTGTAAAAAATGGGTTGTCTTTGGGCGTTGACATTCACTTCCGTCACTTATGACTTCGAGGCTCCCGGCTGCGCGCTTTGCCTCCTGAACTTTCGTCTTGCATCCGTTTTGGTTTGTTTTTGGTACAAACCTTGTTTTCCTTGTTTGGAAGGTGGTACAAGGGTGCGAGACCAGTTTCTCTCCCCGCAAACCACTTTCCTTCCTCCAAGCCAATTTTTTGGTCTGACAACTGGTCTCCCTGATCTTTGGACCATCAAAAGTGGTCAGCCACCACACCATTTGCTTGTTTTCATGCTTTAGGCTCCCTCCCACCGTGGCCGACTAGTTTTTGTTCAGGGAGACCACTTTAAGTAGCTGGCCGACCACTTCAAGTGGTCGGCTGCTTTTTGTCACCTTTTTGGAGATATTTTTGGTCAGCTGGCACAGCTGGAGAGCACTAGAACCATCCTTCATACACGTGTATGGAGGGATGGCCTTGAAGCTTAGCTTCCTTGAGAAGCTTTAGCTTTTGTTCTCTATAAGCGGGAGGCTCTTCCTCTCTCCTCCAGGTTCAGAAATTGGTGGTTTGAGATATACATACACACTTGTATCTATATCTCTCTTTTGCTCTTGTTTTGTGCCTTAAAGTGTCATTTTGTCTCACTTTTGCACACAAACACACACTTAAACACCATCCTTTTATTGCTGAGGTGCTTAGAAATTGGTTTTGATGTTCTTGGGTTGGTTTGAGCTTGAAAAACCTGCTGGTGTTGCAACTTTAAAGGTGGTCTTCAAGGGTGAGTTTCTAACCCTTAAATCCCCCATTTTTGCTTAAGCTTTTAGCCCTACTTGCATGCTGTTTTAAGCTTAACTCTTAACTACAAAAAGTTCTAAATTTTGGTGCTTAAGATCTTTGTTTAGGTCACTTTTGTATTTGGGGTTGTTTACCCCCTCTTAGGCCTTGTTAGGCCTTGTTTTGAGCCATCCCTTTAGGCTCTTGTTGTAGCCTTTGCATGACCTTGCTAGCACTGAAATCCAAAGGATTTTCAGTGGTGGAAAGGTGGTTTTGGAGTCCTAAATAGGAGAGGGTCATCCCCTCTCCTTGTATCTTCAATACTTGTTTTGAATGCCTTATGTGTGAGCATGTTTGTTAAGTTTATGTTGGCCATATCTTAGCTTGTATTTGGGCTTATTTTGCTGAGGCATACCACTGCTTTTACTTGGTTTGGTCACTCCATGCATGGTTTATACACTTGTAGTGTAAATCTCATAAACTAGCTTTGTATGCTTCATGAAGTAGCATGTCATTCTAGCTTGCCTTGAGTCCATTTCAGCATATTTTTGGTGATGTTTTGCCATGTCATACCTCTGTTAGGGTTTGGTTTGGTCACCTCTTGCCTGCTCTATGCACTTGTAGTGTATTTCCATGAATTAGCCTAACATGCATCATGCCTTAACATGTCATTCTAGCATGCTTTTGGCTTAACTTCAAGAAGCTTTTGTCCATGTTTTAGCATGCTCTAGCTCTGATTTGTGTTTTTTTGGTCATGCATGCCATGCTTTGTATAGCTATAGTGCATTATAGCTTGTTAGCTTTGTGCATCAAGTCCACTAGCATGCATTACTTGGACTATTTGAATGATTTGACATCATCTATTATGTGATTTCAGTCCATGTTTCATGCTCATGCACTTGCATTTATCACTCATTCAATGTGTTGGAGGGTTTGCGCCTTTATGCCTTAACATGAATCATTGCTTTTGCCTTCACGCCTTAGCTTGCGAGCCATCATTTCAATGTGTTTTTAGGGTTATCTTGCCATGACATAACTCTGATTTTTGTTGGTTAAATCATCTCATGCTTGGTCTTAATAGGTGTAGTGTAATCTACCTTACTTGCCTTGTATGCACCATGCCTTATGCCTTTCATGCTAGCTTGTTTTGGCTTCCTTCCATGCATGATTTAGTATCATTTTGACATATTCTAGGACTGTTTTGGGTTGCTTTTGCCATATCCTTCATGCTTTGTATAGCTGTAGTGCAATTGGCCTTGCTAACTTTGTGTTTTGTTGACTCATGCATGCTATCTTTGAGCTATTTAGATGATTTGACATCATTTAATACTTCATTTCAGAGCTTGTAGCATTGCCATGTTCCCACTTCTTTCATGCTTTGAATGCCTTTAAGTGTTGTGCATTGTTGCCTTACTTATGGCCTAGCATGTATGCCATCTTGCCTAGGCCTTTGAGCCTCCATCTTAGCATGCTTTGGTCCATGTCTTGACCTACTTGAGCTCCGTTTATGGTTGGTTCATGCATGTGTGCCATGTATTGCATGCCTCCTTTGTAGTCCTCCTTATTAGCTTTTATGCTTTAGGACCTTTGCATGCCATGCTTGCTTTATTTGAATGATTTGGCATCATTTCTTACTTAATTTCAGTGCATTTAGTGTTGTTACACTTATGCATTTATCACTCCTTGAGCCTTCTTGAGGGTTGTGCTCTTAGGCCTACTTGGTTGGCCAATGCATTGTGCATGCATGGTTTGTATTTTGTGCCTTTGTTTTGGTGTTATGGCCACTAATTTGGGCATGACTGAGATCTGTCCATTTTGGTTTAAGTCCATTGAGCATGTTGGTTTTCATGTTGTTTGCATTGTGCATGCTTATTATTCATTGCCTTGAGTATACCATCTTACATTGCATTGTGTATGCCATGTAGTTCATCGCATTGTGTATGCCATGCTTGTGTTGCATTGTGTTTGGAATAGGTGTTAGTCCAAACACGGGAAACGAGGGACGTTTTATACTTGAAGTGATGAAACGTGCCTAAATTCTTGATCGTCGACGCTCTTGATCATACATGATAGAGTTCTAGGCCTTATGTGTTTACTTGTGCATTCATTTTCATATTGAATTGGGCAACTTCGCCTCTCGGCCATCATGCATCGAGATGCGTGATTGGTGGCCCGAGGGTCGATAACCACACTCCCTTGAGCTTATGAAATGATAGGGAGGGTAGTTGTGCACACATATCTTGCAAATACATTGCCATGCCCTTTCTTGCTCTCTGTTGCAGCAAATTGGTGAAGTGCAGCAACAACTGGTAGGCCAGCCAGAAAAACTAGCTAGCCGACCACTTTTACGGTTTTAGCACGAAAGTGGTCGGCGGTGGTCAGACACCAACAAGCTCGTGACCACCCTTCCACAGGTTCCCATGGTGGAGTTTAAGCTTTTTGGAGCTTGGTGCAAGGTTTTGAGAACAATTGCAAATAGAGGCTAGTTGGGGGATCGCGTTGGATTTCCGAACGAGGTGACCGGGCATGCATGCACTCTTCTCCCTCTGAGGACCTTGCTTTATTGCTTTACTTAGCTAATTTTCTTAGCTAGTTTATGCTTTGGTTTTGAATTTATGTAGTTAATGTGTTTAGCTGCTTATTCATTTTGTAATAGTTAGTTAGCTTGTTAGTTAACTAGTTGGCTTGTAATAATTAGTTTAATTAGCTTAGATTAGCTAGTTAGCTTCTTAGTCGCTCCCTCCGTTGAGAGGGCTAATTGTTGTAATAAGCGTGCATGTGTGTGATGCATGTCTTCCAACCCCCATTTCTTTTTCCCTTTTACTTAACCGCTTACGATGGTTAGTTTTAGGGCATATTTCGATTAACATACCTTATGCTTTGCATGTGTGCATCCATTCATCTGTTTTGCATGCACCGGGCTCGGCGCATCATACTAATTAAATTGTATTTTCAATACATTTACTTGAATACTGTAGACGTCCCCGAACGCCCCGGGAGGATGAACCCCCGTTCTGTTCATTTGTGGGTCTACTACAGTTCGGACTCGAATTGTCACGGTTCTAAATCTGAACCAAAGAGTCTAACTCTGGCAAATCGTTTTGAGAAAAAAATAGATTTTGAAAAGAAGTGCCTAACATGGACTGTTTTGCCAGATACAGAGTCGCCACCTAAATATTTTTTAATGGGGAAATTTAGGAAACCCTGACTCGGTGCCAAAGGCCACGTGTCCGTCATCACCAAAGTTGCCTCGGCTCGGGAACTTGGGTACGATTGGGGAAGGTCAGCTATGAGCACCCCCTCTCGCCCGATCCGAAGATCGGCCTCTACTAACCGTGATATCTAATTTTGAAAACATTATGTGTTCTTATTCCGGTTATTAGCCTAGAATTACTATGTTATGCGCACAGCAAACAAGTATAGACCAAATTGCCTAAGTTGGAAGAAAACATTTCATGTTTTTTTTAAAAATGGTTTGCTACTCGCAAGCAGGCTAAAATGCAGGTTTTGCCACCCTCAAGTGGTCTTTTGAAAAGACGGTTTTGCCACTATTTAGTGGGCTTAAAAAAGAACTCACAGTTTTCATGCATTGTTCCAACTTAAGTAATTTGACCTCCATCTACAGGCATTCAAGCAGTTATATCACATAAGCAACTAGCCTCATGGTAATCATGCTATTATGGCAACATTCACACGCATGCGATATGCTAAAGCATAAGAGCTTACCTAGTACTTCAACCCAAAACAGAAACTAGTTAGTAATCAAATGCATGATCCTAGTTCATGTTAAGTGGCTAATGCAACACAAGCAAGGATGCAATCTTAGACAGGCTCGGCTATCCTAAACATGGTATATGGAATGCTACAAATAACATGTATTCAATTTGGAGTTGAAGTACGATGCAGTTTGTATGATGTGCCGAGCCCGATGCATGTGAGACAAATGTATGGATGCACGCATGCATAGCATAAGGTATGCTAATTTAAACATGCCCTAATCTACCATCATAAGCAGGTAAATAAAAGGGAAGAAAGACGTGGGGTTGGAAGACATGCACACACCCACGCACACTTATTACAAATACGCCCTCACTCGGAGGGACCAAATAAATATACAGACCGAATAAATAATTAACTACCCTAGCTAATTAAATATTACAAACCCTTAACTAATTAACAAATTAATTAAGCTATTTAAAGTAGTAAAATGGCCTCGGGAAGAGGGATGCACGCATGCTTGAATTGGCCATGGGAAACTTCATTGCCATTACCTTTATTGCCTCTGTTTACCTTGCCACGGTCCTCTGAAAATTGCCAAAGTCAGGATTGCTTCTCGAGTCTTTGTGGAACACCATCGGCTAAGGAATGGGCCGCCAAGGAAATGACCACCACAAATTAATCCATCGTCGACAATGGATGGCGGTCGGCACTATATGCGACCGGCCAAAACTTCTGCGAACACCGCAATTGATGACGGAGGGCAAGCAGTGTATGGCATGGAATTTTCAAGCAAATGTGTGCACCAACACATCCCTTATCATGCTTTTGACTCAAAGGGGTATGTTTCTTGATTCTCGGACCACCAATCGCGCATTTCGATGCGTGATGGCCCAAAGAAACCAAGTATGCACTTTGATTTCAAATGTCATGCAAACCAAATAAACATATAAAGCCCAACCTCTATCACTTGATCAAGAGGCAAGGCATGCATGCCAAATGCAATGCAACCTAGGCATGTTAACTAAGTATGCAACATGGCAATGCAAACAAGAAAATAATGAACAAGTATGCGAGCTAGTGGTCATGAAAGACATGATGCAATCAAAGCATGCAAAGTGTAAGGCATGTAACAACATGTAAAGAGTGGACTCAAACTAATTTGGACAGCCCTCAACTAGGCCCAAAACAATGGCCAACATGCTCAAGAATAGAAGCCAAAACACATACAAATAGGCATGCATGCAATGTCCAACACTTAGGCACATAGAGATAACTTTTAAGCACACTTAAAAGAGGAACAACATGGGCATATGGCATGCATATTAAACTCTGAAAACATGCAAGAATATGGTCCCAAACCAATTAAACCAAGCAATCAAAGCATATAAACAAGCTCAAAGCTTGAGACCAATCAAAGGGCTCAAACCATGGCCATACCAACCAAACCCCAAAGGGCCAAGAGGACCCCAAACAGCCCCAATGTAGATCTAAACAAGACCAAAGACACACCTAGATGGCATCTAAATGGTCTAAACATACAAGCATACAAAAGAGGCCAAACATGGAGCATGAGATGACAACCTTATAAAGCATTAAAGTGACATCAAATGCAAGCATATAGGCACACCATGAGGACTGAAATGGCATTAAAAATGGTTCCAAACCACTGAAACAAAGCAAGGATGGCATGCTAGAGGGGTCAACGCTTAAGGTATACAAGAGAGGTTGCATGGTAGCTATACTAAGCAAAGCATGGATGACTCAAATGACCCAAAACAGTCCTTAAGCATGTCAAAATAAGCATAAAATCTTCACAAAGCTAAGCCAAAACAAGTAAGCATAGTGGTCCAAATGCTAGATACATGTTAAGGCAATTTCATGGCATTACAAGACAAGTATGCTAAGCATGCATGGTGTGTCTAAACCAATTAAAAACAGTGATATATCATGGCAAAATAAGCACAAATAACACTTAAGACATGGCCAACATGAACTTAAAAATGGTGCTCACACATGAGGCTAAAATGGGACTTTTTGAAGACAACAAGGAGAGGAGATGGCCCTCTCCTTCTTAGGACCTTAAACCACCATCCTCACCACTGAAATCCCAAACAAGGTGGTCCCGGAGCTCACCAAAAATAGCACAAAATGGGGCCAAACAAGGCCTAAGAGGGGTCAAACAATCCCAAACGACAAAGTGACCTTAAACAACTATTTAAAGCACTCAAAAACAAGACTTTTTTCTGTTTATGACAAAGCCTAAAACAATCTTCAAGATAGGCTAAAAAAGTGTGCAAGAAAGGGTGATTTAAGACTTAAAAACTCACCCTTGGTGAACTTCTTCAAGGCTGCGATTCCAGCAGCTTAGGGACCAAAAATGCAGCTCCTTAGGACCTCTCAAGACTCTCCAAGAAGCTTAGGCTGGTAATGGAGAGGTGTGGTTGTGAGGTGTGGTGCAATAGGCTAAGAATCACTCACTTTGGAACACTCTAACACATACAAATGTAGAGAGAGATATAGAGAGAGAGAGTGATATATATATTCTATATATATCAGATTTTCTAACCCTTGAAAATGGTGGAGAGGCTCTCTATACATAGAGCAAGACAAGGTGCTAAGCTTCTTAGAGAAGCTAACACAAAAAGGGGCAAGCTTCCAAGGGAAGCTAAGCAAAGGGGTCAAGAAGGCCAAGCTTCTTGGAGAAGCTAGACAAAAGAGCCAAGCTTCTTGGAGAAGCTAGGCAAAAGGTTCAAGAGGTGCAAGCTTCTCTTGGAAGCTAGAAAGGTGCAAGCTTCTTCAAGAAGCTAAAAAGGTTCAAGCTTCTTGGAGAAGCTAAAAAGGTTCAAGCTTCTTGGAGAAGCTAGGCAAAGGTGCAAAAGGTTCAAGCTTCTAGGAGAAGCTAAACCAAGGTGCAAAAGGTTCAAGCTTCTTGGAGAAGCTAAACCAAGGGTTCAAAAGGTTCAAGCTTCCTCAAGAAGCTAAAACCAAGGGTTCAAAAGATTCAAGCTTCTTGGAGAAGCTAAACCAAGAGTTCGAAAGGTTCAAGCTTCCTCAAGAAGCTAGAACCAAGGGTTCAAAAGGGTCAAGCTTCCTCAAGAAGCTAAAACAGGGGGTTCAAAAGGTTCAAACTCCCCTCAAGAAGAGGTCTCGGCCAGAAAAAGAGTCAATCGGCCAAATAAAGATGGCCGACCGACCAAACAGAGTGCTGACCGGCCAAATATATGGCCGATGGCAACAAAACACTGGCCGGTGGCCTCTAGCCATGGCTGGTGATGTGTGGGGATGTCTCACAAGCCATTCCCTGCCCCTCAAAAGCAAAACACAAGTGTTTGGTGCAAAACCAAACACAAAACAGTCGAGTCGGGAGATCCTGAGGCAAGGCGCATAGCCGAGACCTCCGAGAACTCGAAACGAACACAAACATGGATAATCATTGAGTGTTCAAACAGTGACGTCCAAGTCTTGAGGACGGTCAAAAATGGGGTGTCTACAAATACGTGCTCAACAGCATGTTATCAAGTTGCATTTCACATGACATTCTAGGTAGCCGAGCCTATCTTAGGTACATTTCCACGTGTGCTGCATTAGCCATCTTAACATGAACTAGGATCATGCGTGATTTCTAACTAGTTCTTTGTTTTGGCTCGGAGTACACTGTGAGTGTTTACGCTTTAGTATACTACATGTGTGTTATTGACTGCCATGTTAAGCATGCTTGCCATGAGGGTAACTGCTTATTTGATATAACTGCCTGAATGCCTGTGGATAAAGGTCAGATTACTTGAATTGGAACAATTCATTGAATCCCGAATTTAGCCTACTTGCGAGTAGCAAACTTCAAACCATTTTTTCACAAACAAACATGCAATGTTTTGTTCCAAATTGGGCAATCTAGTCTATACTTGTATGCTGTGCGCATCACGTAGTAAGATTAGCTAATTAACCGGAATAAGAACACGTGTGTTTTCAAAAACAAAATATCATGCTTAGTAAAGGTCGATCTTTTGATTGGGCGAGCGAGGGTGCTCATTGCATGACCTTTCCCTCTCGTACCCAAGTTCCCGAGCCGAGGCAACTTTGGTGATGACGGACATGTGGCCTTCGGCACGAGCCAGGGTTTCCTAAATTCCCCCAAAAAGAAAATATTTAGGTGGCGACTCTGTATCTGGCAAAGCAGTCCATGTTTGGCATTTCTTTATTAAAATCAGTTTTCCAAAACGATTTGCCGGATTTGGACTCTTTGGTGATTTATCGATCTTACATCGCACATTGTGAGATTAGATTCAAAACCGTGACATGAGTCCGAACTTGTAGTAGCTAGAGAGCAAACGAATTTTGCACCTTCGCGCGCAGAGCTCAGGAGTCCTCAAGCACGTCTACAATTAGTGGCCGGCAGGCCACCATTTATGGCTGGTAGTGCATCATTTCTGGTCGATAGTACTCTTTTGGCCTGTAGATGGCCGGCAGCAGCCATACATGGCTAACAGGTCACTGATGTAAGCCTCAAGAAAGATTTGGTAAGGTGGAGCAGAAAGGTTCTGGAAATGTTCAACTCGACAAATAGAGGCTTCCGAGAGCAAAACGGTGGTTTTTTCGGGGCAAAAACTGGGCATGTGCATCCTCCACTTCCCGAGGCGGAGCAGTGGCAGCATAGTCTAATATCTTAAATGCTTTGTTTGTGTGCATTTGTTTTTTTAATTTAATTAATTAGTTTACTAGTTAGTTGAAGTGTTGTAATAATTAGTAATTAGCTTAGCTAGTTATTCATTTGATTTGTAATAATTAGTCTAATTAGTTTAATTAGATTAGTTTAGTTAACGTAGCTAGTTAGCTCTTATTCATTCGGACCCTCCTTCGTGAGGGCGTAATGTTGTAATAAGTGCGCGTGTGTGTATGTATATTTTCCAACCCCACGTCTTTCTCCCTTTTATTTAGTCACTTTCAATGGTTAGATTAGGGGGCATGTTTCAATTAGCATACCTTATGCTTGCATCCATTCATTCGTATTGCATGCACCAAGGCTCGGCGCATCATTCAAATTGCATTGCCATTTCAATATCTTATTTGAATACGTGTTTAAATCGCATGTTGTTCAAATCGATCCATATGCCATATTAATAGTCGAGCCTATTAATTGTATATTGCATGTGTTGCATTAGACACTTAACATGGTTAGGAATCATGCATTATTTTCAAACTCTTATTTTCCTAGCTTGGAGTACTAGGTGAGTTTTTACGCTTTAGCATGTTTGCATGAATGTGAATGTTGCCATGATTAGCATGCTTGCCATGAGGTTATATGCTTAAATGCTAAATTTCATGAATGCCTGTGGATGAAGGCTCGTTGTTTGAATTGGAATGATTCAACAAAATGTATGTTTTAAGCCCACTTTATTGAGTAGCAAATCAAGTTTTAAGCCCACTATGTTTGGTGGCAAATCCGCATCTTTAAGCTCACTTGATGTGGCAAATTCAAACTATTTTTGCAAACAAACATGAGTTGAATTGTTCCAAATTAAGCAAACTAGTCTATAACTTGCTCGTGCGCATCACATAGTAAAGCTAGTATAATAACTGGAATAAGAACACATATTGTTTATAAAAATTATATCATGATTAGTAGAGGCCGATCTTTGATCAGGTGAGCGTGGCTGCTCAAATTCATGACCTTCCCCCCTCGTACCTAAGTTCCCGAGCCGAGACAACTTTGGTGATGACGGACACGTGGCCTTCGGCACGAGTTAGGGTTTTCTAAATTTTCACAAAACAAAAAATATTTAGTTGGCGACTCTGTATCTGGCAAAGCAGTCCAATTTTTGCACTTTTTGATTCGAAATCAATTTTCCAAAACGATTTACCAGATTTGGACTCTTTGGTGTTTATCAGTTTCACATTGCACTTGTGAGATTAGATTCAAAATCGCAGGAGTTCGAACTGTGAGGGCTTTCTTTCAAACCTTCTGAAAGGGGGCACGAAAAAGCCGATCCACATGACGGGTCTCTTTTGTCTATAAGTCATGTTGGTTCTGTTTCCATATCTTACTTATCTTTATCCTATGTGTATCTTATGCTTGCTCTTACCTTAAATCTTATCTCGATTGGTTAATTGTGTGAGCATGGTCTAACTGTTGCCTTTTCCCATACTGGTTGTGTAGTATAGGACCCTCAGATGGAACGGACTCTTGGGATCGACCGTAAGCATAGAAGTCTCTATGAACTCATTCACCTTTATGTTCTAGTTTCTTCTTAGCTCGTAGCTCCTACTACAGCTCCTCTTTTATCTCATTTTCAGCTTTGGCACTGTCGTTTAGGACATCTTTCTGTTGGTTGGTTAAAGTCTTTAATTTCTAGTAGTCAATTAGGTCCTGTCAGTTCTAATACTTTAGATTGTTTGTCATGTCAATTGCCAAACAACCTGCTTTATCATTTAATAAAAGTGACTCTATTTCTTTTGCATCTTTTGATCTCATCCATTCTGATATTTAAGGCCCTTCCCATACTCCTACTATGGGAGACGCACGTTATTTTGTTGTTTTTATAGATGATTTTTCCCATTTTACATGGTTGTTTCTTATGAAAAATCGCTTTGACCTCAAACAACTTTATTACAATTTTGCTAAAATGGTCCAAATCCAATTTTCTAAAACTATTAAGCTTTTTCGCTCCGATAATGCCATGGAATATAAGGATTTTGATTTTCTTTCTTGTAACAACCTTGACACATGATTAACATATACACTATGATTAAGTATGCCTAATAAGAAATTAAGATGAAATCATGAGTTAATTACATGTGCATTGCATTATTTATGTTTCTATCTGTCTATCGTAGAAATATCTGTTTGCTTTTCTATTTCTTTTTGCGAATTGAAAGCCTTATCGGCATCCGATCATGAAATTGGCTTGATTTATGTGTTATTTAGGATTTTTAGAATTTTATGGTAGGTTTAATAAAAATTCAATTCGAAACGATTAAATTAGATTAATTAATGTCCTTTTGCATTAATGAAGCCTATCTAAGGCTCCTTATGTGCCCCGACTCATTCCTTTTCCTCATTTCAATACATCTTTGAGCTTATACACACACCAAACGTGAGAGTGTGAGAGAGAGAGAGAGAGAGAGTGAGTGAGTGAGAAGACGTTGTGCTAAAGCTTAAGTTGGGAGAAGATTGAAGAGAAATCAAAGGGATTGAACTCCTACTTGAAGAAATTGAGTCTTAGGTAAGAATTCAACTCATTTATGTAACCTTGAACTCATTTTCTTGAAGAATCAAAGAGAATTAAGTTGTGTCAGTTAATAATTGAACTAGAAGTGTAGAAATTGAGCCATACCATGCATGCATGCACTTCTATCACATTTTTGAGTTTGAATTTCAAACAAATTTCGCATGCATGTGTCTATCATGACTTGGTTTTGAGAATTCATCACATTTCTTACCTTTTCACCTTAATTGATTCATGTTTTGGAAAGTCTAAGTTCATAGCAATTCATGCATGTCATGTTCATGGCATATTCATAAGTTTCAAGTTAACTTTTGAACAATTGGCAAGCTTTTGGGCCTTGATTTTGTGAAATGATTTTGAATTCACCATTTTCTATCCATTTACAAGTGTTACCTCAAGTTTTTGGCCCAAAAGATCATTATTTGCAGTTTTGAATTTGAGTTTTACACTTGGAGAGCAATCTGGAAATTCTAAATTCTGCCTCTTTGCTCGAGCTACAGATCCTGCGCTTAGGCCATCACTTTGTGATTTTGCATTTCTGCTCGAGCGACTAGAAGTTGGCTTGAGCGTGAAATGCAAGATCCCAGAAGTTTACACATTTTGCAAACTACTCGAGCGACAAGAGTTGCGCTCGAGCAAGGATTTCAATCTTACGCTCGAGCAACTATCGAGCGGTTATCGAGTGGAGAATTCACACAACCAGAACTTTTTTTGAGTTTACAGACCGCTCGAGCGAAGGAAGTTGAGCTCGAGCGGCCCCTCAGATTTTTGCATGTCTACTAGAGCGAAGGAATTTGCGCTCGAACGAGGACCCTATTTTCAGCAAGTTTTGTTAAGAGTTCCAAAGAGCATTTTGGCATCCACATTGCATCCTAGGCATTCCTAGGCCATGTTTGAGACACAATAAGAGGTTAAGACTTAGAAACACAAGAAAAATTAAGTACCAACCGAGTGTGTGTTTCATTGTGTGTCTCTGTTATGTATGTATAGGTCACGCACTACAAGTTATCTGATTTTTATGTTCTGCAAGTGGAGCCATCTGTGAGTAATAACTCTGTAGAGTTATGTTTAACTTTAATTATTTTTTGATGATATGAAATGATCAGTTTTTTGAAATGCTATGATTTGTATGAATGAATAATTGTCCAAGCTTTTGAAAAGTATTTGTCACATCCTTAGCACAAGTCCCTTGCCCGGGGGTAACAATATTGCGGCCTACGAGCACAAGGCCCTTGCCCGGGGGTAACAATATCGTGGCCCACGAGCACAAGGCCCTTGCCAGGGGTTATAATACCGTGGTTTCAAGGCCCTCGCCCGAGGGTAATAATACCGTGGCTCAAGCATGTTACAAGTTCCCAGTATCGGAGGTTCCTTATAGAACTGACAAGTATAATTCTTAATGCTCTGTATATGATCTGTTAATGCTATTGAATGTACCACATATGATCAAGCATGAAGTTTGATTTCTGTATATGATTTGAACTAGAATATGAACATAAATCTATTTTTATTTTTCTGAATTTGATTTGGGAGAACATTCATTTAACCCTTTTACTCTGTTATTAGTCATTGGGCTTCCGTTCACTATTTATATTATGTGTGTAGGTGAGCAGGCGCGTGACCAGGCCTAAGCTGCTACCTAGAGAGTTTTTGTCAGCCAACCCTTGTACCTCTCGAGGAGGTTTCGAAAGTCATGTCGTCATATTTTGTGATTGTATAAAGACTAGTTTTCTTTTGGCATATGAACAAGTTTTCTGTTTATCTGTATATTAGGCTACGTCCCTTTTTGACTTTGCTGATTTTATTTTTGTAATTGGGTGACGTAAGACTACCGTAATTATGATGTTGCATATTTATATAAGTTTTTGAAAATTATGTCCCATGTACGTCAGCACAGCTCAATAGACTATGTATGTTTCCTCTATTTGCTTTCGCAGCCCCTAATTATAAGTTAATTTGTTTAGAGGCCTTTGGTAATCTAAGGATTACTAGTTGGTTACGACGCTAAACCTATAGGGATGGGTTTGGGTTGTGA
Source organism: Camellia lanceoleosa (assembly GCA_025200525.1). Lineage (NCBI taxonomy): Eukaryota > Viridiplantae > Streptophyta > Magnoliopsida > Ericales > Theaceae > Camellia > Camellia lanceoleosa. The sequence goes on from CM045768.1 coordinate 24,536,680, forward strand.
GATTTCTTTTCTTTAGAGACACGGTACTCAGCCTCATTGTTCCTATTCTGGCACATCTCAACAAAATAGACGTGCTGAACGGAAACATAGGCATATTCTTGACACTACTTGAGCTCTCTTTCTCTCTTTCTCTTGTCCAAAAAAATTTTGGGGTGAAGCCGCTCTCACTATTGCTTACACTATCAATTGTATCCCTACGCTGTAGACACCCCATTTTTGACCGCCCTTAAGACTTCGGCGTTACTGATGGTTTACTTGGTGGAGAAAGGTGTGTAGGGCAAAGGTTCAATTTCTTCGGCAATAAGAGGGTCAAATCCCAACTTCACACCCCATTTTGGACCAAAGCTATTTTGAATGGTTTTTAGACCTTAAAACCCTCTCTTTCAAAACTTTTTTGAAATAAAGTTCCTACGATGTTCCGACGCTCGCATTTCGGTAAATGTTGCGCTTTTCGGTAAACCGAGCAAGGACAAAGTGGAGATGAATGAAAGAGAGATGAAATCTTTGAAAAATCTTTCAAAACACCTTGCTTAGGGGTTTGAAGTTGAAGAAAAGAGGAGAAGAGGGGAGAAACCAAGTTGGAAAAGAGGATAGGCAAGAATCGCTAAGAGAAGGACGAGCAGTCCTCGCTAAATCAAGCTTATCTGTCTATACACTTGGAGTTTAGCAATGAGGCCACTACCGTTGGAAAGAAGACTTCCAGGGCTTCATTTTTCATTCAAGAATCTCTTAAATCCGAGTCCGGAGGGCGGAGATATGATTGGTTGAAGTTGGGCATCATCTCGGTTGGACCGAAACTGAGCATCCTTCACCAAAACAAGCATAACGTTTTTCACAGTTGGAATTTTGATGCAAGGCTGGTTCCATTGGAAAGCTTACTTCCGGGGCTTCAATTTTGACACAATAATGACCTGAAAAGGAGTTCATATGAAAAAGTTATGCCCGTTTGAAGTTGGACCTGCAGAGCAGATTTTTCCTGCTGACCGGCCAAAACAAATGGCCGACCGACCAAATAGATGGCCGACCAGCCAGAAAAGATGGCCAACCGACCAAGTTTGCTGGCCGACGAACTTCCGGAGTATTCTACAGATTGAATGGATGCCAGCTCTGCGAGTTGGAATGCACAGACTCTGCTCCCCATGCACGTGTGTGGCTGTTTTGCACCCTTTGCACCCTTTTGACCCTCTTTTTGCACCCTTTGCTCAAAGCTTCTTGAGGAAGCTTTGACCCCTTGTCTTGGCTTCCTCAAGAAGCTTGCACCTTTGTATTAGCCTCTCTTAGAAGCTTGGTTCCTTTGACCCTTTTGTATAGCTTCTTTGAGAAGCTTTACACCATTTCCATTGTCTATATAAGGAAGCCTCCTCCTCCATTGTTTTGGTTCAGCAAAAACCAGACCTAGGGCATATATATCTGATATATATACACCCTCTCTCTCTCTCTATATATCTCTCTCTCTACATTTGTGTGTTAGAGGGTTCAAAAGGGGTTTGTTCTTGGCCTATTGCACCACACCTTATAGCCATACACCACCACCATTGGATTGAGGTTCTTGGAAGGGTTTCTTAAGCTCTAAAAGCTGGTTTTTGGATTCTGAAATTGCTGATCTCGAAGTCGCTCTTCAAGGGTAAGTTTCTTCCCCTTTTTAGCACTTTCTTGTACCTCATTTTAGCCTGTCTTTCTTGCTGATTTGAGCTTGGTGTATAACATAAAAAAGTTCTTTTTTTTTTTTTTTTGTTCTTAAGATACTTCATTAAGACCACTTTGGTGTTTGGGGTTGTTTGACCCCTCTTAGGCCTTGTTTGGCCTCGTTTTTGTGCATTTTTTGTGAGCTTCGGGACCACCCTGTATTGGCCCTCTCACCACTGAAATCTAGAGAGATTTCAATGGTGGGGGTGGTGTTTTGAGGTCGTAAGAAGGAGAAGGCCATCCCCTCTCCTTGTTGTCTTGTTTGCTTGCATTTTTGGCCTTACAAAGGGGCCTATATTTGCACACTTCTTGAGCTCGGTTCAGGCATTTTTTAGTGGGTTTTAGAACCCCTATAGGCCATTTCCAGAGTTGGTTTGGCTTTGTTGAGTGTCCATCTTGTATGTGCTTAATAACCTCTTGTATAGCCCTCTAAAGGAGCTCATCATTTTTGCATGTGTTGGCTTCATTTCAGTGGGTATTTGGGCATATTTTGGCATGTTTTGTTCACTGATTTTGGCTGGTTTGATGAGATTTCATTTTCTTCATATACTTTCCATACAACTCATGTTTGCTAGTCAAAGTTGTATGCTATTTTAGTCCATCATGCTAGCACCTTTTGGCCATGCTTTGAACTACGAATGTCCATGTTTTGGGACTACCTTGGTTCTATCTTTGTACTTCATAGTCAAATAATGCATGCTTTGTATAGCCATAAGTCAATACATGTGCCTAACTTTGAGTTTCGGGGTTTATTCCATGCATTGGGTGCCATACTTCCATGTTTCGGGACCAGTTAGCATCATGTTTCAGTGCTGGAATTACATGTTTGTATGCCACCTTGCATCCCTTGCCATGCCTTGGTAGAATGGCATTTGATGCCTTAGGTTCGGTCCTCGGTTTGCATGCATGTGTGTATGCATTTTGATTGTCTCATTTTCATCTAATGGCCACTGATTTTTGGCATGCTTGTGAGCTATCCATGTTAGTTTAAGTCCATCATCACATGTTGTTGCATGCCATGTTTGCTTACATGTTTAGGTTGCGTGACTAGTACACATTGCTCATTTGAATGTTCATGTTGCATACTTAGCCTCCATGCCTAGGCTGCATTTCATTGAGCATGCATCCCTTACCTCTTGATCAATCATGATAGGGGTTGGGGCCCTTTGATGTGTTTTTTTGCCTGCATTTCATTTGATATCGAAGTTGCACACTTGGCTTTTGGGCCATCATGCATTGAAATGCGTGATAGATGGCCTGAGGGTCGAGGGCCACACTCCATTGAGTCCATTACATGATAGGGAGTGTGTCCATGCATACATTTGCCTGAAAATTCCATGCCATACACTGCTTGCCCTCTACTGCTGTCAATTGCAGGTTCTACAGGAAGTTTTGGCCGGTCGGCTAAATATAGTGCCGGCCGGCCATCAATTTTTGGCCGGTAGACAAAAATGTGGCCGGTGGTGTTTTGTACTTGGCCGGTGGTATTCCTCAATATCCATAGAGCATATTTTTGGACTTTGGCAGTTCTCAGAGGGGCAGGGCAGTGTAAACAGAGGCAACAATGCTATGGCAGCGAGTTTCTAGACGAGACGAGTCAAGCATGCATCATTTACGCATCACGAGGCAAGGCTATGGCCACCTTCTTTCTGCATTTAATTTGTTGATTAAATTAAAAGTTCTGTAATATTTAATTTAGTATTATTTATTCGGACTGTAATATTTATTCGGACACTCCGAGTGAGGGCATATGTGTAATAAGCATGCGTGAGTGTGTGTATGTCTTCCAACCCCACGTCTTTCTTCCTTTTTATTTACTAACTTTCGATGGTCAGTTTAGGGCATATTCAAATTAGCACACAGTATGATAGCATGTTTACATTCATTCATCCGTTTTGCATGCACCGAGCTCGGCGCATCATTTTAACTGCATCTGTATTTCAATTCCAAAATTGAATACGTGTTTGTTATAGCATTTCACATGTCATCGTAGATTAGCCGAGCCTATCTTAGTTGCATTCTGCATGTGTTGCATTAGCCATCTTAACATGAACTAGGATCATGCACTTGATTACTAACTAGCTTCTGTTTTGGCTTGGAGTACTAGGTAAGCTTTTATGCTTTAGCATACCGCATGCGTGTGAGTGTTGCCATAATAGCATGATTACCATGAGGCTAACTGCTTATGTGATATAACTGCTTGAATGCCTGTGGATGGAGGTCAAATTACCTAAATTGGAATAAATGCATTAAAACTGAGAGTTTTAAGCCCACTAGATAGTGGCAAAGCCATCTTTTCCAAAGCCCACTCGAGGGTGGCAAAACTTGCATTTTAGCCTACTTGCGAGTAGCAAACCGTTTTCAAAACAAACATGAAATGTTTTGTTCCAATGTAGGCGATTTGGTCTATACTTGTTTGCTGTGCGCATAACATAGTAAATCTAGACTAATAACCGGAATAGAAACACATAATGTTTTCAAAATTGGATATCATAGTTAGTAGAGGCCGGTCTTTGGGCCGGGCGAGAGGGGGTGCTCATAGCTGACCTTCCCTAATCGTACCTAAGTTCCCGAGCCGAGGTAACTTTGGTGATGACGGACACGTGGCCTTTGGTACCGAGTCAGGGTTTCCTAAATTTCCCCATTTAAAAAATATTTAGGTGGCGACTCAGATCCGCAAAGCGATCCATGTTTGGCACTTCTTTCAAAATCTGTTTTCAAAACGATTTTCGGATTTGGACTCTTTGGTTGATTAAGAATCGTGACAATTTGAGTCCGAAGTAGTAGACCCACAAATGAGCAGAGCGGGGTTTATCCCGGGCGTCGGGGACGTCTGATTCTGGCGACTTCTGGGAATTTATAGAGCTTGACTCGAACTCGTGATATCCTGTTTTGATTTCATTTATGTGTCTCTTTGCATTGCATGTGCATTGGTTCGCCTAGGACACCGTGTTTGCATCTGCCATTCCTGAACGGTTTGCCGGAGGCTTGACTTTGTCAAAGCATGCCATAAGGCTGACCGGTTGTGGGCTCTGACAGTATGGGAACACAAACGCCAGTTTTACCGAGGCACCCTTTTCGACCATTCGACCTAGTGCATATCAAAATCCATAGTGACTATTCCAAACTAGGACAGGTTGCTTACCCGATGTTAGGTAGTTTGAAACCGCTGCGTGCGTAGTGAAACCCTAGCTCCTGACAAAATAGGACAGGGAAACCCTACCCCAATATAGGGGTGTTTTGGCTCTCTTTTACATGTTATGTGCTTTTAGAGTGTATCTCTACAGGGAATGCATGTATCAGTTTGCAAGTTTGGGTATCAGGTCTGCGGGCATCAGTATTTGGGGAATTAGTTTTACTGGCGTGTCGGTTTGGGGCGATTATTTGGGGAACGATGATCGATATTGAGTCTGTCGTTCCGCTATGCTCATATCCGTTCCAGTAAAATTGAGCTGAGATGCTGTCTGTTTTCTCTTTTGCTAGGTAGTCCTAGAACTATAACTTCAGAAGGCTCCACTGTCCCCCGGGTACATTGGACTTGTGCTGATAGACTTTGTCGGGTCAGAGATTCAGTTCAAGGGCAATCAGTGTTCCTTCACCAGAGACAGGGTAAAAGGGCCAATCAGGCACAGATCATCCATTCAACAGTCTTCAGATCAGCGGTCATTATCCATCTCACCTGTACGCAGTTGGGTTGAGATATCTGTTTTTTTACCTCGGGGAGATATACCGGTTGCTCAGTTAGATCAGGATAATATGTCAGGTCTAGAAGAGATGGTGCGCCAACTCCAGGATAGTATGAAAGCCATGCAAAGAAGACGCCGTCAGCAATGCCAAGCAACAGGCCGTGGTCATAGCCCAACAGGCAGAGACAATTGCCAGGCTAGAGCAGGAAACTGGAGTATCTACTTCACACCAAGCTCCTCCCCCACCAAGATTCCCAATACCCGGGGAGATGGCGAATGTTCAGAATGTCCAGAGGATCTGAGACATCCCAGCGGGACGGCCCGCTTAGGTTATACCCCAGCTATCCAAGACACCCATCAACCTACCGGACTCCCCCTTTGAGTTCAAGGTGGACCCCACAGCACTATAGGTGAGTAAATTGGAAAAACTAATCAAGAAGTCTCAAGGAGCTCAATCCGTTCCGGACATAGAGGATGGTTATACCGACTTAGTGGTGACATTACCAGATCGGTTCAAAATGCCACATATCGATCGATTCGATGGCTCTGGAGACCCAATGGTGCACCTCCACCTGTTTTTTGATATCCTGAGACCAATGGGTTTGACCACAGCCCAGAAACTATCACTATTCGGTCGAACCATGTCTGGGATAGCTGCAATCTGTTATGCGAAATTGGAGAACTCTGTGAAACAGAATTGGGAAGAGATGGCTGAGGCCTTCAGTGATCAATACTCCTACAACACACAGATTGAGGTCACAACTCGTGATCTTGAAGTCACCCACCAAGAGCCAAAAGAGGGTTTTTCAGAGTTTGTGGCGAGATGGAGAGCAAAGGCCTCAATGATGACTACAAGGCCTTCCGACAAAGATCAGATTCGGATGGTTGTGCGCAACCTCCAACCCAAGCTTATGCAAAAGATGATTGTGCTCCCCTTTCCCACCTTTTTAGACTTACATGAGATGGGAGTACAGATCGAGGATGCTATGAAGCAGGGCCTCATTGACCAGGAAAAGGAACAGGCCAGGAGGGCGTTTACCCGCAGTTCGAATGCGACCACCAGCGGTGACGCAGCTGCTAGGACTTCAGACCTGGGCTTGGTCGCCACCACTACACCAAGAGCAGCCACCCTCTTTGTTGGTGCATCCACTTCAAACCCCCGAACTTCAGACTATCTACCCCGAGGCAAGAGGGTTTTCACCCCACTCTTGATGCCTTTGTCTAAAGCTCTAGGGGTCCTACTCAGGAAAGGACATCTGAAACCGTTAGAGCAACGGCCTCTACTCGATCCTCTCCCTGCAAAGCATGATCCGACTAAGTACAGTGCATTTTATCAACAAATTGGTCATGACACCGACAGTTGCGTCCGTCTTTGCCACGAGATACAAAATTTGATTGACAACGGGGTCATCCCCGCACCAGGTCCTACAAAGTCTATCGACACTTGATCAGAGAACTTGTGGGGGATAATGTGATGTGATTAGGGGATGAACCACCTATAGGCGTCGTTCAGTTTATTTCAGATGTGGTGTATGGCACGCACTGTTTTGAGCATTTGCGAATGCTGGGTTTTGTACTTTCTAACTCGGGTATTGAGTCGGTTTTGTTATGTCGTTTAGAGTCTGTCCCGTTGTGTTGAGTCAGTCTTTTCATACTGAGTCAATCGGGTCTGTCTTGTTGTATCGAGTCAGTCCTATTTTGTTAGAGTCGTGTAATTTCGGGGATGTTACCTCAAACATCACTTGCTTATTTTGTGTTTGTCTTTTCGTTTTCTTTTGAGTCTATTTCTGCCTTGGAGCCAATAATGCCAACAGATTTGAATGAACAACAGTGGTTTTTCATGCTTTTGTTTTTGCTTCTGCCGTGTGCCAGTTGTGCCAAAAATTCTACATGAGATGGCAGTATTTGACTAGAAGCTATGTCTTTTCTGTGCCTTAAATTCGTTGTATCGACCTAAGTTTTCCAAAACTTTTTTCAAAACATTGTGATAAAAAACGAAGAGGAAGGAATTCCTCGGGTTTTCAAAAATTTGATCAATTAAGAGAAAGAGAGGCATGCTAAGCCCTTAATGATTGAGATCATGCTTGTTAATGTGAGTACCGGGAAGGATCCTGGCTTGATCCAGATTGGCTCCACACTGCCTTCAGCACGAGCGATTAGTCGCTTTCTTAAAAGATTTCAAAAAATATTTTGCGCAACCCTGCGAAGACCTGTGTGGAATCGCTCTTGAGATTGTGCAGCTTAGGATCGCTCTCAGCCTCGAGACTCGATCCCTTGCTTTCAAAACCTTGGACCTTACTTCAGAGTGTTCAACGGTCAACTACAATGTGAGGCCTGCGTGGCCAGATTCAGAGCAGCCCTCGAACAAGAGGCAAGAAAGTCAGATCAAGAAGATCAGATGTCATCAAAAGAAGCTAGCAAAGCTAGATCAGAAGCACCCCTCAAACTAGGGGCAAAAGAATTTCAAAAGTGCTCGAAGAGTTAAAGATGAAGATTGGCAAGAATGCCAAATCCCAGAAGGGAAGAAAGGAGAAAGCATTGCTGAAGAACAACTGAGTCCTATCCACAACACTAGGGGCAAATTCAGCCCCCTATTAGATGAACTCCTGCATCGTCAGCGAACAGCAGCCATTCTCTTAGATTCAGATGACTTCAGGATCTCAAAACCATTTGACATGGACCAAGCTACACTTTTACCACTTGAGAGGCTCGCTGGGTCGAAAACCCGGAAGGGCGACCCAGACAAAAGTTAGAGCAAGAAAAAGAACAAAAAAAAGAAAAATGCAAAGAATGAAAAAAGAAAAGAAAAAAAATGATGATGAAAAAATTGAAAAGAAAAGAAAAAAAAGAACAAAAGAACAAAAAGAAATGAAAGGAAAAGAAGAACAAAGCTCGCAAGGTTGAAAACCCAGAAAGGGCGACCTTGGCAAAAGTTAGAGCGCAAAAGGAGAGGTCAATACCCGAGTGTACCTTACCCCGAACTACGTAAGGCTTGATTTCCATGTTTGGGATACGTAGGCAACTTCACTTCGAAGTCCAGCCACAAAGACCTCCAAATCAAGTGTGTCCATGTATTGGTTTTGATGATCCTCGCCTTCTCTGTATCCGAGAGTTCGGTTGTGATCATTACCATAAAGACTATCTACAATACGCTGCGGTGCCATTCAAGCAAGGGGCAACTTTCCGTTGCCATGCGGTATCCTTCAGACAAGGGGCAATTTTCCATTGTTATGGATTCGATGATGCGCATCTCGAGGGTAGGTTCCGTGCTCGTTGAGCAGTGGCCGTTTGCAAAAATAGTTTTTGAGAATTTTTATTGAGGTTGACTATTCTCTCGAAAATCACTTCATTTTTCCAAAATTGGACCATTTCTTGAACCTAAAAAAGGAAAATTTTCAGTGCTTACAACCTGACTTGCATGATTTCAAATAAAAAATTGAACGAGCGTGTTAATCTAACTCTCATATTGGTCAAAATTGTTTTAGTAGAAAAACCAAAACAAAAAATGGTCAAAATGAAAAACTAGGGGCACAGCTGAGTCAGGTGTTTTGTCTTTTCTCCTTTGTCAAAATACTTGCCAGAAAGGGCACCATACTTACCAAGAAGGACACTCTACCTGCCAGAAAAGGGCACCACTGAAGCTAACCGTAAAAGGGCTGAAAGCTCTACCACCCTCCAAGCAGCGAGGTATCGAGCCAAGTCTGGCTCTGAATGGAATGGGGCAAGATATTCCACTCCATCATCTGGACAAATCTAACCATGTCCAAACTCCCCAGCAGAGCATCGTCAACCGATGTTAGCTGCAGATTTGCTACACACCCAATTGTAGCGTAGCCCCTCTGTGGAAGAAACTCACTATTGTGAACAAGAAGAAGAATCTAGCGGAATGCTAGAGGCAAGAGCCCACAACTTTCTGTTTATCCATGAACCACCCAGGGGAGGGATTTAAAATGAGAGATTGAAGAATAGAGAGATGTGCGCTGAGAGAAAAAGTGAGGAAAAGGGCTTTTTCAGAAAAAAAAAAAAAAAGAGCTTGAGGGCCGAGTGATGTCAGAATCACAAATGAGAAAAGGGTGGGAAATAATACCCAGAGAAACTGGCTTCTCGTGCACTGAGAGGTCTCTCGTCTTTGTAACACGTCTGTGTGTCGTGTCTTTTGTTTTGTTTTTCTCAATTCTTGCTTTGAGTCGTTCCGAGCGTGTCTCAATGTGTTTAGGTTGTTTACCTTTTGTTTTTCGTTGTTAGATCGTCTTTGCTGTGTTCAGTCGTAGGCTCAATACCCGGTCGAGAACTCATTTTCTCAATTTCAAAAATGATTTCTTGTGTGCTCAGAGTGCTATGCCATTCTCCACATTTGTGTAAAAAAAAAATAAGAATTTGTTCTTTCGAAAACTGCAGGGTCCACCCCCGATAAGTGTGAACAGTAAAACAAGGACCTATATGAAGCTATGTGGGTTCCAGGCTGCAAAGCAAAAGAAAATAGGGAAAATTGAAGCATCTGAGTGTGTTTCACCTTCAGTGAATTCTGAGATTGTATTCCGGATGTACCTCTTCAGACCTTGTCAGTGTTCCGAAGAATGAGCATGCCTCTATTCCAAGTGTAAGCCTGCTTCAAGTCAGAATGGCAATTAAAGCAGCAACAGATGTTATCTCTCTCTAATATGAACAGGGTGTGCCCGTTTTTGAGCTGAATATATTGTGACCCCTCCGAGAGATAAATCGGAGGTTGTGTTTGAATTGGTCTTGTTAAGGCTTGTATTCCCTTATTCGGCATTTTGTTTCAAATATGCGTTGTCAAGCACATTCCAATTGCATTGTTATGCACCCACTTCACTAGCATTGTTATGTTCATTCGTTGCATTGAGTATGCACATCTATCTAGCATTGTTATGCTCATTACTTGCATTGTTATGCACCTTGTCACTTGTAATTGTCATTCTTTCTCCTCGCGCGTGCGACGGGTTAGACCTCCTCTGGTTTAGAGCATTTGGAATACGTTCCAATGCTTATACCTTTCTGAAACACCAGGATATGTCCCCATGTTTCTCTTTCCTTGCGGAACACCGGGATACGTTTCCATGTTTCTCTTTCCTTGCGGAACACCGGGATACGTCCCTATGTTTTACATTCCTTGCTAACCACTGGGATACGTCCCTAACCTTTGGGATATGTCCCTAAACACTGGGATACGTCCCTAAACATCGGGATACGACCCTAACCACTGGGGTGCGTCCCTAACCTCTGGGATACGTCCCTAAACATCGGGATATGTCCCTAAACACTGGGATACGTCCCTATGTTTTCCCCCTCTTTGGTTAAGAGCATTCGGAATATGTTCCGGTGCTTATACCGTCCCTAAACACCGGGATACGTCCCTACGTTTCTCTCTCTTTGCGGAACACCGGGATACGTCCCTATGTTTCTCTTTCCTTCTGAAACACCGGGATACGTCCCGACGTTTCTCTTTTTTTTTTGAAACACCGGGATACGTCCCTATGTTTCTCTCTCTTTTCGAAACACCGGGATACGTCCCTATGTTTCTCTCTCTTTTCGAAACATCGGGATACGTCCCTACGTTTCTCCTTTCCTTTCCGAAACACCGGGATATGTCCCTAAGTTTCTCTTGCCTTTCCGAAACACTGGGATACGTCCCTATGTGTCCCCTTCCTTTCTAACCTTTGGGATACATCCCTAACCTCTGGGGTATGTCCCTAATCTCTGGGATACGTCTTTAAACGTCGGGATATGTCCCTAAACACCGGGATACGTCCCTATGTTTCTCTCTCCTTGGTTAAGAGTATTTGGAATACGTTCCAATGCTTATACCTTTCTGAAACACCGGGATACGTCCCTACGTTTCTCTTCATTCTGAAACACTGGGATACGTCCCTACATTTCTATTTCTTTTTGAAACACTGGGATACGTCCCTACGTTTCTCTTCCTTCCGAAACACTGGGATACGTCCCTACGTTTTTTTTTCTTTTTGAAACACCGGGATATGTCCCTACGTTTCTCTTTCTTCCGAAACACTGGGATACGTCCCTACGTCTCTATTTCTTTTCGAAACACCGGGATACGTCCCTATGTTTCTCTTTCCTTCCTAAACACTGGGATACGTCCCTTTGTTTCTTTGCATGATCATAAGTTATGTTCGGCTTATTGCATTGTCAGTTGCATTTTGCCCCTGCCTGCGGGCACATCTCTTTGATTATATTGCCAGTTTGTCCAAGTCTTCGGTCTTGTCAAAAATGGGTCGTCTCTGGGCTTTGACACTCACTCCCGTCATTGTTATGACTCACGAGTTCTCAAAAGAGGGGCAATCAGAGACACCCCATTTTTGACCGCCCTTAAGACTTGGGCGTTACTGATGGTTTACTTGGTGGAGAAAGGTGTGCAGGGCAAAGGTTCAATTTCTTCGGCAATGAGAGGGTCAAATCTCAACTTCACACCCCATTTTGGACCAAAGCTATTTTGAATGGTTTTTAGACCTTAAAACCATCTCTTTCAAAACTTTTTTGAAATAAAGTTCCTACGATGTTCCGACGCTCGCATTTCGGTAAATGTTGCCCTTTTCGATAAACCGAGCAAGGACAAAGTGGAGATAAATGAAAGAGAGATGAAATCTTTGAAAAATCTTTCAAAACACTTTTCTTAGGGGTTTGAAGTTGAAGAAAAGAGGAGAAGAGGGGAGAAACCAAGTTGGAAAAGAGGATAGGCAAGAATCGCTAAGAGAGGGACGAGCAGTCCTCGCTAAATCAAGCTTATCTGTCTATACACTTGGATTTAAGCTATGAGGCCACCACCGTTGGAAAGAATACTTCCGGGGCTTCATTTTTCATTCAAGAATCCCTTAAATCCGAGTCCGAAGGGCGGAGATATGATTGGTTGAAGTTGGGCATCATCCCGGTTGGATCAAAACTGAGCATCCTTCACCAAAACAAGCATAACGTTTTTCACAGTTGGAATTTTGATGCAAGGCTGGTGCCATTGGAAAGCTTACTTCCAGGGCTTCAATTTTGACACAAGAATGACCTGAAAAGGAGTTCATATGAAGAAGTTATGCCCGTTTAAAGTTGGACTTGCAGAGTAGATTTTTCTTGCCGACCGGCCAAAACAAATGGCCGACTGACCAAATAAATGGCCGACCGGCCAGAAAAGATGGCCGACCAACCAAGTTTGCTGGCCGACGACCTTTCTGAGTATTCTACAGATTGAATGGATGCCAGCTGTGCCAGCTGGAATGCACAGACTCTACTCCACATGCACGTGTGTGGCTGTTTTGCACCCTTTGCACCCTTTTTGACCCTCTTTTTGCACCCTTTGCTCAAAGCTTCTTGAGGAAGCTTTGACCCCTTGTCTTGGCTTCCTCAAGAAGCTTGCACCTTTGCATTAGCTTCTCTTAGAAGCTTGGTTCCTTTGACCCTTTTGTATAGCTTCTTTGAGAAGCTTTACACCATTTCCATTGTCTATATAAGGAAGCCTCCTCCTCCATTGTTTTGGTTCAGCAAAAACCAGACCTAGGGCATATATATCTGATATATATACACCCTCTCTCTCTATATCTCTCTCTCTCTACATTAGTGTGTTAGAGGGTTCAAAAGGGGCTTGTTCTTGGCCTATTGCACCACACCTCATAGCCATACACCACCACCATTGGACTAAAGTTCTTGGGAGGGTTTCTTGAGCTCTAAAAGCTGGTTTTTGGCCCCTGAAATTGCTGATCTCGAAGTCGCTCTTCAAGGGTAAGTTTCTTGCCCTTTTTATCACTTTCTTGTACCTCATTTTAGCCTATCTTTCTTGCTGATTTGAGCTTGGTGTATAACATAAAAAAGTTCTATTTTTTTGTGTTTAAGATACTTCATTAAGACCACTTTGGTGTTTGGGGTTGTTTGACCCCTCTTAGGCCTTGTTTGGCCTCATTTTTGTGCATTTTTTGTGAGCTTTGGGACCACCCTGTATTGGCCCTCTCACCACTGAAATCTATAGGGATTTCAGTGGTGGGGGTGGTGTTTTGAGGTCGTGAGAAGGAGAAGGCCATCCCCTCTCCTTGTTGTCTTGTTTGCTTGCATTTAGGGCATATTCAAATTAGCATACAGTATGATAGCATGTTTGCATTCATTCATCCGTTTTGCATGCACCGGGCTCGGCGCATCATTCTAACTGCATCTGTATTTCAATTCCAAAATTGAATACGTGTTAGTTGTAGCATTTCACATGTCATCGTAGATTAGCCGAGCCTATCTTAGTTGCATTCTGCATGTGTTGCATTAGCCATCTTAACGTGAACTAGGATCATGCACTTGATTACTAACTAGTTTCTGTTTTGGCATGGAGTACTAGGTAAACTTTTATGCTTTAGCATACCGCATGCGTGTGAGTGTTGCCATAATAGCATGATTACCATGAGGCTAGCTGCTTATGTGATATAACTGCTTGAATGCCTGTGGATGGAGGTCAAATTACCTAAATTGGAATAAATGCATTAAAACTGAGAGTTTTAAGCCCACTAGATAGTGGCAAAGCCATCTTTTCCAAAGCCCACTCGAGGGTGGCAAAACCTGCATTTTAGCCTACTTGTGAGTAACAAACCGTTTTCCAAACAAACATAAAATGTTTTGTTCCAATGTAGGCGATTTGGTCTATACTTGTTTGCTGTGCGGATAACATAGTAAATCTAGGCTAATAACCGGAATAGGAACACATAACATTTTCAAAATTGGATATCATGGTTAGTAGAGCCGGTCTTCGGACCGGGCAAGAGGGGGTGCTCATAGCTGACCTTCCCCAATCGTACCCAAGTTCCCGAGCCGAGGTAACTTTGGTGATGACGGACACGTGGCCTTTGGCACCGAGTCAGGGTTTCCTAAATTCTCCCATTTAAAAAATATTTAGGTGGCGACTCTGTATCTGGCAAAGCAGTCCATGTTTGGCACTTCTTTCAAAAATCTGTTTTCTCAAAACGATTTGTCGGATTTGGACTCTTTGGTTCAGATTAAGAACCGTGACAATTTGAGTCCGAACTGTAGTAGACCCACAAATGAATAGAATGGGGGTTCATCCCCCCGGGGCGTTCGGGGACGTCTACATACGCCTGTCATTCATGATCATAATCCTTTTGAGCGTTTACATGGCACTCGTCCCCTTTACACCAATCTTAAAGTCTTTGGTTCTGCATGTTTTGTTATTCTCCAACTTCATGAACACAACAAACTTGAACCTCGTTCTTGTCTTTGTTGCTTTTTAGGGTGTGGTATATTAAACATAAAGGGTATCGTTGTGGGGATCATATCTCCTAGTGCCTCCGTGTCTATCGTCATGTGATTTTTTGGGAACACAAAATATTTTCCTCCCTCTCCCAATTCCGCTTATCCACTTCTTCCCTCTCTCTATTTTTTACTAACCCTTTCACAGATCTGTTTTATGATGAGATTGATATAGGGCCCCTGCCTGCCCCTTTAGAGACATCCTTGATAAAACACTTGTGAAGTTTGAATGTCTGATAAAGCTTTTGTGAAAATGTTTCATGAGTTGACTTTGGAAACATGCTAGAAATAGAAAAGTCCATAAGATAAACAGATGAAAAGGTCAGTTCAGCTTTGACAACACAAGAAGCATAATAAACTTATGCATACATGTGCACGCACACCAGACATATACATGCATGGATATGTAAACGCATGAAAATATTAATACACACACACACACAAACTATGGACATGGGAAATGAGAAGAATACAACGACATGTTGGCATTTCAATTTTCAAAAATTATAACTGGAACACAACAGAGAGATAATTATAAAGAAGTGTATTTCTGTACATGGCAAAGTAATAACGAACTATTCATTTTTGCATGAAAAATAAATGTATATTTATTATATGAAAATGATAACAAATTATATTCTATTTTCTACATTTATATGTTGGAAAAGAAGAGAGAACAATGCTAATCTCTCCTTTATGAAGCCTAAGCATTATCAAATAATTTATATTCTATTTTCTACATTTATATGTTGGAAAAGAAGAGAGAACAATGCTAATCTCTCCTTTATGAAGCCTAAGCATTAACAAATAAAGACATGTGTTACCGGGTTCCAGAACCTTGCCGCGGCATGGAGGAACGGAAAATGCAGTGGGGTGCGGCGCAAAGTGAATAGTGCGTTTATGCCGAAAGCCCGGAAATTCAGCTTTTCCGAGCCATCCAAGTTGTTAATCCAAGTTGCGAGATTTTGAGCAAGAAATTCCTCCATTTGGAGTAAATCAGTGTGGAAATGAAGAAGACCACGAGGCTAAGATCTTTTGTAGAGGATAAGGTTGAGTGGAGGACACGTGTCAACATTCTGCTGATGCTGAAGATTGGTGGCCGACCGGCAGGTGATAGTGCCGACCGGCCATACTTTTGTGCCGACCGACCAAGTATTGTGCCGATGGAAATTCCTCAAGGCCGGTGGACTTTCTGTCGGGCCGATGGCTCTCCCCTGTGTTTTCTAAGCTGTTTATGCTGAATATTGGGGAATTCCACCACTTCCAGCACTCTCCGGTGATTTGGTTCCCGCCGAGTCGCGCGTATTTGTTTATCGAGTTGTTGTAAATTTGCTTATCGAGTTGTATGTCACTCCCTTTAAGTCTTTGCTATGTCTATCAAGTTGTGCTTGCACTTGGCTAGTCTGTCGAGTCTTTGATTTGCTTATCGAGTTGTAAGTCGGTTCACTACCTGGTTATTACGACGCGATGCTTTGTTTTCAAGAAAACAGTTTCAATTTCATTCACATTGTTATGTGATGCCTTGCGATCACGGTGCACACAAGTGCAACATCTTTTCAAGCAAATAATTTGTCCGTTTTATCTCCGTCATGTGTTTTTGTAAAAACCCGCAATTTCAAAAGAATATAAAACCTGCCTGAGGCAGTGCAATGTGCTTAAACAACTAATGAAAAGGAATGTAAAGTAGGAGACAGCGGGGTAACAAAATACCGGATTGGATACCGAAAACCTCCCCTTGCAATCAGAGTATCTTTCATGCCCTTGTCCGGGTTGATTACGAGGTCTGGCACCTTCGTCACTTAAGAACAGTGCGGGGAAGTGCACTTCTGGAATGTTAATGGATCTTTGAGTTGATTTCAAGCCATGACTTTTGTGAGCAATGCTCGGAACATGCGAAGGATGTCCCTTCTCGTATCCTTTTATATCTTGTGAATTTCAAAAAAAAATTGTTTCAATTATACTGTGTTGCAATACGTTGCATTTCAACATCATGCTTTACCATGTTCAATTTCAAGTTCCTTCTATTATACACATTGCATTGTATGCGTGCATTGCTTTACTGATATGTGTTCAATTTTCTCTATACACATTGCATTGTATGCGTGCTTTGCTTTACTGATATGTGTTCAAGTTCCTTTATACACATTGCATTGTATGCGTGCATTGCTTTACTGATATGTGTTCAATTTCCTTTATACACATTGCATTGTATGCGTGCATTGCTTTACTGATATGTGTTCAATTTCCTTTATACACATTGCATTGTATGCGTGCATTGCTTTACTGATATGTGTTCAATTTTCTTTATACACATTGCATTGTATGCGTGCTTTGCTTTACTTACATGTGTTCAAGTTCCTTCTATTATACACATTGCATTGTATGCGTGCTTTGCTTTACTGATATGTGTTCAAGTTTCTATTATACACATTGCATTGTATGCGTGCTTTGCTTTACTGATATGTGTTCAAGTTCCTTTATACACATTGCTTACATGCGTGTACTGCTTTATTCACATGTGTTCAAATTATAACTGCCTATACACATTGTTTGCATAGACTGCATGCTTTACTTACATGTGTCTGTACCTTCACAGCATTGTTAGGCACCCCTCTCGATTTGCGCCGTCGCGCACTTTCGATTACATGATATACATGTCACTAACAATATTGTACCTGTTAAGTTTACTTTCTTTTCAGGCACGATATTGTATGTACGGCTCATTTGAGGCTGGCACGACCGGACGAGACGCACAGGTATTGTATCCTCCGCGTGAGACGTTTTGAGAATTGCATAATTCTCTTACATCCTTTCTGCATCGTAGTGTAGATTGGCATATTCTGGCTTATAACTGTTGCATGTGTGCTTCATTACAGCTTTCTTTGCATGATCATAAGTTATGCCCGGCTTCTTGCATTTTCAGTTGCATTTTGCCCCTGCCTTCGGGCGCATACCTTGTTTTGTCTTGCATGTTTGTCCAAGTCTTCGGCCTTGTCAAAATTGGGTCATCTCTGGGCTTTGACATTCACTCCCGTCATTGTTATGACTTTCGAGTTACATCAAGAGGGCAACTGTAGACACCCCATTTTTGACCGTCCTCAAGACTTGGACGTCACCGTTGGAACACTCGGTGATTATCCATGTTTGTGTTTGTTTGGAGTTCTCGGAGTTCTCGGCTCGCGCGCCTTGCCTCAGGACCTCCGAACTCGACCGTTTGTGTTTGGCTTTGCACCAAACACTTGTGTTTCGCCTTGGGAGGGCAGGGAATGCCTTTTGAGGCATCCCTACACACCACCGGCTGGGGCTGGAGGCCATCGACTGGCTGGTTTGTCCATCGGCACTTTATTGTGCCGACCGGCACTATTTTGTGCCGACCGGCACTAAATTTTGCCATTTGGTACTCTTTGCCGGCCGGGCACTGTGCACTTGCTTTTTGAGATATTTTCTCACAGCTGTAAAGTGTTTTGCTCCCCTCCATACACGTGTATGGAGGGATGAGCCCTTGGCTTGCTTAGTGGCTAAGCATTCCTTGCCTATAAGAGGAGAGCTCTTCCTCTTGGCTCAAGGGTTAGCCTTTTGAGAGCCAAAACCAGAGCATTATACATATATCTCTGATATACATCCATATATATCTATACCTCCCTCTCTCTCCTCTTGTGTGTGTGTTTTTAGGCCAAAAAGTGTAGTTTTACCTCATTTTTGCTCCTTTACACACATTACCTAAGCTCGAGATTGAGAGACTTAGGAGGTTGTTTGTGTTGGTTTTGGACTGGTTTTGAGCATTAGAGAGTGGCTGCAACCTCTGTTTTTCAAGGGATCATCAAGGGTAAGAATCTTGCTTTATATTCCCCATTCTTGCAACCTTTTTCTACCCTCTTTACTTTGTGTTTTTGAGTTTGTGTTTAAGATTAAAAAAAAAGGCTTGTTTTTACTTGTTCTTGAACCTTCATTAAGGTCCCTTTTTGGTTTGAGCAAAGATCCATCCTATTAGGCCTTATATGGCCACTTTTGGTGCCTTTGCTTAAGCCCTCTTTGCTTGGTGTTCTTTGGCCTTCTCACCTCTGAAAACCAGTGGGTTTTCAGTGGTGAGAATGATTTTTTTGAGTCTCATATAGGGGAGGGACACCCCTCTCCCCTTGGACCTTTACTTGCCTTTGTTTTGGGCTCGTAGCATAGCATGCATGAATGTTTGTATTTGCCTTCATTTTAGAACTTTTTAGGGTGTTTTAGGTCACATCTAACCTCTGTTTTTGGTCGGATTGATGGCCCTTAGAATGTATCTTGTGCTTGCTTTGAAATGCCCTTTTATGCTTAGAGACATGCCATGCTTTTTAAGCTTTGACTCTTGCATGTTTTAGCTTGGTTTCATGGAGGTTTTAGCATCTCTTTGCCATGTGAAGGGTTGTGAGCCACTGTTTTGGCCATGTTTGGCATGCTTAGTATGGTTGTTTTGCCTATTGGCTTGTAAACTTTGCTTGTATGGAACTCTAACATGTTTAGCTTGCATCATCCTCATGATTTGGCATCATTGTAGGTAGTATTTCAGTCCCCATTCCATGTCCAAATACCTTCGTTTTATCATCCTATCCATGTTTTGACTTGTTGGTCTTTTATGTCTTCAAGAGAGCATTGTGCATGCTTCCATGTTTAATGCATTTTGGGGGTGCCATGAGGGGATTTTGGTGCCATTTGCATGATAAAACCTGTTTTGGTTGCCTAACATGTGCCATGTTTGGTCTTGTTAAGTGGTGGTTCAATGCCCCACTTTGTGCCTTAGCCTTAAGCCTTATGGCTTGCATGCTTGTGTAGCATCTTGCTCTTGTTTTGAGGCATGTTTTGCCACTGTTTTAGGGGAGTTTGAGGGATGCCCTCTATGGCTTAAGTCCATTATTGCATGCTTGTATCTCGGTTGTTGCATGTTTGATTAATGAGGCCTTGAGTGTATGCTAGTTCCATGCTTAATTGGTCCATGTTGCATGACATTTGCACCTTGCATACTTTAGCTCTTTGCATGCTTAACATGATAGGTTGCATTGCATTTGAGCCATGTTGCATACCTGCATTTCATGGTTTGGCTTGGGGATTGTCAAGCCAAGCATGAGGATCGAGAGGAGTTCACACTTTGAGTGGTGAAACTTGTCTCCATCCTCAAGTCACCAAGACCTTTGACTAACACATGATAAGGTTTTGGATTTCATCTTTTGTGTTGCATGCATTTCAATTAAAACATGCAATTTTGGTTCCTTAGGTTATCATGCATCAAATGCATCATTGATGGCCCTAGAACCAAGAGTCATGCCTCCTTGAGTCCCCAAGCATGATAGGAGGCCACGGCCATGCTTACATATGCCCAAAAACCATGCCTTGCACTGCTGTTTTTGCTACTGCTGTCAAACTGTCCTCTGTAGGAACTTTCTGCCGACCGGCAGTATAATGTGCCGATCGGCACTTTGTTTATGTCGATAGCCACCACAAGAAGCCGATGGCCAATCCAAGAAGCCGATGAGCTCTTCCCCCAGCCGGTGGGGTATTCCAGATCATTTGGGAGGTATTCTGAAACTTTGGGAATTTTTGGAGAGGCAGGGCAGTGAAAACAGAACCAGCAGTGGCACGGTACGGGTTTTCCGGGCAAGTCGGATCGAGCATCCATCATTCACAAGATCCCAAGGCGGTGAGGCCCCCATTGCATTTATTTTGCTTTAATTTTAGTAATTAGAATTTGTAATAATTGATTCATTTATTCGTTGGATCAGATTATTCTTTTGGTCCCTCCGAGCGAGGGCAAATTTGTAATAAGTGTGCGTGAGTGGGTGTATGTCTTCCAACCCCCATTTCTTTCTAACCCTTTTATTTACCTGCTTATGGTAATGGACTAGGGCATGTTTATTTTAGCATACCTTATGCACTGCATGCGTGCATTCTTGCATTTGTTTACATACATCGGGCTCGGCACATCATGCAAACTGCATCGTACTTTCAATTCCAAATTGAATACGTGATAGTTGTTGCATCTCATGTGCCATGTTTAGGGTTAGCCGAGCCTGTTTAGATTACAATCCTGTATGTGTCACATTAGCCACTTAACATGAACTAGGTCATGCATGTTTGCTAACTAGTTTCTTGCTTTTGGCACGGAGTACGATGTAAGTTTTTATGGCTTTAGCATATCGCATGCGTGTGAATGTTTACCATGACAGTATGCTTGCCATGCGGCTAAGTGCTTACATGATAAACTGTTTGAATGCCTGTGGGTGGAGGTTGGATTGCGTGAGTTGGAACAACTCATTGAAATCCGTATTTTAGCCTACTTGCGAGTAGCAAAATTTAACACGTTTTTCGAGACAAAACGGATATGCAATGTTTATTTCCAATTTAGACGATCTAGTCTATACTTTTGTGTTGTGCGCATCACATAGTAATTCTAGGTTAATAATCGGAATAAGAACGCATAAAGTTTTCAAAATTGGATATCACGGTTAGTAGAGGCCTTTGGGTCTTGGCGAAAAGTGCTCATAGCTGACCTTCCCCGATCGTACCCAAGCTCCCGAGCCAAGACCACTTTGGTGATGACGGACACGTGGCCTTTGGCACAGAGTCAGGGTTTCCTAGATTTCCCATTTTTAAAAAATATTTAGGTGGCGACTCTGTAATCTGGCAAAGCAGTCCATGTTTGGCACTACTTTTCAAAAAAATCCGTTTTCTCAAAAGATTTGCCGGATTTGGACTCTTTGGTTCAGATTTAGAACCGACACAAAATCGAGTCTGAACTGTAGCCGAGGCCCCCCGCGGACGTGCTACAACATAACATATATACATGCATGCATAATGAAGAAAATTTTTCTTACCAGGCTTTATCAAGCAAAGCAATGATCCCTCCAGGTTTCTACAAAAGCAATATGAATAAATAAAGTTACTTAAAGATTGATACACTGATTAATGAACTTCAATGTAGTCATTCTGATACCTAAATTATAAGTACGTAAACATGAATCCTTATATGGCAATCAGCTATTGTAAGGATTTGTACTATAGCTTGCAAAGAAGAGTTGACTCAAGACTTCATGGTGTTAATTCTCTGAGAAAATGTCTACCTCGAGATAGTATCCATATGATAAAAACCTCAAACAAAGAATACATAATATAACTATATCAGCAAAAGGCACTCTGTCGGGCATATATCATAAAGTCATATACGATTATTTTGCTTATTGGGATTATCTATGTTAGGTCCCTGCTTGTTGCCAATTCCACGAACAAGCTCAGTTTAATAGAGATATAATTTTCCTTGGTTTTGGTCTTCCCACTCGAGTGGGGAACATTTGCGCTGGAGTGGAGTTTGCACCATCTCAGTAGTTTCGCTTGTTTGCACAAATATTGGAAGGCGTGTTTTTGCGCTCGAGTGTGAATTGCAACGCTCAAGCGGAGACCTGTTTTATCGGACACATTTCAGTGATTCTGCTTGAGCGGCAAGTCCTGTACTCGAGCGCGGTACGCAGCCCCTTTTTTCTATATATATGTATTTAAGTCTGTTTTTAGGTTTAATGCTTCCAGATCTGTTTTGGGAGCTCTAGGGTTTTCTTTTGGGGCTAGTTTGCTAGTTTTCCTTTGATGTTTGCTTGCGTATTAAAGTCACATGGTTTGATAATTCACATCAAAGGGTTGTTTGAGTGATCATGTTCGAGTGTGTTCTTCTTCGGTGGAATCCGGAGTTTCAAGCATGGAGTGTTCAAAGGTGTTCGAAGCTGTGCGCAATCGTTGAGTTGACGTGGATGTTGTAGAATCAATATTAATCTAATCAATTCTGAGATGAAGATTGCGGTAGAAGATATACAAATTGTTGAAGACAAATTGACAGAGTTTGGGTAATTTGTTTGGGTTTTTTGTATTCCTTGTTTCCTTCATAGTGGATTGATTTGTGGCATTTTGCTCGTGATTTTTTAATCACATTTGGAGGTGCTCCAATAGTGATTTTTTCTATGTAAAAATCGTTTGTGTCAATTTATTGTTTTTGAAACAATAATCTAAATCACTTTCGTACGTGCTTGATGATTTGGATTGTTAGTTTTAATTGTTTGGGAATTGGTACAATTAAATATTGATCTAATCATGAATCACTTAGGTTTTTCAATTGGTATCAGAGCAGGTCACTCTTTGTTTTTATCAAAACTATAGGAGTGTAAGTTTGTGAGATTGGTGATATGGATTCAATTCGCGAAGGTAACTCAACCCATAAACCTCCGTTACTTGATGGTACAAACTATTCTTATTAGAAAGCTATCGATGAGAAAGTTTGACACTGTGTGATCTATGGGTGGAGTGAACTTGTTGTCACCATTGATGGTGTTGATATTCCTAAACCTCTTGATAAATGGGACGCATTCAATTATCAAAATTCGAGTTGGAATAGTGAGGCTCTTAACTCTCTCTTTTACTCCATCACACCTGAAGAGTTTCGTCGTATTTGTACTTCTGAGGTAGCAAAAGAGGCTTGGGATATTCTTGAAACTATTCACGAGGGTATTACTTTTGTTAAAAGGTCAAAACTTCAACGTCTCATCTCTTCTTTTGAAACTCTTTTTATGCGTGATGATGAGACGTTTGATGATTTTTATGCTAAACTTAGTGACATCATGAATTCCTGTTTCACACTCGGTGAAAAAATTCCTGAAGTTAAGGTTGTTGGAAAAATTTTGAGGTCTTTGCCCGAGAGGTTCCAATCAAAAGTTACAGCTATTGAGGAGGCTTAGGATGTTGATACCCTTAAGCTTGATTAGTTGGTTGGAAACTTGCAGGCCTATGAAGCTCACCAGATTTCTAAGAAAAACAAAAAGATAGTGTGGCTTTTACTAGTGCTCTAGAGTCTGAATATGTTTACGAAACACTTCAAAAAAAATTTAAAGAAAAATAAGCCTAATTTCAAGGACCCTATTTCAAAAGATAAGAGTAATAAAAAACCCAAAACTTTTCCAATAAAAATTTCCCCAAAAACTGAAAAGAAGACTGTGAAGGGGCAATGTGTCAAGTGTTACGAATGTCAATGTTTAGACATCTTGCTCTTGAATGTCCATCGAAAAAGAACCGGAAGAAAATCTATACAATGACTTGGGATGATGAAAGCGGGTCATAGCAAGAACTCGAAGAAATCGAATCTAGTGAAGACGGAGATAGTACTTATATGGCATTCTGGTCTACTATCACTCAACCTCCTCTAAAGCCAGTGGAATTTTCTTGTGGTCAGAATCTGCACCATGCTCCTACCTTTGATGGGAGTAATTACTTGTTCTGGAAGATCAAAATGAGGATGTTTCTTAGAGCTCACGACCTTGAGGGCTGGCAAGCCATTGAAGAGGATGTTGAAAAGCACTGACAATCCGAGCAATCAGAGAGTTCTGACTACTATTCGTGAAACAATTTCTGATGAAGAATAGCAACGGGTTACTCATTGCACAAAAGCCAAAGATGCATGAGACATTCTGAGTCAATTTCATGAAAGAGGAGAGTCATCTCCACCACCATTTATCAACTTTCATGCCTTAGTTGCTTGACTGGATAAGGTCCAGGAGAAAGAGGAGCAAAAAGAAGATGATGAAACCTCGGAAGACAATGATGAGATTGATGGTGATGACCTA
Organism: Camellia lanceoleosa; assembly: GCA_025200525.1. NCBI lineage: Eukaryota > Viridiplantae > Streptophyta > Magnoliopsida > Ericales > Theaceae > Camellia > Camellia lanceoleosa. The sequence goes on from CM045768.1 coordinate 24,560,945, forward strand.
CAACAAGCTTATGAAAAGCTTTACGATGAATCTCTGAATTTGTCCAAGATTAATGACAAACTCACTTTCATGCTCAAAGCATGTCAAAACGAGAATATCAAGCTAAAGGGAGAGATTGAAACTATAAAAAGGGATGTCAACAAGATCTCAAATGACATGCAAGACCTTTGCGGAAAGCTTCTAGCTTGTGAAATAAAAAAGAATGAACTTCTGAGCATCTACGCCACATTTGAAGAGAAGATTGGGATCCTTGAGATGTCACAAGCCACGTTAGAAGAACTAATTGGTCAGAAAGAGGAAGAACTCAAAGTTGCGAGAGCCGTGATTGATATGTGGAACAAATAGTCAAAGACACTTGAAGGCATCATCGGGTCTCAACAAATGAGTGGCGATAAAAGTGGGATAGACTATACTGCTACAACATTACAAAAGGGACAGGTCTCTACATCACATGACCTGAAGACTCAAGCAAAGAGAAAGCTCAAGGGTGATACTTCTCTTCATCAACCCAAAGGGGGTAAGATCGACAAACTGGAGGTCAAACCTGTGTTTGTTTGTCATAATTGTGGAAGGTATGGCCACATTCATCCTTATTGTTTTGAGTTGTTTGGTAAAGTGTCTAAAAAGAATAGAAATTCTAACACTTCTTGGGTTAGGAGACAACTTTACATGTCTAGGCGGAACACCAAGATTCATGAGGGTGTTCACAACGCTAACATGCCTACCAAGACTGCCAGTCCTACTTCCACTAAGACACAAAAAATATAGGTTAGAAAGAGTGACTTAATTTGTTTTGTTGTTCACACTGCACTGAAAGCACGTGACTCACACATGTGGTATCTTAATAGTGGGTGCTCTCATCACATGTCTGGTGACAAATCCTACTTCATATCTCTTGATAAATATGAAGGAGGAATTGTTACCTTTGGAGATGGAGACACTTCTAGAGTCATTGGTAAGGGCTCTATAAGTGTCGCAAGTCTTCCTAAACTTGAAAATGTTTTCCTTGTTGATAGCCTTAAAGCTAATCTGTTGAGCATTAGTCAAATGTGTGATTCCCATCATGAAGTATTATTTTCAAAAAATAAATGTGAAATTTTGGATAAGAAGGAAAATACTGTCATGCATGGGGTTCGCACATCTGATAATTGTTATGGGATTGTTACCACTAATGATCTTACTTGTCACTCAGCCGTCATAAGTAACATTGACCTGTGGCATCAAAGATTAGGTCACATGAATTTCAAATACCTAACTAAGATTGCCAACAAAGAGCTTGTAAGAAGAGTACCTAAAATGGGTAAAAATGTGAACCATGTGTGTGGTCCGTGTCAACTTGGGAAGCAAACTCATGCTCCTCATAAAAAGGTGAATAGTTTCACAATCAAACGTCCTCTTGAATTGGTTCATATGGATCTTGTGGGACTCTCTCGCACTAAAAGCATTGGAGGTAAAAGATACATTTTTTTAACTGTTGATGATTATACTCGTTTTTCATGGGTAAATTTTAAGAGAAAAATCTGATACTTTTGATAATTTCCAAGCCTTAGTCCTTAAAATCTAAAATGAACAAGGTGTTTCTATTGGGCATATCATAAGAATCCGAACTGATCATGGTCGTGAGTTTGAAAATAGTTCGTTTTCAGATTTTTGTGATATGTATGGAATTAAGCATGAATTTTCTACACCGATTACTCCACAACAAAATAGAGTTGTTGAGAGGAAGAACAGGGTTGTTCAGGAGATGGCTAGGGTCATGCTCCTTCGTAAGAAAATTCCTCCAAAGTTTTGGGCTAAAGCCTTAAATACCGCTCTTTTATGTTGTAAATCGTGTGTATTTTAAAGCTCGACACTTTACAAACTCCATATGAATTATGGAAGGGATTGAAACCTAATGTAAAATACTTCAAAACTTTTGGGAATAAATGTTACATTTTCAAAGATAGAGAGCCCTTGGGTAAATTTGACTCCCGAAGTAATGAAGGTATTTTTTTAGGGTATTCAACCTCTAGTAGAGCTTTTCGTCTCTATAACCTGTGTACTTTGTCTTTAATAGAATCGATCAATGTGGTTATAGATGACATAGGTTCTCCTACTTCAGAGTTAAATGAGGAAGAAAATGGTGAGTCTTCAATCCTGGATACTGAACCATAAAGTCAAGGAGAAGCAGAGGACCAAGCTTAAGAAGGTGAGCCAACACCAACTTCTAAGGTAAGTCCGAGTCCAAAGAATGCACAAAGAGACACCACTTCTGATGCTCCTGTCACTACAAGTCTAGAATTCAAACCATCAGCAAAGGTGAAACTGAATCATCCGACTCAATAGGTGATTGAAAGTGTCTCAGATCGAATGAAAACCCAAAGACAAATTTAGGAAGAGGTATCTCATATGTGTTATGTTTCATTAATTGAACCTAAGAATATAAAAGAGGCCTTACTAGATGATAGTTGGGTCAATGCTATGCATGAAGATTTAGGTCAATTTGAACGTAACAAAGTTTGGACTCTCGTTCTCAGACCTAGAGACATGAATGTGATAAGTACTAAGTGGATCTTTAAAAATAAATCTGATAAGAATGGTACTGTGGTTAGAAATAAAGCTAGGTTAGTTGCTTAAGGCTATACTCAAGTAGAGGGTGTTAACTATGATGAGACGTTTGCCCCAGTTGCATGCCTCGAATCTATTCGTATTTTACTCGGTGTTGCATGCTTTCTTGGGTTCAAATTGTTCAAATGGATGTAAAAAGTGCCTTTTGAATGGGTACTTACAAGAAGAGGCTTATGTTGAGCAACCAAAAATGTCCAAACCATGTCTACAAGTTAGACAAGGCTTTGTATGGGTTGAAACAAAGCCCCTCGGGCTTGGTATGATAGACTTATTACCTTTCTTCTTGATAATGATTTTCAAAGGGGTAGTGTGGACAAGACTTTATTTGCGAAACATACTAAGTCTCATATATTTGTTACTCAGATTTATGTTGATGATATTGTGTTTGGATCCATTATTGATCATCTTGTGAAATATTTTTCGGATTGCATGACACATGAGTTTGAGATGAGCATGATGAGAAAGTTATCTTATTTCTTAGATCTTCAAATTAAACAGTCTCCTTCAGGTATGTTTGTCTCTCAGACCAAGTATGCCAAAAATCTTATGTTTCAGTTTGGTCTAGAGTCGGCCAAACATGCTCGTACTCCCATGAGCACCAGTTTTCACCTTTCCAAAGATTCATCTGGTACTGATGTAGATCTTACCCTGTATAGGAGTATGATAGGGAGTTTTCTTTACCTCACAGCTAGTCGACCTGACATTGCATTTACTGTAGGTGTCTGTGCCCATTACCAAGCCATTCCTAAAGAGTCTCATTTTCTTATGGTCATACGCATCATTAAGTATGTTAATGGGACACTAGGGTTTGGGGTTTGGGGTTTGGTTTTCTACCGACACTACAGCTGAAATCACTGGTTTTTCTGATACCGACTAGGCAGGGTGTGCTGATGTGCTGATGATCATAAGAGCACATCTGGAGGGTGTTTTTACCTTGGGAATAATTTGGTTGCCTGGCATAGCAAAAAGGAAAATGCCATCTCTCTTTTGACTATTAAAGCTGAGTACATTGCTATAGGGAGTTGTTGTGCCCAAATGTTATAGATGAAGCAAATGCTTCATGATTATGGTATAGACCAAAACACTCTCACCCTCTTCTGTGATAATACTAGTGCCATTAATATTTCTAAAAATCTAGTCCAACACTCTAGCACTAAACACATTGACATTCGTCATCATTTTGTTCGAGAGTTAGTGGAAGAGGGCCTTGTTGTTGAACATGTTCCCACTGAGCACCAAAAGGCTTATATTTTTACAAAATTCCTTGATCTTCTTAGGTTTGAGTTTCTTAGAAAGACCTTGGGTGTTGTGTTTAGTCACTAGGGTGTGACCTGTTACTAGAGTGGGTGAGAGTGATCGGCTTTATGTGTGCTTTGATGCTATAATCTCATTGTCATTGATTTTGTCATCTCTACATTTAGATTCATATAAATACCTTTCATACTGCTTGCAAGATTTCATTTTTTCTTTGTTCATAACTTATTTTGAATGCCCATGCTCATTGACTTCATGATCTTGTTCTGTACACATTCTTGAGTTAAGCTGTTGCAGGGGTTTCCACACAAGTGATCAAAGTTCTCTATGGACCTCTAACAGTGTCACTCATACATTTTCACAGGAATTGACCTATACTGGCATATCATGGGTGATGTTGTCTGATAACCCTGTCTTGTGTTAAGTTAATTAATCATGATTATGTGATTAATTTGAATTTGGGTGTTAATTGCATGATTAAATGTGATTTTGACCTTATATCTGTTTACCGTAGGAAAATCTATTCAACTTACTATTGTAAATTGAAAATTGAAGGCCTTATCGGCCATAGAAATCGAAATTGACTACGCCATTGTGATTAGCGTAATTTTTAGAGCCTATGGTGAAATTTAATTAGAAATTGATTCGGATCAAAATAATTAGATTCAGAATGATTAAATTAGAGCCTCATTACTTAGCCTTAATCAATTTGATTAGCCAAGCCTATAAATAGGCCTATATACACTCAATTCTTTCTCTTGAACTCATCTTGGCTAAAATCACATTCTAGAGAGAGAGAGAAGCTATCCTTGTGGATTTTTGCAAGGGAATTCAAGATTTAAAAGGCTAGGCCCAAGAACTAGCTAGAATTAGAAGATTTGAGCCTCTAGGTGAGTAATTAGACATGAATTCATGAGTTTGAGTTGTAATTATGTGAACTCAAAGGTAAATTGTGATCAATAACATGAATTGAGTTGAATTTGATGATTTGAAGTCATTATAAACATGCATGTAAAAGATTGCCATGAATTTTTGTAATTGAGCATGAAACATATGATCCATGTTGAATTTTGATTAAGGCTCATGCTTTTGATCATCTTTTGCATCATTTAAGTTGAGAATGGAAATTATATTCCACATGCAATCACAATTCATGAAGGTACAAGCTTTAGTTGCATGAATTTGAAGTATTAAAGATGAGTTTGGTATGAATTGTATATGCATGTAATTGATTCATGGGAATTGAGCTTCATAATATCATAAATTTAGTATTTGTGTCATGTTAGAAGATGTACAAGTGGATTATAGGCCATAATATGTAAGTTACATTAACTTGAATGCAAATTTGAAGCTCAAACAGCTTACTAGAAATTCTAGAATTTGTTGAGTTCGCTTGAGCGGGGAATGCGCTGCTCAAGCGTAAAATGTTGGCTCCCAGAAGTTTTGCAGACATTGATGTCCACTCAAGTGTGAGGAGTTGCACTCGAGCGCCCAGTCACATGTTTTGACTCTTAGCTCGAGCGTCCAAAGTCACGCTCAAACGTAAAAATGGGGCAACCAGTAAAAATGGGGTCCGCTCAAGCGGCCAAAGTTGCACTCAAGCGGAGAGCCTTGTTTTTGAAATTTTGAAAAGTGGTTTTGTGATTTGTTTTCCATTCTCTTTCATTTCTAAGCACTCTTAGGCATGCATTGAACATTATAAATGAGTTAAAAGGATAAGAAAGAAGCATAAGAGGGATGTATAAATTAAGAACAAATTGAATCGCTTGTGACCCATTATGTTTATGAAATGTGTAGAGTCAAGCACAAGGGCAAATCATCTGGAAGATCATTGTGAGTGTGGATATATGGTTTGGAAATACTCTTTGGATCCTGTAGGATGCTCTTGATCCTCAGCTAGTCACCTAAAAAAAATTGAACACTCTGATCAGGGGTGTCGGAATTAGCACTCCGACAGATAAGTCAGTGTATACTCTCTTGGTTGCTTGTGTCTCAAGTTAATCTTATTTTCTCTCACATACCTTTTCTTAGCTGGTGCTCCTCTTATTTATAGTCGTCCTTGATATTGATGGTTGGGCCCACCTTTCGACCACTGAATAATTGGTTATTCGGCTATTCTGTCCTACTTATTCGTACCTAGCCCAGCTTACAGCTGATTTTATAGCCGATCTGGTTATTCTACCTCTGTCCCTCCAGGATAGAGTCGTATAGTACATAACTTGATTTCTTTATTTAAACTAAATCGGCTTCCCTACGTAATAATATTATTCAGCTCCCACAATTGCCCCCCAAACATCTTATTAATGTCAGTTATTCGGCATGTTTGGTCTTGGACTTGGAGGGTCAAAAAATACGGCGGTTTCCCTTATTCCAATGCAAGCGTCAGAATGCCTACTCTTTTTAGGAATGATTATAATCTCCCACCCCTTCGTACGTTTCATTCATTTAACACGATTTGAAACTGTGTTGTCTCTTCGTTTGTATGCTTTTTGAATACACAAGGTTTCTCGTTGCCTGTCAGTTCACCTCCCTCGCTTCACGTCTTCTATAACTTTTTTCCGTTCTTCATTGTCCTCCTCATTTCTTGTAAGTTTTTCTCTCTCCCATTTCGACTCCCATTTCCTTGTTTGTTTTCTGTTTAGAGTGTCCACTTTATTGGCTATGATGGCGAAACATTTGAGAGCCCTTCTTTCTGCAGATCGAGTCTCTGGTTTCCGTCGCCATTTTTCCATCCCCACCGACGTCCACCTGTCACTCTTGGCAAAGAACGTAGTTGACATGGAGAGGACTGATGAGAGTATAATCAACTTCTCTCTCCTGTCAATCGCAGAGGGCGGAGTCCGTTTCCCCCTTCATCCATTTTTTAGGGTTATCCTTTGCCATTGGGGTTTAATCTCTTCTTAGCCGAACATAAATTTTTACCGAATAATAATGGGAATTATAGAACTAAACCGACGCCTTAGGCTTAACCTTGGAATCCTTGCTATTTGGCATTGTTATACCTTGGCCAAATCCTCTGGCCGGCAGGGGCGCTACTTCCTTAGGGCTAAGGACACCGACCATCATTTGGTGACTATGTTTGTTAGCTCTGGCAACCGTGTTGATGATGTCACAGTCATTGTCCGCGGCAACTGGGAATTCAACGAGGGCGAAGATCGCCTAGATCCAGTGCCCAGGTGAAGAGGCGAACTAGGTGGCCGTTTAACCCCCCACGATTTTTTTTTAAATATTTACCTGGTTCAAATTCTTCATATTTACCGTTTTATTTGTGTAGGAAACGATTTGAAAAAAGTTCTTGTCTCAGCCAACGACACTATACTTGCGCAGATCAGAACCGCACTCCAGTTCTTTGGCCGTCTGAATCTCCAAAAGTAAGGGAGGGCCGCCGACATTCTTTTGAGATACGAGCCGACTTACGCTACTTTCTTGGCCGCATATAACATTCCAATTCTGAGGGGTGAACAACACCTTACGGCGCTTATTTTTCTGAGCTTCAAGAACCTTAGGCAGATTGGTCTTGAAGCTTTAAATTCAGAGTCAGCGGACGAACAAGCAGCCGAAGAAGTCGCTGAGCAGCCGAATCAACCCTCCTTGGACAGATCCGACGGACTAGAGGAGGAGGTTGACGCGACACTAAATTTGGCTTTTGAAGAAGCTGGCCTCAATCCTCTATCCACTTCTGGCCGAGCGGACGTGTCTTTCGAAGATATTTTCACCGACTTAGGGGACCTACCCGGTTCATATATTGATAACATGGCTGGAGAATCGCTTAGTCAAATGGCCAGGTAGAAAAATGCCAAGAAGATGGGTACCCATAGGAGAGCCGAAGCCGAGCGAACTGAACCTCCACCCCCTCCACCCGACACTAGGACATAATCTCCTCCACCTGCTCCTGTTGAGGAGATGGTTCAGACTGATATGGCCGAAACAGAACCTATTGTCAATCAACAGGAGGGTCAAGTGATGGAGCATAGGAGGGAAAAATGTCCGGCTGAACACGAAGCCGATTATTCGAAAAACCTAATGGATAAACTGCCACGCATGGAAGAATCGAACCTGGTTGTGCCATTTACAATACAACCAAGGATAAAAAAATGTGTCAGTTGCTTCTGATGCATCGGCTGTAAAAGACGTCGCTGTGGCCTTGAGCTTGGCCTAACAGAGTAACCTTTAGAGCAGAGCCCGATTTGCTGTCCATCGCATTAGCCGCTCAATCAGCGATATTGGTACATGATCCTTGTTTATAATTTTACAAGGCTAAACAAAATAAATGTTTTTTTATATTAGCTAACTTACTGATTCCTTATTTCGTAGGCGGCGGGAAGGATAGCTGAGATTGGCTGTCGCCAACATAACGTTATCGAACAGATCGGCTTTCTCACAGCCGAGGTGGAAAACGAAAAGAGCAAGGCAGCAGAGGCCTCTCTCAGAGCCAAGTCTGAGGCCATGAAAGCGGTGGAAGAAAGGGTGAGGGCCGATGCTGAAGCAGATAAGGCCAAGACTGCTGACCAACTAAGATTGGCCACCGAGGAAAAAGTGAACACTAGCGAAGAAGTGCTCAAATTGGCCAACGAGACGATTGCCAAACTAGAGGCCGATTTAGAGGAGTCGAAGAGGGTGATGACGAGCACCAAATCTGAGATTTCCAAGTCATTCCAAGTTGGCAAGGATGCGGCCTTGGAGAACTATGTCGAGGAAGTGCCTAAGTTCGAGAATAGGGGGTTCAAACACCGCTGGCTCAAAGCCTTAGCTGCCACTAACATGGTATCGGAGCAGTCGATTCTATATGAGCAGATAGACATTGAGCCGTTGGAGTCTGACCTTGAAGACTGACCTAGGGTCAAAGTATATTTCATTTTGCTTTGGTATCGTGTGTATGTAGGTTTTGTTAGATTTGTAAAATTTTTGACTATTTATTTTTGTGAGAAGCTATCGTAGGGTAATTTTCATTTGTAAAGTGACTCTTGTTTATACTCAATTTATGAATGAAAATTGCCTTTGCCTTTCTGCCTAATGCATTTGCTTGTTAATCAACTAAGTAAGATGTAAAAACATGAATAGAACAAACTACTAAATTAATCCAGCGCTAAAATAACTGCATAGTATTACGACTTAGCTGAATAGATTAATGAATATGCCCTTGCCTCCAACAAATTGATAACCAGGACCGCTAAATGGCAGTTCACGAATTGGTTGGGGCATAGGAACATTTCGGCGCATAGCCCTGATATTTAGGCCGAATAGATTAATGAATCTGCCCTTGCCCCAGCAAATTGATGAATAGGACCGCTGAATAATGACAATGGGATCGGTCAGCGTAATAACATTTTGACACTTAGCCCTGATATTTAGGCCGAATAGATTAATGAATCTGCCCTTGCCCCAACAAATTGATGAATAGGACCACCGAACAACGGCAGTTCACGGCGCAAAGCATTGAAGGGAACGCTTTGGGAACGCTGCACCTGCAATGAATAAGAAGGGTGGGGGCTACGTTCGTTTATAGTCCATGTTGGTGTCCAAATTTGGTAGATCACAGGAGGGAGAAGATTAGTGGGTTTGAACTAGATGTCTAGAAGACTATTCTTCAACAGCAGAGGAGAGAATAGTACACTAGCTGACCTGGATTCAGCGATGAATCGAGGTGGCAAACTGTTGCAAATGGGAAGTAGGACGTTAGGGGAGCGCGAAAGGCACTATTCTCCACATCGTCGAAGCAAGTCACCTAGGAAGGAAAGACAACAGCGAGGGAACTCCCCTTGCTCGCGAAGTGAAACTAGTAGGGCACCACGCCCGTTGAGCTTTTCAGTCTTCGTGGGGAACAAACCGATGACAGAGGCGGATTCGATCATCTGCGATCCAAACGTGGCAGTTGAACTCGCCCGACAGATTTTTTTGTCGGAAGTCCAGCAGTCGATGGTTGGGTGACCTGATTTTGAAGTAGTTCAAGAAGGCGTCCATGGAGCGGTAAAAGGGCTTTATATGTTATATAAAATCGGCATGCGACTCCATGCCTCGCAGCGGGAGATCGAGCAAAGGGATGAGCGCATTCAGAACTTGGAGGCGTGCGTAGAGAGAGCCAAGTGAGAACTAAAATAGCCAAAAACTACCGGGCAACATTCGGCAAGTTAAGGTAACCTGATTGTAGAGGAAAGAGTGACCCAACGGCTACTAAACCAGTCCATTGCCGACCGAGATACGGCGAGCATGTTTGCTAAAGAAGCGATAAGGATGAAGGCCTACGAAGAGGGATTTTTTGACAGTCGGAAGATTGGTATAGAGAAGATGAGGGAAAAGCTGGCCGAAGAGGTCTGCCGATGCAAAAATTATGGATTCAAGCATGGGTGGACCAAGGTTTTACAGACAGCGGGCATTGATTTGGCGTCGCCTCTATATCAGAGTTATAATTTGCCTTCGCAGCTTTTGAAGCTGAGAAAACTAACGACGAGGACGGTGCCAAATAATTGATTTCTCTTCATTTTTTTTAAATTTTTTTATATGCATGTATTGAATGAAATAGATCAAAAATATGCATGACCTATTACAAATTTGGTGCGAACTATGTATTACGATCTATTGAATGAAACATCTTATTTTAAATGTCTATATTGTTTCAATTGTTGTTCGTAAATTAAGTCATGACCATCGACAACTATTAATCGTGTTTGCGGCGGCCAACTATGATGTCAACAAAGCGCTCCGATTTTGGATGTTTATTCGGTCCAAATGTGTCATTCACGAATGGGGCTCCGAATTCGAAGGCTTTTATTTTGGTCTGAATAAGAAGGCTTTTATTTTGGCTAATCGTGGTATCCACAAAGGGTGCTCCGAATCCGGAGGCTTATTCGGCCCAAACGCGTCATTCACAGATAGGGCTCCAAATTCGGAGGCTTTCATTTTGGCCAATCGTGGTATCCACGAAGGGCACTCCGAATCGGGAGGTTTATTCAGCCCAAACGTGTCATTCACGGATAGGGCTCCGAATTCGGAGGCTTTCATTTTGGCCAATCGTGGTATCCACGAAAGGCACTTCGAATCCCGAGGCTTTTTATTTACCGAACTAAATTTCGCATAGCGAAGAAATATGAGGCCTTGCATTGTAAAAGTGAAAGTTGTACACAGCGAACATTCAAAACAAGTTATCATGCCCCACAAGTTGGGTTACTGATAAAATTTACGCAAATGCATGGAATTTCAAGGACGTGGCAGACTTCTCCCAGACATGTCTTTGAGCTGGTACGCCCTTGTGCCGGCGATTGATTCAACCTGATAGGGGCCATCCCAATTGGGACCTAGTTTTCCATCAACGGGGTTTCGAGTAGCGGGAAGAACTTTCTTGAGGACCATTTCTCCGTGTATATAACGTCGCAGCTGCACGTGTTAATTATATGATTTAGCGAGCTGTTGCTGATATCGCGCCATAGATGCGAGTGCACGGTCTCGGTGTTCCTCGATTAGAGTCAGATCCAATGCTAATATCATGTCATTATAGCCCAAGTTGAAGACTTTCGTTTTAAGAGTGGGTAAGCCAATCTCCAGGGGGATAATTGCCTGGGTTCCAAAGCATAGGGCGAACGACGTTTCCCTAGTCGACCGCCTTGGTGTAGTGTGATGAGCCCATAACACACTGGAGAGCTCTTCAACCCACCTGCCTTTGGCTTTCTCCAACTATTTCTTGATGCTGTCCAAAATGGCTTTGTTGGAGGCTTCAGCTTGACCATTGCTCTTTGGATAAGCCGGGGTGGAGAAATAAGGCCGAATACCATACGTGCTACATAATTCTCAATAGACACCACAACTAAACTGGGTGCCGTTGTCTGAAATGAGTGCTCTTGGAATGTCGAATCGTGTTATGATATTTTCCATACAAAACGCCGAACTTCAGTATCTCGAATGTGTGTTAGTGCCTTCGCTTCAACCCATTTCGTGAAGTAATTTGTCGCGACAATCAAGAATCGATTGTTCCTTGGGGCTCGTGGCAATGGTCCGACGATATCAAGTCCCCATTGAGCGAACGACCAAGGACTGGTGATAGAGCTTAACTCCTTAGCAGGCAAATGAGTTAAAGGGGAAAACTTCTGGCACTGTTCACATTTCTTGACGTAACACTCGGCATCAGTTCTCATGGTCGGCCAATAATACCCTTGTGTTACAGCTCGATGGGCCAAAGAATGCCGCCAGAATAGGCACCACAACTACCTTCATGTATTTCAATCAAGAGTTCCTCGACTTTATCCGGATGAACGCATTCTAGGTATGGACCAGAAAGGGATTTTTGTAGACCTTTCATGTGGATCTAAGTAATATCGCAAGGCTTTACTTCACAGTTTGTGCATTTCTTTCTTGTCTGTCAGGAACTGTTCGGAAGATAGGAATGCAGTGATAGGGTCCATCTAACTTGGACCTGATTCTATGATATTGATCTGAATTGACTCCAAAGGGGCAATGTTCGGCTCAGGGATGAATCCTACTTCAATTGTCCGTTTAATTTCTGAGTTGATGGCAGAGGCTAGGCAAGCCAGTTTTCATGATGGTCTGCATGTGTGTTCTGATTCCAGGTTATTTGATTCAATTCATGATGGTCGAATTTTTCCAGTAAAGAATTCGCCATTTTCATGTAGGCTGTCATACGGTCATTTTTGGCCGCATATTCCCCCTTCAATTGGTTGATGACTAGTTTTGAGTTGCAGAAGATAAGCAAACACCGAGCACTAAGGAGAAGTGCATTCTGTAAGCCGGTTAATAATGCTTCGTATTCGGCCTCATTGTTTGATGTTTCAAAGCCCAGTTTGACAGCCTGCTCGATTATTGTCCCGTCGGGGGGCCATGATCACTACGCCTGCTCCACTGCCATGTTGGTTGGATGACTCGTCACAATACAACTACCAAATGTCCCCAACATAAATTCTGCAATTCGGCTTAGGTTGAATTTCATCAGACTTAAAGTCGATGAGACACCCAGTGAATTCGGCCACAAAGTCAGCATGCACTTGCCCCTTGATTGAGGTTCTAGGTAGAAATTGGATATCGTACTGGCCAAGTTCGCGAGCCCATTTTGAAATGCACCCTGATGCTTTCGCGCTACGGAGCACTGACCAGAGGGGGTAGTCCGTTAGTACCCCAATGGTATGCCCCTGAAAGTAATGCATCAGTTTTCTTGCTGCCATAACGAGAGCAAGGACGAGTTTTTCCAATCAAAGGTAACATGTTTCGGCGTCAACCATTGCTTTGCTCACATAATAAACTGGCCGCTGCTCCCCTAGTTCTTCTTTTAATAGTAAGACGCTGACCGCCCTGTCGGAAACTGCCAGATATAAAATGAGCGGATCACTTGCCGAAGGTGTTGTCAAGAGTGGAACTGATTGGAGGTAAGTTTTTAGACCGTCCAAAGTGGCTTCGCACTCGGGGGTCCATTCAAAAGCTTTACCCTGCTGAAAGGTATGAAAGAATTGTCGGCAGCGATCTGTGGAATGACTGATGAACTTGTTGAGTGCGGCGGCCATTCCCATCAACTTCTGAACCTCTTTGACCGACCGAGGGGAGCCAAGTTCTAGAATTACTGTGATTTGCCTCGGGTTGGCTTCGATTCCGCGATGGTTAACAATGTAGCCAAGGAATTTGCCGGATCCGATACCAAATGCATATTTGGAAGCGTTCAGCTTCATTTTGTCTTTGCAAAGAATGTCGAATGTCTCTTCCAGATCGTCTAGATGAGTTTACTCTTCTTTAGACTTGACCACCATATCGTCGATGTATACTTCCATGGTACGGCCGAGTTACTCCTTGAACATGGTAGTCACTAGTCTTTGGTAGGTTGCCCCTGCATTCTTCAGCCTGAAAGGCATAACCTTATAGCAATAGGTTCCTCTTGGGGTGAGGAATGCAGTTTTTTCTTGGTCCTCCGGATGCATGGTAATTTGATGGTAGCCTCTGTAGGCATCCAAGAAGCTTATACGTTGATGATGTGTCGTTACATTTACGAGTTGGTCTATTCTGGGGAGGGGAAAGCAATCCTTGGGACAAGCTTTGTTTAAGTTCGTGAAATCCACACAAACACACCAAGTTCCATTTTTCTTCTTTACAACTACAGTATTCGACAGTCATGTAGGATAGCTCACTTCGTGAATTGCCCCGGCATTAAGCAATCGATCAACTTCTTCAACCACAGCAATAGTGTGTTTCACGGCTGACTACCGGCTTTTCTGAATAATTGGCTTACATTTAGGATCAACGTTTAAGCGGTGTTGGGACACAGATGGATCCACTCCCGGCATCTCATATGGTGACCATGGAAATACATCAAGGTTGCCGAGTAAGAAGGATATTAGCTCATCTGTCGACTTTATTCAGGGAAGCACCGACCATGAAGAACTTGTCAAGATTCCCGTTAATTTCAACCCGATCCAAGGCTCCAGTTACCTTTTCACTTGGGAGCTGCCCAACGTTGTCGAGGCTCTCCCAATCCGGCACCTCAATTGAATTCACTTCCAGCTCTCTTGGTGTCTTTCCAGCAAGAAGATAACATGCCTGCGCCGATTTCTAGGAACCTCGGATTTACTCTATACAACGGTCAGTCGGAAGGCGAAGTAGTTGATGATAGGTGCTTGGCACGGCCTGCATAGTATGCAACCAAGTTCGTCCCATGATGAGATTATACGGCGAAGGAAGCTTGATAACCAAAAATTCTACATCCACTGATCGGGAGCCCGCCCAAACTGGTAGTGTGATTTTCTCCAAAGGATATTCCGGATTAGTGTTGAAGCCAAATAACGGATAATCAACTGGAAACAGGTCCAACTCAGTGAAACCAAGTTTAATGAAAGTCTTATAGTACATTACTTCCGAAGTACTTCCCTGGTCAATGCGAACACGTTCAACGGTGAATTGGTTTATGCGTAATTCGATGTCTAAGGGATCAATGTGGGGGAGCGTTATGCCGACCAAATCAGAATCATCGAAAGTAATACTCGCAGCTTCATGGGGCCATTTTGCTAGTGTGATTTGCTTTTGGGGGTTAGGATGCGACTGAATTGCATGTACTGATGATGCCGTTGGCAAGCTGTATATCATATAAATTACGCCAAGTGAAGGTGAATCCTACCGTAAAGTTACTATTTTTGTTAAATTGTTCTTTTAGACGTGTTGCATAAGCCGACCATCTTGTACCAACTCCTCAAGGTGGTCCTTCAACACATAACAACTGTCGGTATCATGACTGTGGTCTTTGTGATATTTGCACCACCTATCCCGTCTCCTCGTGTCGGGAGGTCCCACCATCTTGGGTGGCCATTCAAAGAAAGGAAGGTGTTGGACTTTGGACATAACCGCACTGATCGGCTCCGATAACTCCGTATATTTCTTGTCCGCGCGCCTTATGTGCCTGCTATCCACTTGAAGTTGTTCATTAGCTCGATGCGAACATTGGTCATTTGATCGGGGCGAATCTCATCTTTTCTCTCGTTTAGCCCGATTCCGTGGTTCAGGGCTCTGTAATGGTATAGCGTTTATCAGCTGAACGATTTCAGATGGGGCCGTCTTGTTGGCCTTGTGTCTGGCTTTGACCCAGAGGGCATCATTTTCCACTTTGCAGTATTCCTCGACTTTCTTCATTAATGACCAGACTGTTTTGGAGGGTCGTCTGGTCTAGGAGCTGCGGAGGCACTATTAGGATAAAATCCCATCTTAAAGGCGGTGAAGGCCATGGAGTCATTGCAGGCATCGTCTACTAGATTAAAGCATTCCCAATAGCGCATCGAATATGTATGAAGGGTTTCTCTCGGTTGAATTTGCATTGCCCAGAGAGAATCGACTTGCTTCGGCTGGACCTCAATGGTGATGAACCTTGCCCTAAAGGATTTTTGGAGTTAGTGAAAGTTCTTGATCGATGTCGGTTCCAATTTATAATACCATCTAACGGCCAATGGTCCCAAATTGCTCGAAAATATTCGACACATGAGGGCCTCGTCGTCTGCATGACGTGTCATGGCTTGCTTATAATGATGAATGTGATCAGTGGGGTCCGATTTTCCATCATATAAGGTGAACGATGGAGCTTTGAACTTTTTTGGTAGCACTGCCCTAGCGATTCATCGCACAAAGGGGTCGTGTTGATCCTCTTCATCTGAATCATTTCTTCTTCGCTTATTCTGCACACGCGAACCTCCTTCGGAAGAACTAGAGACCTCGACTTGTTCATTTTTTTTGGATTCTGGGGATGATGAGTCAGAGTTACTGCCACTATCATGTCTCTAACTTCGAGGTGATCGACCATCTTTTCCCAAAGGTCGTCCCCGATCTTGGCACACCGCCTGTTGGGATTTTACCACCTCCAGGGCCAAATCTTGTCGAAGGTGCTCATTCTCAGCCATCATGTTTTCTAACCTTTGTTCATTTTGCTTTGCCTGATCCATAATTGCTTGCATTGTCTCATGTGCTAATGTCGAGGGTGAGGTCTGGGCAACTGAGTCGAAGTTCAAGGCCCTTTATGCAGCAATGTTCTCTGGCCCAAGCATGTTTCTCGGAGTGGTATCATCTCGTGGCGTAAGGTCGTTAACGACTACCAGAGGATCTTTTGTCACGCCCGCCATGGATATGCTTGAGTATTCCCACAAACGGTGCCAATTGTGGAGATATGGTTTGGAAATACTCTCTGGATCTTGTAGGACGCTCTTGATCCTCAGCTAGTCACCTGAAAAGGGATGAACACTCTGGTCGGGGGTGCCGGAATTAGCACTCCGACGGATAAGTCAGCATATACTCTCTTGGTTGCTTGTGTCTCAAGTTAATCTTGTTTTTTCTCACATACCTTTTCTTAGCTGGTGCTCCTCTTATTTATAGTCGTCCTTGATATTGATGGTTGGGCCCACCTTTCGACCACTGAATAATTGGTTATTCGGCTATTCTGTCCTACCTATTCGTACCCGGCCCAGCTTACAGTTGATTCTATGGCCGATCTGGTTATTTGGCCTCTATCCCTCCAGGATAGAGCCATATAGTACATAACTTGATTTCTTTCTTTAAACTAAATCGGTTTCCTTACGTAATAATATTATTCGGCTTCCACAGTGAGTAATATCTTAGTAAAGATATGTTCAAGCACGTTATTTTTCAAACATTACTTCTGTGCGAGCCTTATGGATTTGTATTTTGAAATGAAGATGAAAATATCAGTCCGTTTGTATTAGAGTAACTAATTACGAATGTGAACTTGATTATGAGTATGATACACATATGAATGATTGGGCCAAAGGCAGTTTGACATGAATAATTAAGCCAAAGGACGTTTGACATGAATGATTGGGCCAAAGGCCGTTTAACATAAATGAATTGGGCCTGAGGCCGTTTGATAAGGATGAATTGGGCCTGAGGCCATTTTATATGAATGAATTAGGCCTGAAGCCGTTTGATATGTTTGGGCCTAAGGTCGTTTGATGTAATAGATAGAAATATAAATGAGTCTATGGTCGTTTGATATATTTGCTACAAAATTCATTAATGTAATTTCTTTATTTTAATATTATTCACTGGGTTATCGCTCACTCTCATTTATATGTGTGCAGGTGAGCAAAGAGATATCCAAACCCAGCCTCAGTGAAAGATGTAAGAGAAGTCAAGATTTGTGGAGTCAGCCTGAAGGTTTCACGCATGAGACCTTGTTTTCTTTTGTTCTTTGTTTACTATTTTGTTACCTTGGTGAATATGTTGGATCACCATGTACATAAGCTTTTTGCTTGGCTGACTACATGTTTGAAAGTCCCTAGACATATAAGATGTTATTTTTGTCTATATGTGTGAGTTATTATGGATTGTTAATGGAGTGTTTTGCTTTACCGCATTGTAACAAGCCCGCGAGGGACCTCGATGCTACAGTTCGGACTCCCCTTTTTTGTTTGTTGCGGTTCTTAATCTGAACCAAAGAGTCCAACTCTAGCAAATTGTTTTGAGAAAAAACAGATTTTTGAAAAGTAGTGCCAAACATGGACTGCTTTGCCAGATACAGAGTCGCCACCTAAATATTTTTTAAAATGGGAAATTTAGGAAACCCTGACTCGGTCAAGGCCACGTGGTAAATCATCACCAAAGTTGTCTTGGCTCGGGAGCTTGGGTACGATCGGGAAAGGTCAGCTATGAGCACCCCCTTTCGCCCGGTCCGAAGACCGGCCTCTACTAACCGTGATATCCCTCTTTGAAGACATTACATGTTCTTATTCCGACTATTAGCCTAGAATTACTATGTTATGCGCACAGCAAAAAAGTATAGACTAGATTGCCTAATTTGGAAACAAGCATTGCATACCCGTTTGTTTTGGAAATGCTTCGGAATTTGCTACTCGCAAGTAGGCTAAAATACGGATTTCAACGAGTTTTTCCAACTCAAGCAATCCACCCTCCACCCACAGGCATTCAAACAGTTTATCTCACATAAGCATTTAGCCACATGGTAATCATGCTGTCATGTTAACATTCACACGCATGCGATATGCTAAAGCATAAATACTTATGTCGTACTCCAAGCCAAAACAGAAACTAGTTAGTAATCATATGCATGATCCTAGTTCATGTTAAAATGACTAATGCATCACAAGCAAGGGTGTAATCTAGACAGGCTCGGCTATCCTAAGCATGGCATATGAAATGCTACAAGTAACAAGTATTCAATTTGGAAATTGAAATACAATGCAGTTAGCGTGATGTATCGAGCCCGGTGCATGTAAGACAAATGTATGGATGCACGCATGCATAGCATAAGGTATGCTAAAATAAACGTGCCCTAATACTAACCATCAAAGCAGGTAAGTAAAAGGGAAGAAAGAAGTGGGGGTTGGAAGACATGCACACCACTCACACACGCTTATTACAGATTTGTCCTCGCTCGGAGGGACTAAAAGAATATACAAATTAATTAACTATGCAAGCTAATTAAATATTACAGATCAATTAAACTAACAAATTAATTAATCTAATTAAAACAGTAAAGCCCTCGGGAAGCGGATCAGATGCAGCGCATTCTCGGGATTTGCTCGGAATCGCACTGCCATGCATAGTCTGCCTCTGTTTTCCCTGCTTTGCTCCTCTGAAAACTGCCAAAGTCTCAGGAATGCCTCTCAGGACACTGGGGAGTATCACCGGCTAAGTAGAATGACCACCGGCACTAGGATGTGGCCATCGGCACAAAATGTTGCCGGTCGGCAAAGAATGCCTGCAGAACCTGCAACTCACAGCAGCAGAGGGCAAAACTTGCATGGCAATACAATTCAAACAATGTATGCACCAATCATGCCCCCTATCATGTTTGCGACTCAAAGGGGTATGTGCCTCGATTCTCGGGCCACCAATCGTGCATTTTCATGCATAATGGCCCAAAGAACCAATGTATGCACTTTCATGTCAAATGAAATGCAAGTCAAACAATCAAAGAGCCCAATCCCCATCACCAAATCAAGGGACAAGGCATGCATGTAAGATGCATTGCAACCTAATCATGTTAGCTAGGGATGCAACATGAGCATGTGAACAAACAATGCACACCAGGCATGCAACCTATGCAAGCAGACTTGCGAGTCATGAGGCAAGGCAAACCAATGAAAAGATGGACTTAAGCATGATCTAGGCAACTCTAATTAGGCCTAAAATCAGTGGCCAAAACCAAGGAAATGAAGGCCAAAATGCACACATACATGCATGCAATCATGGTCCAACACCTTAAGCATAAACAAGGCAACTCTTAAGCACACTTTAAAGAGGCTAAGTATGGACAATTAGCATGCATCATAAACTCTGAAAATCATGTAAAACATGGTGCCAAACCAAGCAACAAAGCAAGCTAAACATGCAACAATGGCCCCAAGCATTCAAGGCTCACCAAAGAGGTAATGGACTATACTTAGTACAATCACACATGGCAAGACTTAGGCGACCAAAAACAGAGTTTTAACACATAAAACTAAGCCCAAAAGGCCAACTAGATGGCATCTAAATGGTTTGAATTCAAAGGCATGCACAATGGTCAAAACATAGGGCATACAACACATGCTTTTAAGGCAACAAAGAGGCATCCGAGGCAAGCATATGAGCATGTCAAAGGGACTGAAATAACATGTTAGGCGGTTCCAAACCACCAAAATGATGCAAGCAACACATGCTACACATTCTCATACTTGAAGCATACAAGCTCAAATACAAAGGAGCTATACTAAGCATGCCAAGATCAACCCAAACACCTATGGACAGACCTAAAACATGGCAAAATAAGCACACAAGCTTCACAAATCTAAGCTTAAAACATGTTAAAACAAAGGCACACAACCTAAGACATGTTAAGGGATCAAGGAGGCATTGCATGGCAACTATGCTAAGCATGCATGGAGTACCAAAACCAACTTAAAACCATGTTATATTATGGCAATATAAGCATGAAAAAGAGTCATGGCATGCTCAACACACACTCAAACATAAGCTCCCTTAAGAGACCAAAAATGGTCCCTTTCAAGGACAACAAGGAGAGGGGGTGGCCCTCCCCTTTTGGAGACTTCAAGGCACCATCCCCACCACTGAAATGCCTCAAGATTTCAGTGGTGAAGAGGCCCAAAAACCAAAGTCTCGAAACTTGCACAAAATGGCACAAAACAAGGGCCTTACAAGGCCTAAGAGGGGTCAAACTTCCCCAAAGCACAAAACACTCTTAATAAACTATCAAGAGGGCTTAAAAACAGAACTTTTTTGTATTAAACACTAAGCACAAAAACATCTCTAAGATAGGCAAAAATAAGATGCAAGAAAGGGGTAAAAAGGGAGTAAAGTGGTTACCCTTGTAGACCTCTTCACAAATGGTGGTTTTGTGGTCTCCTTGAGCTCCAATCCAACCAAGAACAGCAAAAATAAGCCCTTAGAACCTCAGTAGCCAAGGGAAGGTGAAACACTAGGTGCTTGTGTGCAATAGTATGGATTAAAACACGCACAAGAGTAATATAAAGATAGGATATGTATTGAACCCTAACCCTAAAACCAGAGCTTCCTCTGTATTTTCTAAGCAAAAAGCTCTAATTTTTCTAACCCTTGAGCAAGGGAGAGAAGGGCTCCTCTTATAGAGGAGCCAATCTTGTAAACTTACAATGTAAGCTAACAAGAGGGGCATCCCTCCATACACGTGTATGGAGGGGAAGAACCGACCAAGCTGTTTAAAATATCTCCAAAAGCAATTAGGTGAAGCCAAAAATGTCATTTTGACAAAATTGATCCGGGCAACAAAGAGTGCCGACCGGCAACATACATTGCCGGTGGCAACAAAAACTAGCTGGTGGCCTCTAGCCACTGCCGGTGGTGTGTGGGGATGCCTCACAAGGCATTCCCTGCCCCTCCAAGGCAAAACACAAATGTTTGGTGCAAAACCAGACACAAAATGGTCGAGTTCGGAGGTCCTGAGACAAGGCGCGTAGCCGAGAACTCCGGGAACTCCAAACGAACACAAACATGGATAATCACCGAGTGTTCAAACGGTGACGTCCAAGTCTTGAGGACGATCAAAAATGGGGTGTCTACACGCATAAGCATAGCTCATTGGACAAAATTTTTAAGTCTGCTTCTATTTTGGCTCCTTATTCTACTGAAAATATGTTTGATCAGGTTTGAGGCCATAGGTAATTCCTTGATTACTGGCCGGTTATGACCTTAATCTATAGAGGCGGGTTTGGGTCATGACATGTTGAGTCTCTTAACCATCTCCCATCGTTTTTTCACGTTCACGGTTCCTCCCTCAGTTCACTGAAGTCCGGGCATTAGGAAAAGGCTACCTCAGAGGCACCAACCAGGCCATCCTTATTGATTTCATGCTTCTTTGGTTTGGTCTCCATACTCTTGAGCGTGCATGCCACTAGTGAGTGCCCACAAGCAAGAAAAGTTTATTAAAAAAAAAAGAAAAAAAAAAGGGACTTATTGATTAAGGAGGAGCCTCCGCATTTACTCAAAAAATATCTCTTGATTTCTTGTGGTCTGACTTTTCTTAGTGGTGTTTAGTTACTCTTGCTGGAGGTCCAGTCATCCGATTACTACGACAATTAAATCTAGCCCTATGGCCTCTCAAGGATTGCACACACATACATTCATTATGTGAGCTCTCATGTTTGTCTTTGGGTTGTGCATTCCCATGTAGCTTATGTTCATTGATCAATTTTTATCAGATTTGCTCATGATTTTGTGGTTCATAATGTCAAAATTGTGAGCTTGCGAGCTTCATGGTTTGTGGATTATCCCATCTTAGTGTCACATACTTGCTACTGTGCTCATGTCCTTTTGTTTTAGGTCCCACCTGACAGTGTGAGCTGGTTTTATCTGCTTAGAAGGGTGTTTTTTTTATTTTTTTTTGCCTTTGGTGATTTTTCTTATCCGCTTGAGCGGACATTGTAGCGTTCGAGTGCGTTTTTACTTCAACCAGTGCTTTTGTAGCATGTGCGAGATTCTGAGAGCATGTTTTTTACGCTTGAGCGTCCGTTTCTTCACTCGACCGGAGAGACGCGCATAAGTGAGTTAGCTCGAGCTTTGAGTCTTACACTCGAGCGGTAAGCCCTAATATAAATTCTATCACCAGTCGTTTCAAACTCAGTTCTTTTCTTTCTTTCTTTCTTTCTTTTTTTTTTGCGATTGTCTCTCTCTCTCTCTCTCCCCCCTGAGGCTTCGATTGCAACTCGCTTGGGCTTTAATTTGGTCATCCCTCTTCTTTTTCCTCCATTGATTCATTTTAGGTAAGTTTCTCACCGCAGTTTTTTTATTTTTCTTTACTTTCTCACTCTCTCTGTATGTTTTTGGGGTTTGGTTAATACTTGTGCTTTAATTTGTTTTTTTTTTTTTTTTTATTTATATCTTGTTTGACTTGGTTGATGTTGATCTTGTGTCTAATTCACTAGATTCACACACTTCCACAGAGGGTATTAGGCTTGTTTTTGATTCACACAGTTCATTTACTTGGTTCGACTCTCTCTCAGTTGTGGTCTTAATTCTTTTTCACCTATGTGCATCTCTCATACTTCTGCATTATTCTATATTTGTTGGTCTCATGTTTTGGGTATTGATTTTATTTCATTGAATTTTTGTCTAACTTGGTTTTTGGTTACTAATGTTTTTTATTCTTAACTGTTTTGGATTTGGTTTTGGGGGGGTGTTTAGTTTGGTTAGTGTATGTTTTGACCTTGGGTTAGCTATGTCCACTGCCAAACGTAGGAAGTCAACAGTCACTTGCCCCTCGTATAACACTAACAGATTTCTATCCGCAGATAAAGCCAAGTCTTTTAGAGAGTCTTTCTTCTCTAGGACAGTTCATCTAGAGCACCATGTCCAACCCAACACTTTTGAGTCCATTCACATTCGACCATTGTTTGATCCATTAGGGGGTGACTGGGTCCACGAGTTTTATTGTAACATTGAGGGTATTGATGATATTGACCCTTCCTTCCAAGCCTGGGTTCGGTCTAAGTTTATCTCTGTCACCCCTGATCTTATTAGAGAGCTCTTAGGCATCGACCGTGTTTTTCCAGAGCACTATCCTTTCCTTGTTCGACCCACATATGATTTTAATGAGGTAGCCACTTCCTTGTATGGTACGCCCCGTAGTTGGGCCAAGGGTGCTCTGATTAAACAGTTTGAACTCCTTCCCCAGTTCTGTCTGCTCAATCTTATTGTCTGTGCAAATATCATAGTCACCACTCATTGTTTTGAAATCAATCAAGGACAAGGTTTTGTTCTCTTTTGCATAGCTAGTGTCCATCAATCTTGCCACCCTAATTCTTTGCAAAATGATTGTCGTTCTTGGGAACAAACAGTTAGGGTTCCCCATGGTTGTCTAATCAACCGTCTTTCATCTCACCTTGAGGTCCCAGTTTATGAAGAGGATGAGTATGCCCCTCCCATTAAACCCTTTACTAAGAAAACCGTGTCTCAAAGTCGTGTGCATGTTAAGGGGGAGTCTTCTAGGGAAGGTCTTTCTTCTACAAGTGATGTTGATCTTATAACAGAGGAGGCTAAGATTAATGCAGCCACAACAGGAGCAAAGGAGCCAGATATACCTCCCCGGACTATTCGTGACCAGCTTTGCCACTTTGAGCAGTCCATGACTCAGCGATTGGTTCACATGGATGCTCGTCTAGATGGTTTCGATGGTCGGCTTGGCCATCTTGAACAGTCAACTGCCCAGACCACTCTAAAACTGGATCAGATTCTTGCACTGCTTCAGTTGCAGCAGCCACATCCACCGCCACTCGATCATTGAGTTTGTTTTTTTTTGCCAATTTATTTTTGGATAGTTTTTTGCTTATCTCTTTTGTCTTCTTGTCTCCCGGACAAAAATGGGGAGTAGTTTAGACTTTTGATGGTTGTTGATTTTGGATATTTTTGCCTGTGGTTGTTATTTTTGGATATTTTTGCCTACTGATTTGTACATGTTAGACACAGACACACATATCTTTGGATTATGGATTATGAGATATCTTGGATCTTGGAAATACGATGGTTGTGGGTTTTTGTTTTTATTTTATATTCATACATTATTTCTATTTGTATCTTATCTCGTTCCACAGTTTTTGTTTTTTTTTTTTTGGTATTTGGTCATTTCCACAGGTGGATTGTTCAGTATGTTTCTCAGTGTTTCTCTATCAACTCGGCATTTTTTTTTTTTTTGGTGTGTGTCTAATAGGTTGTGTTAGTCAGTGTGTCTAGTGCTTGTGCTTTTAGGAAAAATTGTTAGAAAAGTTTTGTCTGGGAATTGATAAAGAGGGAGATTGTTAGGTCCCTACTTGTTGCCAATTCCGCGAACAAGCTCAGTTTAATAGAGTTGTAATTTTTCCTTGGTTTTGGTCTTCCCACTCGAGCGGGAACATTTGCGCTCGAGCAGAGTTTGCACCTTCTCAGTAGTTTGGCTTGTCTGCACAAATACTGGGAGGCGTGTTTTTGCGCTCAAGTGTAAGTTCCAACGCTCGAGCGATGACCTATTTTATCGCACGCGTTTTAGTGACTCCGCTCGAGTGATGACCTAAAAAAGGTTGTTTGAGTGATCATCTTCAAGAGTGTTCTTCTTCGGTGGAATCTGGAGGTTCAAGCGTGGAGTGTTCGAAGATGTTCGAAGTTGTGCATAGTCGTTGAGTCGATGTGGATGTTATGGAATCAACATCAATCCAATCAATTCAGAGACGAAGGTTGCGGTAGAAGATATACAAATCGTTGAAGATAAATTGACAAAGTTTGGGTAATTTGTTTGGATTTTTTGTATTCCTTCTTTCCTTCATAGTGGATTGATTTGTAGCGTTTCACCCGTAGTTTTTTAATCACAATTGGAGGTGCTCCAATAGTGATTTTTTCCACGTAAAAATTGTTTGTATCAATTTACTGTTTTTGAAACAATAATCTAAATCACTTTCGTATATGCTTGATGATTTAGATTGTTAGTTTTAATTGTTTGGGAATTGGTACAATTAAAT
Organism: Camellia lanceoleosa; assembly: GCA_025200525.1. Taxonomy (NCBI): domain Eukaryota; kingdom Viridiplantae; phylum Streptophyta; class Magnoliopsida; order Ericales; family Theaceae; genus Camellia; species Camellia lanceoleosa. The sequence continues at coordinate 24,586,267 of CM045768.1, forward strand.
CTTGATCTAAACATGAATCACTTAGGTTTTCAATCTATATTCATTAAATCTACCAAATTTCCATTTTCCCAAATGATGTTAATAAGGACATACATGCACTTGTAAAATATACTTTTCTGGTACAAACATGGTTATCAAAATTTTGATCTAGATCTTATGATCATGTAGAAAATCCCTTAAAGGTAGGATCTTTCAATCCTGAGAGTTGGATCTTATAGGATCATAGAATCCTAACCCGATCCTAACCAATCTAATTTGTAAGCCTTGTTTCACACTACATGTTTTTGTTTTTATTTTTATTACACTTATGTTTGTAGCATAAATATTAATTTTATGTTGTCCAAATGAATAAAGAATAAGTGACTGAATGAAATAGATTAAGAAAAACAAACTAGAGAAATAGACATTCAAATATTGCAATAATTACAGTAATTCATAAAAACTAACTCGTCAAAAGAACAAACTTAGCCTAAGCAGGGTCTAGGAGGGCAAGATGTAAACATTACCCCTATTTATAGAGAGGCTATTTCTGTGACTCAAAGTTGCACTACTAGTGACGCTAATGACAAGCCTTATAGTTGGAGTCGCTCTTTTAAAATTTCAAGCTATTTTTGAATCCAACTTTATTAAATACTTTTCCTTCTCTTTTTATGCATTGTTGAAGAGTACCAAGTGTTCTGTTATAAAATGCTTCTTTACGAAAATCAAAAGAAAAAAAAAATTCTGTTATATGATATTGTATTTACATTTTACATTGATCATTATATTTTTCATAATATCTCCACTTCTTTTTAGTATAATTTAGGCATATTTTGTGTGTATTTTTTAAGAAATGTTTATTCAAATTAAATTATTCTGTAATTTTTCTTTTTCAATAGGATATTATGATCCTCGATTCAATTCTACAATATGATTCTGTAAAACGCTTCAAGAATCTAATGTAGGATTCTAATTTTGACAACCTTGGGTACGAAAAATCCTAAAAATCCTAAATAGAAGGGAGAATGGATTTCCACCTCATTTTAAAATACAAAGCAATTAAAGTAGTTTTATGTAATATGCTTCTTAAAAGTGACTTCACAACTTTCTTGGTCAATAACTTAGTAGAAGAAAGTTGAAGTTAAAGCACTGAAAGGTTGCAAAACTACTTGCCATAATTCATTCATGTCATGTCAGTGCTACTACTACAGTTTGAAATCAAATCATTCCTCTTATTATAGCGATTGTGTCCTCGTCATCCAAGGCTCTCATAGCTTGGTGACTGGAAGAGAATGGATTTTGGTGGGACTTCTTTTGAGACCATAGAAGTACTTTTATTTTATTTATTTATTGTTATTATTATTATTATTATTATTATTATTATTATTATTATTGGTATGTTTGGTGACATTAAGTGAAAATTTTATTGTGTAATAAGCTGCCAGTAATACCCCTAATATCCTTATTGTTAGTTTCAAATATATATACATATATCTTTGGTTCTTATTTTGGAGGGGTGACATATCTTTTGACTTTTTTCTACACATTACAATATACATTTGCTAATTTAGAAATATATAATTACATGTATATATAAAAAGACATCAAGGTCATGTTTGATATTCATTTTAAATGTTGGGCCCCACAAATATGATGTTTGGTTGTTCTAAATTAGACCAACATCTAAGGACTTCCAAACAAACCATTCACCAAACATACATCTTTTCATAAAAGTCCTTATGAAATTCTCCCTACAAAGTCTTTTTACACAAAGGACTTTCTTTTTTTTTTTTTTTTTTTTGGGTACATTAGAAAATTACACAAAGGACTTTCAAGTATAAGAAGTTACACCAAACAACTGCTTTATATTTTTGAGAAGGGCTTTACATATGGTACTAGAAAACCTGCTTCAGTGTGAAGAATATTATTGAATGTTGAATGTTTTTCCCTTCTCGTCTTAATTCTTGTTATCATATATTATGATTTTTTTTGTGAATGGATGATCTATTCATTGAAAAAAAGAAGCCTACCTTTGAAGGTGTCTTTGGAGCCTAAACCCCTATCCAATAGAAAGATGTACCTTGATGATCCATCCACCCAAAACCCATAGAAAGATTTCACCTCAACACCCCAACATGAACATCACACACCTCAATGCACCATCCTAAACGTCCACTATGTGTTGCAATCTTATGTAACCTTTCCAAGAGACATCACAACACACCAACCTCCAAACATGAGATCAAATAATATTGTAGAACTACGCACGCTATCATTGCTGTGTGAATGAGCAATGTAGGAAAAGTTAAGAGTATGCATATTGCAACAAAATCCTGTAGAGGCTCTTATTTCCTAAAGCTACTAAGTGCATGATGTAAAGTAACTTTGTTGTTCTAACTGGTTTTTCACTTTGGAATTTCAATGGATATACTTACAAGAGCACATCTTCACCAGATTATCTCGAAATACAATATCTTAACTCTGTGTGCAAGTTCACTATCCTCCTCGGCATCTATTTCTCATTTTATGAGTTAATCTATTTCTTTTCAATCTATAGTGTTTTCCTTTTCAGATTGGCATTTCCACTCGAATGCATAACAAAATTCAAACACAATCAATTGGCCGACAATGAATTTTCAATCGCAAGGAAGTAAAATTATAGATCATATAAACTAACAATAGAAACTTATCAAATCAAACGAACATTTGGATCCGCATTGCCTAATTATGCAAAATATGAATCCAAAAACTAGGCATACCATTTTTGATTGACGAGAAAAGCTCAACTACATGGATTTTGATATTCTTTGGAGACAATAAACACTGCGATCCCAATCTTCCACTGAAAACAAGGTTGAAATTATAGAATCAGAGATTGGGGATAGAGTTGAGGAGAAGATACGTCGGAGAGTGGACGGACGATGAGATGGATGCGGAAGAGGAGGAGAATGAGAAGGAGGAGCATAAGAAGAGCGTTGAAGTGGTCGTTGCTATGAAGCATGGATACTTCAAATAGGAAGATATATTCGTATCGTATCTGTATCAGATACAGATACTCCTCGGATATTTACGGATATGTATCAGATACTTATTAAAAGTATCAGATACTTCTTAATTAATTTTTGATTAATTTTGATGTATTAGATACTTAGTGTAGACACCCCATTTTTGACCGTCCTCAAGACTTGGATGTCACCGCTCGAACACTCGGTGATTATCCATGTTTGTGTTTGTTTGGAGTTCCCGGAGTTCTCGGCTGCGCGCGCCCTGCCTCAGGATCTCCGAACTCGACCAGTTGTGTTTGGTTTTGCACCAAATACTTGTGTTTTGCCATAAAAGGGCAGGGAATGCCTTATGAGGCATCCCTACACACCACCGGCTGGGGCTAGAGGCCACCGGCTGGCTGAAGCTTCTATCGGCACTTTATTATGCCGACCGGCACTATTTTGTGCCGACCGGCACTAAATTTTGCCATTTGGTATTCTTGCCGGCCGAGCACTGTACACTTGCTTTATCAGATATTTTCTTGCAGCTGTAAAGTTTTTTGCTCCCCTCCATACACGTGTATGAAGGGATGAGCCCTTGGCTTGCTTAGTGGCTAAGCATTCCTTGCCTATAAGAGGAGATCTCTTCCTCTTGGCTCAAGGGTTAGCCTTTTGAGAGCCAAAACCAGAGCATTATACATATATCTCTGATATACATCCATATATATATATCTCCCTCTCTCTCCTCTTGTGTGTGTGTTTTTAGGCCAAAAAGTGTAGTTTTACCTCATTTTTGCTCCTTTACACACACCATTACACCTTAGCTCGAGATTGAGAGACTTAGGAGGTTGTTTGTGTTGGTTTTGGACTGGTTTTGAGCATTAGAGAGTGGCTGCAACCTCTGTTTTTCAAGGGATCATCAAGGGTAAGAATCTTGCTTTATATTCCCCATTCTTGCAACCCTTTTCTACCTCCTTTACTTTGTGTTTTTGAGTTTGTGTTTAAGATAAAAAAAAGTCTTGTTTTTACTTGTTCTTGAACCTTCATTAAGGTCATTTTGTGGTTTGAGCAAAGGTCCATCCTATTAGGCTTTGTTTGGCCATTTTTAGTGCCTTTGCTTAAGACCTCCTTTGCTTGGTGTTCTTGGCCTTCTCACCACTGAAAACCAGTGGTTCTTCAGTGGTGAGGGAGGTGTTTTTAAGTCTCAAATAGGGGAGGGACACCCCTCTCCCCTTGGCCCTCTGTTTGCCTTTGTTCTTGGCCTAAAAGGTAGCATGTGTGTAGGCTCGTATTTAGTTCCATTTCAGAGACTTTTTGGGTGTTTTAGGTCATATTACACCTCTGTTTTAAGTTGGTTTTGTACCCCTTAACATATATCTCATGCTTGCTTTGTAATGTTCCTTGATGCTTGAAAATATGCCATGCTTTGGGGGCCATGATTCTTGCATGTTTTAACTTAGTTTCATGAAGATAAGAGCATCATCTTGTTGTGTATAGGGGCTGTGAGCCACTGTTTTGGCCCCTTTTGGCATGCTTCTTTTAGTTGTCTTGCACTTTGGCTTGTAGGCCTTGCTTGTATGGAGCTCTAGTACGTTTAGCTTATCTCGATCTCATGATTTGGCATCATTATGGGTGGTATTTCAGCCCTCATATCATGTTCAAGAACCTCTATTTACCATCCTATCCATGCTTTGAATTGTTGGTCTTTTATGCCTTGAGGAGAGCATTGTGCATGCTTCCATGTTCAGTGCATTTTGGGGCTGCCATATGTGGGATTTGGGTGTATTTTTGCATGATAAAAATTTGTTTGTGGTTGTCCAACACGTGCCATGAGTGGCCATGTTAATGGCATTTAGGTGCTCTACTTGGTGCCTTAGATTTAGGCCCATCCACTTGCATGCTTGTATGACATTTTGCTTCGGTTTTGGAGCCTATTTTCCTACTGTTTTGGGGAAGTTTGAGGCCTCTCCCATGATGGTTAAAGCCACCATTGCATGCTCACTATGTGCTTGTTGCATACTTGGTCCACTAGGTGTTGTAGTATATTGGTCCCATGGCTCAATTGGCTCATTTGTGTATGCCACTTATACTTTGCATACCCTAGTATTTTGTACGCCTATTGTGTTGGTTGTTGAGTACTTAGTGTATTTGCACCTTGCATGTTACATTGCATTTAGCATATTGGCATCCTAGCATTAGGTTGCCTCATTTGAGCCATGTTGCATTCATGCATTCCACGGCTTGGCTCGTGGGGATTGTCAAGCCAAGCATAGGATTGAGAGGAGTTCACACTCCAAGTGGTGTAACTCACCTCAATTCTTGGTCACCAAGGCCTTGGACCAACACATGATAAGGCTTTGGATTTCATTTGTTTGTGTTGCATGCATTTACATCAAAATGCAACCTTAGTTCTTTGGGCTATCATGCATCAAAATGCACCATTGGTGGCCCAAGAACCAAGAGTCTTACCTCCTTGAGTCCCCAAGCATGATAGGAGGCAATGACCATGCTTACATGTCCCCCAAAATCCATGCCATGCATTCTTTGTCTTCTTGCCGTCAATCTGTCTGCAGGACTTTCTTCACGGCAGTTTATTGTGCCGATCGGCACTGTTTTTGTGCCGATAAACTCCATATGCAGCCGGTGGACAACTCAAATAGCCGATGACCACTCCTCCCAGCCGGTGGGGTACTTCAGACCATTTGGAAGGTATTCCAAAACTTTGGGAATTTTTAGAGAGGCAAGGCAGTAAAAACAGAAGCAGCAGTGCCATGACACGGGTTTTCCGGGCAAGTCGGATCGAGCATCCATCATTCGCGCATCCCAAGGCAGGGCTGAGGCCCCCCTCATTGCATTTATTTTGCTTTAAATTTAGTAATTAGAATTTGTAATAATTGATTCATTTATTCGTTGGACTGTATTATTATTTTGGTCCCTCCGAGCGAGGGCAAATTTGTAATAAGTGTGCGTGAGTGGGTGTATGTCTTCCAACCCCCATTTCTTTCTCCCTTTTATTTACCTGCTTACGATGGTAGATTAGGGCACGTTTATTTTAGCATACCTTATGCAATGCATGCGTGCATTCATGCATTTGTTTACACGCATCGGGCTCGGCACATCATGCAAACTGCATCGTACTTTCAATTCCAAATTGAATACGTGATAGTCGTTGCATCTCATGTGCCATGTTTAGGGTTAGCCGAGCCTGTTTAGATTACACCCCTGTATGTGATGCATTAGCCATTTAACATGAACTAGGACATGCATGTTTGCTAACTAGTTTATTGTTTTGGCGCGGAGTACGATGTAAGTATTTTACGCTTTAGCATGTCGCATGCGTGTGAATGTTAACATGACAGCATGTTTACCATACGGCTAAGTGCTTATGTGAGATAAACTATTTGAATGCCTGTGGGTGAAGATTGGATTGCCTGAGTTGGAACAATTCATTGAAATCCGTATTTTAGCCTACTTACGAGTAGCAAAATCTAACACGTTTTTCGAGACAAAACGGATATGCAATGTTTATTTCCAAATTAGGCAATCTAGTCTATACTTTTGTGTTGTGCGCATCACATAGTAATTCTAGGTTAATAATCGGAATAAGAACGCATAAAGTTTTCAAAAACGGATATCACGGTTAGTAGAGGCCGGTCTTCGGACCGGGCGAAAGGGGGTGCTCATAGCTGACCTTCCCCGATCGTACCCAAGCTCCCGAGCCAAGACCACTTTGGTGATGACGGACACGTGGCCTTCGGCACCGAGTCAGGGTTTCCTAAATTTCCCATTTTAAAAATATTTAGGTGGCGACTCTGTAATCTGGCAAAGCAGTCCATGTTTGGCACTACTTTTCAAAAAATCTGTTTTCTCAAACGATTTGCCAGAGTTGGACTCTTTGGTTCAGATTTAGAACCGCAACAAACAAAAAGGGAGTCCGAACTGTAGCCGAGGTCCCCCGCGGACGCGCTACACTTAGTTTTGAAGTATCGGATGCTCCAAGTCACATATTATCGGATACTTCTTAATTAATTTTGAAATATCAAATTACTCATTTTACGAAATTAGAATTGTAACATTTATTGCATAACATCATAATATAATATAATATAATTGCGGGGATAAATAGAATATTTTTACAATACTTTGCTTAGTTTTTTTTTTTATATAAAAATAACATAGTAAGCTAAAGTAACATAATTCATCAAATTCACATATCTTCGTTGTATCATGCAAGTCCCCTACAACTACATAGAATCAAGGATTAATAAGATAATATAACAATAGTAAAATTAAATATCAATAAATAAATAAGCAAATAAGCTTGCATAGAATATTTTTTACTAAGGCAAAAAAAAAAGAGCATAGGGTCAAGTTGTGGATTGTTTTGATATTATAATATCAACATATTAGACTTGTTATTGAAATGAAATATTTGTAAAACCTATTAAAAATTTAAAAACAAAACTAGCTACTGGCTTAAATTAATACATATTTCTTAAAAATTAGTATTTTACATTATAAAGTTACTATGATTTCTCAACATTCTTGAACTTATGTGAAACTCACTGCTAATAATTTATTTATTTATTACTTTTTACAAACATATGCTAGCTGTGATAGCCCTGTTCCGTAATATGCTAATTGGTCCTTAATTTGTGTATGATTATGTGTTTAGCATGATTTTATGTGTCATTTTGTAAATATATGTGATTTTGAAGTTCTATCTGTTCACCGTAGGAATATTTGTTTGAATAATCTGCTTTGGAAATTAAATTGAGGGCCTTATCAGCCACAGAACTCGGAATTGATTACGCCATTGTGATTGGCATAATTTTTAGAGCCTACGGTGAAATTTAATTGAAAAATTGATTCGGACCAGATTAAGTTGATTAAATTGGTAAATTGGTGCCCAATTATTTATTACTATTATTATGAGTTAGTGGGAATTGTTGGGTAAGGGCACTACACTTCCCATTCTCTCCTATGTATTCATTTTGGCTGATCAAACCTTGAGAAAGGGAGAGAGAGCCGGCTGTTAGAGAGGGAGAGATAAGAGAATTGTGCAAATTGTAGCCTAAAGCTTGGGAACCTTGAAGATAATCCAAGAATTGTTTTAGATTATGAGAATCAAAGCTTCTAGGTGAGTAATTCTTGGATTATAGTTTGTAATTTTGTGTGTTCAAGCTAATTGGGTGATCAAGAGTAAGATTGAAATGAAATTGGGTTGGTTTTGTTGAATTGAAGCTTGACATATGCATGCATGTAAGAAATTGTGTTGGAATAGCATGTTGTAGACACCCCATTTTTGACCGACCTTAAGACTCAGACGTCACCGATTGAGCGCTCGGTGATGTTGCATTTTGTGCTCGTTCAGAAGTCTCAGAGTCGCGGCCGTGCGCCTTGCCTCCAAACTTCCGAACTCTTTTCTGTACCTTGCCTCGGTTTGCGAATCGGGCTCGGTTTTCTCTGTTTTCTTTCCTGAGGGGAGGGAGAGGTCCCGTAGACCATCTCTCTGTGGCCGTGGGCTACATTTCGTGGCCGTAGGCCATTTTGCCCATTTCGGAGCCCCGTTCCCGGTTTTCGGAGCCATCAGGCCGTGTGCCTCGGTTCGGGACCACCCAACCATCTCCGATTCCTCCGGTTTTTGGCATGCATCTCATTTACTCCCTTTCGAGGGACACTGGGGTCTTAGATACCCACTTCGTGGCCAAACACCACTTTCGGTGCTTAACGGCCGGTTTTCGGGACCCCGAACTGCGTGTTTTGGCCCCCGAGCTTTCGTTTTGCATCGGTTTTTGTTCATTTTTGGCAGGTATCTCTGTTTTATCACCAGGAAGATCACTGGAGGGTGGGAGGCCAGCAATTGTCTCAGCAACCAGTTATACTCCTCCGGCGCCCCCCGGCGCCCGTTTTTCTCACTTCCGGGCTAATGTTGAATACCCTAGGGCCATTTTCTTCGAGCCAAAACCACATATTTGTGTTGTACACACATGGGAGGATCCTAAAAACACATGACTGGCCAGTAATTCAACTTTTTATTTTTGAACCCCTCCTAAAAGTGGCTTGTTGTCTCTCTTGTTTCAGAGTTGCCAATTTCCAACCATAGGGTCTTGTTGTACACATATGGGAGGACACCAACCTTTGGTGGCCGGCCAAAAATTCTCACTTTCCATTTTGACCCCTAGCCGGCCGACTATGGGGGGTGGCCGGCCGGCCACTTGCAGCAAAAGTACCTAGCCGGCCATGCTCCTTGAAATCTGTGCTATACAGCCATATAGCTGTTTTTTTCAAAAAAATATCTGATCCGGGGAAAGCCTTTAAGAGGGAAACTTGATGTCATTTCCCTCCACCTTTCCTCCCCTTCCTTGGCCTATATAACCATCCTCCAATTCATGTTTTAGGGTTACACAAATTTCCCTAAGGCTTTTGCATCCATCTCCCTCCATTTCTCTCTCATTTTCTCTCAAAATCCCTAAGTTCCAACCACATTTCTTCATCACTACCAAGCACCACCACTACTACTCCATTCCAGCAGCAAGGAGAGGTTTTCCAGCAGCTAAGAGGCAACAAATTTGGTCCAAGAAGCAACCAAAGTCTTGATCTTCAAGGGTAAGTCCATTTCACCCTCTTTTGAGCTCATTTTTGCCTCATTTCCTTAGCCTATTTTCTCACTGTTTTGGGCTCCGACCCTAACTGAAACTTTGAGCCATTGTTCATGTTTGTTTAAGGGTTCAACCCTGTTTGAGCCCTCCATTTGGCACTTTCTTCAATATCATCTTATATGCCTTTTTTTTTTTGCATGAAATTTCTAGCCTATGAGTGATCTGTTTTCGAGCATAATGTAAACTGTAAGTGGGCCTATTTTGAGCCCCTCTTCAACATTGAAGAAGGGCTCAACCCTTTTTGGGCCTCCTATCTTGCACTTGCTTCACAATTCCTCATATTTACCGTAAATTTGCATGATTTGTTTGGCCTACATTTAGTCTGTTTTGGAGCATGTCATGAACTGTGAGTAAGCTTATTTTGTGTTCCTCTACAACATTTTAGAAGGGATCAACCTTGTTGGGGGTCTCCATGTTATACTTGTCATTATACCCCTCTTTGACCCCCATTTTTGCATGCTTTTTTAAGCTTATCTAGCTTCTTTTTTCGGCCATCATCAGAGCTGTAAAGAGTCATATTTTGATCTTCTTGACATATTTCATTAAGGGTCTTTTCTGGTTTGATGAATGTTTGGGGTACCTCATGTTGTAGCCTTATGTATCCTAGGTCTTGCATGACATTTTTAGCATGTTTGCATACTGAGTTGGGGGATGTCATCTACTGTAAATGTGCATATTTTCAGTCCCTATTCAGTGTTGTACAAGGGTATTTTTCCATTTGGGCATCGCATGTATCACTTGCTTCAATACCCCTCTTGTGGAGCCACTTTTGCATTCTTGCTTAATCCTATGTGTGCTTGCTGTTTAGCCCTTTTTATGACCGAAAAATGCTTTTATTGGGGCTGCCTTGCTACTGTATTTTCATTCCATGTCCATATTGTGCATGCATTGCATAGCTATAGGCCATTTCGGGTGCCTAAATTCGCACTTCGGGGCCATTCCTTGCATTTGGTGTCATTTCGCCATCTTTTGGGACTGTTTTCCCCCATATTTCAGTGCTGAAATTCCATTGGCATGTTTTCATATCATTTTTCATGTCATTTCATGCCTTAATGCCATTGTCTCGGTTTGCGTGCCCGTGTGTACGCATTTCGAGGCATCTCATTTTTCATCTCTCGGCCTCTTATGTGAGTGTGGCTGAGGTCCACTCATGTTAGTGTAAGTCCAATTGCATTGCGTATGCCATTTTATGCCTTAGGATCATTTTCTCAGTTTGCGTGCCCGTGTGCACACATTCCGAGACATCTCATTTTCATAGCATTGTGTATGTTAGGATTGTATCTTAGTTGCATTTCATACATATCGTGCATATTGCATCGTGTTCGGGATAGGAGTTAGCCCGAGCGCGGGAAACGAGGCACGTTTCGCACTCCGAGTGACGGAACGGGTCTCAATTCCCCAGTCACCGACACTCCGGATTACCCGTGATGGAGTTAGGTTTTGTTGTAGCATTCATGTGCATTCATTCTATATTGAATTGTGCATTTCGGTTTCTCGGCCATCATGCATCGATATGCGTGATTGGTGGCACGAGAATCGAGGCATGCATATATTTGTGAAATACATTGCTATGCCCCTTTCCTGCTCTCTGTTGCAGCAAAATGAAGAATCAGCAACTTTCCGGGACTTGGCACGCATTTCGAGAAACATTGCAAACAGAGGCTGATTGGGGCATCGCCGTGGATTTCCGCGCAAAGTAGCCCAAACATGCATCATTTCATTATCCGGAGCGGAGTCAAGGCAGCCCCCTGGCTTGTACGCCAGTTTACAGTTTTCCTTAGTTAATTTGTTAATTAATTAGGAATTTGTATTATTCGGACTGTATTATTTGGACTGTACTATTCTTTCATTTGGGACTGTATTATTTATTCGGACCCTCTGTGCAAGGGTAAAATTGTAATAAGTGTGGGTGAGTGTGATGTATGTCTTCCAACCCCACGTCTTTCTTCCCTTTTATTTACCCGCTTATGATGGTTAGATATAGGGCATGTTTCAATTAGCATACAGTATGACAGCATGTTTGCATCATTCATCTGTTTTGCACGCATGGCTCTACAAGATCATACAAACTGCATTTGTATTTCAATTCCAAATTGAATACTTGATAGCTGTAGCATTTCATATGCCATGTTTAGAATAGCCAAGCCTGCTATAGTTTGCATTTTTGCATGTGTTGCATTAGGCATTTCTGTGTATCTAGGATCATGCATGATTTCTAACGAGCTTCTATTTTGGCGTAGAGTACTCAGTGAGTTTTATGCTTTAGCATCCTTGCATGCGTGTGAGTGTTGCCATGAATAGCATGCTTACCATGAGGCTACGTGCTTATGTGATATAACTGCCTTGAATGCCTGTGGGTGGAGGTTGAGTTACTTGAATTGGAATAATTCATCAAATGCTTGTTTTAAGCCCACTAGATAGTGGCAAAATCATGTTTTCTAAGCCCACCCGAGGGTGGCAAATCCACGTCTTAGCCTACCTGCGGGTAGCACCATCAAACCATTTTCAAACAAACAAACATGAAATGTTTAGTTCCAATTCAGGCGACTCAGTCTATACTTGAATCTTTATGCGCATCACATAGTAACGTAGGCTACTAATCGGTATCAGAACTCACAATGTTTTCAAAAACAGATATCATGGTTAGTAGAGGCGGTCTTTGGCCGAAGCGGGAAGTGCTCAAGTGACCTTCCCCAATCGTACCCAAGTTCTCGAGCCGAGGCAACTTTGGTGATGACGGACACGTGGCCTTTGGCACCGAGTCAGGGTTTCCTAAATTTCCCATTAAAAAACATTTAGGTGGCGACTCTGTATCTGGCGAAGCAGTCCATGTTTGGCACTTCTTTCAACAAATCTATTTTCAAAACGATTTGCCAGATTTGGACTCTTCGGTTCAAGATTGAGAACCGTGACATTTGAGTCCTTCGAACTGTAGTGACCCAATATCGAACCAAAACGGGGGGGACTCGCACTCCCTTCCCCCGGGATGCGTTCGGGGACGTCTACACATATATAAGCTTGAAAGACATGATTCAAGTAGAGTTTTGGGTTGAAACTCATATTTTGATCACTATTTGTGTTGTCTAAGTTGAGAATATGGCTAACTCATCACATACATATACAATTTATGAAGATATGAGCTTGAATGTATGAATTTGTTATGTTCGAATGAGTTTGATGGGAGATTGGGGCAATGCATGTGAATTATTTGTGAATTGAGCTCCATTGGGTTGTGATTTGGGGTTTACCTCGTGTTAGTATAATTATATTTGAGATTTGAGCCATTGCATGCAAGTTGTGTTGGTTGGAAACCGAATTTGAGCTCAAGAACACATTCTGGCTTTTCCAGAATTTTGAGGTCCGCTCGAGCGGAAGAACCTCCCCTCGAGCGTAAATTTCGTGCTCCCAGCACTTTTGCAGAGTTGGATGTTCGCTCGAGCGGGATATTTCATGCTCGAGCGGGGAGCTTTTGTAGACAAGCCTTCCGCTCGAGCTCCTTAATCCGCGCTCGAGCGTAATTTTGAGGTAACTAGTACTTTTGTAGGCCTCTTGGGTCCGCTCGAGCGGGTAAGTACACGCTCGAGCGAGGACCCTGTTTTCTGAAATTTTGTTCATGCGTTCTATGTTTCGTTTTCCATTCTCTTTCACCTGTAAGCACTCTTAGGCATGCATTGAGCATTGTAAATGAGTTAACGAGATAAGAATAAAGCCTAAAGAAGAATATGTGAATTAAAGAACGGATTGAACTGTTAGTGACCCTTTTGTGTTCATGAAATGTGTAAGGTCAAGCTCGAGGACAAATCCACAAGCCGATCACTGTGAGTAATATCAATATTTAAAAGCTTAGCAATGTCCAACTGTTTATTCCCTTATAAGCTTTATGAGTTGTTAATTGGGATTGTGGACAAAAGTCTGACATGAACGAATGAATGGACCGAATGTCGTTTTGATATGAATAAATGGACCTAAGGTCGTTTTGACACGAATGTATGGGTCGAAGGTCGTTTTGACGTAAACGAATGGATCGAAGGTCGTTTTGACAAAAATGAATGGACCAAAGGTTGTTTTGATAAAAATGAGTGGACCGAAGGTCATTTTGACATATACGAATGGACCTAAGGTCGTTTTGACATAAATGAGTGGGCTGAAGGCCGTTTTGACACGAATGTATGGGCCGAAGGCCGTTTTGATGTAAACGAATGGACTGAAGGCCATTTTGACATAAATGAATGGGCCGAAGGCCGTTTTGACATGAATGGAAATCCGAATGGGCCAAAGGCTAGAATGTTTGGAACTACAGTCACTTGATTTGAATTTCGTGTAGTTATATATCTGTTAAATAGAAATATGGATTGGGCCCAAGGCCATTTGGAACATGTTGTTCTACATTGTTATATAACTTCTGTAATTGATTTGATATTATTCACTGGGCTATCGCTCACGCTCATTCATGTGTTTGTAGGTGAGCCAAGAGAAGTCCAAACTCAGTCCCAATGAAGTCTGTCAGGAACAACATAACTTTTGGAGAGTTAGCCTTGTGTCTCACGCATGAGACCCATCCTTGCCATTTTGTTATGTATTTATATTTTGTCTTGTTGGCAAGGACTTTTTGTATATCTGTATATAGTTTTGTTATGGGTTGACTCAGTTTGGATGATCTTGTTTGTAAAGGATTTTATGGTACTGTATTTTGTTGTGGGTTATTAACGTATATGTGTATGGTTTGTTCGATGTGCATATAAGCACGGCTCTATGGACAAAGTTTTTAATTATTGCTTCCGTTTGGCCCCTTTACTCTGTTGAGTTATGTCTGTTTTGGTTTGAGGCCATTGGTGATCTCAAGGTTACTGGCCGATTTGTCCTTAACCCATAGGGGCGGGTTCGGGTCATGACAGAGTGGTATTAGAGCACGAGTTAATAACTCACACGCTTGTCCAAAAGAGCAATAAGCGTCTAGAAAAGATCCATAATGCATTCATAAGTACGAATTTGAAAGCATCGAAAATACGCTTAACTGTTTGATATGAACAATTGGCTAGGTTTGCACCACATGTAATTGACACTGATTATAAGAAGGCAAGACATTTTGAAGGTGGGCTCCGAAGTGACATCCTAGAGAGAGTGAATGTCCTGAAGTTGGAGACCTACATTGGGGTGCTTGACAGGGCCATCATATCAGAGGCTAACATAGCTAGACAAGCTAAGCCAACAACAAAATGGAAAGGCAATAAAAGGCAAGGTTTCTTTTCAAAGAAGAAATTTCTAAAAAAACAAAACACGGGCTCCTCAACTACTTCAAGTTCTTCCCGAGACACAGCTTCCATGTGCAACATTTGTAGCAAAAGGCACTGTGGAGTCTGTTACCATGCATCAAGAGGCTGTTTCAAATGTGGGAAACAAGGGCACATAGCCCGAGAATGTAATCAGAACAGTGGGAAACTAGCAGCTAGTTCAACTGCATCAGTTCCAAAGCCGGAAAACACTTTGAGGTCCACTATTACCGGGGATACCGTGAGACAAGGGAGAGTTTTTGCGCTTGTTCTGGGTGATACATGGAATGCCAATGCCGTTGTCTCAATTACTATTTCAATATGTAATCAGGATGCCTTTGCATTAATTGACTCTGGATCAACACTCATTTGTGACATGTACATTTGCATCTAGACTAAATAGACCCCTAGAATTATTGCCATATTTGCTATGTGTGTCTGCTCTATCAGGGGAATTTGTGTTGTGTGAATCTATGTACCGGTTTTGTGAAATGCGTGTTGAGGATGCTATCCTGTATGTAGATTGCCCTTGAATTTTAGACATTTCGATGTAATTTTGGGCATGGATTGGTTGACCAAATATTGTGCCACCATAGATTGTGTGACAAAAAGGGTTGTGTTTAAACCACCAGAACATAAAGAGATTGTGTTTATCGGTAACGGGGTAGTGCCTCCACCTTATTTGATATTTGCAATGAAAGGATGCAAACTGATCAGGAAAGGATGCCAGGGTTATCTGTGCTATGTGTTGACTGAACGATCTATGAATGTTGAATTGAATGATATTCCTATTGTTAGAGAATTTCCAGATGTGTTTCCAAATGAATAACCAGGGGAATTGGTAGACAAGGAGATAAAGTTCACCATTGAAACTGTGCCAGGCCCCCAGCCCATTTCTAAGACTCCCTACAGAGTGGCTCCTGCTGAAATGAAAGAATTTAAAGAACAGTTGCAAGACCTGCTTGACAAGGGGTTTATTCGACCTAGCACTTTGCCTTGGGGCGCACCAGTGTTATTTGTGAAGAAGAAGGATGGTACTTTGCGCCTATGCATCGATTATCGGGAATTAATCAAGGTAACGATAAAGAACAAATACCCTTTACCCCGTATTGATGATTTATTTGACCAACTACAGGGATCACAGGTGTTTTCTAAGATTAATTTGAGATCCAGGTATCACCAACTGAAGGTTAAGGCAGAGGATGTTGAGAAAACAGCATTCAGAATGAGGTATGGTCATTTTGAGTTTCTTGTTATGCCATTTGGAGTAACTAATGCTCCGGCAACATTTATGGACTTAATGAATAGAATTTTTAAAGCCTACCTTGATGAGTTTGTTGTAGTCTTCATCGATGATATTTTGATATACTCTAAAGATAGACTTGAACATGAGCATCATTTGAGGAATGTTTTACAAATACTTCAGGAAAGAAAATTATTTGCTAAACTAAAGAAATGTGAGTTTTGGTTGGATGAAGTTATTTTCTTAGGGCATGTGATCAACAAGGAAGGAATCTCAGTGGACCCGCAGAAAATAGAGGCAATCGTGAATTGGCCTACACCGACAAATGTGACAGAAGTTCGTAGTTTCATGGGCCTGGCTGGGTACTACAGGTGGTTTGTGAAGGACTTGTCGAAATTAGCTGTGCCTCTTACCCAATTGACATGTAAAGGGCAACCATTTGAGTGGAATAGTGAAAGAGAATCAGCCTTTCATGAATTGAAAACAAGATTGACCATGGCACCAATTTTGACACTACCTTCAGGTACGGAAAATTTTGTGATTTTCAGTGATGCATCTTATACAGGTTTGGGTTGTGTGTTAATGTAGAACGAAAAAGTTATTGCTTACGTCTCCAGGCAGTTGAGGCCACACGAGAAGAACTATCCAACACATGACCTAGAATTGGCCGCAGTTGTTTTTGCCTTGAAAATTTGGCGGCATTATTTGTATGGAGCAAAGTGTAAGTCTACACGGATCATAAGAGCCTGAAATACTTCTTCACGTAGAAAGAGTTGAATATGCGTTAGAGAAGATGGCTGGAACTGATAAAAGACTACGATCTAGAGATTCAGTATCACCCCGGGAAGGCTAATACGGTGGCTGATGCCTTGAGTAGAAAATCAACGGGGAGTATGGTTTGTTTACTTACTGAACAAAGGGAGATTTTGCAAGACTTTGAGAAGTCTGAAATTGAAGTGGTAATATGTGAACAGGGCGGATTGATAGCCGCTATTACAGCCGAGCCGGCAATTGTTGATAAAATCAAACAGAAACAGAAAAAGGATGAGTTCCTCAGAAAGGTAATTGATGAATTTGAGACAAGTCCAAAAGCAGAATTTAGCATTGAGAATGAAATGTTGAAATTCCGAAACCAAATATGTGTCCCTGATATCCCGGAACTAAAGAAGAGGGTTTTAGATGAAGCCCACAGAGCTGTATTTGCTATGCATCCTGGTAACAATAAAATGTATCGGGATTTGAAACAAACCTATTGGTGGCCTAAAATGAAGAAAGAGATTGCAAAACATGTGTCCAAGTGCCTTCAGTGTCAGCAAGTCAAGGCTGAACATCAGAAACCAGGCGGTCTACTTCAACTTCTTCCTATTCCTGAATGGAAGTGGGAACATGTGACTATGGATTTCGTTGTTGGCCTACCTCGAACCTCTCGAGGTATGGATTCTGTTTGGGTTGTGGTTGATAGACTGGTTAAATCTGCACATTTTTTGCCTGTCAAAACTATATTTACTGCTTACAGATTGCTACCATTTATGTTGATGAGATTGTCCATTTACACGGAGTTTTGGTATCTATTGTGTCGGATAGAGATTCGAAATTTGTATCTAGATTGTGGAAGAGTTTGCAGGAAGCTATGGGAACAGAACTAAGGTTCAGTACTGCATTCCACCCACAGACAGATGGGCAATTAGAACGAACGATACAAGCTTTGGAAGATATGCTTCGCATGTGTGCTTTGGATTTTCAGGGGAGTTAGGAAGATTATTTGCCACTTGCAGAATTTGCTTATAATAATAGCTTCCACTCCAGCATCAGTATGGCACCATACGAGGCTTTATATGGTAGGAGGTGTAGATCACCTATTTGCTGGACAGAGGTCGGGGATAGAGCTTTGCTTGGGCCCGAAATTGTGCAAGACACTTCTGAGAAAATCAAAGTTATTCGTCAAAGGCTCAAAACAGCTCAGGACCAACAAAAGAATTATGCAGACGTTCGGAGAAGACCTCTCGAGTATGAGGTTGGTGACCATGTGTTCATCCGTGTTTCTCCAATGAAAGGCCAAGTCCGGTTTGAAAAGAAGGGCAAGTTATCGCCCCGTTACATTGGGCCGTTTCAGATTTTGGAGAGGCTTGGTCCAGTTGTCTACAGAGTTGCTTTGCCACTGGGATTCGAGCAAATCCATAATGTGTTTCATGTGTTGATGTTGAGGGATTACCTCTGAGACCTGTTGCATGTGATTGATTATCACCGGGTTGCTATTGATGAAAATATGGAATATGCTGAATAGTCGGAACGAATTGTTGATCGGCAAGTGAAACAATTGAGAAACAAATCCATCCCAATGGTGAAAGTGGAATGGAAGGAACACTATGGGACGGATGCGACGTAGGAAAAAGAGGAGGAAATGCGGCCACACTATCCACATTTGTTTCCCAACGAAGGTAAATTAAGTTTGGAGGACCAAACTTCCTAAAGGGGAGAAGACTGTGATACCCCTGTTCTGTAATATGCTAATCGGTCCTTAATTTGCGTATAATTATATGTTTAGCATGATTTTATGTGCCATTTTGCGAATATATGTGATTTTGAAGTTCTATCTGTTCACCGTAGGAATATCTATTTGAATAATCTACTTTAGAAATTAAATTGAGGGCCTTATCGGCCACAGAACCCAGAATTGATTACGCCATTGTGATTGGCATAATTTTTAGAGCATACGGTGAAATTTAATTGAAAAATTGATTAGGACCAGATTAAGTTGATTAAATTGGTAAATTGGAGCCCAATTACTTATTACTATTATTATGAGTTAGTGGGAATTGTTGGGTAAGGGCACTACACTTCCCATTCTCTCCTATGTATTCTGATCAAACCTTGAGAAAGGGAGAGAGAGCCGGCTGTTAGAGAGGGAGAGAGGAGAGAATTGTGCAAATTGTAGCTTAAAGCTTGGGAACCTTGAAGATAATCCAAGAATTGTTTTAGATTGTGAGAATCAAAGCTTCTAGGTGAGTAATTCTTGGATTATAGTTTGTAATTTTGTGTGTTCAAGCTAATTGGGTGATCAAGAGTAAGATTGAAATGAAATTGGGTTGGTTTTGTTGAATTAAAGCTTTACATATGCATGCATGTAAGAAATTGTGTTGAAATAGTATGTATAAGCTTGAAAGACATGATTCAAGTAGAGTTTTGGGTTGAAACTCATATTTTGATCACTATTTGTGTTGTCTAAGTTGAGAATGTGGCTAACTCATCACATGCATATACAATTTATGAAGATATGAGCTTGAATGTATGAATTTGTTATGTTCGAATGAGTTTGATGGGAGATTGGGGCAATGTATGTGAATTATTTGTGAATTGAGCTCCATTGGGTTGTGATTTGGGGTTTACCTCGTGTTAGTATAATTATATTTGAGATTTGAGTTATTGCATGCAAGTTGTGTTGGTTGGAAACCGAATTTGAGCTCAAGAACACATTCTGGTTTTTCTAGAATTTTGAGGTCCGCCGGCGGAGAACCTCTGCCGGCGAATTTCGTGGTTCCTCAAAGACTTTTGCAGAGTTGGACGTTCGCTCGAGTGGGATATTTCACGCTCGAGCGGGGAGCTTTTGTAGACAGGCCTTCCGCTCGAGCGTAATTTTGAGATAACCAGTACTTTTGCAGGCTTCTTGGGTCCGTTTGAGCGGGTAAGTACACGCTTGAGCGGGGACCCTGTTTTCTAAAATTTTGTTCATGCGTTTTGTGTTTCGTTTTCCATTCTCTTTCACCTATAAGCACTCTTAGGCATGTATTGAGCATTGTAAATGAGTTAATGAGATAAGAATAAAGCCTAAAGAGGAATATGTGAATTAAAGAACGGATTGAACTGTTAGTGACCCTTTTGTGTTCATCAAATGTGTAGGGTCAAGCTCCAGGGCAAATCCACAAGTCGATCACTGTGAGTAATATCGATATTTGAAAGCTTAGCAATGTCCAACTGTTTATTCCCTTATAAGCTTTATGAGTTGTTAATTAGGATTGTGGACAAAAGTCTGACATGAACGAATGAATGGATCGAAGGCCATTTCGATATGAATAAATGGACCTAAGGTCGTTTTGATAGAAATAAATGGACCTAAGGTCGTTTTGACACGAATGTATGGGCCGAAGGTCGTTTTGACAAAAATGAATGGAACGAAGGTTGTTTTGATAGAAATGAGTGGACCGAAGGTCATTTTGACATATACAAATGGACCTAAGGTCGTTTTGACATAAATGAGTGGGCTGAAGGCCGTTTTGACACGAATGTATGGGCCGAAGGCCGTTTTTACGTAAACGAATAGACCGAAGGCCATTTTTGACATAAATGAATGGGCCGAAGGCCGTTTTGACATGAATGGAAATTCGAATCGGCCAAAGGCCAGAATGTTTGGAACTACAGTCACTTGATTTGAATTTCGTGTAGTTATATATCTGTTAAATAGAAATATGGATTGGGCCCAAGGCCATTTGGAACATGTTGTTCTACATTGTTATGTAACTTCTGTATTTGATTTGATATTATTTACTGGGCTATCTCCCACACTCATTCATGTGTTTGTAGGTGAGCCAAGAGAAGTCCAAACTCAGTCCCAGTGAAGTCTGTTAGGAACAACATGAGTTTTGGAGAGTTAGCCTTGTGTCTCACGCATGAGACCCATCCTTGCCATTTTGTTATGTATTTATACTTTGTCTTGTTGGCAAGGACTTTGTGTATATATGTATATAGTTTTGTTATGGGTTGACTCAGTTTGGATGATCCTGTTTGTAAAGGATTTTATGGTACTGTATTTTGTTGTGGGTTATTAACGTATATGTGTATGGTTTGTTCGATGTGCATATAAGCACGACTCTATGGACAAAGTTTTTAATTATTGCTTCCGTTTGGCCCCTTTACTCTGTTGAGTTATGTCTGTTTTGGTTTGAGGTCGTAGGTGATCTCAAGGTTACTGGCTGGTTATATCCTTAACCCATAGGGGCGAGTTCGGGTCATGACACTAGCCGTACCCGTATCCTGCTTTTTTAGGTTTTGCTATATCGTTGTATCCGTATCATATCGTATCGTATCGTATCCATATCTCGTATTCGTATCCATGCTTTCTAGGGTCGTTGAATGTGGGTGCTGAGAGTTTGGTCTGTGTGCGAGAGTGTCGTTTGGTTTGTGGAGGAGGTGACATTTTTAGACAACCCTACAACTTCGGAGCCGTTGAGCACTCACACAACTTGGACGCTTTGCAAGAGCAGAGCTTCTTGTGGCGCGCGCTCTCTCTCTCTCTCTCACTCTCGCAAACGATTTTGGTGGTGGTAAGGAAACATTAAACAGTGTTTGGATGAACTCTGTATCTTTAATGCATTATTTATTTATTTATTTATTGGTACGGACCACCAGCCCAGCCCAAACCCTAATAGAAGGTCAACTTTCCCTTTTATTTTAGCCGGACCATGAGCCCGGCCCAAACCCTAATGCTCTTCTTTACCTCTAATTATTTGTTTTTTTTATATATTATTTTTTTTAATGCATTATTTATATTCCTCTGTTTTTTTGTAAATAAAATTTGGATTTATTTGGAGTCTTTGAGAACTATTTTTTTTTCTTCAAATAATTGGTTGTGTTGTAGAATAAGAAAACATGTTTTTTTAACCTTTGGAAACGATTGCTTCAAGCTATTTTATTTAGGTCCTAAAACAATAAACATTTTATCAATAATTTTTTTTCTATTAGCATTTATTGTTAGGATATTAATTAAATGAAAGTGGTAAAAATTCCAAGAAGAACTTTTTTTAATTATATATTTTTATTTCATTTTTATTTTTAAGGATTTTAAATTAAATGTCTCCACAAATTTTTTTTATTTAAATAAATTATGAAACAGCATATTAAAAGTAAGCTTATATGCCAAATTATGAAACAACATCTCCAATCTATATGTCAAATCCTACCTGGCACACCAACAATCAAATTGCACCTCAAATTTTTGCACCACCCCTTTTGTATTTGGCAAAGGTTGAGAGCATACCAAATTTGACATCATGTCAAATATTTAATTACAGTATTTTTTTAAAAATAAAATAATATTTGAATTCATCTTTCAATAATAAAAAAAATAAAAATAAAAATTGGCATATATGTTAGAGAGGTTCAAGACATATCAAACTGGCATATGTCAATTTGCCATCCAAACTTTTAATTTTATTTGACATATCAAAATTTAGCATATAAGTTAGAGATGTTCTTATGAAGTCCCACAAGAATTTTATCATGAAAAAAAGCGGGGGGGTTTTTTTTTTTTTTTTTTTGGTTTCAAAAAAAAAAAAAAAAACAAACGCTTTTTTTTTTTTTTCGTTGTTTTGTACTCAAAACGACGTCGATTTGACAAATTCGAGCCATTTGAGCCACAAAAATTAGAGCCCTCTACCATTGTTGTTTTATCATTTTGAAATTCTTTCCTTGCCTTTTCAAGTCAAATCTAATTAAAGAGTTATTTAAATGAGGACGGTTATTTATAATTTTAAATCTATAAACTTATCCACAATTATGTGATTTAAAATTTATCTCAAATATTTTTCCCTATAAAATCTTGTATACTCTTTTTGGAAGTGAGGGGATCAAATATTGCCAAAAGAAAGATTAGTTAATTACTGGGAAAGTACTTGAGGGATCCGTTGAGCTCACTATAGATTTTGTTCCAATAATTTGAATCGTTCACTTTTTAAGACTCATTGAGTAGAATATTTATGCAAAAAATTAAAATGATTAGACATCAATAGCTATATGTTTGAATCAAATTTATATTACAAAAAAAATGAATAGTTATTCTTGAAATTTTATTTGTTAGCTATTTTTTAAAACAATCCACATGTTTGGCTTCATTTTTTTGTATTGTTTTTCAAAAAATTGATTTGAAAACTCTATTTTGAAAGGGTTTGGCTTCCCTCCAGTCCAATGTTGGGCCCGTGGGAGCTCATTACGGGTCCAATTTTAATAATCTGAACTGTTCAATGTATAGAACACATCAAATACTATATACCTATAAAAAATCACCTTGTAATCAAATCAGTTTTGTATATAAAAAAATAGACGGTCAAAAAATAAATGGTTGACAAAAATCTGACCGATGAAATATCTGTTGATATCCGGTCAACGTGATTTATTACAAACATATAGTACTGGACGAGTTCTACATATTGAATGGTTTGGATTATCAAAACGGAACTCATGATGGGTCCCCACGATCCTAATAGCACCTTCCAGTCCGTTGAACTGAAGGGAAGCCAATCCCATTTTGAAAAAGGATCTTTATTTGGTTTTCAAAAAAATGCATTATTACAACTTCAAGTTTCCCTCCAATTTAAAGAGAGACAATTTAAAAAAAAAAATTATCACATCAAAAAGTACTCTGTTAGTTTTATATATATATATATATACATGGTATATATGTATGGAAACATAATTTGGTATGTATCCATTTATGGGTACATATCCTACCATTAAATGTGTGACTTTATCATAAATTTTCCACTTATTTCAACCACAAAAAACGTAATTTTCTTACAAATTGGCATAAAAAAAAATTTGTAACCAATTACAAACTTTTGCAACATTAAATACAAAAAAATTGGACATTTTCTTATGCCAATTTCTAATGATGTTACACATGTTTGTGTTAATGTTACGATGTTTTGTGATAAAATAAATTTTATGCACAACATTTATGAACAACTTAATTCTATGTAACTTTTCAATGCTTACAACATAATTTTAAAAGGGTTAAAATTGAGAAATTTGTATTTCCAATTTGAAAAATTTAGAAATCTACTAGATATTGATTTGTGATTATGTATCAATTTAAAGCAATAAAACAATCCCAATCAAACAATCAAAGACAAATCGACACAACGATTTTAATGTGGAAAAATCACAATTGGAGCACCTCCAATTGTGATAAAAAACCATGGGCAACAGCCACAAAACAATCCACTAAGAAGATATAAAGGAATTACACAGGTATACTCTCAATTACTTAGCGAATCCACGCCCGAATTGAACCAACCCCTATGTGCCTCTTCCAGCCCCGTCTTCACCTCATAATTGTCTTGACAATGAGCTACTCTAGAATCCACCAAAGCTTCAAGCTCAAATTTTTCAGAATCCACTGAAGAACACCTCTCTCTTTTGTATAGAATGAACAAACAAACCTTTGATGTATTTTTCTTAACCCATAAGTTGAATATACTCAATTAAATATCAAAAAAAACTAGCAAAATATCCCCAGATATAAACCTTAATATCCAAAAAGAAGATCTGGAGCAGTAATCATAAAATCTGACAAAAACACGTACTTATAGAAATCTGGGACTACGAAGCTCACTCGAGCGAGGAACCAAAAACGCGTGTTTTCCATAAACGGCTTTGCTCGAGCCAAACATCCTGCGCTCGAGCGTAAAATCATCATTTTTAGGTTTTTAATAGACGCAATGACGCGCACCGGCGGCTTCCTCCTACGCCGACTTCCGAAGTAAATACGTTCTAAATCTTGTTGCAAGCGGGTGCCTTCACTTACTCTGATTCTCGACTTCGATTTATGTCACGGTTCATCTGAACCAAAGAGTCCAACTCGCAAATCGTTTTGAGAAAACTGATTTTTGAAAAGAAGTGCCAAACATGTCTGAGACTTTTTTTGATTACGTGAGTCGCCACCTAAATATTTTTTAAAATGGGAAATTTAGGAAACCCCTCGACTCGGTGTAAGAAGGCGCGTGTCCGTCATAACCAAAGTTGACTTGACTCGAGTTGATACAGGAAGGTGGGAATATGAGTTATTCTCCTCGGTCCGTCTAAGACCGCCTCTACTAACCGCTCAAGGGCGAGAGGGGGAGGGAAGGTATGAATGCCCCTCTCGCCCTCGCGGGTCGAAGACCGGCCTCTACTAACCGTGATATCCGATTTTGAAAATATTACGTGTTCTTATTAGGTTATTAGCCTAGATTTACTATGTTATGCGACAAAGAAACAAGTATAGACCAAATCGCCTAAGTTGGAACAAAACATTACGTGTTTGTTTTGAAAAATGATTTGCTACTCATAAGTAGGCTAAAATGCGTTTTGCCACTCTCAAGCCACTTTTAGAAAAGACGGTTTTGCCACTATCTAGTGGGCTTTAAAACTCACAGTTTTAATGTGTTGTCCCAATTTAGGTAATTCAACCTCCATCCATAGGCATTCATGCGTTATATCACATAAGCACTTATCCTCATGGTAAGCATGCTATCATGGCAACATTCACACACATGCGATATGCTAAAGCATAAAAGCTCACCTAGTACTCAAGCCAAAAGCGAAGCTTATTAGAAATCCATGCATGGACCTAAGCATCTTGAAATGTCTAATGCAACACATGCAAAGATGTAATCTGAAGGTTCTCGGCTATCCTAAACATGGAATATGGAATGCTACAAATAACACGTATTCAATTTGGAATTGAAAGTACGATGCGCTTTGTATGATGTAATGAGCCCGATGCATGTAAACAAATGCATGAATACGCATGCATAGCATAAGGTATGCTAAAATAGCGTAAGCGTGCCCTAATCTACCATCATAAGGGTAAATAAAAGGGAAGAAAGGGGGGTGGAAGCGTGGGGTTGGAAGACATACACACACTCACACACCCTTATTACAATTATGCCCTCACCGGAGGGACCAAATAAATATCTGAGTCCCAAATAATAAATCAACTATCCTAGCTAATTAATTATTACAGGACCCTTAATTAATTAACAAATTAATTAAACTTTGAAAGCGATAAAAGGCCTCGGGAAGAGATGCACGCATGCTCGGATCCGACTTGGAAAAAAAAAACTAAACTGCACTCTGCTGCTCTTTTTTTTTTGCCTGTCTCTCCAAAAATTACCAAAGTTTGAAAAAACCTTCCTTGAATCTTCTTTGCCTTCACACCACACATTTGCAACCACTGGCCGAGGAAGTTCGCATCATTTGTCTAGAAAGATCACTCGGCGCTTCTGGAGTCCATCGGCCAAAAATGAAGTGAATGTCCGCACTATTTCTTGCCGGTCGGCACAAAATATCAAGGGAGAGCAGATTTTGGTGACAACGGGACGGCCGGTGTATGGCATGGGTTTTTGAGCATATATATGCATGGCTAATGCCCCCTATCATGTAATAAACTCAAGGGAGCACGGCCCTTGACCCCCGGGCCATCAATCACGCATTTCAATGCATGATGGCCCAAAAGCCAAGTTAGCAACTTTGATATCAAATGAAATGCACATCAAACACACAAGTGAAACCCAACCTCTATCATACTCAATTCAAGAGGCAAGGCATGACAATGCACATGCAACCTAAGCATGCAAGCTAACATGCAAACATGCAATGCAACTAGACGGCACGCACGGCACGCACAATGCTACCAACATAACATGCACAACGCATTGAAACATGGCATACACAATGCAAGATGGACTTACACCAATGTGAATGGGCCTCAACCACACTCATATCAGTGGCCATTAGAGGAAAATGGGATTCTCGAAATGCGCACGATGCACGCAAAAAAAACGGACCGATCCTAAGGGCACGAATGCCACTCTATCAAAGCATGGCAAGGCATGAAACATGACATATGAACATGCGATGCAATGATGGACTTAAACTAACATGGATGGCTCACAAGCATGCCAAAATCAAGGCCACAAGATGAAAATGGGGGCCGAAAAAATGCGCCGCACGTATGCGCGCGAACCGAGGACATGGCATCAATGCAATGAGACTAAAATGGCATATACAATGCAATATGGACTTACACTAACATAAGTGGGCCTCGGCCACACTCACATAAGAGGCCATCGGATAAAAATGAAGTGCCCCTCGAAATCGTGCACGGGCACGCAAAACCGAGGCAATGGCCCTAAGGCATGGAATGACACTAAAATGCAAATTGGACTTACACTAACATGAGAGAGCCTCAGCCTCACTCACATAAGAGGCCGATGGATGAAAATGAAGTCGAAAAAAAGCGTGCTGCACGGCACGCAAACCGAAACAATGGCATAAAGCATGAAATGACATGGCAAATGATATGCAAACATACTAATGGAATTTCAGCACTGAAATGTAGGGAAAACAGTCGAATCATGGCCAAAGTACACCCGATGCACGGAATAGTCCCGAAATGCGAATTTAGGCGCCCGAAATGGCCTATAGCTATACTAAATATGCACAATTGGTACACGACATGCAAAACAGTAGCAAGGAAGCCCCCAAAATAGCATTTTTACAGTACAAAACATGGCCAAATAGTAAGCATAGATAGGACAACAATGGCGTGCAAAAAACGGGGCCAAGAGAGGTATTGAAACAAGTGATGTATACGATATTCAAATGGAAAAATTTCCTTCTACAACACTGATGAGGGACCAAAAATATGTATATTTACAGTAGATGACATGCCTCAAATCAGTGTGAAAATATGCTAAGAATGCCATGCAAAAACTAGGATACTATAGGCCATAACATGAGGTACCCTAAACATTCATCCAACCAACAAAGACCCTTCATGAAATATGTCCATAAGGTCAAAATAAGACTCTTTCCAGACCTGATGATGGCCGAAAACAGAAGCTAGACAGACCAAACAAATCATGCAATTTTACGGTAAATATGAGAGATTACAAAGCAAGTGCATGATAGAGAGGCAAAACATGGTTGAGCCCTTCTTCAATGTTGAATAAAGGCTCAAAATGAGCCTACTTACAGTTTATTACATGCTCAAAAACAGATTACAAATGAGCTAACAATAGCATGCAAAATAATGGCATTCAAAGAGGTATTGAAACAAGTGGTAGTAGCAAGTCCCAAATAGGTAAGAACCCTTAAGGGAAGATGAAAATAAGCTCAAAAAATGGTCACTTTCAGTTTTGGTCGGAGCTTAAAACAACAAGCAAAGAGGGTAGAAAAATGGTACAAAAATGGAGCTCAAAAGGGAAAATGAGTGCTTACCCTTGTAGACCAAAACCTTGGCTGCTTCTAGGACTGAAAATGGTGCCTATTAGCCTTTGAGATGAGCTCCAAGTCGCTGGAAATGGAGTGGTGGTGGTGGTGCTAGGTGGTGATGAAGAAAAGGGGGGAGAACTTGAAGGATTTTGGTGTTTTGATGGTTAGAATATATAGAGAGAGAGAGATACAATATATGAGCTCCCAAATCAGACTTTCTAACCCTTAAAACAGATCTGGAGGGCTGTATTAGTAGGCAAAAACGTTTAGAAAAGAGGGGGAAAAAAGGGGGGGAAACATTTCAAGTTTCCCCCAAAATGGCCAAAAGGGAAAGTGGCAGCTACAGGTTTCAAACGGCCGAGAGTCCTTCAACAAAGTCGAAGAGGGGCTCAAAATAAGACGCTTTGTAGTTTATGACCAAGTCCAACGCAGCCCACAAGTACGCCTAAAATACCGTGCAAAAGGCCCAAAAAGAGGTAAAAAGGCAAGTGACAAATGGAGATGTCAAGTAAAAGGTCCTTAATCAAACATGAAACGGACCTCAAAATATGACTATCTCAAGTTCGGTCGAAGCCCAAAATGTATAATGAAGGCTCAGGGGCGGGGAAAACGACGGGGGGGGGCGAAAAAGTGGTATTAAGCACGAAGTGGTGTCCGACCACGAAGTTGGTCTCGGACCACAGTCGGACCTGATGTCCCTAAAAGGGAGTAAATAGGATGCATGCCAAATCGGCAATCGGAGGTGGTTAGCGCGGTCCCGCGAGGCAGCCCCGCTACTTACCTCGGCAAAGAGCCGGGCTCCAAAATGGGCAAAATGGCCTATGGCCACGAAATGTAGCTCACGGCCATTGAGAGATGATCTCTGACCTCTCCTCCTTCTCAAAGAGAAAATAGAGAAAACAGCCTCGTTCGAAAACCGAGGCAAAGCACAAAAGAGTCAGGAAGTCGAGGCAAGGCTGTCAGAAGGGACTCCGCAACCTCAGAACGAGCACAATATGCAACATCACCAAGCGCTCAATCGGTGACGTCTGAGTCTTAAGGTCGGTCAAAAATAGGGTGTCTACAGCAGCCTTCGCTCGAGCGAGCAAGGGTGGACATACAACTTCAAATGCAATTTTGCATTTTGCTTCGAGGGCGCTGCCCCTCGACCTCGCCTGGGCGCTGCTCCAGACCCACCAAGGGGCGCTGCCCCTTGGACCCCCGTGAGCTAACCAAGCAGCTCGATCCCCATCATAGTCAGCGAAGTGGCAATCTTGACAGCATTAACATCATAAACTTCTCTGTAAGGCACAATTCGGGTTGGATTCGCATCTAAAAACTCATAGCCTCACTGAAATAAAAAGTGCGAAAATAAGTACAACTAAAAGGAGTTTTGTCAAACAAGATTGCCAAGAATAAAAACCTAACAATCTCTCCTTTTGGCAATGCCGTGACAAAACACACCTAACAAATAAAATCCTAATTACCCTAACCCATTACAACCAACAAACAAAAACTTCTTTCTCAAGGTTCAGATCTACAAAACAGCTATTAGTGCCACAATCTCCAAAACAACTATTAGTACCACAAGAGTATATGAAAAAGCAATAAACATATGACAAGATTATCTTGAAGCATTTGAAGCATGAGATGGAAAACATGAATAGATGCGACTTGGAGATTTTAAGAACATGCAGCATGAAAACCTAAAAACTAAGACACATGCACCCGACACATGGCATGAATACATAAAATCCTAAGACACATGCACCGGACAACATGAATAGATAACAAGATTATCTTGAAGCATTTGAAGCATGAGATGGAAAACATAAATAGATGCGACTTGGAGATTTTAAGAACATGTAGCATGAAAACCTGAAAACTAAGACACATGCACCTGACACATGGCATGAATACATGAAATCCTAAGACACATGCACCGGACAACATTACTCCCTCTTTTTGTCACAAACTGACAAAGGAAGCTTAATCAACTAAAACAAGATCAGAAACCACACAAGCAATGATAAGATTATGTAAATATCAGGAGCATGCAAGAAGGAAATAATAAAGACGCAGTGCATAGCATCATGCAAACCAACTAAAGCCAATCTCTCTTTCACTCAAAGCCACCACAAACACTGTACAGAAAACAATGAACAAGAAGAAACTGACAAAAATAATATGGTGGAGCAAGCAAGAAAACTCATATTTGTACCTTAGAACACACAAGATTATCCAAGAAGCATAATTACTTGAAAACACAATGTGCACAGCCTCTAGAAGATTCTTCATAAAGAAAGTGATGCATTATGTGAAAAGCATAGATTCCATGATAAAAGTGTGTGTGTGACTCTTGGAGTTCGACAAACACTAGATTCAAATCTTAGTAGTGATCAGATAGCTGAACCTCCGTCAAGAGAATCTAAGCACAACTATGGAAAGTCAAACCACTAGGAATCAAGGGGTATTTGGTGAGTAAATGCGGAGGCTTCCCCTAAATCAATGGATCCTTTATTTTTTCCTTTTTTTTCACATCTTTTTCTTTTCTTTCTTTTGCACATCTTTTTTTTTTTTTTCTTCTTCTTTCTTTTGCACATTTTTTCTTTCTTTTGCACACTCATTGGCGGCTGACACGCTCAAGAGTATGGAAACTAAACCAGAGAAGCATGGATATAATAAGGATGGCCTGGTTGGTAACTCTGAGGTAGCCTTTTCCTCATGCCTGGACTACAAAGAACAGAGAGAAAAGCCGTAGAGATGCAAAAAGATGGAAGGTGGTTTAAGAGACTCAACATCACCCATGATATGCTAGTATAGGTCAATTCCTCTAGAAAAGCAAAAGATACAATGCCAGAAGTCCATAGAAAAAAAATAATCACTAAGGCGGAAGACTCCGATATTTGCTAATCCAAGAGTGTGTACAGAATGAGACATACTAATCAAAAAACACACACTCTAAAATGAGTAATGACCACAGAAAACACATACATATTAATATGTAATGGATATTCTTATCAATTCCAATATACACTAAGGATTACTCAAAAATTTTAAGCTTGCAAAACCATACTAAAAAAATCTTTTTGGTTTTTTTATTATTATTTTTTCTTTAATCAAGACAAGAACTGAACATGCACACATTAAGTGACTCAAAAAAAAAAAAAAAAAAAAAAAAAAAAAACCTAAAAACTAAAAAGAATATACAAATTAACACAAGTCAAGTTTTCGCACCCAAACCACTTTAGTATGAAGAAAGTTGTGAGAATTACAGTTCTTGGATGGTGTCTTGATGTTGTAGTTCCCTTTGCTTTCAATGGGAACCTGTCTTGACTTGGTTTCCAACTTCCTATTTCTAGGTCTAGGCAAATACAAACTTGCTCCATGTTTGGTCTCAAGCTGATCAAAATAACGAGGTCTAATATGACCTTTAAGCTCATTACTACCAATGAAGTGTCTCCTACCTCACAAGATGTTAGAATTCCTTCCATCTCTATGAGACACTCTCCCATGCAACTTATAACAATAAGGGCGAATATGACCATGCATACCACAATGATGACAAATAAAAATAGGGTGTACATGGTGTACCTTCTTTTCTTTTACCTTACCAACTCTAGGAAGTTTGAGAAGTCCATCCTTATGTTGAATTTTTTGTTCTCCCTTTTCTTGAGTTCTTGTATCATGAGATATAGATGCACTCTGTTTTTGCTTTTTGTTATCACCAAAGCCAATGCCACTCTTGTCACAACACATTTGTTGAGACCTAATGATATCCTCCAAAGTCTTTGATCCTTTGTTCCAAAGACCAATGGTAGCCATAGCATACTTGAGCTCTTCCTCTTTCTTGATCATTAGTTCTTCCAAGGCAACTTGAGACATCTCGAAAGATTCAATCTTTTCTTCATGCATTGCATAGAGTTGCTGTAGCTCATTCCTCTTTGTCTCACAAGTCAAGAGTTTTGCACAAAGAGCTTGTCGATCATTAGCTATCTTGATGGCATCAATCATAACCTCGAAAATCTCCTCATTTAGTTTGACATTCTCACTTTCACATGCTTTGAGTTTCATAGTGAGTTTGTCATTCAATTTGGATAAGTTAAGAGACTCCTTATACAACTTTTCATAAGCTTGCTCAAGCTCTTCATCATCACTTCCTGAGGATTCATCATCAGTGGCATTCTCAACCGGCCTCTTCGGATACTCTGTTCGTCCTTCAGTTTTAGAAGTCGCCATGAAAGCAAGGAATTGTTTATGTCCCTCTTCACCTTGATCTTCATTGTCACTTTCATCTTTATCAGATTCTGATTCATCATCCCAAGTGATAGCGAAGGCTTTCTTCTTCCTCAAACGAGTGGGGCATTTTTGAGCAAAGTGACCAAATCTTTGGCATTCATAGCATTAGACTCTTTCAGAGTTCCATTGTATCTTTCTTTTCTCTTTCTTGGCTAGAGAATTGATCTTGAGTTTATCTTTGCCTTTGGATTTATGAGTTTGAGTAGATTCCAAAAAATTAGGATTCTTTTTCAGAAAAGATTTTTTAAATTATTTTACAAAAGCATCCGAAATCTTGGAATCTATCTCACAATCCTCATCAGAATCCTCTACAGCTCAATGAGTATTACTAAAAGCAACATCTTTTTGTTTCTTTTTGAAATTCCTATGTGCCTCATAAGTTTGGAGATTTCCAACCAAATGATCTAGCTTGAGGTTGTCAACATCTTGAGCCTTCTCAATAACCGTAACTTTTGGTTGGAACCGATCGGGTAAGGACCTCAAAATTTTTCCTACAATCTTGGATTCCGGTATTTTTTTCGCCTAAATTGAAGCTGGAATTTACAATGTCGCTCAACTTCGTATAAAATTTATCAAAGGTCTCACTATCTTTCATTGAAAGGTTTTCGAAACTAGACGTAAGCCTTTGAAATTTTGAGTGTTTAACTGAATGAGTGCCTTCATGAATAGTTTGTAAAATATCCCAAGCCTCTTTTGCGACTTCACAATTGCAAATTCGACTAAACTCTTCAGGTGTGACAACGCAAAAGAGAGAATTGATAGCTTTACTATTCCAGCTACTATTTTGGTAATCAATTGTGTCCCACTTATCGATTGGTTTGGGGAAAGTTACTCCATCAACGGTAATCGTCGGTTCAGTCCACCCATACACGACAGATTGCCAAACTTTTTCATCAATAGATTTTAAAAACGATCGCATCCGAGCTTTCCAAAATGAATAATTGGATCCGTCAAGTAGAGGTGGTCGAACCATAGAATTTTCCTCATGAATTGAATCCATTATCACAAATCAAACAAGATCTCGCTCAAAAGTTTTAAAAAACAAAAGAGCGACCCGCTCTGATACCAATTAAAAAATCTAGAAATCCACTAGATATTGATTGGTGATTATGTATCAATTTAAAACAATAAAACAATCCCAATCAAACAATCAAGACAAATCGACACAACGATTTTAACGTAGAAAAACCACAATTGGAGCACCTCCAGTTGTGATAAAAAAATCACAAGCAACAGCCAGAAAATAATCCACTAAGAAGATATAAAGGAATTACACAGGTATACTCTCAATTACCTAGCGAATCCACGCCCGAATTGAACCAACCCCTATGTGCCTCTTCCAGCCCTGTCTTCACCTCAGAATTGTCTTGACGATGAGCTACTCCGAAATCCACCAAAGCTTCAGGCTCAAATTCTTCAGAATCCACCAAAGAACACCTCTCTCTTTTGTATAGAATGAATAAACAAACCTTTGATGTATTCTTCTTAACCCATGAGTTGAATATACTCAATTAAATATCAATGAAAACTAGCAAAATATCCCCAGATATAAACCTTAATATCCAAAAAGAAGATCTGAAGCAGTAATCCTAAAATCTGACAAAAATGCGTACTTATAGAAATCTGGGATTGCGAAGCTCGCTCGAGCGAGGAACCAAAAATGCGTGTTTTCTATAAGCGGCTTCGCTCGAGCCAAACATCCTGCGCTTGAGCGTAAAATCATCATTCTCAGGTTTTTTACAGACGCAGCCTTCGCTCAAGCGAGAACTCCTTCGCTCGAGCGAGCAAGGCCAGACATGTAACTTTGAATGCAATTTTGCATTTTGCTTCGGGGGCGCTGCCCCTTGACCCCACCTAGGCGCTGCCCCCTGGACCCCCGTGAGCTAACGGGGCAGCTCGATCCCTGTCATAGTCAACGAAGTGGCAATCTTGAAAGCATTAACATCACAAACTTCTCTGCAAGGCACAATTCGGGTTGAATTCGCATCTAAAAACTCATAGCCTCACTGAAATAAAAGTGTGAAAATAAGTACAACTGAAAGGAGTTTTGTCAAATGGGATTGCTAAGAATAAAAACCTAACACAATTTGTTTTCATAAATTGTTGAAGTTAATATAAATTTTGCTTCATGTTTGAAATTGTAAATGTATACTTAAAAATTGTGCAAATAATTTTTGAAGCCCATTATTAATACACTAAATACAGAAAAGATTAAAAAATACAAAAAAAAAAAAAAAAAAGTGAAAGTCGGCTCCGTTTGGAAAGATGGTTTATGGGCTTTTTTAGCCACAAAAGACAAAATAGACTATTTTAGCCACAACAAATAAAACATCATATCCAACCCATAATCATTACACTATTCTCTCACAAAAAAAGTCAAAAAAGCCAAAAAAACTCTTCCCAAACCAAGCTTTTTAGACTAGACTAAAATAGTCAAAAAAGTCAAAAAGCTAAAAAGACAACCCACTTCCCAAACAAACTGTACTGATGCTCTGGCTAGTCACATGAGGAATAAACTCAAAAAAAGCAATCAGAAGTCAGATTTTGAAAACTTTGTCCGGTTTACAAAATAAGCAAACAAAAACTCCAAAATTTTCAAAAAAATGAGTTTAGAAAACATGAACCAAACACAATGAATATGACTAAAATATATAGCTACTGATATACAATTATCTTATTTTTTATATGAATATTCTACTCAACAAATCCTAAAAAGTGAACGGTTCAAATTATCTAGATCAATTCCAAAATGGGCTTACCAAGCCCAAACCTTCTCTTAAATTGAGATGACAATTTGAAAAAGAAGTCAAACCGTTAATCCTATTTAGGGTAAACTACCAATAGGTCATAATAGTTAGATTTAATTCCTATTAAATCCTATTTGAAAATAAGCCTTAGTACAATCATCACTAAAACTAATTTTTTGTGATAATTTTTTACATATATCGCTAAAAATTGACAATTAGCAACTTTTTTTATCACGATTTTTATAAATTGTCACTAAAACTTACAATTAGTTACTTTTTTTATGACAAATTTTTTAAATTGTCGATGAAAGTTGAAAATTGGTGACCTTTTTTTGTGACGGTTTTTTAAACTGTCGCTAAAACTTATAATTAGTGACATTTTTTGTGATAAAATTTTTTAGTTGTTGCTGAAAATTAATAATTTGCGATGTTTTGATAATAATATATAATAAAAAATGTCATTAATTATCATAAGACCTATTAAATAATAAATACCCTTAATAAGACTTACCCGTAACTCCTCCAATTATTTACCCCCAACATTATAGCAACTCTGTTGGGTTAAGCTTGTTTTGTTTTATTATGTATTTTAAATTTTTTTTGTTCTCTTCTTCAAAGTTTTGTTTGGATTAAAAAAAAAAAAAAACTTGTAAAAACGTGAGATAAATATCAAATATAAAAAGATAATAAATATGTTATTATTGAATTGAAATTATACATTAGTGGCTATAACGATAATTGATTAACAAAAATTACATATAGCAAATAAAAAATGCTTAAGATTTTTAAAACATCATCCTTAAATCTAAATGATGGGAATTATTACATGTTAGTTATTAATTTATTTATGAATCAACTAATTAAAACTATTCATCCACACAAAACTTCCCAAATAGCGTGATAAGTAAAATTTAGAAAGTTGACTTATATTCAAATATGTCCTCCAAATTTTTTTTACATACATCCTGTTTTGTCACTCCCACCAAATATAGATCTATATATATTATTAAAAATAACAACCAACTTAAAGAGTCTTCTAAAATAAAAAAAAAAATAAAAAAAAAATCAAAGCTTTTTTTTTTTAAAACAAAAACACAAAAAAATTATCGTTTTTTTTCATTTTGATTCCATTTTTTTTTTTTTAGGGGCACCAAACATTATTCTTAAATATTTCTTTTTATATATGAACACGTTATAATACGGTTGCTTGTGTGGTGTGCACGCTACCATGTAAATGCCGGCATACAAGACCCGGTCGGGGTTGCATAGCAACGCCGCAACGGGGATCTGACCATGAGACTTGAGAGTCGTTCCTACCCGCGGAATTGAATTCCGTTCTGTCGCGTAAACCACGGCATTCATAACCTGCGACCAAAACTTCAAACATTCGAAAGGCCCAAAACACGTTCAAACAAAATATTAAAATATCATATTGCTATAATTTAATCACATTTTCTTAATGTGGAACTTATCACATATATATATATATATTATTAAAAGTAGTATTTTTTTAATATTTAGATGACATATTTTAAGGAATTACTTTTTTTTTTTTTTTTAAGAGAGTCACGTTAGCATGTATCTTTTTAATTATATAAAGTTCTACACAAATCCAAATATAATTTAAATTATATTAACTTTACTTATTTTTTATGGACTCTATTTGATTAATATTTCTTTTTCATATATTTTTCATGGTAAATTGAGATAATCTACAAACTCAATACCAATTTTACGTTTCACTTTTTTTTTCTCTCAATTCTTTTAAGGATATTAGGATTTTTTTTTTTTAAATTACCTTTTTTTTCTACTTATTTTTCCGTGTATTATTCTATACTGAATACTAATTCTATATTATTTTATATTATGGATTTGTCGTTTAAATTTTATAGTGATTATGTATATAAAATTATATTTAATTTTTTACATTATTTTAATAATCACAATTCAGAGGATAAAAAACCTGCAAAACAATGATACTCTCGAGGAGCCTTTAAAGTTTAGATTTACTATTTAAGTTATGTTTTCAATTATTGAATTAAGTTTTTTTTTATGTTTTGACATTATATTACTTATGATTAATCACTTCATAAATTGAGATGTATCTATCGTTTGGATGTTTTAATTATTTTTTCATTTTGAGTTTAAATATTATTACGTGATTCTTTCTTAGTTAGTTGTTGTTGAATTTCTTTTAGGGCAAACTTTACTTTAACTCCCTGTGGTTTGGGCCGGGTGCGGATTATCCCACTGACATTCGAAAATTACCACATAATCCCTATGTGGTTTGTGAACTAATACGCACACTAACTTTTGTTAATAGAATGTGTAAATTTACCTTTATACCCTTGTCTTCTTTCTCTTCTCTATTTTAAACCTAGAAATACACACACACACACACACAAATATATATATATATATATATATGTATGTATATAGACACAGACAGAAAAGAAGAAGAAGAGAAATTTTTGTTATGTTAAAAAGTTTGGGATTATGTTAAAAAAAAAATTGTTATGTTAAAGCCCTATTTGAGATCCAAACTCAATTGAAGCTCCTGGTTTATATCTGAACCCTATTTGGATCTAAAACCCTTGAAGAACACAATCACAGAGCTGGTTATTTGATTTTGGGATTGATCAGAAGCCAGTATACTTCAATCTTCTAGATTGAACTTTTACCTTCGACTTCATGATTGAGATCTTTTAGCTCGCATGTTTATGAGTGCGATTGAGTTATCGTGATTGAGATTCACATTCAACTCGAGTTTGGTTTCTGTGATTTTGGAGATTGATCTATGTTGCAATTGATATGCTCTCAATACAAATTATGTTTTGTTTTGATTTCGATTTGATGGCTCAACAAGGTAGCAGTCGACGAGGTAGTCATGAAAGAACTTTTGCTACAAATTTGGGTAAAGAAACTGAAATGAATCATCCAATTGGGACAAACAGTAGCAACCAAAATGGGTTTTGAATTGTATATGTGAACTAGGTTTGTATATGATCAAAAAAATGGGTTTGGATTTGTATATGTGAACTGGGTTTGGATTTGTTTACAACAAAAATGATCTCTCTTAGGAGATGTCGAATAAACCAGACAAATCGCCGGAGTGGTGCACTGGTTCGCGGGCGCGAACAAATATGCTGGCTCAGCTACTATTTTGGACTTTTGAGCATGAAACACTCTATTTTTCTTTCACGGTCTGCTCCATGGTAGGGACCCAGATTGGCCGAAGATCATGAACACTCCTGATCTAGAGTTGGAGCACATTGATGGAGATAGAGCATCTTGAATCAAAAAGCATCTTTAGCAGCTTGATATCATCATTTTCTTTGCTATAAAGGTTAGTTCTAATCAAGAAAAATGGAGGGTTGGAAAAACAACTTTGTTCGTTCTATGAGAGAGGAGGAGGAAGAATAATGACAAGCTTTTGTAAATTTAAATATGTGTAAGCGGTATTTTGGTCATAAAACATAGCTTACTCTCTTCATGGGCATGTAAACCTCACAGCCTGTTAATTTGGATGGAAAAACTAACTGTGCATTTTAGTCTACAAATCACATGGGGGTTATGTGGTGATTTCTGAATGTCAAGGGAATAATTTGCACCAGACCCAAACCATAGGGAGGTAAAGTAAAGTTTACCCTTTCTTTTATATAGTTGATATTTTAATTTAATTAAGAGTGTTTATTTTATAATCTTATAATTTAATATATATATATATATATCATATAAAATCATTTTATGATAATCCAATCGCAACATATTTTTATTTAATTTTTTTAATAAATTTTATATAGTCTCTATTTCTACATATTTTTATTTTTCAAATGAATATAAAAGAAAATTATATAGTTAGAATTGCTTTAAATTTTATGTTACTAATTCTTCTTCTAATTTTACTATTATTTTTAATATTAAAATGAGTATTTATTTTACTATTTTATAATTTAATATATATCATACAAAATTATTATATGATAATTACACTTTTTTAATATGATAGAACTAAAATTATCAAAGTATACAAATAATTTAACTAAAATTAATATATATCTATATATATATATAAGTATTCAAGTAATAATTTTATAGAATGATATCGCCAATATTATAAAAAAAAATAATTAAAATCATACTTTAATTTTAATTTTAAAATTAAAATTAAAATTATTCTTTTATAACACACATTGCACCATCAAATATGTTTTGAAAAAAAAAATAGCACGTGCATTGCTTAGGTCAACTGCTAGTTAATACAAATAGTTAAGAGAGTATGCCACATCACATAATTATGATAAAAAATATAATCATTCTAACTTTGTTAAAAAAAAAAAAAAAAAAAAAAAAAAAAAAAAAAAAAAAACGAATTTGAGAGTTGAACCAGCCGAAGCTTTGTAAGACAATAGGGTACTATTGAAATTCAAAGCGTAATTTTTGTTCGTCCAAATTTTAATTGTGAATTAAAAAAGAAAAGAAAAGAAGAGAAGATAAGTTGATACTTAATCTATCTCCAATACTGACAATGATGTTTTTAAAATTATTAGTCACAATAGTAGACATTTTAAATTGTAACAAAACAATATCATAAAAAATCACATTATTTTATTTTTATATATATCATTACTCGTTCTTTTTTTCTTTTTTTAATGTCAACAGAATTGCTTTTCATTTCTTTCACATGCCCATTTTGTATGCTTCCATCATGTTCATTGAATTACCAGTCCATGTAGGGTGAAGAAGGAAAATAATAAATTCGTATGCAAATTAAGTCCTATTTTCTTCTCTTGCGACCCATTCAATTCTAACCACCTATCAAGTACTCCAACTAGTCAATAATCAATATTCAAAACCCTCACATCAAGTGGTGAACACAAAAAATTCAAATCATACCATTTGATGGGTTGCGTATATAAATAACCCAAGCCCTTGCACTTATTCTTCATATACATTGCTCTATCAACTCTTTGGTTGCCTAACAATATGAGAACTCAAAATATTGTCTTGGCCATGCTAGCGCTAGTTTTTCTACTAAGTATCAAACCACTAGAAGCTAGTAGAGTTCTATACGAAGAGCGAATGAAAACAGAAAATCTTCTCTTACAGTCTCTGGATCATTCTCCTACCACCCCTTCAGGACCGAGTGGTGGTTCTCACATCCCTGCAAGCAGCACTGCAATCAATACAATCAGTGAAAAAGGTTTTGTCGGTCATACTATACCTCATCCACATCCACAACTCGCTCCATTTGGCGTGGCCAACAATTAATCATTGGCACAACCCGCGAGCATCCATTAACAATACCACAATGACTTCGCATTACAATTCAGAAAACTCAATTGTAACTTGTGAATGAAGTAAGTCAGACACAGAAAATAAAGAAGAAGAATAAGATTCAATTTGTATTTTTTATTTTTATGTTCTTTACAGGTTGTTGGATGTAGTATATTGACTAGTTCTATAGAATACTGTATTTTGATATTGATCCTACAATAGAAGAATAAAAAGAGAAAGTGATTTACAAGTCTTATGCTTTTTGATTTGCTATTTTTTTTTTTTTTTTTGGTCTGCAAGAGCAAACTCCATTGTGTTCTTTTTTTTTTTGATCAGCAAAAAGAAACTTTATTAATGAAGAAAGCGAAATGCTAAAACTTACATCAATAAAGATGGCAAGTGCAAAGGCGCATCATCGCTAACCTTAATAATCCCAACTAGGTTGGCACCACTAAAGAAGCACAATCATATGCGAGCACTAAAGAACTCCATTGTGTTCTTTAACAGATAGTTTATAATTCTTTCCTTGCCTTTGAAGTCTAAACTAATGAACGGACATCGGCTTTAGAGTTATTTAAAATACAGTTTACGAGCTCTTGGAATAATCAATTCATTTGCCCTACTCGTTGTTGCGATATGACCTTATGTGTTTAACTCTTATGGTGGGGAGTTTGATATCTTTCGTGCTGGTTTATTCTCCTCCATTATGGGATGTATATAACCGGTAGTATTA
Source organism: Camellia lanceoleosa (assembly GCA_025200525.1). Classification (NCBI taxonomy): domain Eukaryota; kingdom Viridiplantae; phylum Streptophyta; class Magnoliopsida; order Ericales; family Theaceae; genus Camellia; species Camellia lanceoleosa. The sequence goes on from CM045768.1 coordinate 24,627,467, forward strand.
TTGGACTTGAGCTTGGTAATTAGCCAATTTTGTTTACTTTCTAATTATTGTCAAGTAATAATCTGTTTGATGATATTTCTCACTCTTGTAATTACATTCTTATTGATAGACAAAAAATATATATATATTGATTTTCATCCATAAGGTCCAATTATATGTGCATGCTTGGTACAATTTTTTTCAAACTAAAACTCGATAAATAAAATCAAAAAACTCATTTATTAACTTTTAAATAATCAATTTTTTAGTTTCTATCTTTAAATTATTTTTATCTATTCCAAACACTTTCATAGATTCACAATATAATAACTCTGATAAAGTGCACTAAACTACACCTCTCTTTTTCATCTAAGAAATTATTTACAAATATAAAAAAAAAATTTAAATTAAACTGAATAATCGATTATGCAAGAAACACAACTACAAGATCAATACAAGAAAGATTTCCTTAATAAGAAATAAATAAACAATTTGAATGTAATAATATGCCTTTTGTTATGCGTATCATGGTTACTATAATTTCGATTTGGACCTTAAAATCTTACCATCAATTTCAATTTCATCAAACGATCTTAATCATAATAAGATCTAAAGTATTATGATATCAATTTTACTACAATTCCAATCTTGTTATTTATTTATTTATATAATTTTAAAATTATTTAATATATATTATCACTATTATAATATTTTATTTAAATTTATATTAAAAATAAAAGCGTAAATTATACTCACCTCCCCTGAGATTTCTGAAAAATTCATGGACCTCCCCTATAGTTTCAATAATTACAGAAATTTCCTTTATTTTAACTGACAATATCAAGATTGTTCCATTTTTTAACTATCGTTCATGCAACTAATAGAAGTTGATGATATCATTGAAAATAAATATTGAAATACCTATAATCCCCTCAAGTGTATTGAATCTAAAAGAACCCAATGGTGCTTGTCTCTCTCTCTCTCTCTCTCCCTTTTGTTTTTGGCTCTTAGCTCTTTAGCACAGATATATACGTATATATATACATACAATAATGGGAGAAGAAGAAACCAAGAAAGTTGAATTTGAAGCTACTCTGGCGGCCGCACTATCTGGAAAAAGTCTGGTCCTAATCCTAAACAAGAAGCTCTGGGCGAAGGTCTAGGAAGGAGATGCGTGGAGGTAGTGGAGAACAACGGCGGCAGTCACTGCGTCCCAATCAATGGTAACAAATCCTCCCATAACCTCAAAAGCATGGAAAAGTGATGCAAATAAATGATTTCATCCAACCAAAGTGATTCATGCACTTTGAAATATGAATCATAACTTTCAAAGCAAATTAATAAAAACAAAGAGAAAAAAAAAACAAAGTACAAAATTATAAAACTCAATAGATTTATAACCTATTTTTTGGGCTTCAAATCCCATGAAAAGTTTTGCAATATATTGAATTACACACCCAAACAAGCAACCAGAATTTCAAAGTTTAGAGAACTAGAAAAGATATAGCAAAACCCAATTCACACACCAAAGATGAACCAAAAGAGATAATACTCCATTTTTATCAATTGATGTCATCCTCTCTATCTCCTTTTTCCGTGGGTCATCCCCCTTCGCTCTTCTTCCCCTTTTTTCGATTGTGACTAAGATCGCAACCAGCCATCATAAACCCAGATCGGTCAACGCTATTGCCATCACTGCAAGCTACCACCGCTTTGAAAACTATAGATTTAGAATTAAGGTTTCAGAAGAAAAAGAAAATGAGGAGGACATAAAAAGCGGGCGATGGACAGCGGAGAGGGACTGGAGGAAAAAGAAGAGGAGCGGAAAGAGGAAGAGGAAAGACGGCGGCGGCAGATGGCGAAAAGAAGGGGCGTCGGCGAAGATGAGCTTCTCTCTCTCTGTTTCTCTCATTTCGATCGGACGTGAGAGAACAAAAAAAATTATTCATTTCTTTACAGAGGGTTTAGATGGGTAGATAGGTGGTGTTTGGGAAGTAAGTTTCTAAATTTTTTTCTCATTTTTTTCATTAAAAGACAAAAGTTTTGTAAAAAAAAAAAAAAAACACATCCAAACAAAAAAGCACATCCAACTCCATAATCATTTCACTTTTTCTCTCACAAATATCACATCCAACCACATAAAAACTCAACTATCTTCCCAAACACCAAAATTTTTTATCTCATAAAAACCTACATCTAATAAAATTTACATAAAAACTCACTTTCCAAACACCATCAGAGTGAGAAGAAGGATCAATATATATTTTTTAGGATTAAAAAAGATATCAAAGGGTATTTTCGTCTTTTTAAGCTAAAATAAAATGGTAATATGGTCATTTTGTATAAGCAAGTAACGGCGTTTGTGCAAAATTGACGAATTGGAAGAATTTTGATATTGTCAGTTAAAGTAAGGGAGATTTCTGTAATTATTGAACTTATAGGGGAAGTCCTTATATTTGTCAGAAACATCAGAGATGTCAATGTAATTTATCGAAAATAAAATCATGTAATCAATATGATTCTCAAATTCTTCCCATAGATCAACAATCCCAATTTTAATGAACTTTAAGAAAAATGATATATAAGTCCACTTTTTAAATTTATATATTTTTTACACTAATGATATGTAAGTGATATAATTGGTTGATAATTAGAGAAACGGTTATGTTATATGCACCAATTAGTGTACTAACTAGTGTATCAACACTAGTTATGATATTATTATTGACCTCACTCATTAATCACATTACAAATATAAAAAAAACCTCTTAAATTAGGCCTGTTTGGTAGAGCTTATAAGATGTTTATTTCAGTTTTTAACTTAATTTAAGTTAAAATATTATGTTTAACCAGCTTATAACTTGAATCAAGCTATTTCTCAGCTTATTTCGAAAGCTGGTCAGGGGGTGCTTAAATTTTTTACTTAAGCGTGCAGCTGGTGTTGGGGGGCTAAAATTACTTAAATGCCATCGTTAATATCCAAATATTAATATTATTAATTAATATTAATTAAAAAATAAAAAATTGTATATTTCTGAAGAAAAAGGAAAAAATCAATATTAATTGGTACTAATTATTAATAAATTCATATTGTATATTTTTATATTAATTAAAAAATAAAAAATTGTATATTTCTGAAGAAAAAGAAAAAAATCAATATTAATTAAAAAAATCAATATTAATTGGTATTAATTATTAATAAATTAATATTGTATACTTTTGTAATGAATTAATTATTAATTGATACGAATTAATAACAATTGTTGATTATTAATATTAATTGATACTAATAAAAATTAAATATTAATATTAATTGAGACTAATTAATAATTTTAGTATTAATTGATACTAATTAATCAATTAATTGATACTAATTAATTTATAATAGAAAATAATTGTGACAATAATACTTCCATTACATTTTTAGCAAATGTATCAATTTTTATATTAATTGATACTAATTAATACTACTTATATTAACTTTTATTAATGAAATATTTTTAAAAAAAATTAAAACTAAAAAAATTACAAAATAATCATTTTTATATCATATAAGGGTGGAAATGACAATTATACAGTAAAAAACTATTTTACAGCTTATTAACCAAACACTACTCTGCTGCTTAAATCCATAATCTCACAGATGCATCAAACATGTTAACAGCTTATATTCACAGTTATAAGTCATAATCTGTTAAGTTATAATCTATAATCACTTTTTTACAACTCTATTAAACGGGGCCATTATGTCACATCATCAATTGGTACATTAGTTAATTATCACATCATCAATTGGTACATTACTCTATCCTAATTGATTGTCACATTCTTGAGTTTAAAAATTAAGTGTAATTTTCGGACATAAAAATATTTGAACTTTAATTTACACCCACATCTAAATTTGGCATAACATCGGGTCGGGTTGACGGGGATTTGATTTGAATGTCGGTGTGTATCTGACTTTGCGACTCGGAGAGTCATATCCGTAGAATTGAATTACTTTCTTTCTTTCTTTCATTTGCCGCGTAAACCAAGGCTCACATAACTGCGAACCATTCAAAGGCCCAACAACTTTCAAAAGATTAAAAAAGAAGGAAAAAAAACACGGTTATAGTTATCGTATTTTTTTTTTTATAAATTTTATTTATCACATACCATAATCAGATCAGAGTTTTCATCTATATTTTTATTTTTCCATACTCATTCATATAATTCAAATTATTTATCTTATAAGCCGTGTAATAAAGGTCATATATGTAAAAAAATTAATTTCATCGAATATCTATAAATACAAGAACAAATTACATTTTATTTTATAAAATGAACGACAAATAGGATTGTAAATTTAAACTATTCATTCTATAAAATAAATTATAATTTGTTTCTATATTTATAGTTGCTCGATAAAACTAACTTTTTAGATGAATAATAACTTTTACTATGAAACTTACAAAGTAGACAATTTAGATCATTGATGAAGTTCTGAATTGAGACCTACAAAAACGTATCAATGAGTGTGGAAATATGAAATATGGATGGGAGTTTATCCTAATAATCATATATTAAAGGGATTGATTTAGAACTAATTGAACTAATTGTTGAAAATATATCACATCAAATGATAAATAAATTATGACAAAAAATTAGAGATATTTACCAATAAATCTTATTTGACAAACAGTTTTACCGATTGGTCCTAAGATTATTTCTATTGTTCTAATTAATCCTATTAGTGGGGGGAATATCTTACAAGTTGATCCTATTTCCTTTATTTGGCAACATTGAGTGGTCAAATATACCCTTCCTTGTATGTGTCACGTGACATACATCATTCCAAGGCAAAAAGCATAAAAAGCCTTAGCCTCCGTTTGTGAAGTGAGTTGGTTTTTTGAGTTTTTTGGCTATTTTAGCCTGGGACTAAAAAGCCTGATTTGGGATAGGCTTTTTGACTTTTTTACTTTTTTAACTTTTTAACTTTTTACTGAGGTGTCCATATGTAATATTACTAAACTGCCCCTGATATTACATTTTGTCTTGACAGTGACGTCACCACTCGTTTTACCCCCCCTTTTTTTTTAAAAAAAAAAAAAAAATTTATTATGAATGTGGCGGCTGTGCTATGGAATTGTTGACCCAAATATATTTTTTGGTCATTTTAATATTTGTTTTTTTTATTACATTAATTTGGTTTTGTTTTGTTTTGTTTTTTTTGTAAATGGTTTTTTCATGTGTTTTTTTATTTTGATTTTAAAATTAAATTTTTTTTTTCATTTTCTATAAAATGATAAAAAGTGAGGTTTTATTTTATTGTCCTGTGTATTTAAGTTTTTTTTTTTCTTTTTTTTTTCAAATGGTTTTTTCATGTGTTTTTTATTTTTATTTTTATTTTTATTTTTATTTTTATATTTTTTTCATTTTCTGTAAAATGATAAAAAGTGAGGTTTTATCTTATAGTCCTGTGTATTTTATTTTTTTATTTTTTATTTTTTTCGCTAATTGTTTTTTCATGTGTTTTTTATTTTTATTTTTATTTTTTTTCATTTTTTGTAAAATGATAAAAAAAGTGAGATTTTATTTTATAGTCCTGTGTATTTTATTTTTTTATTTTATTTTTTTTTTTGCTAATTGTTTTTTCATGTGTTTTTTATTTTTATTTTTATTTTAATTTTAATTTTTTTCATTTTCTATAAAATGATAAAAAGTGAGGTTTTATTTTATTGTTCTGTGTATTTTAAATAATTTAATTTTAATTTAATTTAATTTAATTTAATTTTAAATATTTAATTTTATTTTACATTAATTTTATTTTAATTTTAATTTTATTTTAAATATTTAAATAACTTAAATAATCTAAAAAATTTAATAAGTAAAAAATTGAAATAAATATTCAAAAAATTTAAATAATTTAAAATGTTAATATTTTAAATTTAAAAACAACTCTACACTCAAATTGTAACCAAACACATAAAACAAAACTCAATTAAGAAATTATTTTTAAAACTTATAACTAAACACATAACTCGAAACTCCATACTACTTTCACAACTCTACACTCAAATCATAACCAAATACATAACAAAAAAATTAAAATATTTAAAAATATTTTAATAAAATAGAGTTTGAATTTATTTTTATAAAATATTTTAAAATTTAAAAAATTAAAATCATAATATTTTGAAATTAAAATATTTAAAAATATTCAAAAACGTTTTTCTTTTTTTGTTGTTGACATGACTTGTGTAGGTGAGGTAAGACTTTAGTGTAGCTGAGGTAAGACACGTGAACGGTAGTGGCTAATTGGGTTCAACATTGTCAACGTGGGGCATTTTGGTAATTTCAACCTGCCATGGGTTGAACATTTCCAACTAAAACTCATTTGGACGGTAGTGGCTAAATTAGCCTCTTTTGGACGGTAGTGACTAATTTAGCCCAAAACTGTCTTCCCAAACAGCACCACCGATCACTCTCATAAAGACACGTGCCAAACACTGTGTGTCACGTGACATACATTATTTCAAGGCAAAAAGCATAAAGAGCCTTAATGCACTTTGTTGATATGTGGCACCCACCGATCATCCTCAATGTGACACGTGCCAAACACAAATTTTGGAAACACACAACCATGAGGTTGTGCACACCACACCATCACCTATTCAAGCGTTCAGAAAAATATGTAGTGGTATTTACGTCATTGAGCAATAGAAAGGACCAAATAGATCAAAAGAAAAAAAATTGGGACTAAATGGAGTACAATTTCAACATTTAGGATTTATTGATAACTTTCCCAAAAAATTATAACAATTAATATTATATCCAAAAAAGAAAAGAAAAAAAAGAAACGAATATGAGATTTGAACAAGCTAAAGATTACCTATTTGTTGCTTGCCTAAATTTTAATGGTGAATATTAAAATTAAAAAAAAATTGTCTACCCGATTTACTCGTTCCAAACCCAATCCAACAGAGACTAATTGAACATACATTTTAATTAAAAATGTGAACTGAGATGCTTTTCCTTTTCTTTTTTTTTCGCATGCACATTTTGCATGCTGCCGTCATGTTCACTGAATTTCCTTTCTATGCAGGGTAAAAAGAGAGAATGAAAATTTTTAGACGCAAATTAAGACCTATTTTTTTTCATTTCCAACCCATTCCATTCCTTCAATTTCTAACCCCCTAATCAAGTACTCCAACTAGTCAATAGTCAACATTAAAAAACACTTCCATCAAATAGTAAACACAAAAAGAATTCAAATCATACCATTTGATGGGTTAATTCTTGCATATATAAATAGCCCACCTCCTTGCATCTATTCTTCAAATACATTGTTCTATCCAAATCTTTGTTTGCTTAACAATATGACACCTCAAAATATTGTCTTTGCCATTCTAGCACTAGTTTTTCTTTTAAGTATCAAACCACTAGAAGCTAGTAGAGCCTTATATAAAGAGCGGATAAAAATAAAAAATCTTCTCTTACAATCTTTGAATCATTTTCCGACCCCTCCTTCAAGACCGAGTGGTGGTTCTCACATCCCTGCAAGTAGCACTACAATCAATACGATCAATGAGAAAGGTTTTGCCGGTCATACTATGCCTCATTCTCCTGTGAACCCACAACTCACTGTTTCATTTGGCGTGGCCAAAAATTAATCATTTGCAAAACCAACCAAAAGCAATTAAGAATATCATAATATACATTCGTATTACAAGTCCAAAAAAAATTTAAAATAAAGAAGAAGAAGAACCGATTTGTGTCTTTACTCTGTTCTTTACATGTTTTTTTATAACTTCTGTTCTTTACATGTTGGGGTGTAGCATATACACTAGTGCTATAGAATACTGTATTTTGATATTGATCCTATAATAGAAGAATAAAAAGAGTGAGTGATTTGCAAGTCTTTTGCTTCTTGATTGCTATTGTTTTTGTTGCTGTTGCTCTTTTGTACTGGTGTTCATTGTTTGGAGGGGGAATTATAAAATTGATTTCCCTCTAAAGTTAATTGTCATTAATAAATACCATATAATTATTTATGTTAGCATATAAAATTAATTGTTTTCTTTAATAATTTTAAAATTATTTAACATATATTATTATTATTGATAATTATTTTTAATTTGTATTGAAACAAAATCCTATGATCATTAATCTATTTTACAATCTAATCTGATCCATAAATTCTTTCAACATCTCAACAATTCTGATTTTAACAAACTTGACATGAACCCACATTTAAATTCAGATAATATTGAGATTGTCGCATAATCCAATGCATACCTAATTAATCTGCGAACCATTCAAAGCCCTAAACACTTCCAAAAGATTAAAAAAAACCAATTTCATTTATCGTATTCTCATTAAATTTTATTTATATAACATACTAGTATCATATATTACTAGTATCATATATTAAAGGGATTAATTTAGAACCAATTGCACTAATTAATGAAGATATGTCACATCAAACAATAAATAAATCATGACAAAAAAATATAATATAATCATCTTAACATAATTATGAAAAAGAAATATGAGATTTGAACCGGCTAAAGATTTGTAATATAAGAAGATGCTATTAGAGATTCTAAACCTATTCTTTGCTTGCCCAAATTTTAATTGTGAATAAAATCTATTTATTTATATATTATATAAGCAAAATGAAGTTTTTAATGAGAAGATTGTGAGAGTTTCAAAATCTTATTCCACAATTTAATCAACCCACTGCACCTTCAGTTTAATCTATTAAAAGAAATTTGGGAGTTAATGGAAAGGAGTTGGGAGTGTGACCTTCAACGAATTTGGCGGGAGGTAGGGCGACGCCACAACATAGCTTGTGGTGTCACTTGAACCCCCTCAATAGAAGAAAAAATTTATTTTACTTTGCATATAATTGTTGCTTTAGAAATGTGTTATCATAACTGACCTCACTAAAAAAGTGACTTTGAACCCACAAATTTTTAGGCTTATTAATTATTTACAAATCAATTTCAACTTATCACATTGTACCAAACACTATTAGAATAGAGGAAATGGAATGATTATTCTATCAAAATATTCATTACTATGTTTGGTTGACTAAATAATTAATGAAAATTACATTACAAATGGAATAATTATTCACTATTGTAAGGAGATGATCATTCCATAAGGAAGCTAAATGAATGATCATTACATTCCATTTTATCTCATTCCAATAAATCAAATAAAACATTACAACTTATTCAAAGTATTTTAAGGATTAATATAAAACTCCATAATTTTAAAAGCTAACTTTTATGTTTTGTTCAAATGGGACATTGAACCTATATAAAAATTAATCTTGGCTTATTTTTTTCTTTAAAATATTTTATAATATAAAATACAATTTATATTTTTTATTTTCGTTAGATATTTTTACCTTTCAATTGACACCACTAACTTAAATTCTTAGAGTTGCCATGGGCGGGAGGCCAATGTCTATGCTGATTTGCTTGCAAAGGAATATTTAGTAGATGCGCCCTCTGTTTTGGCTACAACTTTAGAGAGTGATATTTGTGGGTTTGGTTCCTCTAGTGTTTTTCTTTAGTTTTGGCTTCGGCCCGGAGTTTACCACCAAAAAAAAAAAAAAAAAAAAAAAATCTTATTCTACAATTGATAATTTTTGTGATTTTAAAAATAATTTTATTAGCTAACAAAAAAATTATAGATTAAAGAAAAAAAACAAAAAACCACCTAAAATTTAAATTGTAAATTCTTAAAATCTCTCCCATAATATTTCTCTCTTTCTTAAATCTCATCTCATAACAAAATAAATTATACATTTAAAAAATAAAAAAAACACACAAATCTCATCTCATAACAAAGTAATTATATATATATTTTTAAAAACGTTATAGATTAAAAAGAACGTAAAATCACAATTGCTAATTTTTGTAATTTTAAAAATATTTAAAAATAGTACTATTGGCTAACAAAGTAACTATAGATTTTTTTTTTTTAAAAAAATTTAAAATAACAACCTAAAATTACTAATTTTTTTAATTTTAAAAATATTTAAAAATAATACTATTGGCTAACAAAGTAACTATAAATTTAAAAAAAGAAAAGAAAAGAATTATAAGTTCCTAAAATCTCTTTCCAAATATTTATCTATTTCCTAAATCTCATAATCTATCTATACTCAATATTATACCAAATTAACTTTTCATCTTAGATGTTCTAAGTGTTTCAGAACCTTAAATTTTTTTTTTTTTTAATTTTCAAAATTTTTATAAAAAAAATTAAAACATCCATTAGTTATTCTAAGGACATAAATATTAACCTTCAAAATTATTTAATGCAAATAGCAAGTTAACACCCCAAAAAAAGAAAAAAAGCACATAATTCTCAACCCCCCTCTCCTTCTCAAAATAAGCATTTATATAAAAAGAATGTAAGGCACATGCAATCGTCTTTCTCTTAAAATAAATCTAATGAAAAAGTAACTTTCTCACTTTTTATAAAATGCATACTATTAATATCTTTTACAACGGGTATGATTCATATAAACCTAAAATTAAGCCTAACATAAAATAAAAATTAAACCTTATATCTAGATTCTCTATCTCTTCCATAATTAAACACAATTTTATTCACAAATAAATTTAAGCATATCTATACTATATATATATATATATATTTAAATCTCATAATTTATTATTTTTATAATGATTCCATGATTTATAATTTAGAAAAAGAAAGATGAAAAAAACTATTCTTGTGCACTCTTATCTAACCAATTCTTTCTTTTATCCAAAAACCCTAGCCATCATATATTATACTTTTTTTCAAGTCATTCATGTCTTCCTCGCCCTATAAATATTATATTCATGGAACAATGAAACTCATTTTATTTTTTAACTTTCTTTATGAGACAATTTGGAGGTTAGTTTATATTTATTCTATTGTATTCTTTAAACAAACTTTTTCATCCTTTAGGTACATCATTTTTTTTTTTTTTATCTATGACCATTTTTTGTTTTTGTATTTCATATTTTGTGTGTTATTTCTCTCTCTTCTCTACCAAATATTCTCTGTTTTTTGTTTATAACTATTTTTTGTTGGTTAATATTGTTTAACTAGAATTTTTATACTAAAATGGTGTGATAGGGTCATTTGTATAATAAAAAACATGTCACTCATTATAAAGTGATAGATCAAAATCCAAACAAAATCATTGTTAATAAATTTTTTGTATTGATTTTATGTTTGTATATCATTACTTTTTTTCAAAAACATTTACTTTTAATATTTTTTGATATCATGATATGTGTTAATTGACAGTTGGAGTAGAGCATTACTTCAAAGGCATGTAATAGTTTTTCAAAACTATAAAAAGAAAATTTTATTTTTAATTTATTTTTTCAAAACTATTAAAGGTGTTAGTCAATTATTTAATTATTGATCTTTAATATGTACAACTCTTCTCTTTTTTATGGTATTTCTCTCTCTACTTCACTGTAAGTTCATATGTTTTTAGAAAAAAATCATATGTAATTTAAATTTTTAAATCTTTTTATATAGGAAGCTAAAAAATAAATTTTGGATTTTAAAATATAGCTATACAAAACTATATCTTTTTAAATATAGCTATACAAAACCATATCTTTTTAAATATAGCTATATTTATAATTAATTTTAATCTATCCATTACCTATCCTTATTTACATTATTATATAAATAAAATTTTTGTACGATAATTGAAGTAGAAAGTCCCAATCTATTTTTTTTCCCCCCAAATTTTTAATTGTTAAAATGCATATGTTGCGATACAAAATTTTATTTTAAATCTTATAAGATTTATTTAATGACTAAAATTCAATTTTTGTAAAAAAATTTCAATATATTCCTTCCAAAAGTTAATATAGCAAGTCTACAAAATCATATTTTAAAACTCAAAATTATTAATATTTTTATTTATTTTTATTTTTGTTTTAAATAAGCATGTTAAAGTATAAATAGATGGCCAAATAAAATTATAATTATTAATAAATATGGCATTACTTTTAATTGTATTCACATCTTTTTAAAGTCCTAATTCATTTCTTTAACTTTTTTTTTTTGATATTTTAAGTTACATGTCACGATAATTCTTTCTTACTCATTAAGTTTTTAAAATTTCTTTAATTATTTCACTTTCAAAAACCAATATGACAATGTTTTAAAATTCATATATTTTTATTCTAAAATAGTAAAGTATTAAAACTATGTCATTTTTTTAATAACAAAGCATAATTTTAATTATTAATTGTCAATACAACAATTTTAATCTATCTATTCTATATATTATAATAAAGGAACATTTGAAATAAAATTTTTAAACTTATATATAAAATTTTATTTACAATAGAAAAAATATAAAAAAATTATACATAATTATTATATTTTTAATAAATAATATATTATTTCACACTGTATATAGCACGGTTGACATGTTAATAATAATAATAATAAAAAGTCTCTACCAAATTTACTAGGCCCAAACCCCATTCAATCAGAGAAGTTATTCATTAAGTCCAAAGTTATTTATTAACTCCGATCTATGCAGTGGTTGTAAGTCTATCTTATAATATGGGGATACATAATTAATTTGTCTAAAATATAAAAGAAAATGCCAGATCATACAGGATATAAACTGGACCTATAAGATAATTTCTCCATCCAACATGGACTAAATTGGACCAACATTTTAATTAGAAATGTGAATTGAGATGCTTTTCATTTTTATTTAACATGCTCATTTTGCATGCTACTGTTCACTGAATTACCTGTCCATGTGGGGTGCAAAAAAGAAAATGAAAATTTTTAGATGCAAATTAAGACATATTTTCTTCATTTAGGACCTATTCAATTTCTAAATCCTAATCAAGTACTCTTACCAGTCAATAATCAATATTCAAAAACCCTTACATCAAGTGGTAAACACGAAAAATATTCAAATAATACCAGTTGATGGGTTAATTGTTGCAGATATAAATAACCCCCCACTCTGCACCCATTCTTCATATACATTGTTCTATCAACTCTTTGTTTGCCTAATAATTTGAGACCTCCAAACATTGTCTGGGCCATTCTAGCACTAGTTTTTCTTCTAAGCACTAAACCACGTCAAGCTTGTAGAGTTTTGGATAAAGAGTGGATGAAAACTTTGAGACTAGGTGGTGGTACTCACATCCCTGCAAGCACGATCAGCGAAAAAGGCTTCGCTGGTCATGCCGACCTTCCTCCTGTGAACCCATAACTTACCGTTCCATTTGGTGTGGCCAAAAATTAATCATTTATGAAACTTAGCCAGCAACCATCGATTTTACAATAATATCACTGTCACGACCCAAACCCGCTCCTATAGGTTTAGCGTCGTAATTGGCTAGTAATTCTTAGATTACCAAAGGCCTCTTAATGGAATAACGTATAATTAGGGGCTGCGGAAGTAAATATACCAACAATACATAGTCGATAGAGCCGTGCAGACATACATGGGACATAAATTTAAAACCTTATATAATATGTTTACATACACGTGAAATCAAAATGCAATAATCATCGTCACATTTAATACAGTTATAGCCAAAAAGGGGTATAGCGCAATATACACATAACAAAAGACTTGTTCGTATTACTAAAAATACAAGGTCTTAACTTATGCCATTTAGACTTGACTTGCGCACAAAAGGGAACCTCCTCGGAGGCACAACGGCTGGTTGACAAAACAGAGATACCAAATCCTCAACTTTGGGTCTGGTCATGCGCCTGGTCACCTACATACATAACATAAAAAGTGAGTGAAAGTGTAGCGAATAATAATAGAGTAAAGATTTTAATAAATGATGCCCAGAACATATTTCAAATCTCATAGCCAATCAGAATCATAATCAGGTTTATAGCGGAAACAGAGTCATAGTCTTATTCATATTCAAATCATGCGTGGAACATCCGTTAGCATAAACATATCTCTTTGGTCAAGCATATCAAGTTCCAAACATAAACCTCCGATACCGGGTAACATATCTCATACATGAGCCACGGTATTGTTTCCCCCAAGCGAGGGCCTGTGCCACAGTATTATCTCTCTCGGGCGAGGGCCTCATGACTATAAGCCACATTATTATGTCCCCTGGGCAAGAGCCGCTGCTAAGGACACCACAATTACTTTTCAAGAAAGTTGGACATTCATTCATTCATACAAAACATAGTATTTTAGAAAACTGATCATTTCGTATCATCGGAAAATAATTAAAGTCAAACATAACTTTACAGAGTTATTACTCACAGATAACTTTGGCAGTAAACAAATGGATCAATCGCTTACAGCGCGTGACCTACATCAAACATAATAGATACATATAATGAAACACATACTCGGTTGATACTTAATTTATTTCGTTTCATTCTTAGTGTGTTCTAAGTCTTAACCTCTTATTGAGTCTTAATCATGGCCTAGGAATGCCTAGGATGCAATGAGGATGCTAAAATATACTTTAAAACACTTAACAAAAATTGTTGAAAACAGGGGTCTTGCTCGAGTGGTCATGCAAAAATATAGTGGTCGCTCAAGTGCACACTCCTTCGCTCGAGCAGCCTGCAAAAGTACTGGTTGCTTAATTTTTCCGCCCGATACTCGCTCGACGCTCGCTCGAGCGTGAGACTCAAGTCCTCGCTCAAGCGTAACTCTTGTCGCTCGAGCAGTTTACAAAACACTCAAACTTTTGGGAGCATGCATTTCACGATTGAGCCAACCTCTGGTCGCTCGAGCGGAAGTGCAAAAATAAGGCTGTCGCTCAAGCGTAGGAGTAGAATTCTGGAATTTCCAGATTCGCTCCCAAGCTCAAAATTCAATTTCCAAACTTTCAAAACACATTCTTTTGGGCCAAAACTTAGTAAAACATTAGGAAACTCATAGTACATGATGAATTACAAACTATTTTGCAAAAGTAAGCTCAAAAACTAAGCCAATTGTATGAAACAAAGCTTGAAACATGAAATAACATAACTTGCATGTAATATCATGAATTTCAACTTTCCAAAACATGATCAAATGAGTCATTAAGCTCAAAATCAAGTTGAATTCATTTAACAAAACCAAGATATGAACATGCATGTGAGAATTCTCGTAAAAACAACTTCAAAACCTCATGATATGCACATGCATGCATGAGTCACGTTCAATTCTATCATCTAATCTCAATTCACTTTGAATAATGCATAAAAACTTCATTTCTTGTTGATTTCACATGTAATTGAGTCTAAGGTTACAAAATGTGAGTTAAAGTCTTACCTAAGGCTCAAATTCTTCAAGTTGGAGTTTAATTCCTTTGAATTCATTTCAATCTCCTCCAAATTCTAACAATCACTTTACAATTGAGCTCAATTTCCTTCTCTCACATGCTCACATGTTTTTGATGGTCAAAGAAGAGGAAGTGGAAGTGTAAAAGTGTGTAGTAGGTAATGAGGTGGCCTTATATAGGCTTGATTAATAAATTCATTAATTTGGGCTTAATTGAGTATTAATTATTCTAATTTAATCGTTCGGACCGAATTTTAATTAAACATTCCATAAAATTCTAAAACTCTAATTAGCACATAAATCAAGTGAGTTTCTGAATCGGATGTCGAAAAGGCCTTCAATTCGCAACCGAAATGAAAACATGAATAGATCTTTCTACGTTAAATAGATATAAACACAAATAAGGTAAGATATGATGCAAAACTTCACTTAAATTCCTTATTAGGCATAATTAAGCATGGATTAGCATTAATCATGTGTTGGGGATTGTTACAATCATAACACCTCTGTACTAAAAAAAATATACAATATCACAATTCATTCATAGTAGAAACCAGAAAAACTGTAACGCCAAAAAAAAAAAAATACAATAATTCAATAGTAAACACTAATACAAAATGATATAAACAGAGTATTAGACTTTCATTAATCAGAGTCCAATTACAAAAGGGTACATGCATTACACATTCATAAGCTCTACCTTGAATCTATAGCATGTGACACCAAACTAAATGATCAACGAAATAAATGTCATATGGGCTTACATCTTTCCAAGATGGTTCTTGATTACAACAAAAGTGAGCCTAGTTTAACACAATTTAAAGCCCTTGGCTATACAAAAATGGATATATCAAACTAGAAGCTCTTGCTCCCAATCCCTCCAAGTTACTACCTTAGCGGAGGCATATCACCGGCACTTGAAAATGGTTTTTTCCAAATAGGGTAAGCCAAAGCCCAACAGAAACAATCTAGCACAATATATGAATCTTAAAAAAATGTATAAGTACGAAGTGCATGTCTAATGTCCATTATGGTATCAATCATATCCTACAAGACCATAATATATCCAATTCCTTCTTTCCAGTGCGTTTTATCTCAATTTCATTTATGTCAGTTCATTTCACCTCAAATTATGAGTCATGTTCATTATTATTCAGGCAACTCAACTAAGACTACAACTCAGTGGTTCTTAAACATATATAATCAATACACAACACTTCAATTTGCCATTTTAAGGAAATTTTGTCCACGGGAATTGGCACTCATGTATAAGCGCAGTTTTCGGGACTTACACTTAGGACACACATGCTAACTTAATTCAATGGAGTCCATACCCTTTCTCCTCCCACATATGGAGTACATCCCCTTTCTCTTCCCAAATATCATACATATATAATGTATTACAACACAATCATATTCAATGACAACCAATAAGAGATTAGTTTCAATTCACCTAATCCTCATGCAATTTCTACAACAATCATGGCTATTTTCCACCGATAGCCCAAAACAGATATTTCTAAACAGATATATAATCTTTACGATAGATAAAGTATCCAAATTCTCATAGGTGCGAGATAATACATATCTAACTTCACCATTCATATAAACAACCTCCCAAGTTCACATTTTCACTACCAATTTCATTATTTATACAAAATAATCATTTGAGTCATTTTAGGGCAAAACTCTCATTTTTTTCCAATTTCATCCCAACACCAAAAATCAACCATTTTAGCACAACCCAAGCTTACAATTACTCCCATAGCCATTTCCACTACATTCATTCGAAAACCCCTCTCGTGATTCTAAACTAAATCCTAGGTTTGTTCAAAACTACCTCAAATCTTATTCTTTCTTACACAACAACAAATAACTAAGCTAAAACTCATAAAAGAGTGTAGAGAGTCCCTATCTCAAGCTTAGAAGGCCAAGGAAGAGATGGAGAAACTTCGAAGACGCCGAAACCAAGCTTTAATCGGATCAAAAGAGAGCTCTTGAGACGCACTACCTTTTTAACAAAGGCACACGGGTAGAGAGATCACTAGATCTAGGTGAAAATGTAGAGAGAATATAAGTTTTAGAGAGAGAGAGAGAGTCTCAACTTTAGGGTTTGGAGAAAAATAGATCTGAAAAAGTGATGTAGCATGACCTTTTCGCAAACTAATATATGTACAATTTGCTCGAGCGCCAGAAATGAGGTACGAGCGTTAGACACAATAAGTTGTTCCGTTCGAGCGCAAGAAGTGTCGCTCGAGCACCAAGACACAAAACAAAAGGGCATTATCGCTTGAGCTCAAGAAGTGATGCCCGAGCACAAAATATACATATCCAGTAGTTTTGTAGACAATAGACCAACGCTCGAACGCAAGAAAGAGCTGCTTGAGTGCCCACCCGCTCGAGCGTAGGAAACGCTGCTCGAGCGTAGAATACATTCTCCCAGTAGTTTTACAGACCAGCAAAAGTATTGAGAGTTCATGAAGCCCACTCGAGCGCAAGAAGTGCTGCTCGAGCGAAGAAGCAAAATTCTAGGCAACAAAGGTTTGAAAACTAAGCAACCAGCCTATTCCAAACACAACCATTACAACCCAAAAGTCAAACTTAAGGAGATACAAGGGAAACAAGTTATAAACAACAATGTGAAACCATTAAACCTGAGTCTGGGATACAACAAGGGTCGGGTCAAAATCGAAATCACTATAACCTCCCCCTTTAAAGAATTTCGTCCCCAAAATTTCAAATCAAGTTTTAAAACTAATCAATTCCAATGCCATAACCTATTCCTCGGTCACCCATTCTCATCAACTTGATACACAATTCCCAATATTGAAGTAAAATCCACATTTTCCAAAACATTTACAATGTTTACATTAAATTCATGTTTCCAAAACATACACAACATATACAATGTTCTCATATATCCAAAACATATACAATGTTTTCATATTTTATTAACATAACAAAATTCCATCACATGTTTAAACATCAGTAAATAAGTTCGGATATTTCTCACAAACTTCCAACTCGCGTTCTCAAGTTACTTCCTCAACCCCGTGAAGTTTCCATAATACCTTCACCAAGGGAATTGTCTTGCCTCGCAAGACTTGGTCCTAGGTATCCAAGACCTTTACCAGTCTGTCCTCATACAAGGCATCCTTATCTACCTTTAAGTCGGTCCAATCTAACACATGTGATGGATTCAGATCATAGTTCCGAAGCATGCTAATATGAAACACATCATGAACCCCGAAAAGCTGTGGCGGCAAGGCCAAACAATAAGGTACCTCCCCGATCTGCTTTAGGATCTTAAAAGGCCCAATGAATCGAGAGACAACTTCCCACTCTTTCCAAACCTCATCAAATCTCTCCTAGGTGATATCTTCAAGAATACATGATCTCCCATCTCAAAAGACAAAGGTCTCCTCTTACGGTCAGCATAACTTTTCTAACGACTCTAGACAGTAGCCAATCTCTTATGGATAAGTGCAACTTTTTCTGTCATTTCCTGGACCAACTCTGGACCCAACATAGGTGCATCACTCACCTCGGTCCAACACACAGGAGATCTACACAGTCAGCTGTACAAGGCCTCAAACGGTGCCATATTGATACTCGACTGGAAGCCATTATTATAGGCAAACTCCACTAAGGGTAAGTGCCTCTCCCATGAACTCTTGAAGTCAAGGACACAACCCCAAAGCATATCCTCAAGGATCTGAATAGTACGCTCGGACTGTCCATCAGTTTGAGGATGATACGCAGTGTTAAAATTCAATTTAGTACCCAAGGCACTCTGTAGGCTCCGCCACAGCCGAGTCATAAAATGCGGATCTCTATTTGATACAATCATCACTAGGACCCCGTGTAACCTCACTATGTCCCTAATGTACAAGTCGACAAGAAAATCTACCGAGTCACTTACGCGCATAGGTATAAAGTGTGCCGACTTAGTCAATTGGTCAACTACCACCCAAATGGCATCACTACCCCGTTGAGTCCTCGGAAGGCCTACAACAAAATCCATCATGACATGCTCCTACTTCCACTCGGCTATAAGCGAGGGTTGGAACAAACTCGCTGGCCTTTGATGCTCGGCCTTCACTTGTTGATAAGTAAAGGACTTCGATACAAACATGGCTACATCTTTCTTCATACCTCGCCACCAAAAATGGCAACTAAGATCGTGATACATCTTTGTGCCTCCCAGATGCACCGCAAGGCATGAATGGTAAAACTCTCAGAGTACTTCCTCTCGGCAAGACTCCAGTATGAACAAATGGTTATCGTATCTCACACTCAGGTCGGGATACATGCAAAGAAACACATAAGCGTAGTCAAAACAGGATATCACGCGTTCGAGTCAAACTCTCTAAAATCCCCAGCAGAGTCGCCAGAAACTGTAGACGCGCCCGTGGGCTTCACTCTACAGTTCAAGGACTCGTTTTTGTGTCGGTTCTAAATCTGAACCAAAGAGTCCAAATCCGGCAAATCGTTTGAGAAAACAGATTTTTGAAAAGTAGTGCCAAACATGGACTGCTTTGCCAGATTACAGAGTCGCCACCTAAATATTTTAAAATGGGAAATTTAGGAAACCCTGACTCGGTGCCGAAGGCCACATGTCCGTCATCACCAAAGGGACTTGGCTCGGGAGCTTGGGTACGATCGGGGAAGGTCAGCTATGAGCACCCCCTTTCGCCCGGTCCGAAGACCGGCCTCTACTAACCATGATATCCGTTTTTGAAAACTTTATGCGTTCTTATTCCGGTTATTAACCTAGAATTACTATGTGATGCGCACAACACAAAAGTATAGACTAGATTGCCTAACTTGGAAATAAACATTGCATATCCGTTTTGCTTCCAAAAACGTGTCAGATTTTGCTACTCGCAAGTAGGCTAAAATACGGATTTCAATGAGTTGTTCCAACTCAGGCAATCCAACCTTCACCCATAGGCATTCAAACAGTAATATCACATAAGCATTTAGCCGCATGGTAAGCATACTGTCATGGCAACATTCACACGCATGTGGTATGCTAAAGCGTAAAATACTTACATCGTACTCCGTACCAAAACAATAAACCGGTTAGCAAACATGCATGACCTAGTTTATGTTAAGTGGCTAATGCAACACAGGCATAAATGCAGTCTAGAGTAGGCTCGGCTACCCTAAGCATGGCACATGAAATGCAGCAACTACCACATATTCAATTTGGAATTGAAAATTGCAATGCAGTTTGTATGATGTACCGAGCCTGGTGCATGTAAACAAATGCATGAATGCACACATGCATTGCATAAGGTATGCTAAAATAAGTATGCCCTAATCTACCATCGAAAGCGGGTAAATAAAAGGGATAGAAAGAAATGGGGGTTTGGAAGACATACACCCACTCACACACACTTATTACAACTTTGCCTTTGCTCGGAGGGACCGAATAAATATTACAGATTAATTAACTACGCAAGCTAATTAAAATATTACAAATCAACTAAATTAATTAAATAAAATAATTAATCTAATTAAATAGTAAACCGCCTCGGGATGAGGGCCAAATGCAGCATGCGCTCGGGACTGGCTCGGAATCGCACTGCCATGTACGGATTGCCTCTGTTTCCCCTGCTATCCTCCTCTGAAAATTACCAAAGTCCCAGAAGTGCCTCTCAGGGCACTGGGGAGTACCACCGGCTAAAGAAGGAGGCCACCGGCACTAGATGAAGTTATCGGCTGGCAATTGACTACCGGTCGGCACTAAATAGTGCCGGCCGGCACTTAACACCTGCAGAACCTGCAACCCACAGCAGCAGAGGACAACAACATGCATGGCAATGTGATTCAAGGTATTTATGCACTATACACACCCCTTATCATGTTATTGACTCAAAAGGGCATGTGCCTCGATTCAGGACCAATCGCGCATTTCCATGCATGATGGCCCTAAGAACCAAGAATGCAACTTTGATTTCAAATGCATGCAATGCAAACAAGCAAACAAGGGTGCTCAACCTCCATCATACTTCACTTCAAGAGGCCAAACATGCACAATACAAATGCAACCCTAAACATGTCAACTAGGCATGCAACATGGACTATGCAATATGTTCATGCAAAGGGTTCAAGCAAGCATGCAAGGTAAGCATGCAAACCAATGGAAGAATGGTCTTATACATGAATTAGGCAACTCAAATAGGCCTAAAATCAGTGGCCAAAATGTCTAGACATGAGGACTAAACAAACACACACACATGCAAGTGTTATGATCCAAACCTTAAGCATGAACATGGCAACTCTCAAGCACACTTTAAAGAGACCAAACATAGACAATGAGCATGCATTGTAAAGCTCTGAAATACATGCAAAGCATGGTGCCAAACCAAGTCGAAGATAGACCAAACAAAGCATGCAAATGGTCTAAGGCTTAAAGCTAGTCAAAGAGGCTTTGAACCAAACTTATGCAAGGCGATTATGGCATGCACTAAACAACTAAAAACAGGTTTTTAGTATGTCAAAGCAAAGCCAAAAGGCTACTTAGATGGCATCTAAGAGGCTTGAAATCAAAGGCATGCAAAATGGCCAATGAATGAAGCATTCAACGCATGCTTTTAAAGCATTAAAGAGGCAACTAAGGTGAGCATACAAGCACACCGAAAGGTCTGAAATAACATGCTAAATGGTTCCAAACCATCAAAACGAGGTAAGCAACACATGCTACACATGCATACTCAAAGGCTAGCAAGCCTAAAATGCAAAGGGGCTACAATATACATGCTAAGATTGACCAAAAAAACTTAGGACAGACCTAAAACATGGCAAAATAAGCATACAAGCTTCATGGATCTAGGCCTAAAACATGCTAGAAAGAAGGCATACAAACCTAGAGCAAGTTAAGGCAATACAAGGCATTACAAAGCATCTATGCGAAGCATGCAAGGAGTGCTAAAACCAACTTAAAATAGAGTTGAATCATGACATAATAGGCATGAAAAACAGCCAATACATGCTCAACACACAACCAAACATGGTGCTCCTTTGGAGGCCAAAACTTGCCCTTTTCAAGGACATCAAGGAGAGGGGGTGGCCCTCTCCTTTTGAAGACTTCAAGGCACCATCTCCACCACTGAAATCCCTCAATATTTCAGTGGTGGAGAGGCCCAAGCACCAAAGTCTCGGAGCTCTCACAAAATGGCCTAAAATGGGGCCTTTTCAAGGCCTAAAGGGGGTCAAACTTCCCCAAAGTGCAAAACACTCTTGATAAACAATAAAGAGGGTTAAAAATCAGAACTTTTATGTGTTAATCACTAAGCACAAAAACAACTCTAAACTAGGTAAAAACAAGGTGCAAAAATGGGGTAAAAAGAGGACTAGTGTCTCACCCTTGTAGACCTCTTCACCAAGCTTGATGTTATTGCTTCCTTGAGCTCCAAACCAGTCAAAAATCTCAAGAACAAGCTCTGATCTTTGAGAACACCAAGGAAAGGTGAAAGACTAGGTGTTTAGGTGCAATAATGTGAACTAAAACACCTAGAACACAAAGGAAAAGAGAGAGATAAGATGTGTATCTATCCTAACCCTAAAAACCAGAGCTTGGTCTGTCTAAGAATGTCTAAAAATTTTTGTAACCCTAAGCCAAGAAGAGGAGTGGTCTTCTTATAGGTAAGCAAAGCTTGCAAAGCTTACAAGCTAAGCTAACTAAGAGGGTCATCCCTCCATACACGTGTATGGAGGGGAACCAAAACTATACAGCTGTCTAAAAATATCTCATAATGCAACTGCACAGTGATCGGCAGGGCAAAATGGTCATTTTGCCATAAATAGTGCCGGTCGGCACAAAAGAGTGCCGGTCGGCACAATAAAGTGCCGATGGCAACACCAGCCAGCCGGTGGCCTCTAGCCACAGCCGGTGGTATGTGGGGGTGCCTCACAAAGCATTCCCTGCCCTTCAAAGGCAAAACACAAGTGTTTGGTGCAAAACCAGATACAAAACGGTCAAGTTCAGAGGTCCTGAGGCAGGGCGCGTAGCTGAGAACTCCGGGGACTCCAAACAAACACAAACATGGATAATCACCGAGTGTTCCAACGGTGACGTCCAAGTCTTGAGTCCGAACTATAGTGAGCCCAATGAACAAAACGGGATTTTCCCGAGACATTTGGGCGCGTCTACACACCTACATATACGTAACGTAATGTGACACCTATATAAACGTAACGTAACGTGTCACGTTACGTTTCGCAAACTTATTGAGTTTTTATTTTTTTAAATTGAATGTGAAAATGTTGTTGGCTTATGTTGGTGTCACGTTACGTTTCATATAAATATGATGTATGGCAATTGAAAATATAGTTAATTGAATGTTGCCATACATCATAAGTGTCACATTACGTTTATGTAGGTGTCACGTTACGTTACATTTATGTAGATATGATCTATGGCAACATTCAATTTTTTATATAGAAAATTGAATGTTGCCATAGATCATAGGTGTCACGTTACGTTACGTTTTTGTAGATATGTCACGTTACGTTTATGTAGATGTCACGTTACGTATAGGTGTCACGTTACGTTTATGTAGGTGTCACATTACGTTACGTTTATATAGATATGATCTATGGTAACATTCAATTTCCTATATATGGTTTTACTATTATTTATGATATTAACAACTACTATTAAGGGTAAATGTGTCAACAAACTTCTCACAGGACTTATGGGAACATAAGTTTTTTAGTAGGACCATATGTAGCATAAGTGTCCCTAATAGGACTTATAAATAATTTTTCCTAAAATTTTATATTGCAACATATGCATTTTAACAATTTTAAATTTTGAAAAAAAAAAAGAGATTGAGACTTTTCAACTTCAATTATCGCACAAAATTTTTATTTATATAATAATGTAAATAAGGATAAGTAATAGATAGATTAAAATTAATTATAAATATAGCTATATAAAGGATATGGTTTTGTATAGCTATATTTAAAAAGATATGGATTTGTATAGCTATATTTTAAAATTCAAAATTTATTTTTTAACTTCCTATATAAAAAGATTCAAAAATTTAAATTACATATGATTTTTTTCTAAAAACATATGAACTCACAGTGAATTAAAGAGAAAACTACCATAAAAGAAGAGAGGAGTTGCACATAATAAAGATAAATAATTAAATAATTGACTAACACCTTTAATAGTTTTTAAAAAATAAATAAAAATAATATTTTCTTTTTATAGTTTTGAAAAAGTATTATATGCCTTTGAAGTAATGTTCTACACTAACTGTCAATTAACACATATCATGATATCAAAAAATATTAAAAGTAATTTTTTTTTTTTTTTTATAAAAGTAATGATATACAAACATAAAATCAATACAAAAAACTTATTAATAATGATTTTGTTTGGATTTTGATCTATCACTTTATAATGAGTGACATGTTTTTTATTATACAAATGACCCTATCGCATCATTTTTGTATAAAAATTCTAGTTAAACAATATTAACCAACAAAAAATAGTTATAAACAAAAAATGGGGAATGTTTGGTAGAGATGAGGGAGAAATGACACACAAAATATGAAATATAAAAATAAAAAATGGTCATAGATAAAAAAAAAAAAAAGAAGAAAAAATAATGTACTTAAAGGATGAAAGAGTTTGTTTAAAGAATACAATAGACTAAATATAAACTAACTTCCAAATTATCACATAAAGAAAGTTAAAAAATAATGAGTTTCATTGTTCCATGAATGTAAGATTTATAGGGCGAGGAAGACATGAATAACTTGAAAAAAGTATAATGTATGATGGCTAGAGTTTTTGGGTAAAAGAAAGAATTGGTTAGATAAAGAGTGCACAAGAGTAGTTTTTTTCCTCTTTTTTTTTTTTCTAAATTATAAATCATGGAATCATTATAAAAAATAATAAATTATGAGATTTAAATATATATATATAGTACAAATATGCTTAAACTGATTTGGGAATAAAATTGTGTTTAATTATGGAATAGATAGTGTGTAAGTGAATTTCTGACCACACTGCCAACTCAGTATTCAGCTGGAAAGCACTGGCAAAATAGATGGCGCCTGATTGACCTACAACAGAAAGAAGAGATTCCGGCGGTGGTTCTTCCACCCAGGGGCACTCCGACGATCAAGTCAGTTATCTCTTAAAGATAAATCAAGTGCTTTACTCACTGTTCAGAATATAAATTGCGTACCTTAGACCCATGGGGGTGCCTCTCTTTTATAGACAACACAAACTCAGTCCCAATAGAAGCCTAGCTTCAATGGACTTCAGTTCAGTGCTTATCATGGACTCTCCAATAGATAAAGATAAATTCCTTAAGAGCTTTATCTTTATCCAGGATGAAGTCCTTTCTCATTCTAGGACTCTTGTCCTTTATCCGCTTATCCCGGATTCCGATATCTTCGAAGATAACCTCAGCCTAGCTGAGATTACCTCGGTGTTACGACCGGGAGACGTGGCACCTCAGCTGACACGTCGGCGTCACCTTGGCCAAGTGTTGGTACTCAAAAAATATGTCCCCACAACTGCCCCCTAGGTTCCATTACCTCGGCATCCTGAGGTGATGGAACCTATATCGTCATACCGTATCGCATGTCAGCTATCTTGCTCTTATCATTCATTACCGTCGTCATAATACGTCGGCTTCACACGACCAGGACCTGTAGTCTGTCTCATCAAGGCTTTAGAATCAATAACCTAGTCTGTTCAAGTTTATTTAGCCGAGATCGCCCCACTCGCCGAGGTCTTATCTTCGTTAAATCATGAACTCCAAGATGTCTATCACGCGCATGAGCTATCATGCACAACATTTCAACCGTTTATGCCACTCGTTTTTAATCCATTGGACCGTGTTTGATACGCGCTATTAAATCGCCTCATGCTTGCGTGCGCCGGTTGACAGATACGTCGTTCCAAGCACATTTAATTGCATTTTTCCGCCTCTTCACGTTTTTGACAAAACTCATTCCCTCTTTCTTCGTCTTTTCACTTATCATCGTTTTTGTTCAAACTCTCTCTCTCTTACTTTCTCAAATCCTCCATTGTTCCAAGCTCTCAAGCTCTGCCACCACTACCGTTCACCTCCTCCAGTGAGGCTCTTGCTAATCTTTTCCATTCTCGCAATTAAATCGACTTCGAAACTCTCAACACCGGCTTCTTTTCTTCGGTGAATTACTGTTTCTTCCCGATTTAACTTATTGTTTCAGTTTTTTGTCTTGCTTTACTAAACTCCACTGCTCTGCCTCTGCAATCCTGCGCATATCTTTGATATTTCAACTTGTATCTTGTTTTCCATCATATGTTTGTTTCATGAATCTGTTTTTGCCCCATCTGTTTCCTGAATTCACATTGTTCACACATTTGTTGATTTTTGCCACCGTTCTTAGCCTGACACACCTGCGCAAACTTTTGTCTTGTGTTTCTTGATGATCCATCACTGTCCTTGACTCTGAATTACTGCTTTTGTTTGTGTTTTCTACATTTTCTCCAAATTCTTGCGTTCAATCTCCATTTACTTAGACTTAGGTTTGGGATTTGCCCTAGAACACACGGATCTTAGGGAAAATTGGAACAAATCCCTCTCTGATCTTCACAAATTCTTACCCCAGCGTGAACTTTAGGCTTTGCCGAGGTCTTTTGAGCCTTTACAGAACAATTTCCAATTTATACACCTTCCCCCTAAGCCGACGTTATGGGAATGTGGAAGCATAAGGTAGACACCCCGACCAAATTAGAGCACTTTAGGCAGGAGTTTGACATCGCGGCCGACGTTCGACATCCCGGCCGACGTTCATCTGAGGTTGGCTGAAGAGGATGACTCCATCATGTTTACAACTGATTCTATGCCCTTTCCTGTTGTAGCTTTTATCGAGTGTGGACTTAGGCTCCCACTCAACATCCTTTTTCGAGAAGTCCTCCATTACTATAAGTTGAACCCGATGCAGCTCGCCATCAATTCTTACCGAGTCATCAATGGTATAATAGCCTTAGCCCGACAAGAGAATGCTAGGGTTACCTTAGTCGACATCCAATACTGTTATACTATGTGCGACCTTTCACTGAAAGAGAAAGGTTATATTTATTACTTAAAGCCGAGGTCCACAGAGTATAAAATCGTTGTCGACCTCCCAGACTCTAACAAAGGAGCTGGGGATGATTACTTCATTACCTCGGGGAACTGGGAGTTCGCTCCAGATGAGGACCTCCACCTCTACCATCTTCCTCGAACAGTTTTTGTAAAGGGTAATGGTAAGAGCCCAGTGTTCATACTTACTTGTTTTTTAAAGTCTTAAATACTTTGTTCTAATGTCTGTGTTATTCTTTTTTGTAGTTCTCCCTCAGCCACCAAAGGGCTTTCGCCAGTCTTTCTTCCCCAGCAAAGACTTGAAGAAGCTTTTGGATTTGCCAGTTCAAGCGCAGAGCCCCCCTGCTACTCAATTTCATTCCTACCTACAAGTCGGTTCTTCCCGACGTTCCAAGGAAGAAGAAAAAGAGTCAATCTCCCTCCTCTGCCACAACTCCTCAAGTTGCCTCCACATCTTGGCCAGATCAAGGATCGACCTCTAATCCAGTAGAGCAGCCGTCAACCTCGGCTCCATATCTGATCCCACCATCTCAACGCCAATGCCGGCGACGAACTGTTCTTGCTGCCGAAATGGGCTGCCAGAAAGCAGTTACTAAGGACCTCTCGGCCAACATCCCGGCCACTGTTGACGCTGAACCAACACCATCTCAGCCAAAGCCAAAACAAAAAAGGATAAAGAAGGCTCAGACAAAGGCAAAGATGACTCAGATTGATACTGAGGACACCTTGCCAATTTCCAAATTGGCTAAGAGTGATAAGGCCCTATCTTTCACCGAGAAGAGGCCTGTCGAGGCCCAACCATCTGAGTCCACACGATCAAAGAGGCCGAGGTTGTCTTCTGCAACAGCTTCAACCTCCATGAGGTTTGACTCCTCCTGGGCCCCCCAAATCACTCTAGAGGATAGGCCAGTTAGAGCTGGTGATAGTGCTGACGACGTTAATGTCAGCGTCGCTCTCAGTACCGCTTTGCTTCTTCCTGGCGATCTTGATCGAAATGCCGAGATGAACGAGTACGAAAACTTTGCTCTAATGCTCCAGCGTTCTGTTCAAGTAAGTTCTCACACTTGGTATCTTTTTTTCTTTTTTATACTAAGAAAATTTTGCTAATAACTTCAGCTCTATCCATTTTTCTTCAGGCAATCCAGCACGCCCACTCCTTCTCAATGCAATCATTTCAGACAAGGAAGGCGTTGGCCGACAAGACTAAGGAGGCTACTAGTCTGTAGAAGACCAATAAAAGCTTGCAATAAAAAATGAAGACTTTGGCAGACCAGGCCGAGGTTGCTGTCAAAGCCAAAGATGTGGCCGAGGAAAAGGCGGATGCTGCTGATAACATAAATAAGGTTCTCGAGGCCCAGAAAAAAGAGACCGAGGAAAAGACGGCCGAGACCCAGAAAGACCTACAGGATGCCATGGCCACCAAAGACGCTGAGCTCAAGGCCGCCGATGAGAAGGGGTACAATGAGGGGGTGCCCGATGTCATAGTGGATTACGAGAAACAGGTAAAGCAAGCATGCAACAAGGGTTTCACCCTTGGTTGGATGACTTTACTGAAAAAGCTTGAAATCCCCGATGACTCCCCCCTCAGGAACACCGACATCCTCGCCATGCCATTCCCCCCAACTCCAAGCCAATCCGACGATGATTCTGAGTCTGAGGAGGAAGATTTGGTGAGGAAGTCAAAGGAAGCTGCTGGGGCCAAGTCCCCTGCTCAAAATGAGCAAGTCCTAGACTTGACTCAAGATGAGGAGGGTGAGGAGGTTCCCAAGGATGTTACTCCTGAGAAGGCACCATCGGACGTGCCTTCTGCCGACAAGAGCCTCGATCAAACCCTTCAAGAAATAGATGCCGAGCTCGTGGCTGAGAAGGCTACCAAGATGTCCTACCAGTAGTCTTCTGAACTTCAAACCCAACCATCTAACATTGCTGAAGAGTCTTGACTTTGATGTCATTTTTCTTTTTTCTGTACCTTGTACTTTTTCTTTTGCTGGAACAATGTAAGCAGTTCTTATGGCCGATGTGCCTCCTTTTGAATAGAAATACAACTTTCTCTCCTGAATGCTTGTATCTTTGTCTTCTCTTTATTGCTCTTGTATGATTCCATACTTAAATTCAATGTGCACTTTAACTGTGTAATCTTCTCGAGGTAAAATACCTCGGTTATATACGCCAACCGTTTCCATCGGCAAGTGTTAAACATGATCTCGGTTATATATAACTTGTAAATTTTTCACAAATTTCAACAAGTGTTAAACATGATCTCGGTCTAACTCGACTTGTAAATTTTTCTCAAATTTCAACAAGTGTTAGACATAATCTTAGTTTAACTTCAACTTGTAAATAAACATGATCTTAGTCTAACTTCAACTTGTAATTTTTTCTTAAATTTCAACAAGTGTTAAACATAACTTTAGTTTAATTTCAACTTGTAAATTTTTCACAAATTTCAACAAGTGTTAGACATAACCTTAGTTTAACTTCAACTTGTAAATTTTTCACAAATTTCAACAAGTGTTAAACATGATCTCGGTCTAACTTCAACTTGTAAATTTTTCACAAATTTCAACAAGTGTTAAACATGATCTCGTCTAACTTCAATTTGTAATTTTTTCTCAAATTTCAACAAGTGTTAGACATAACCTTACTTTAACTTCAACTTGTAAATTTTTCACAAATTTCAACAAGTGTTAAACATGATCTTGGTCTAATTTCAACTTGTAAATTTTTCACAAATTTCAACAAGTGTTAAACATGATCTCGTCTAACTTCAATTTGTAAATTTTTCTCAAATTTCAACAAGTGTTAGACATAACCTTACTTTAACTTCAACTTGTAAAT
Source organism: Camellia lanceoleosa (assembly GCA_025200525.1). Lineage (NCBI taxonomy): Eukaryota > Viridiplantae > Streptophyta > Magnoliopsida > Ericales > Theaceae > Camellia > Camellia lanceoleosa. The sequence goes on from CM045768.1 coordinate 24,657,692, forward strand.
TTTTCACAAATTTTAACAAGTGTTAAACATGATCTTGGTCTAACTTCAACTTGTAAATTTTTCTCAAATTTCAATAAGTGTTAGACATAACCTTAGTTTAACTTCAACTTGTAAATTTTTCACAAATTTCAACAAGTGTTAAACATGATCTCAGTCTAACTTCAACTTGTAAATTTTTCTCAGATTTCAACAAGTGTTAGACATAACCTTAATTTAACTTCAACTTGTAAATTTTTCACAAATTTCAACAAGTGTTAAATTAATTTTAGCTTGCACATTCTATCTTTCTAGGAACTATTTTCCAACTCTTTACCCCCTACTGTGAACTTAAGTTGCACTTAGGTTCTCATTATGCGTGTATTCTAGAAAACTCGTCAAGTATCTTTATCAATCATAAGTGTAGAAAAATCAAGCTAAAACTTTATTTATTGCTTCAACAAATAACAAAAAATAAGAAAATCTAATGATAGAAAAATTTTAGATTGCAAGTATTCCAAGGCCTTGGAAACTCTTTGCCCTCGTTATCTTCAAGCCGATATGCCCCATTACCCAACACCGAGATGATTCTATAGGGTCCCTCCCAATTTGGGCCAAGTTTGCCCTCTCTGGGATCCTTCTTGTTGCCGATGACCTTTCTTAAAACGAGGTCACCGATTTGAAACTCCCTTGGGTTGACCTTCTTATTATAGGCCCTGGCAAGCTGCTGCTGGTAAGCTGCCAGTTGAATTGCAGCTTTCTCCCTTTTTTCTTCTAGCAGATCCAGATCTCGGGCTAGTAATATATCATTAGTCCCATTCTCTATTCCCTGAGTTCTAATCCCTAGGATGCCGACTTCTAGAGGAATGACTGCTTCTGTGCCATAAGCCATGGCAAATGGGGATTCCCCAGTTGATCTTCTCGGCGTAGTTCAATATGCCTAGAGTACACTTGGCAGTTCATCCACCCACTTTCCTTTTGCTGCTTGCAGCCTCTTCTTTATCCCATCCAAGATAACTTTGTTGGATGCTTCTGCTTGTCCATTGCTTTGGGGAAAGCTTGGGGTTGAAAAGTAATTCTTGATTTTGAACTTTGCACAGAAGCTCTTGATTAGCTTACTGTCAAATTGTGTTCCATTGTCTGCTACTATTGCTCTGGGGATCTCAAACTTGGTGATGATGTTCTTCCATATGAAGCTCTTTACATCCATGTCTCGGATCTTGGCTAGGGGTTCAGCTTCTATCCACTTGGTAAAGTAATCTGTTGCTACCAGTAGATACTTCTTTTGCCCAGTTGCTTGGGGCAGTTGTCCAACAAGATCCATACCTCATTGGGCAAACCGCCAAGGACTGGATGCTGGGTTTAGGTCTGCTACTGGTTGGTGTATCAATGGTGCAAACCTTTGGCACTTGTCACACTTCTTAACATAGGCTTCTACATCTTTCTACATGTAGGGCCATCAATACCCTTGGGTAATGGCCCTATGAGCAAGTGATCTGCTCTCAGTGTGGCTTCCACATATTCCTTCATGTATTTTATATAAAAAAATCTTCAATTTGTGAGGGATGTACACACCTTAAAAGGGGTCCAGTGAAGGATCTTCTGTAGAGATGTCCCTCTGCTATCAGACTGAATCTTGCCGACTTCAATCTGGTCTTGTGTGCCTCTTTGTGATCATCTGGCAGTTTTTCTTCTTTCAAGAATGTTATTATTGCGTCCATCCAGCTTGGTCCCATGTCCACACACATTGCTTCACGCTTCGTGGTCAATGATTCGATGCTCGGGCTCGACAAGTAATCGATCATTATTGTCCTTGCCTTTCTAGGTTGTATTGCACTAGCCAGGTTGGCTAGGGCATCGGCGTGACTTTTATCATCTTAGCTAACCTGCTGTAGTCAGCAATTCTGAAACAATGCCACCAATCTGCCTACTTTCTTTGCGTATGCCGACATACGCTCATCTTGGGTTGCGAACTCGCCTATTTCTTGGTTGACTATAAGTTGAGAGTCACAAAAAACTATCACCTGATCTACTTCTACTGCTACTTCCAGTTTCAGTCCTGTAATCAGTGCTTCATACTCTGCTTCATTGTCTGAGGCCTTGAACCCCAAACGAATGGATTGCTCTAGTATCTGCCCATCTGGAGATACCAGTACTACTCCTGCCCCCGCTCCTTGTCGGTTTGAACTCCCATCAACAAACAGTCGAAACGAGTTGCCGATGTAAATGTTGCAGGGCCTTAGTTTTTCTTCTTTCCTTTGTTCTGTTGCCCTCGGCTGGGCTCCTCTTTGCTCGCTTGGACACCGTTCATCTCGACTCGACGGAGCCCGATGTACGGTGGCTCCTGGAGTGAACTCGGCCACAAAGTCGGCCAAGACTTGGCCTTTGATTGTCATTCTGAGTCTGTACTCTAGGTCATACCGGCCCAAGGCCACTGCCCATCTAGCTATTCTTCCTGTCAGGTCTCCCTGTTGTAACAGGGACTTCAAAGGGTGTTCAGTTAGCACCACAATTTTGTGGGCTTGAAAATAATGGTTCAGTTTCTTTGAAGCCATTACTAATGCCAGTGCCAACTTCTCTAGGGGTAAATACATGGTTTCTGCATCAGTCAGGGTTTTGCTTACATAGTAAACAGCCTTTTGCTCCCATTTTTCTTCTCGGATTACCACTATGCTTACCGCGTGCTCTGAAACTGCTAAGTATAGGAACAACTCCTCTCCAGGTTCTGGATTTGAAAAAACTGGAGCTGTGGTCAGATAGTTCTTTAAGTCGGCCAAGGCAGCTTCGCACTCCTCGGTCCATAAGAAGTCTGTGGCTTTCTTCACTAAGTTGAAGAAAGGTTTACACTTGTCTGAGCTTCTGCTTATGAACCTATTCAGGGCTATGGCCCTTCCAGTCAGCATTTGCACCTGTTTTGCCGACGTCGGGCTCTTCAACTCTAGGATGGCCTTGATCTGATCTGGGCTGGCCTCAATGCCTCTTCTGGTCACCAGGTACCCCAAGAACTTACCAGATCCAACTCCAAATGCACACTTCAATGCATTGAGTCGGAGTCGATATGTTTTAAGGATATCAAAGACTACCTTTAGGTCGGCCAAATGACCTTCAGGTTCCTTGGTCTTCACGACCATGTCGTCGATGTAAACTTCCACTGTTCGGCCAATCAGGTGTCTGAACATCTTGGTTACCAATCTTTGGTAAGTTGCTCCTGCGTTTTTTAACCCAAAAGGCATCACTCAGAGTAACTGAGCCTTTTGGGGTGATAAACGCAGTCTTCTCCTCATCTGGAGGGTACATGGCTATCTGATGGTACCCCCTGTAGGCATCCAAGAAGCTCATCCTTCCATGCCCTGAAGTGGAATCCATCAGTTGGTCGATCTTGGGTAAAAGAAAACTATCTTTGAGACAGGCCCTGTTTAGGCTGGTAAAGTCCACGCAAACCCTCTATTTACCATTTTTTTTCTTTACCACCACTGTATTTGATAGCCATGTCGGGTAATCTATCTCTCGAATGGCTTTGGCTTCCAGAAGCGTGTTTACTTCCTCTTCCACTGCTTCAACGTGCATCAATGTCAGTCTTCTTACTTGTTGGATTACAGGTTTGGCCGACCTGTCTACGTTCAGTTTGTGGCAAGTGACCTCGGGGTCAATGCCAGGCATTTCGTAAGGCATCCAGGCAAACACCTCAATGTTTGCTCTCAGAAAAGCCTCCAACTCTTTTTTCTCTTCTTCGGCTAAGCCCAACCTGAGAAGGAAGAAGCGCTCTTCATCCCCCTGTTGGACGAGGATTTTCTTTAGGGCTTCTTCACTTTTCTCGGCTGGCTCCTTGCCGACGTCCTCTAGGACCTCCACGTCCTCATCTTCGATTTCTGGTTCTCGTATGCTGCAGGTGGATTTCATTGCTGCCATGAAACAGTTCTTTGCTTGCAGCTGATCCCCTCTGACCTCTTCTATCCCATGCTCTGTTGGGAACCGTAGTAGCTGATGCAATGTTGAGGGAACAGCCCCCATTACATGCAACCATGGCCTTCCCAAGATAATCTTGTAAGGGGAGGGTGTGTCGATTATGGTGAACTCTGTCTTTATCTTCCTGGTGCCAGCTTGCACCTTCAAGCTTGCTGCTCCTAGTGGCCATGTCAGCATTCCATTGAACCCGACCATTGGGCCATTGGATTGTTCCATATCGTCTGGGTGAAGGCCAAGCTCCTTGTAACACCTGACATACATGATGTCACAAGAGCTGCCTTGGTCAATCAGGATGCGCTTCACTTGGCACTCCCCAACCTGGAGGGATACTACCAAGGCATCGTTATGTGGATGTTGTACCATCTTAAGGTCAGCTTCGGTAAAGGACATTTCTGGTCCCTGGCACTCTTTGGCCCGATGTCGTTTCTCCCTGACCTGGTATACGTGCAGCAAGTGTTTTACCTTCTGGAACTCCCCCCGTATTTCATTTTCATTGACCTTTGAGTGAATTACATTAATTACCCGAGGTCCTCCTGCCTGTGGTTGTTGTGCTGAGAGAGGCGGAGCTGCTAGTACCTGAGGCAGTCTTGCCTGCTTTTCCCTTGTCCTGGCCTTATCTACAAGGTCCCTCATATGGCCTTGTCTTACCGGGTCCTCCAGGTGTGCCTTTAGGGCTCTGCAACCCTGAGTCATATGTCCATCTTTGTTATGGTAAGCACAATGCTTACTAAGGCTTCTTCCCATAAACTCTCCTAGTACCCTTGCTGGTGCTCTGAAATAGGGTTGGGTTCGAATTTTATCCAGGACTTTGTGAATTTGGATTCGGAACACAGTCATGACTGCCTGTGCAGCCCTTAGTCTTATCTCTTGCTTATTGGATCCGTTGTTACCTTGGCCTCGCTTCGGTGAGCCGTTTCCTTTATCTTGTTTTGTCGCCTTGGTTCCTGGCATGTCCTCCTCGGCTCTGGCATATTTCTCAATTCTGGCCATGAGCTCCTCCATGCTTTTTGGCAGTGTCTTTGCTAATGATTTTCGGAGTAGGCAGCCATCTTTCAGGCCGTTTTTAAATGATACGACAGCCACTTCTTGGTTGCATTCTGGTATTCGGTTGAATACCTCGTAATATCTCTTGGCGTACGCCCTCAGGCTTTCGTCCTCGCCAATCTTCAAAGCCATTAGGGTGTCTACCCTCAAGGGCTGTAGTTTGTTTGTCACGAACCTAGCCACGAACATCTTGGCTAGGCCTTCCCAGGTCTTCACACTTCCCTTCGGCAACTTGTGAAACTAATCTGATACAATTTTCTCGAAGGATGAGAGGAACACCTTGCAAAGCAATGGTTCATTTCCAGTGTATAGTGCCATTGAGTTCAAGTATAGACCGACGTGAAAGTTAGAGTCTGACTTACCATCGTATATCTGAAACCTCGGCATACTGAATCTCTTCAGAGCCTCAACTTTGTCTAACTCTACCGAGAATGGTGTTCTCGGTTTAACTGGGGAAGTTACCTCGACATGCTCTTGCTTCCTCTTGAGGTAATCTCTCAAGTCCTCTTTGGTCTGCCTAGGAGCTCGGCTATCTCCTCATTTCAGTCTTTTAGGAGCACTACTTTCAGCTTCGTTGTGAGCCCTTTTTGACCTTTCTCCATTAGTCGCATCGAAGCACAACTCCTGCCTTTGAACATGTCGATGTTCTCTGGGGTCTACTTCCTTGGTGCGATGTGTCCTTCGAGACTCTTCCCTCCTTGAATCTCCTCGGCCAACCTCCCGTGAAGGCCAGTGAGAGTGTTTTTCACTCCTGGTGTGCTGGGGTACTACAGGGATTGTTTTCTATCCTCCCTTCTGGGCATTGGCCGCTGGAATCGGCGTGTCCTACAGCGGGAATGGTGGCTGCATGACGTTGTTTTGCATCATGAAATTGACGACCGATTGCAGGTCTGCCAATTTGTTCGCCATCTCTTTCACCTCTTCATCCCTCCGCAAGCATCTATCTTTCCATACCTGGAGGTTGTCCTCGTTGTAATACCCGCTCCGATCCGATTTCTTTTGTACGTCGCCCTCCTGGCCGACGTCTTCCTTACCGTGATTTTTATCACGAGTCTCTTCGTTGCGGTTATCTCTTTCGATGTCAAGGTCATGTCTTCCATTCCCAGAAGGAGTGTCGTCTCCAACCTTCTCTCTCTGTCCGTCGTTGGCCATCTATTCTCCTTTCTTTCCCACAGACGGCGCCAAATTATGTGAGTGAATTTCTGACCACACTACCAACTCAGTATTCAGCTAGAGAGCACTGGCAGAATAGATGGTGCCTGATTGACCTGTAACAAAAAGAAGAGATTCTGGCAGTGGTTCGTCCACCCAGGAGCACTCCGACGATTAAGTCAGTTATCTCTTAAAGATAAATCAAGTGCTTAACTCACTGTTCAGAATATAAATTGCATACCTTAGACCCATGGGGGTGCCTCTCTTTTATAGCCAACACAAACTCAGTCCCAATAGAAACCTAGCTTCAATGGACTTCAGTTCAGTGCTTATTCTAGACTTTCCAATAGATAAAGATAAATTCACTAAGAACTTTATCTTTATCCAGGCTGAAGTCCTTTCTCATTCTAGGACTCGTCCCTTATCCGCTTATCTCGGATTCCGATATCTTCGGAGATAACCTCGGCCTAGCCGAGATTCCCCCGGCGTTACGACCAGGACACGTGGCACCTCAGCTAACACGTCGGTGTCACCTTTGCCACGTGTTGGTACTAAGAAAATATGTCCCCACAGATAGATAATCTACATATAAGGTTTAATTTTTATTTTATATTAAGCTTAATTTTAGGTTTATATAGATTAGACCAGTTGTGAAAGATATTAATAGTATACATTTTATAAGAAGTGAGAGAATTTCTCCTTTATTAGATTTATTTTAGGAGAGACGATTGTATGAGATTTATATTTTTTTTAAATAAAAGCTTATTTTGAGAGGGAGAGGGGGGTTGAGAATTATGTGTTTTTTCTTTTTTGTGTGTTAACTTGCTATTTGCATTAAATAATTTTGAAGGTTAATATTTATGTCCTTAGAATAACCAATAGATGTTTTAATTTCTTTTTATATGAATTAAAGATTAAAAAAATTAGATTTAAGGTTTTGAAACACTTAGAGTCTCTAAGATGAAAAGTCACTTTGGTATAATATATAGTATAGATAGATTATGAGATTTAGGAAATAAATAAATATTAGGGAAGAGATTTTAGGAATTTATAATTCTTTTCTTTTCTTTTTTTAAATCTATAGTTGCTTTGTTAGCCAATAGTATTATTTTTAAAATTACAAAATTAGCAATTGTTATGTTGTTATTTTTTAATTTTTTTTTTTTAAATCTATAGTTACTTTGTTAGCCAATAGTACTATTTTTAAATATTTTTAAATTACAAAAATTAACAATTGTGGTTTAACGTCCTTTTTAATAAGGTTTTGAAAACCGGACCGGATAGGCCGGTTCGACCGGTTGAGCCGTCGACCGGTCGGGGTTCTGGTCCGGATGCACCCTCTAAATCGGGCAAAACTGAAAATTGGCGTATTTAGTGAGAATCGGAAAAACCGGCGGTTGAACCGGCGAACCGGAGCCGGTTCACCGGGTTGTTCGACTCGGAATTTTTTTTTTTGATTTTTTCTTTCTTTTATTATATATATATATATATATGTATAATATAAGAATATAAGAAAATTTTAATTTGAAACTCTTTTTCAAGGGTCTCCTCTTGTGAGGAATCCCATTAAGAGCTTGATGAAATTATTGTCAAACTCTACCTATTTATAAGAAAAAAACTCTTTCAAAAAAACTCAAGAAATCCATGTGGGATTCAATCAAATGTATTGGATGGAATATTGAAATTTTGATATCCCTCCAAAATTTTTGTTATCCTTTTAATCAAATTATTTGAATTAAAATTATATGGAGGGAATATTAAATATTTGATTTCATCTTCCAAAATTGAAATTAATAATATTTTAAAATATATTATTATATTTTTCAGTAAAAAAAATATTAGGACAAATATTTAAGATAATTTAATATTTTCAATATTTTTAATTTATAATTTTATTACTTATATTTTTATTTAAATATAATTTTAATTATTTATTACGTCACGATTCGATTCCGGTTCAACCCGACGGTTGAATCGGTGACCCGTCCACCCAATCCCTTTTTTGATTGGCTCACCAGTTCGGTTTTTAAAACATTGCTTTTGAATCTATAACATTTTTAAAAAAATATATATATACAATTATTTTGTTATGAGATGAGATTTGTGTGTGTGTTTTTTATTTTTAATGTATAATTATTTTGTTATGAGATGGGATTTAAGAAAGAAAGAAATATTATGGGAGAGATTTTAAGAATTTATAATTCAAAATTTTAGGTGGTTTTTGTTTTTTTTTTCTTTAATCTATAATTACCTTGTTAGCTAATAAAATTATTTTTAAAATCACAAAAATTAACAATTATGAAATAAGACTTTGAAACTCTCATAAGTCTTCTCATTAAAAACTCATTTTTTCTTATATAATATATAAATAAATAAATTTTATTCACAATTAAAATTTGGGCAGGCAAAGAATAGGTGTAGAATCTCTAATAGCATCGTCTTATGTTACAAATCTTTAGCCAGTTCAAATTTCATATTTTTTTTTTTCATAATTATGTTAAGATGATTATATTATATTTTTTTGTCAGGATTTATTTACTGCTTGATGTGACATATCTTTATTAATTAGTGCAATTGCTTGTAGATTAATCATTTTAATATATGATACTAGTATGTTATATAAATAAAATTTAATAAGAATACGATAGATGAAATTGGTTTTTTTTAATCTTTTGAAAATGTTTGGGGCTTTGAATGGTTCGCAGATTAATTAGGTCTGCATTGGATTATGCGACAATCCCAATATTGTCTGAATTTAAATGTGGGTTCATGTCAAGTTTGTTAAAATCAGGATTGTTGAGACTTTGAAAGAACCTGTGGTTCAGATTAGATTGTAAATCAGATTATTGATCATTAGATTTTGTTGTTGGACAATCTTCATTGTATTTGAAAAATAAATTTTATTGTATACTTAGGGCTGGTTTGGGGTGTACTAAAAAAGTGCACTTTTTGTCTTTTTGGACTAAAAAAGTTGAGAAAAAAATATGGAGGTTTGGGTTAACTTTTTGGATTTTTTTGGAAAAATGTGTATTAAAAAATTGTATAAAAAGAGTGTGTAAGAGGTGAAAAGTGACAGGTGGGCCCCACAGTACAATTCGGCAGCCGTGTATTGGGGTAAAAAATTATTGGGTAATTTTTGTACAAAGTATTGGACGGTTTTGTTTGGCCCATGGGGGTCATCACAGATCCCATTTTAATAATTTGAACCGTTCAATGTGTGTAACTCGTCGAACACTATATACCTATAAAAAATCACGTTAATCGGATATCGATAGCTATCTGATCAGATGTATTTATTTTTCAATCATTAATTATAACACCATCCATTTGTTGTACGTAAATGATCTGATCATATAGTTATTGATATCCGATCAATGTGATTTTTTGCAGACATATAGTACTCGACGAGTTCTACACATTTAACGGTTCAGATTATCAAAACGGGATCCGTGATAGTCCCCACAGGCCAAACAGCCGTGTGTGTGCAAGTCACACCCAATCCTTTCACATATGGGTACTGCCGCTGCACAGTTGGCTGATTTTGGTCAATTCGGTGGTACTTTGGACAGAAAAAAAAAACTATATATATATTTTTTTTTAGTGAATAGTGATGTATTTTTGGATTTTGGAAGTTTTTTTTTTTTTTTTTTTTTTTTAAAAAATACCCCCAAAACCAGCCCTTAACAACAAACAGAATAAATAAGAAATAAAGAAAATGAGAGAATTTGTATGATTACAAAAATCAAACCAGGAAAATAAAATAAAATAAATAAAAATAAAATTTTATTTTGTTACAAAAATAAAATCAAAAATCTGATTTAAATAAATAAATAAAACAGAAAATAAATAACCAACTTACTTGATTAATTTCTTGAATAATATTCTGATCAAGTCCAGTGTTCGACACTGTGTCCTTAAGACAGATTCGTCCTTTTCACGGTGCTTTCAGAATACGGACGTCTATCTCCTAGGATAAAATGATCAATCAACGAATAAATGCAGCACTACAATTTATTCGTACAACGAACACACTAAATGTATATATTCTTTCTCACAGAAAACTAATGCAGCAATATGAAGAGAATAACAGCAGAATTATTTGGGACGAAAATTATGAATAAAATATCAAATGAGGGTTAGTCTATTTATAGATGTAATGGCACCCTTTTAATTTGAATTGAACAGGTAGTATACCTGTTTGAACAGGTACTGAACCTATTGGTTTGAATTAGTATTGTTTGAGTTCAAATTCAAACAGATAAAACCGAATTACACAGATTTAAATCTGTCTGATTTTTCTGAAATTGAAACAGATTCAAATCTGTTCGGGTGGAAGAAAACGGACCCAATTTTGAATTTTAATTTCCGAAAAACAAATTGGAAAATTTTGAATTTAATTTTAGAAAAATAAAATTTAAATATTTTTGGCCTAAAAAGATAGGTATTGGGCCGGGCAAGCCCAACCTAACCTCACACCAGCGCCTAAGCCTAGGCCCAGCCCGCCCGCCAGACCAGCAATGGCGCGTATGGTGATTTTTTGGGACCAATGGGTCTAACCCATTTTACCCATAATCTCCCTCTCTACAAAACTTGGGTACCCGTTGGGGTACATCCCAAGTTCTAATCCCATGCCTTATAAACCCACTCAAAACTTCCCACCAAATCAATGTGGAACAAGCTATTTTTCAAACCTTTAAGAATTTTCCACCAAAACTCCATTTTCATGGAGCACACTTTAGCTTTTATTTCTCATTCAATCGATAATGGTTTTGAGTAACCAAATATACCACGTGAATCACAACGCGACATAGAACGCATTACCACTTAGACCCGCCAAATTTGGCGTACAGATCCCACCTAAATAATAGACCAAAGTTAAGAAAAAATTATGTTTTGACCCATAAATTTCCAACCATTTCTAACATTTGTTTCAATACAAATTAAAAATAATTATCAATGATAATAATATATGTTAAATAATTTTAAAATTATTAAAGAAGACAATTAATTTTATATGCTAACATAAATAATTATATGGTATTTATTAATGAAAATTAACTTTAGAGGGAAATCAATTTTATAATTCCCCCTCCAAACAATGAACACCAGTACAAAAGAGCAGCAGCAACAAAAACAAGAAGCAAAAGACTTATAAATCACTCTCTCTTTTTATTCTTCTATTATAGGATCAATATCAAAATACAGTATTCTATAGCACTAGTGTATATGCTACACCCCAACAACATGTAAAGAACCGAAGTTAAAAAAAAAAAACATATAAAGAACAAAGACACAAATCGGTTCTTCTTCTTCTTTTGTATTTTATTTATTTATTTTTTCTGACTTGTAACACGAATGTATATTGTGATATTGTTCATAGCTTTTGGTTGGTTTTGCAAACAATTAATTTTTGGCCACGCCAAATGGAATGGTGAGTCGTGGGTTTACAGGAGGAGGAGGTATAGTATGACCGGCAAAACCTTTCTCACTGATCGTATTGCTGCTTGCAGGGATGTGAGGAGAGGAAGGAGTAGGGATGTTAGAACCACCACTCGGTCCTGAAGGGGTGATCGTAGAATGATCCAAAGACTGTAAGAGAAGATTTTTTGTTTTCATCTGCTCTTTGTATAAGACTCTACTAGCTTCCAGTGGTTTGATGCTTAGAAGAAAAACTAGTGCTAGAATGACCAAGACAATATTTTCAGGTCTCATATTGTTAAACAAACAAAGATTTGGATAGAACAATGTATATGAAGAATAGATGCAAGGAGGTGGGCTATTTATATATGCAAGAATTAACCCATCAAATGGTATGATTTGAATTCTTTTTGTGTTTACTATTTGATGGAAGTGGTTTTTGATGTTGATTATTGACTAGTTGGAGTACTTGATTAGGGGGTTAGAAATTGAATGGGTTGGAAATGAAAAAAAAAAATAGTTCTTAATTTCATTCTCTCTTTTCACCCTAAATGGAAAGGAAATTCAGTTAACATGATGGCAGCATGCAAAATGTGCATGTGAAAAAAAATTAAAAGCATCTCAGTTCACATTTTTAATTAAAATGTATGTTCAATTTAGTCTCCGTTGGATTGGGTTTGGAACGAGTAAATCGGGTAGACAATTTTTTTATTTATTTTAATATTCACCATTAAAATTTAGGCAAGTGAAAAATAGGTAATCTTTAGCTTGTTCAAACCTCATATTCGTTTCTTTTTTTTGTTGGATATAATATTAATTATTATAAAAAAAATTTGTCATAATTTATTTTATCATTTGATATAATATATTTTCAACAAATAGTTCAATTAGTTCTAAATCAATCCCTTTAATATATGATTATTTATTAGGATAAACTCCCATTCGTATTTTATCTTTCCACACTCGTTGATACCTTTTTGTGGATGTCAATTTAAACTCACATCAATGATCTAAATTGTCTATTTTGTAGGTTTCATAGTAAAGGTTATTCATGAAAAAAAATTAGTTTTATCAAGCAACTATAAATATAGAAACAAATCGTATTTTATTTTATAAAATAAATAGTTTAAGTTTACAATTTTATTTGTAGTTCATTTTATAAAATAAAATGTAATTTATTCTTGTGTTTATAGATGTTCGATGAAATTCATTTTTTATATATATGACTTTTATTATAGGACTTACAAATTAAACGGTTTGAATTATTAATATGAGTCCAAATTAGAGATTACGAGAAAAATATGAATGAGTATAAAAAAATAAAAATATAGAGAAAAACTCTGATCTGATTATGGTATGTGATAAATAAATTTATTTATAAAAAAAAAATACGATAACTATAACTATTATTATTATTTTAAATCTTTTGAAAGTTGTTGGGCCTTTGAATGGTTCACAGTTATCTATGCCTTCGTTTACGCGGCAAATGAAAGAAAGAAAGAAAGCAATTCAATTCTACGGATATGACTCTCCGAGTCGCAAAGTCAGATACACACCGACATTCCAAATCAAATCCCCGTCAACCCGACCCGATGTTATGCCCAAATTAAACGTCTGTGTAAATTAAAGTTTAAATATTGTTATATAAGTGCAAAAATTACATTCAATTTTTAAGTTTAAGGATGTAACAATTAATTAGGATATCTAAGAAAACACACTCTCATATTTTTTTTAATCATCAATCAATTATATCACTTATATATCATTAAGACTTACAAATCATTAGGTCTAAAAAATAAATTTACAAAATAAATTTATATATCATTTTTCTTAAAGTCCGTTAAAATTGGCATTGTTGATCTATTGGAAGAATTTGAGAATCGGATTGATTATATGATTTTTAATATAAATTTAAATAAAAAATTATAATAATGATAATATATATTAAATAATTTTAAAATTATATAAAAAATAAATAATAAAAAAAAGTTGATAAGATTGGAATTGTAGCAAAATTGATATCATAGTACATTATTATGACTAAAATCCTTTGATGAAATTGAAATTGAAATTAAAATTGAAATTGAAGGTAAGATTTTACTCTCCGAACCGAAATTATAATAATCGTGATACGCATAACAAAAGGCATTGCATTCGAATGGTTTCTTTATTTTTTATTAAGGAATTCTTCCTTGTATTGATCTTGTAGTTGTGTTTCTTGCATAAACGATTGTTCAGTTTAATATAATTTTTTTGTTATATTTGTAAATAATCTCTTAGATGAAAAGGAGAGTGGGGGCCGTTTAGTGCACCTTATCGGAGTTATTATACCGTGAATCTATGAAACTGTTTGGGATAGATAAAAATAATTTAAATAAATTAAAAAATTGATTATTTAAAATTTAAAAAATGAGTGTTTTTATTTTATTTATCGAGTTTTAGTTTGAAAAAAATTGTACAAAACATCCACATATAATTGGACCTTACGGTTGAAAATCAAATTTTTTTTCGTCAATCTTCCATCAGGAATTGGAAATTAAGAGGGAAAGGAAAATAAATTTTAAGGGATTTCATTTCTGGTTTATTAGTTATGTTAATAACAGCAAGAAAAATAAAATATGCAGAGAAACAGGAATAAATTTTTAAATGAAAATATAAAAAATGAAAACTATTAACAAACAATCATGTCTAATATACCCCAATTCAGTATTCCAGTTATCCCAACCACACTCATCTCACCAGCAGACTAAAACTCAAGTCAGTCAGAGATTTGGAACTATTTCATTAGCTTATTTGAATCGAAATATGATATTGAGATAAATAAGAGTCCATCAATTGCACAGTTGAAGTTTAATTGATTAAGATATTTAACATGTATCATGATAAATTGCAAATAATAAATCTAAATATTAGAATAAATAAAAAAAACCATAAATTCGCTTTAGATATTTAGAATATGTGTTCATGAACATTAGATTTAGAGACCAACCTAGATATTCTGATTGGTCTACAAATTGGTTGTCTGTTAGTATACATGTATAATATAGGTCAACCCTCAGAATTTACTGACCTCATGTTTATATGGTCATTTACATTACAATATTTGCGAAAATACCTCCACGAGTGAAGGAGGTGGTTGAAGATTCAACCTTACATGTGAGAAGTTGAGTTTATGAAGAAAGAGCGGAAGAATGCATAAAGTAAGCAATTCTAAAACCCTAAACCATTTCCTTGAGTGCCTTGCCTTCCTATTGAAGTTTACTAACTTGACTGCTGGAGGGTCTTTGGCAGCACCACACTAGTGCCCTGGGACACCCTTTCACTCTTATCACAGATTATTTGGATGTTCTAGTCATTCATCATTTATAATTCCAAACTTGACCAGAATGGCAAATTTCATGTTGTTGTTGGTACGAACTCAACCAAGAACATGATGGAGCTTGCTCCTACAGAAAAACTCGTGTACAGAGGAGCACCACCACCAAAAAACAATAGCAACTAGCAAGCGAGAAGTAAAATACTTGTAAATAAACTTGCTCTTTTTATTCTTTTATTAGGATCGATATCAAAATACAGCACCCCAAGAGCATCCCCTTGTCCTCTCCTTACTGTATCGCACTAGTACATATACTACACTTAACAACATATAAAGAACAGAGGTATTTATTAACCCTAAAAAAAAAATGTAAAGAGTAGAAGAAAGATACAAAATTCTTCAATTTCTTATTTTCATTCTTTATTTTTGTTTTGACTAATTTTATTCACCAGTTACATTTGTTTGTATAGCGATTCCAGTTTTGACCCTACCCTTGTTGTATCCCGGACTCGGGTTTGATGGTTTCACATTGTTGTTTATGGCTTGTTTCCCTTGTATCTCCTTAAGTTTGACTTTTGGGTTGTAGTGGTTATGTTTAGAATAGTTTGATTGCTTAGTTTTCAAACCTTTGTTGCCTAGAATTTTGCTTCTCTACTCGAGCGGCACTTTTTCCGCTCGAGTGGGCTTTGTGAACTCTCAGTACTTTTACTGGTCTGCAAAACTACTTGGATGATGTATTCTACGCTCGAGTGGCGTTTCCTACGCTCTAGCGGGTTGGTGCTCGAGCAGCCCTTTCTTGCGCTTGAGCGTTGGTCTATTGTCTGCAAAACTATTGGATGTGTGTATTCTATGCCCGAGCATCACTTCTTGAGCTCGAGCGGTAATGCCCTTTTGTTTTGTATCTTGGCGCTCAAGCATCACTTCTTGCGCTCGAGCGGAACAACTATTGCTTCTGACGCTCGAGCATCACTTCTCGGCCGAGAATCAGACGATATCGATTCAAAAATGTCATTTTACATCACTTTTTCAAATCTATTTCTCTCCAAACTCTAAAGCTGAGACTCTCTCTCTCTCTCTCTAAAACCTACCTTCTCTCTACATTTTCACCTAGATCTAGTGATTTCTTTACCCGTGTGCCTTTGTTAAAAAGGTAGTACGTCTCAAGAGCTTACTTTTGATCCGATTAAAGCTTGATTTCGGCGTATTCAAAGTTTCTCCATCTCTCCCTTGGTCTTCTAGGCTTGAGGTAGGGACTCTCTACACTCTTCTATGAGTTTTAGCTTAGTTATTTGTTGTTGTGTAAGAAAGAATGGGATTCGAGGTAGTTTTGAACAAACTTAGGATTTAGTTTAAAATCACGAGAGGGGTTTTCAAATGAATGTAGTGGAAATGGCTATGGGAGTAATTGTGAGCTTAAGTTGTGCTAAAATGGTTAATTTTTGGTGTTGGGGTGAAATTGGAAAAAAATGAGAGTTTTTCCCTAAAATGACTCAAATGATTATTTTGTATGAATAATAAAATTGGTAGTGAAAGTGTGAAATTTGGAGGTTGTTTATATGAATGATGGAGTTAGATATGTATTATCTCGCACCTATGAGAATTTGGATACTTTATCTATTGTAAAGATTGTATAGCTGTTTAGAAATATCTGTTTTGGGTTATCGGTGGAGGATAGCCATGGTTATTGTAGAAATTGCATGAAGATTAGGCGAATTGAAACTAATCTCTTATTGGTTGTTATTGAATATGACTGTGTTGTAATACATTGTATATGTATCATATTTGGGAAGAGAAATGGGATGTTCTCTATATGTGGGAGGAGAAATGTGATGGACTCCATTGAATTAAATTTTCCTGTGTGTCCTGGGTGTAAGTCCCGAAAATCGTGCTTATACATGAGTGCCGATTCCCATGGATGAAATTTCCGTAAAATGGTAAATTGAAGTGTTGTGTATTGATTATATATTTTTGAGAACCACTGAGTTGTAGTTTCAGTTGGGTTGCTTGAATAATAATGAACATGACTCATGAATTAAGGTGAAATGAATTGACATAAATGAAATTGAGATAAAATACACTGGAATGAAGGAATTGGATATATTATGATCTTGTAGGATATGATTGATACCATAATGGACATTAGACACGCATTTCATACTTATACTTTTTTTAAGATTCATATATATATATATATTATTATTTTTATTTTAGACTATTTTTATTTCAAAAAAAAAAAAAAAAAAAATTTTTTTGATAATATGCCTATGCCTCCGCATAGGCAGGATGAGAGAGGGAGATTATTTTTTTGTTATATTTATTTTGTTATTTTTAAGCTTAAATTGTATTATTATTTTAAGCTTTTTGTTTTTTTGTTGTAACAAGAGATCTCTTGGAAAGATGTAAGCCATTTATTTTTTTTTTTTTTTTTGATTTTAGTTTGGTGTCACGATAGATAGATGCTTTATATGAATGTAATGTTGTGTACTTTTTTATTTATGACTATATGATGATTAAAAAAAATACTTTGTTTATTTCATTTTGTATTAGTCTTTATTGTTGAATTATTTCTTTTTTGGGGGGGCATTACAACTTGGTATCAGAGCGTAGCGGGTTTGAATACTTTAGGTACGTAGGGAGTGGTTAATACCACAATGGGTTTGTCTCGCTTGCTAGAGACTTTAGTGCGAACAATATGTGTTTATATGATAACATGCTTTTGTGATTATACGGATATGGGATTTAATTTTTAGGATGTTGATTGAGTCTATGAGTTTCTAGAACTCCTATTAGAAAAGCACTTGATCACTGCTATTTCTAATTGGAACTCTGGCAATGCCGCGGGTTGATCATTATCCGAGAACGAAATTCGTATGTGTTTATATGACTATGTTCTTATGTGGAGTGAATTACCGTTGTCCACCGCATTAGGACATGAGTGAATTAGCTTCGGCACATTTGTAAATGTGTTAATCTCTTTCGTTACCTTCTTTAGGATGTCAGGACGTAGACGTGGTGGAAAACGTGGTAGGCCTAGATGTGATCACCGGGTACGTAATTCGCCTCATTGTAGACACCCCATTTTTGACCGTCCTCAAGACTTGGACGTCACCGTATGAATACTCGGTGATCATCCATGTTCGTGTTCGTTTTGAGTTCTCAGAGGTTCCGACCGTGCGCCTTGCCTCGAAGATCTCTCAACTTGACTGTTTTGTGCTTGGTTGTGGACCAAGCACTTGTATTTCTATTTTTGGGGAAAGAGGGTGGCTTGTTGGCCATCTCCTCAATCGACCGGCCAAGGCTTGAAGCCACCGGCCCTGTTTTGTTCCCATCGGCCAATAGTTTTGGTCGGTCAGCACTAGATTTGGTCGACCGACCCCTTTTGTTGGTCAATCGGCCATTTCTGCTGATCGACCCCTTTCGATCTGCTTTTGGTAGATATTTTATGCCACCGTAACGATGGCATGCACATTAACCCCTCCATACACGTGTATGGAGGGATTGGCTCTTTTGCTTGGCTTCTCTTGGAAGCCTTAGAATTGAACCTCTATAAAGAGGGAGCTCCTCTTCCCTCCTCCAGGGTTCAGAGAATTAGGGTTAGAAAGGATAGAGATAGCCTTGTATCTATACTTCCTTGTTTAGCCTTATTTTGTGACCTAAAGTGAGTTTTGTCTCACTATTGTACACCAACACACACTAGAACACCATCCTTGGTTGCTGAGGTGCTAGGAGGTTGATTTCAGTGTTCTTGGGTTGGTTTGAACTCAAAAAACTTGTTAAAGCTTTGTTCCTACATGAGGTCTACCAGGGTGAGCATCCTTACTTTAGTTACCCCTTTCTTGCATAGGCTTTTAGCCATTCTTGCTTATTGTTTTAAGCTTTCACTATAACTGATAAAAGTTCTAATTTTGTGTGTTTTAGAACTTTTTTTAAGGTTACTTTGAGTTTTGGGGTTGTCTCCCCCCTCCAAAGCCTTGTTAGGCCTTGTTTTAGACCATACATTTTGGCCATTGTTTTGGTCTTTGCATGGCCTCTCTACCACTGAAATCTAGAGGATTTTTAATGGTGAAGAGGTGGTTTCGGGGTCCTAAATAGGAGAGGGTCATCCTCTCTCCTTATTGTCTTTAATGCTTGCATAAATGGCTTATGTGGTAGCATGTGTGTTTAGTTTGTTTTAGTTTCATTTCAGTATGTACTAGGCTTTGTATGATACAGCAATGTTTTGAGTTGGTTTAGACATGTCATGTATGCTTTATACACTTGTCTTGTAATCCCATGTTTTGGCCTTAACATGCATCATGTTGTAACATGTGTTCTTAGCATGATTTTGGCTCAACTCCATGAAGCTTTTAGGCTTGTTATAGCATGCTTAAGCTTTGTTTTTCATTGATTTGGCCATGCTTGCATTGTTTTGTATAGCTACCATGTAATCTAGCTTGTTAGCTTTGAGTGTCCAAGTCATGAGCATGCTTTATTTGGATCATTTCAGTGGTTTGGCATCACTTAGAATGTTATTTCAGTCCATGTTTCATGCTCAAACACTTGCACTTATCACTCCTTTAATGTCTTAAAGAGTATGTGTTTTATGCCTCATGAATGTGTCATTGTGTATGCTATCATGCTTAGGCCTTTGGGATGCCATCTAGGTAGGTTTTTTGGGCTCCTTTTGATGTGTCATACCTCTGATTTTCATTGCCCGAATCATGCCATGTTTGGTTGTATTAGGTGTAGTGTAACACTCTCTTTTGTGGCCTTATATGCCTCATGTTTTGTCCCTTTGATTTGGTTTGTTTTAGCTTTGATCATTGTATGTTTTAGGTTCATTTTGGCATGATCTAGGACTGTTTTGGGTCATACTTGCCATATGCTTCATGTTTCATGTAACCATGGTTTGAGCCCTTTGGCTAGTCTTAGGCCTTGAACCTTCTTGCATGCTTTGATTGCTTTACTTGGTCGATTTGGCATCATTCCTAGCATGTTTTCAGAGCTTGACATGCTTGTCATTTGTCCATGTTTGTCTTCTTTTAAGTGTTCTTGAAAGTTACCCTTTTATGCTTAAGTGTTGAGGCCAATTACCATGCATGTTTGTATGTGATTTTGTCCCTTATCCCTTGGCATATTGGCCACTGTTTTGGACCTATTAGAGAGCTGTCCATCTTGGTGTAAGTCCATTCCCGCATGTTGTTGCATGCTTGCCTTGTATGTTGTCACATACTTGTTGCATATTCGATAAATTGCATGTTGTAACATGCTAGTTCAATTGTGCCTGATTGTGTACTTAATCCATGACATGTTGTTGCATGTTTAAGTTGTAATGCATTTGACATGCATTCTCCCTTTTAGGTACTTAACATGTTGTCACATGTTTGCCCCACATGTTGTTACATGTTCATCATTAGCATTGTTGCTTGCATGCTTGTGTTGCACTAGCTTGCTTGCATGTTTAGGTTGCATAGCATCATGCATATTTGCATCCCTTGCCTCTTGATCAATTATGATGGAGGCTAGGATCATTGTGTGTTTGTGTGCATTTCACTTGATATCAAATTGCACACTTAGCATCTTGGGCCATCATGCATTGAAATGCGTGATTGATGGCCCAAGGGTTGAAAACCATACTCCTTTGAGTCTCAAACATGATGAGGAGGGTGGTGGTGCACACATTGCTTTGAAAATGCATTGCCATGCCTTGTCTGTCTTTTGCTGCAGCAAAACAGGGTTCTATAGGAAGAGATGGACGGTCGGCCATCTTCAGTGCCGGCCGTCTATGCATTATTGGCCGATAGCTTCATTAATGGTCGATGATCATTTCCACATGGTCGGTGGCCCCACCTCTTGGTCGGTGACGTCCCACAACCCTCAGGGAGTAGTTTAGAAGCATCCTTGAGACTTGCAAAGTGTTCAGAGGTGTAGAGCAGTGTAAACAGAGGCAGCATGAGCATGACGACGGATTTCCGAGCGAAGCCAAGCATGCATACATTTGTCCCTCTTCCCGAAGCTGCTTTACTGCTTTCAGTAGCTTAATTAATTTGTTTAATTAGTTAAGTGTTGTGTAATAATTAGTTAGCTTGTTAGTTAGTTAATTTGTACTA
The DNA here is from genome assembly GCA_025200525.1 of Camellia lanceoleosa. Classification (NCBI taxonomy): domain Eukaryota; kingdom Viridiplantae; phylum Streptophyta; class Magnoliopsida; order Ericales; family Theaceae; genus Camellia; species Camellia lanceoleosa. The sequence continues at coordinate 24,678,653 of CM045768.1, forward strand.
TTCATTCAGACCCTCCCTCGAGAGGGCGCAATTGTGTAATAAGCATGTGTGTGTGTGATGCATGTCCTCCAACCTCCATTTCTTGCTTCCTTTTATTTGACCGCTTATGATGGTTAGATTTAGGGCATATTTCCATTAGCATACCTTATGCTCTGCATGTTTGCATAATTCGTTTGTATTGCATGCACCGGGCTCGGCGCATCATGCTAACTGCATTGTACTTCAATTCCAACTTGAATACGTGTATCGAGTTGTTGCATTTCACATGCCATTCTTAGATTAGCCGAGCCTATTCTAGTTGCATTCTGCCTGTGATGCATTAGCATTAGTCATCTTAACATGAACTAGGATCATGCATTGATTTCTAACTAGTTCTTTATTTTCGCTCGGAGTACACTGTGAGTGTTTATGCTTTAGCATACTGCATGTATGTTAATGTTGCCATGAAATCATGCTTGCCATGAGGCTAACTGCTTATCTGCTATAACTGCCTGAATGCCTATGGGTGAAGGTTGGGTTACTTGAATTGGGGCAATTCATTGAAATCCGTGTTTTAGCCTACTTACGGGTAACACTTTCAAACCATTTTTTAAACAAATGGATATGCGATGCTTTGTTCCAATTTAGGCGATCTAGTCTATACTTGTATGCTATGCGCATCACATAGTAATTTTAGGCTAATAACCGGAATAAGAGCACATATGTTTTCAAAACTCGATATCATGCTTAGTAGTGGCCGATCTTTGATCGGGCGAGCGGGGGTGCTCATAGCTGACCTTCCCCAATCGTATCCAAGTTCCCGAGCCGAGGCAACTTTGGTGATGACGGACACATAGCCTTAGGCAATGAGTCAGGGTTTTCTAAATTTTTCCAAAATAAAATATTTAGGTGGTGACTCTGTATCTGGCAAAGCAATCCATGTTTGGCACTTCTTTCTAAAAATCTGTTTTTCAAAACGATTTGCCGGATTTGGACTCTTTGGTGATTTATCGGTCTCGCATTGCACTTTACAGGATTAGATTCAGAACCGTGACATTTGAGTCCGAACTGTAATGAGCCCCAAAAGAACATAACGGGATTTCTACCGGGACATTTGGGGACGTCTACAGTTTCTGGCGACTCTGCTAGGAATTTAGAGAACTTGACTCGAACTCATGATATCTTGTTTTGACTACACTTATGTGTTTCTTTGCATTGCATTTGCATTGGTGCGCCTAGGACACCGTGTTTACCGTCTGCTATTCCTGAACGGTTTGCCGGAGGCTGCGTGCCATAAGGCTGACCGGTTACGGGCTCTGCCACGATGGGAACACAAACCCCGATTTTTACCGGGGCACCCTTTTTGACCATTCGACCTAGTGCATATTCGGAATCCATAGTGACCATTCCAAGTTAGGACAGGTTGCTCACCCAATTGTAGGTTGTTTGAAACTGCTGCGTGCGTAGAGAAACCCTAGCTCCTGACAAAATAGGACAGGGAAATCCTACCCCAACATAGGGGTGTTTTGGCTCTCATTTGCTTGCTATGTGCTTTTCGAGTTGGCCTCTACAGGAACGCATGTATCAGTTTTCAAGTCTGAGTATCAGGCTTGCGGGCATCTGTATTTCAAGAATCTGTTATATCCGTGGGTATCAAATTCAATTTTTGAGCAGTGATTTTGGGGAACAGTGATCACTAGTAAAATCTGATTATTCACTATGCCTATATCGATTCGATGAAATTTGAAATGAGATCTTTTTTTTCTCTTCCAGGGAGGGAGTTTTAGATATTCAGTACAGAATAGTCAGTTTTCTCCTTTGTTGAGGCAAGGCCAGTCAAGGCTTACCGATTCATCTAATCCGTCAGTCACCGGTTACATCATCTCCGTTCAGTTCAGTGAACTTATGATGGCACAAAATTCAGAGGAAATTGTGGTTATGGCAGCTACATTGGACCAAGGAATCCTCTTGCAAGATGAAACCAATGTCGAAATACCACATCCGTCTAGGTCGCCTATTGCGCACTCGATCTGGACACCCCAGTTGTTTCAAGCTTGTAAACCTACTACATTTGAGTTAATGGGAATGATTAGCGACCTCCAGAAGTCTGTGGCTGATCTCGCCTATGGAATGTCGGCTTTCCCACCAGCCACATCGTATGCCGAGAATTTCATACCGCAGGAGCCCCCGCTACTGGGGCGAATTGTGGTTGAGCTCAGCCAACCTGAAGTTGTCTCAAGCTCCAGCAATGATATGTCGGCGACAACGGGGCTTTGTACTGAAGTAGCAATCCAAACCACCCACCAAGCTGAGGCTAGTGGAAAGAACAAGATGAAAGTGGACGCAGATCCCTATACAAAACTCCAGCAAGCTGTTGAGGCTCTGAAAGCCGGAGGGTTGAATAAATAGCAAGTACTCGCAGTTGTGGCTCAGACTGTGGATGATATTTTCCTCGCTCAGACTGAGAGCAGTTCAAGCCAAAGGGAAAATCAGGATAGAGACCGTTGTGCCAGAACAATTCCTTCCAATCCTAACCCTGCACCTGGAAAAGATTAGAGAGCCAAGGCAGTACCTGCCGATCTTTTCGCTAGTGCGTCCAGTAAAGGTCCACAGACTTCTAAGTATTTGCCTTGAGAGCGCAGGGCCCTTCATGCCCTCTACATGCCTTTGTCCAAGGCTCTTCGAATCCTCACTGAGAAGGGTCATCTCAAGCCTCTTGAGCCTCGGCCTCTCCCAAGCAATCTCCCTCTCTCACATGATGCTACCCAGTACTGTGCGTACCATCAACAAGCTGGTCACACCACCGATAATTGCTTTCATCTTCGCCACGAAGTGCAAGACTTGATCGACAATGAGGTCATCCTCCCGCCTAGCTCAGCAAAGTCTGTCACCACTGAGTTGTTGGACTTCGAAGATAATTCAAGTATGTGATTAGGGGTCGGACCACTTGCGGGCGGCGCTCAGTTTACTTTAGATGTGGCGTGTGGCACGCACTATTTTGAGCATTTTCGAATACTGGTTTTTTTGTAGTTTTTGACTTGGGTATTGAGTCAGTTTTGTGTTGTTTTGAGTCTGTCTTTTGTTAAGATCTATCTTGTTGTATCGAGTCAGTCCTGTTGTACAGAAGTCGGGTGACGTCAGGGGTGTTACCTCGGACGTCACTATTTTGTGCTTGCCCTTTTGCTTTCTTTTGAGTCTGTTCCCATCTCGGAGCTAGTTATGCAGACAGTTCTGAGTGAAACAGCAGTGGTTTTTCATGTTTTTGTGCTTATTGCTAATTTAAGCTTGTTATGCCAGCAAGTTTTAGAATGACACGACAGTACATTCCACCTGTTCTTCTGTGCCTTGAAATTGTTGCATTTGACCTAAGTTTTTCAAAACTTTTTGAACACTGTGATGAAAACAAAGAGGAAGGAATTCCTCGGGTTTTGCAAAATCTAATCAATTGAGAGAAAGAAAGGCATGCTAAGCCCTTAATAAATGGAATCATGCTTGTTGGTATGAGTACTGAGAAGGACCCTGGCTTGATCCGGATTGGTTCTGCATTGTCTTCAGCGCGAGCGATTTGTCATTTTCTTAAAGAATTTCAAAAAAAATATTTTGCGCAGTCCTGCGAAGATCTGTGCGGAATCGTTCTTGAGATTGTGCAGCCTAGGATCGCTCTCAGCCTCGAGACTCGACCCCTTACTTTCGAACCTTGAACTTAGATTCAGAATGTTCAACGGTCAACCCCAATGTAAGGCTTGTGTGGCCAGATCAGAAGCAGCCCGTGAACTAGGGGCAAGAAAAGGTCAAGAAGATCAAGTGTTATCAAAAGAAGCTTGCGAAGCTAGATCAGGAACACCCCTCAAACTAAGGGCAAAAGAATTTCAAATGTGCTCGAAGAATCAAAGATGAAGATTGGCAAGAATGCCAAATCCCAGAAAGGAGCAAAGAAGAAAGTACTGCTGAAGGACAACTAAGTTCCTATCCACAACACTAGGGGCAAATTCAGCCCCCATTGGATGGACTTCTGCGTCATCAGCGAATAGCAGCCATTCTCCTGGATTCAGATGACTTCAGGATCTCAAAACCATTTGACATGGACAAAGCTACACTTTTACCCTTGAGAGGCTCGCTGGGCTGAAAACTCGGAAGGGCGACCCAGGCAAAAGTTAGAGCAAGAAAAAAAAGAAAAAGAACAAAAAAGAGAAAAAAGAAAAAATGCAAAGAAAAGAAAAAGAAAAGATGAAAAGAAGAAAAAAAATGAATGAAAAGAATTGAAAAGAAGAAAAACATAGCTCGCAAGGTTGAAAACCCGGAAGGGCGGCCTTGGCAAAAGTTAGAGCGTAAAAGATGAGGGTTAATACACGAGTGAACCTGAACCGGAACTACGTAAGGCTTGATTCCCATGTTTGGGATACGTAAGCAACTTCATTCTGAAGTCCAGCCATAAACACTTCCAGAGTGACTGTGTCCATATATGGGTTTTTGACCATCTTCGTTTTCTCTGTATCCAAGAGTTCGGTTGTGATCATCACTATGAGAACTGTTTACAATATGCTGCAGCGCTATTCAGACAATGGGCAACTTTCCGTTGCCACGAGTTGCCCTTCAGACAAGGGGGCAACTTTCCGTTGCCGTGTAGCGCCACTTAGAAAAGAGGCAATTTTTCTTTGGATCCGAGGTTGTGCATCTCAAGGGTAAGTTCCGTGCTCGTTGAGCAGTAGACGTTTGCAAAAATAGTTTTTGAGAGTTTTTACTGAGGTTGACTAATTTCTCGAAAATTACTCCATTTTTCAAAATTGGACCATTTCTTGGACCCAAAAGGGAAAATTTTCAGTGCTCATAGCCTAACTTGCATGATTTTGAATTAAAAAAGTTGAACAAGTATGTTAATCTAACTCTCATATTGATCAAAATTGTTTTAGTAGAAAGTCAAAACAAAAAATGGTCAAAATGATGAACTAGGGGCACAGTCGAGTCAGGCTTCCTGTCTTTTCTCCATTGTCAACGTACTTGCCAGAAAGGGCACAACGGAAGCTAACAGAAAAGGGCTGAAAGCTCTTAACATCCTCTAAGCAGCGAGGTATCAAGCCAAGTGCGAAGCACGAATTGGGATGGGTTGAGACATTTCACTCCCTCATACAGGGCATCGGCTAAACGCCACCAGAAGAAATAGCTGCGAGCTGATAGTGTTGGGGGCATGAACCCACAATTTCTTGTTTATCCATCAACCACCCAGGAGAGAGATTGAAAAATGAGAGATTGAAGAATAGAGAGATGTGCGATGAGAGAAAAAGTGAAAAAAAGGGCTTTTTCAGAAAAATAGAGATTGAGTGCCAGAGTGATGTAAGGATCGCAAATAAGAAAGGGTGGGAAACAATACCCGAAGAAACTGGCTGCTCGTGACCAGGAGGTCTCTTTCCTTTGTAACACGTCTGTATGTCGTTTCTTCTGTTGTTTTGTTCATCTCTTGTTTTGAGTCGCTTTAGTGTTTCTCAATGCGTTTAGGTTGTTTGCCTTTTGTTTTTCTTTGTTGAGTCAGAGGCGCCGTGTTCAACAGAGGCTCAATACCCGTTTAAAAACTCAATTTCAAAACAAAACCGCTTTTGTGCTCGAGTCGTGCCATTCTCTACATTTGTGCAAAACAAGACTTTGTTCTTTCATAAAACCGCAGGGTCCAACCCAGGTCATATGAGAACAGTGAATATATGTGTTTTGGATTGCGAAGCAAAAGAAAAGGGGAAAATTCGGAACATCCGAGTATGTTTCAGCTTCTGCCGATTCCATCTTTGCATCCCGTCTTTTCAGATTGGACTGTTTGTTCAGGATTAGCCATATGCAGAATAAACCAAGCACTGTGTTATGGGCTGAATGTTCAAAATGAGCAGTGCGTTGTATGAGCTGTGTGCCGAAGGAACCAAGCGTTGTGTTACGGGCTATGTTCAGAATGGGCAGTCTATGTGTTGAACATGCTGGGAACTTGTGATTGGTTCCACTTCTAGTGCCTTCCGGTGTTGCTTCTACGAAGTCACACCTGGTGTTACTTCTACGAAGTCACACTTGGTGTTACTTCAATTTGCTTATCGAGTTGTTGCTCATTTGCTTATTGAGTTGTTGCTCATTTGCTTATCAAGTTGTTGCTCATTTGCTTATTGAGTTGATTGCTCATTTGCTTACCAAGTTGTCGCAATTTTGTTTATCGAGTTGTAAACTTGTCAAGGTTTTATTATTACTTGTTGAGTCAATTTGTTACGTTGGTTCACTACCTGACCTGGTAACATATACATGTTCAATTCCTATTCAATCTCATTGTTATGAAATGCGATGCGATGCAATGCATAAAATGTACGAATGCAACACCTTTTTTTTAGCAAATAGCTTGTTTCATTCCATCATCTTTTCAAGTATATAGTTTTGAGAAAGCAAAATCTGCCTGAAGCAGTACAGTATGCCCAAAGAAAAGCAAAGCAAGAAAAAGAAAAAGAAAAAAGGGCAACAAAAGTCTGAATCAGCATCAGTCATGTCAGGCCTGAGAGTCTGTCATTGTCCTCTTCTTGGACGAAGGTCCAGGAGCATCATCGCCGGCTCCACCATCTGAGCCCGAACCCAAGTCATCTCTAGTCTCCTCCTCAGACGACTCTGCCTCCGCCTCTGCCTCGGACTCATCATCGTCCGAAATCGGTGCCCGCGAGCTACTCCTAACATGAGTACGCCCTGCTTTGGTGCGGGGGTGTACTGCGGTCCGTCGCCCTGCTCTCCCTCCTCCTCGGGCAGGTGTAGATGGTCCTGCTAGAGCACCTCCTACAACCGACATTTGGAATGGAGCCTGAAAATGACAAATGGTAAATGCATCAGTTATGCTACGTAAGGCAGAATATGAATACGGAATGCAGTGTATGAGTATAGTGTATGAAAGCCGTGAGCAGTATATCAGTACAGAATGCAGTGTATGAGTACAGTGAATGAATGCTATGAGCAGTGTGTCAGTACAGAATACAGTGTAGTGTATGAATGCCGTGAACAGTCTGTGGGTTATAGTGTGTCAAATGCCGTGAGGGCCATGTATTAAGTGCTGTGTTGATAATGCGATACGCTGTTGAGCGAGCATCCTTTGTCCTCCCGTTGAAAAACTGATTTTTAGAAAGAAGTGCCAAACATGGACTGCTTTGCCAGATACAGAGTCACCACCTAAATATTTTATTAGCAAACCCTGACACGTGCCTAAGGCCACGTGTCCGTCATCACCAAAGTTACCACGGCTCGAGAACTTGGGTACGAGAAGAGAAGGTCATGCAATGAGCACCCCTGCTCGCCCGATCAAAGATCGGCCTTTACTAACATGATATCTTGTTTTTGAAAACACATGTGCTCTTATTCCGGTTATTAACCTAGAATTACTATGTGATGCGCACAGCATACAAGTATAGACTGGATCGCCTAAGTTGGAACAAAACATCTCATGTTTGTTTTTGAAAGCGGTTTGCTACTCGCAAGTAAGCTAAAATGCAGATTTTGCCACCCTCAAGTGGGCTTAGAAAACATGGTGATTTGCTACTCTCAAATGGGCTTAAAGCTCGCAATCAATGAATTGTTCCAATTCAAGTAATCCAACTTTCACCCACAGGCATTTAGGTAGTTATATCACATAAGCAGTTAGCCTCATGGCAAGCATACTATCATGGCAATCACTCACACACATGCAAGGATGCTAAAGCATAAACACTCACCGAGTACTCCGAGCCAAAACAAAAGCTATGTTAGAAATCAATGCATGATCCTAGCTACATCAAGAATGCCTAATGCAACACATACAGAATGCAACTAGGATAGGCTCGGCCATTCTAAAATGTCATGTGAAATGCAATTTGATTCATGTATTCAAACATGAATTGAAATACAATGCAGATAGTATGATGCGCCGAGCCTGGTGCATGCAAGACAGATGAATGGATGCAAACATGCGAGCATAAGGATGCTATATGAAACATGCCCTAAAACTAACCATCGTAAGTGGGTAAATAAAAGGGAGAAAGAAATGGTGGTTGGAAGACATGCATCACACACACGCACACTTATTTACAATAATTGTGCCCTCTCGACGGAGGGTCCGAATGAATAATACAGAACCAACTAGTTAATCCAAGCTAATCTAATTAAACTAGTTATTACACAACAGAATGAATAACAAGCTACAGCTAATTATTACACAACTCTAACTAATTAACAAATTAACAAATTAACTAAGTTAGCAATTAAATAAGCATGTAAACTATATGATGTAGGCTGCCTCAGCTCTGCTTTGGATGACAAAGGATGCATGCATGCTCGAGTCGCCTTGTTCGGAAATCCCTCGCAACGCCCCGATTTGCCTCTTGTTTGCAATTGATCTCAGAAACTTGCACCAAGCTCCAAAGAGATGAAACTCCGCCTTGGGAATCTGAGGATGTCTGCACAGATATTGGCCTTGGAGACCACCTGCCGACCACTTTTTGTGGTGAAAACCAGAAAAAGTGGTCGGCTAGCCACTTTATCTGGTCGGCGGACCAGTTTTTGCTACTGGTTTCTGGTTTTCTGCAACAGAGGGCAAGAAAGGGACATGGCAAAGTATTTGCAACACATGTATGCACGACCACCCTCCCTATCATTACATAAGCTCAAGGGAGTGTAGGTCTCGACCCTCGGGCCACCAATCACGCATCTCGATGCACGATGGCCGAGGGGCCGAATTGTGCAACTCGATATGGAATGAATGCACATACAAACACCTAAAGCCTAGAACTCCGTCATATATAGTCAGTAAATGACGATCAGGGAATCGAGGTACGTTTCATCACTTCAAGTATGAAACGTCCCTCGTTTCCCGTGTTTGGACTAATTCCTATTCCAAACACAATGCAACAAACATGGCATGCACAGCTCGACTCAATCATGCAACTTAATGCAACACAACTTGGACATGCAAGCATGCAAGGGATGATCATGCAAACATGCAAACTAGCATACACGATGCTATGAACTATATAGCATACACAACGCTCATGACACTAACATACACAATGCACGTGGTAACCAACATACATAATGCGATAAAAATGGCATGCACAAGTGCGATGATCAATCATGTAACAACATGGCATGCTCAATGCTACGAACTACATGACATATTCAATGCGCAATGGACTTAAACTGAAATGAATAGGCCTTAGCCATGTCCAAATCAGCGGCCATTGATGATGAAATCAAGGCATCAAAACACGCACAAACATGTATAATGCAATGGCCCAAGCCTAAGGCACGAAATACAACTCTCCAAGAGCATTGAAAAGATGAAACATGGAGTACAATGGCATGTGTTCCAGCACTAAAATGGCATACAAAATGACTTCGAATCATGCAAACAACTCACACAATTGATGTTGAAAGGCTCAAGTATCGAAAGTTAGTGAAGCATGTTACACTAGAGGCATGCAAGGCGATACTCGAATGACCAAACCAACCCCAAACAGACTCTATGTAGGCCAAAACAGTAGCAAAATGAGTTGGGATGATGGCTTTGAAAGGCACAAAAATGGAGCTCATGCAATGGCTCACAAATAGGGCAAAAGAGCATAACTCTAAAGAGCACTTAAAGAGTGGAAAATATGGAAGTATAGCAGCCCTACATGCTCTGAAATAACATTCCCAATGATGCCAAAATATGCAAATATCTCAAGTTAAGCATGCAAGAGACCTCAAAATTCAAAGCTAGTCAAGGCTATTACACAACAAGCATGCATGGCGAGCATCATTCAACCAAGATGCCTCAAAACAGAGCTAAGGTAGCCCAAAATATGAACAAAACCATGTTGGAGCAAAGCCAAAATGTGCTAGAATAAAGAGCCAAAACATCATGCGAACCAAGCTAGTGAACAAGATTTACACTACAAGCATATGGAGCACATGAGAGGTTACCAAACCAGCCAAAAACAGAGCCATGAAATGTCAAATGATGACCAAAAATCCACTGAAATGGAGGTAAAACATGCTAGATTGACATGCTACCTTGATGAGCCATAAATGAAAATACACTACACATATGAGAAGCATGCCAAGGGTGACCAAACCAACCATGGACAGAGTCCAGGAAGGCCCTAAAAGACCCTAAAAGGTGCCTGAACCAAGCCTTGAAAGTATGAAAATGTATGCTCCTTTGATAGGCCAAAAATACAAGTAAACAAGACAAAAAGAGAGAGGGTCACCCCTCTCTGATTTAGGACCTCAAAACCACATTCCAACCACTGAAAATCCATTAGATTTCAGTTGCTAAAAGGCCAAGCAAGGGTTAGCTCAAAGGCCCTAAGGCATGGCACAAAACAAGGCCAAACAAGGCATGCAAGAGGGTAGGAGACCGTCAGCACCCAAGAGGCCTTAAACAAACATGTTAAGTGCTCAAAAATGAAGCTTTTTTTTAGTTGAAAACAAAGCTCAAATAAGCATGCAAGTATGGCTAAGAGAGTGACCAAAACAAAGCTTAAAAGGGAGAAAAGAGGTTACCCTTGAAGCTCAGCAAAACCAGCAGATTTTCTAAACCAAAAACCAACTCTTGAGCCCTCTCAAGACCCTCCAGCAACTCAGTAACAAGGTAAGAGTGTTTGGCTATGAGGTTGTGTGCACAAGTGTGAAGCAAAACTCCAATATAGAGTGAGAAAGAGAGGGATATATGCTTATGCCTTAAACCAAATTTCAGAACCTCTAGAATGGAGAGGGAGGCTCTCTCTTATAGAAAAACAAAAGTTAAAGCTTCTTAGAGAAGCTAAAACATGGATGCAGTCCCTCCATACACGTGTATGAAGGATACAGTATGTGCCCTCCAGCTGGCACAGCTGGCATCCATACAGTTTGCCAAAACAGAAGGAAAGTTGCCGACCAGAAGAGGTGGTCGGCCTGCTACTTTTAGTGGTCGGCCGACCACCGAAAGTGGTCTCCTAGGTAAAAAAGTGGTCAGCAGGGGGAATTGGTGGTCTCCACACTAAAAGCAAGCCAATGGTGGGGTGGGAAACCAGAAAATGTGGCCCACAGACTAAGAAAACCAGTTTCCCGACCAGAAAATCAACTGGCATGGAGCAAAGTGGTCTCCAAGGATAAAAGCTAGTCTCCCACCCTTGCACCATTTCCCAAACAAGGAAAGTAAGGTTTGTACCCAAGACAAACCAAAACGGATGCAAGACGAGGGTTCGGGAGGCAAGACGCGCGGTCGGGAGCCCTAAAAACCAATTGCCGAGGAAACAAGGTGTGTTCCAAAAACCGTGCCAAACGGAGAATGTTAAGCGGTCCCGAGCTAAGGCGCACGGCCGACGGCTCCAAAAATTGAAAACTAGTCTCCAAATGGGAATAGTGGCCTATGACCACTGAGAGATAGTCTACAAGACCTCTCCCTCCCTCTGGGAAGAGAAAACAAGACTTCGTCTGCGGATTGAGTCAAAGTACAAAGGGTCCCGAGGTCCGGAGGCGAGACTGTCAGCCAAGAACTCCGAAACCCGAAACGAGCACAACATGCGCAATCACCGAGTGCTCAATCGATGACGTCTGAGTCTTAAGGTCGGTAAAAAATGGGGTGTCTACAAGGTGTTACGTTACGTTACGTTTATGTAAGTGTCACGTCACATTACGTTTATGTAAGTGTCACGTCACGTTACGTTTATGTAGGATCTTGTGGAATACATTCTTATCTAAATAAGACTTGAGACTCTATAAGAAATTACACAAGACTAAACCTAGCATAAGTGTCTGAAAAAAGACTTATAAATAAGTCTCCCTAAATTTTATTTTAAATCTTATAAGATTTGTTCAATGACTAAAATTCAATTTTTGTAAAAAAAATTCCAATATATTCCTTCCAAAAGTTAATATATCAAGTCTACAAAATCATATTTTAAAACTCAAAATTATTAATATTTTTTTTAATTTATTTTTGTTTTAATATTTTTTAATTTATTAATAAATATGGCATTAGTTTTAATTGTAATCACATCTTTTTAAAGTCCTAATTCATTTTTTTAACCTTTTTTTTTGTGTGTGGATATTTTAAGTTACATGTCACGATAATTCTTTCTTACTCATTAAATTTTTAAAATTTCTTTAATTATTTCACTTTAAAAACCAATATGACAATGTTTTAAAATTCATATATTTTTATTCTAAAATAGTGAAGTATTAGAACTATGTCATTTTTTTTAAAACAAAGAATAATAATTTTAATTATTAATTGTCAATGTAACAATTTTAATCTATCTATACTATATATTATAGTAAAGGAACATTTGAAACAAAATTTTTAAACTTGTATATAAAATTTTATTTACGACAGACAAAATACAAAAATATTATGTATAATTATTATATTTTTAATAAATAATATATTATTTCATATCGTGCATAGCACAGGTAACATGCTAGTAATAATAATAATAAAAAAGTCTCTACCAAATTTACTAGGCCCAAACCCCATTCAATCAGAGAAGTTATTCATTACGTCCAAAGCTATTTATTAACTCCGATCTATGAAGTGGTTATAAGTCTATCTTATAATAAGGGGACACATAATCAATTTGTCTAAAATATAGAAGAAAATGGCAGATCATATAGGATATAAACTGAATCTATAACATAATTTCTCCATCCAACAGGGACTAAATTGGACCAACATTTTAATTAGAAATGTGAATTGAGATGCTTTTCATTTTTATTTAACATGCTCATTTTGCATGCTACCATCATGTTTATTGAATTACCTGTCCATGTAGGGCGCAAAAAAGAAAATGAAACTTTTCATATGCAAATTAAAACATATTTTCTCCATTTAGGACCTATTCAATTTCTAATTCCTAATCAAGTACTCCTACCAGTCAATAATCAATATTCCAAAACCCTTACATCAAGTGGTAAACACAAAAAATATTTAAATAATACCAGCTAATGGATTAATTGTTGCAAATATAAATAACCCCCCACTCTGCACCCATTCTTCATATACATTGTTCTATTAACTCTTTGTTTGCCTAATAATATGAGACCTCCAAACATTGTCTTGGCCATTCTAGCACTAGTTTTTCTTCTAAGAATTAAGCCACATGAAACTTGTAGAGTTTTGGATAGAGAGTGGATGAAAAAAGAAAATCTTCTGTTACTGTCTTTGGCAAGGGGTCTGATCCCCTCTTCAAGACTAGATGATGGTACTCAGAGTCCGGATCATCTGCCATGCGGTTGGCTCTGCGATGGTCCAAAACGACGTCGTTTTGGACCTTTATTTATTTATTTTTATTTTTTTATTTTGCTTTTTAGCCTCGTTACATCTATCTCTCTTCTCTATCTGTCTCTGTCTTCTCTGTCTCCACGAGCTCAAGGCAAAAGAATGCCATGTTTAGGCCCATGAGAAGGAAGAGAAAGAGAACTTAACAATACTCATCAATGTCGAACAATGTTCTTCAGTTTCTGAGAAATTGGAAGCTCTGAAAAGCCTCATACCCACCCATGACTGAGAGAGAAAGGCCGACCAGCTGTTCCAAGAAACTACCGACTACATTGTTCTTCTCAAAACCCAGGTCTCGATTTTGCAGAGACTCGTCGATTTCTATGGCTCTAGTCAAACCCAGAATTCCTTATAGTGATTTTCCCATTTTTATCAATCAAGAAGAACATATATGTAATATATATATATATAGAGATCGGTTGATCGATTTCTTTGTTTTTCTGTTTTAGCTTTTGTATTGCATTGTATGGCTACTTCTTTTAACTTCAAATAGTAGAATTTCCCTCATTTTTCTCGGCTTTCAAACACATTTATTTCTTTATTATTTTTTTTCCTGTTTTTCTAATTTGTCTATGGAAATTAGATGAAACCTTGGGTCTGTCAACTGGGTTGGGTTTTGTCTCTCTCTCTCCTTAGATATGAAATTTGAATCAAGAGAAAAGCGGCCTCTCGACTATGGGTTTTGTCTACCTTTCTCTCCTTGGGTCTGTCAATTGGGTCTGAGTAAGCTTGCTTGATAACATCCAATTATGAACTCTTAATTCAAATTTTAGATCTGTTTTTTGGGTTACTTGTTTTTGCCATTGAATTTTCATGTTCTAATTTGAATTCTTTTTTTGTTTCTTGTATTTTTTGTGTTCAATTTGTTTCACTGAGAACTCAATGTCATGTTTTAATTTAGCACTCAAGGACCCAAATCCCATATCATGGTTAGAAACTTTTTTTTACCATTGTTGTTCATCTTACTACCATTGTTGGAAGTTGTAGCAATGGAACCACACATTTCCTTATATTGTTTACAATGGAACTTACACATTTCTAGAGAACCCAGCTTCCATGTCTGCAACAGAGGCAAGACCATCATCTTCTTCAATGGTGGTGTGTTCTGTTGTTCATCTTCTTCAATGGAAACAAGGCCTTCTTGTGGCTGTAGAGTCCATGAATGTGTTCCAACTGATATGGGTTTTGTGTTCTAACTGATGTGGGTTTTGCTTAGAGAGAGAGATAGATGATGACAGTGGTGTGTTACTCGTTATTTTTTTATTTTTTGAAATTTTGCCCCAAAACGACGTCATTTTGGGGCACTGCAAGAAACCCCGCAGGAAAGTATAACAGAGGATCCAAACTCATGGTACTCACATCCTTGCAAGCACAATCAGCGAGAAAGGCTTCGCCGGCCATGTCATGCCTCTTTCTCCTGTGAACCCACAACTCACCGTTCTATTTGGTGTGGCAAAAAATTAATCATTTATGAAACTCAGCCAGCAACCATTGATTTCACAATAATTTTTCAATACCTCTGTACTAAAAAAAAATATACAATATCACAATACATTCACACTAGAAACCAAAAAAAAACTGTAGCGCCCCAAAAAAAATACAATAATTCAATAGTAAAGACTAATATAAAATGACATAAACAGAGTATTAGACTTTCATTAATCAGAGTCCAATTACAAAACGGTACATGCATTACACATTCATAAGTTCCACCCTGAATCTATAGCATGTGACACCAAACTAAATGATCAACGAAATAAATGCCCTATGGGCTTACATCTTTTCAAGATGGCTCTTGGTTACAACAAAAATGAGCCTAGCTTAACACAATTTAAATCCCTTGGCTATACAAAAATAGATATAACAAAACAGAAGCTCTTGCTTCCAATCCCTCCAAACTACTACCATGGCAGAGGCATATCATTGGCACCTGAAAATAGTTTTTCTCAAATAGGGTGAGCCAAAGCCTAGTAGAAACAATCTAGCTGTCACGACCCAAATCTGCCCCTATAGGTTTAGCATCGTAACCAGCCAGTAATCCTGGGATTACCGAAGGCCTTTGAGACATATTAACATAATATTAGGGGCTAGCGGAAGCAAATAAAAAATATAGAACATCCATTGACCTGTGCAGACTTATATGAGACAGAAAAAATTTGAAACTTTTTATATACACATTTACACATCATTATATATATACAGATTGGACAAAAAGAGACTTAGCCCTATTTACAAAATAAACAAAGACTTGTTTAACCAAACAAGAAAACAAAACTTGAACTTTATGTACTTAGTCATAACCACGAGACATATCTAGGACCTCCACAGGAGGTACATAAGTTGGCTGACAAAATAGAGTCCATGCAGAAGCTCTAGGCCTGATCACGTGGCTAATCACCTACATACATAAATAATACAGTGAGCTAGAGCCCAGCGAATAATAACAAAGTAAAGAGTTTTAATGAATGATGTCCATCACAGAGTCTTATGCATATTCAGATTTCAGTCAAAAACAGATTCATATTCAAATCACATACAGAAATTAGAGTTCATGCTTAATCTTACATAGTACATCCATTAGTGCTACAAATCACATACAAAGCATCAAAGGTCATACTTGTTAGTTCCATAAACGAACCTCTGAACTGAGAACGGATAACTTGTCAGTTCCATAAAGGAACCTCCAGCCGAGTACAGATAACTTGTCAGTTTCTTAAAGAAACCTCCGGACTGGGAATGGATAACTTGTCAGTTCTATAAAAGAACCTCCAGCCGGGTATAGATAGCTTGTCAGCTCCATAAGGAACCTCCGGTCCGGGTACAGGAAGTATACTTGAATCATAGCATAAAGTCACAAAATACTTGTCAGAGTTAGACAATCATTCATAGAATAAAACATAGCATCTCATTGAACATATCTTACTTCATAGACAAAAAGTATCTTATCTTGAACTTAGCTTTACTAAGTTTTTACTCACAGATAGCTGCAGAAGCAAACCAAGCAGACATTAGCACATGACCTACACAAACACATAACATGTACACATTGAAACACAATATCAATTTCCTTGATCAAGCTTGACTTTTCTTGTCTTCTGTCTAAATAATCTGAAAGTCTACTATGCTTATTCTTCTTTAGTCAAATGAATCGGGTTCTCATCTCACATATTCTTTTATTACTAAATCATTCCTTTCTGAATAAACCAATTTCTTACTTGGTTTCTTAATCAATTACTACTAAGTTAATAACTTATTCTTTAATCAACTAATTAATGTTGATTGTTAGCTTACTGATCTTTATTGAGCCATAAATCATGTCTAGAATGCTTTGGAAATAAATGAGAATAAAAATGTGAATTACATGCAATTTTCGAAAATATGTTGAAAATAGGATCTTCGCTTGAGCGGTCTACAAAGCTCTGTAAAAATACTAGTTGGCCTTAATGTTTGCTCGAACGGTGACTTTTCCACTCGAGCGGCCAGCAAATTTCTTGTGCTTTCAAAATCAACAAAATAATTTCCAAACACATTTTCAAAACTTAAACTCTTGCATGAACCAATTTAAACATGTAATTTTATTAATAAAGGTGAACCCATGACTAATTTTCCAATTTTTAATACAAAATTTTATTTGATCATTAAGATTAAAACCAATAATTTCATGAATATAATAATCCCAACATTCTTCTACTTTGTTTTATAAAACATAATTAAAGCTATAAAACCCCTTTCAAAATATTTACATGTAAGAAATTTGAATCAAAATCAATTTAATTTTTGATTCACAAATATAAACCACAATTTATTTCCAAACTTGTCCAAATTTAGATTTAATTTATTTTCTCCATATCAAATCCAATTTCAAACCCACAAATTTTAAAACATGAACTAAACTTTCAAGACTCTTGAAAAATTCATAATGCATGCACAATTGAAACTCAATTTCATGTTAAGACAACTAAATTCAAATCCAAAGTAATTAATTTCTAAATTAATTTCCATAAATTTGAACATAGCTCCAATTTCTCATTTTCTTTTTAATTACATGAAATTGACTTCAAGCTTTTTCTATTTTCCTTCAAATCATGAAATTGGAGTCATGAAATGTAACGCCCTGAAAATTGGGCAGGGTATATCTATTTATGCAACAAAACTCACCTGATAGACAAACACATATATATAGCTAACTATTCCATACATCCATTTCCATTAAATCCCAAATGCCAAATACATGTTGTTCACATCTCAATGCCCCAGTTTCAATCCCAAGTATGCATTTTACAACAAGTATGAAATGGAAGCCAAACAGATAATAAGTGTCTTATAGGCTTACAAATTTATCCAAGAACATTCTTGGTTACACAAAATGGAGTTTCAACTCAACGCAAATACAGTCCTAGGCTTACATTCAACAAATAACAATAAAACAAAAATGAAGCCTCAGCTCCGAGTCCTCCCAAGTCAATGCCTTGGCGGATAGCACGTATACCTGAAATAGTTTCCCTTATAGGGTGAGTCACAGCCCAATAGAGATATACTACACAACATATGAACCATGACAAGACTAAAGAGGAATATGCTCATGCCATGCTCATGATAAAAACAATTTATCTCTCTTTTTATAAAACATGCAATGCTGAGATGCAACAACAGATATAAAACCATTTCCATTTTAAACCATATCTGTTACATGAATACAAGCTCTGTGAATCTCTAGATAAGTGTTTGCAAGTAGGCCCTAATGCATTATCACTGTCATTTTTACCAGTAAACTGGAAGGGTCGACACCTAACCGCGCGGTTCTACACTTCCTACCCAAATTCACCAAGTATTCATCTTTTCGCAAATAGATACATTTCCAAACATTTCTAAAAAACAGATACATTTCCAATGAACTGAATGTAATGCAATTTCCAATATAACAAATGAGAAATGTGGTTCAATTTACTTAAGTCTCATGCATTTCTACAACAATCATGGCTATCATCCACCGATTGCCCAAAACAGATATTTCTAAACAGATATTTAAACAATTAAATTCCAAAAAAATGCCAATAAATACAATCTATTCCACATCTCATCAAATATGAACAACTACATTAGTTTTCATATCACAATCACGTCCGATAACCTCTCAAGGTCCACTTCTAACCGTATCGATTTTATTCCAATAGATACATTAAATAAAATAATACCGTTAATGCCCAAGAAAACATCATTTTCTTTCCAAACTCCTTCTCCAAGGATTATTCAATTATGACATCCTATTTTGATCGAAAGCCGCAAAAGTTAAACGTAATTCCTTTGTTTTCTTTAAAAATGCTCTTTTGGTAAAAAACCGGTAAACAATTTTCAAAACTAATCGAATCGAAGTATGTTTTTGTTCAAATTTAAAACATAACTCTTTCATAACCTTACAAACATATTCCAAGTTTACACTTTCGCAATTTGGATATCAACTTTTTATTTTTCTGAAAATTTCTCTTTTAAGCAAATAAATTACAAAATTTTCAAAAATTCTAATTAAATTATATACAACTCTAAGCTCCCTATAATCAAGTAAAAGTGCATAAAGAATTGTAGAAAAAATCCCTATATCGAGCTAAGAAGCTTTCAAATTTTTTGGCAACAGAAATTAATTTTTTTTGGAGCCAAACGATGCCTTTTCCGCCCTCTATGTTTTGATCCAAAGCACTAGGGGTCAAAAATGATTTGCACTAGATCAAACTCATGGAAAACCAACATTGGAACCCTTTCTCTTTTCTTTCTCACGGCAAGAACTCCAAGAACTCTCAAAAGTTGAATAAAAAATCATTTTGGTTAATTTATAGATATTTCCTAATCAAATATCTAATTAAACAAATATCTAACTATATATATACACCTATATATGTATATATATGTATATAAATTTAAAAATACATTTCAACATCTTTAATAACAAAAGTGAATATAATATTTTCTCACCGAGAAATATATTTCGTTTAATAGTACGCACCATAAATATTCACAACTCTTTTATGGTAATTAAATAATAATAATAAAACCATAACAATATTACATGGTTACTAACGGGTCACAATTCAATCAATTGGGTCCAAATGAATAGAGTTTAATAATTTAAAATAAATCCCCAACTGAGATTAAATTATAAGTTCAATTTGATTCAACTCATTACATGAAACTTTGCATGTATGAAATTTAGATCAAAACTAAATAATTTTAATTAGAATAGCTCCAATTTGGATTATTATTAATTTTCTTCATATTAGACCCAAATTCAAATTCATAAACCTTTTAAACATGAATTAAAATCTCAAAACCTTGAAATTCTACAATGCATGTTTAATTGAAGTATTAATCTTGTAGAGTTTGCCCATACATGTAACAATGAGGCTTAATTTATCCAAGACTACATCAACAAACCCAAAATAATTAATTTCCGTAATCGTGAACCTACCTTTATTTCTTCATCTTTGTTTTCTAATTTCTTCCAAATTATATGAAATTGAACCCAAACTCATCTTTAATTCAAGTATAATACAAGGATTCTACAAAAATCAAGATTGAAATCCTTACCTTTAATCTTCAATTTGACAATTTCTTAATGATCTTGCATTTTCCTTTCTTGAATTTCCTTTCCCTTGACTTGAATTCTCTCTCTCTCGGTTCTCTTTTCTTTCCCTCTCAGCTCTGTTTTGTCCAGCACACTCATGACTTGATGATATATATATATATATATGTTGCCTTGGACTTTCCAAAACACACCAACATCCCTTTTGTAATATAATTTTATTAAAAATAAATTAATATATCAATTACATTTTAATTTAATTGGACATCATTTAATTTTAATTAGTCTTAACTAGCTCAATCACAAATCCCACATAAATTAATTAGTCTAATTGACTTTCTTTAGAGCCCAATTAATTATATTTAAATTTATTAATTTGAATCAAATTTTTAATCAAACTCCCAAAAGACTCCAAATATTAAATTAAACTTATTGTCATCATCAATTTTGATTTCTCAAATCATTTAGGCTTTCAATTTCTGATCAGACTCTAAATTTCCGTCAATTAAATTACATATTCAAATTGGGCACCCCATAAATAAATTTTATTTGTAATAATCACAATTCTCAATCTTCATAATTTAATTAACTTAATTAACTCCAATTAGGACCTAATTAATCGAATCTCAATTTTACTAAACTAAATAGAATATTTAATTAAACTTCCAAATGGGTTCGTATTAAAATTAAATTGATTCAACTTCTTAATTTCACTTTCTTAAGCCATTTGAACCCTTAATTTCTAATTTCAAAATAAATCTTTAATAGAATCATATATGAATCAATCTCCATAATTTTTGTAAATCCTGATTAAATTAGAATAATTGGCAATTAAATTTCAAATCTCCTTAATTAATTAAGTGCTAATTATTATACGTGATGGAGTCGTTCTGCCTTTCCTCTTAGGAAGTTTGGTCCTCCAAACTTAAGATACTTGTACCGAAAATCAGTTATATAACTTGGTCTCATTTCATTTCCTTTCCTACATAACTTCCTTTTTATTTGATCCTCTTTACAGAAATTGAACTTATTTCCCAATCACTTAACGGTTAATAACCCAAATTGGTGATTTGTTGTAGTCTATGCCGACATCAAAATATATCCCGACATTAATCCCATAACATCAAACATACAATACAATAATACTAAATTAATCAATCACATGACTTACACAACTTTGTCTAACTACAGTTCACATATTCTCAAGTAGTCGAAGATTAATTCGAAGAAAGTTTATGATTCTTCTTGCTTTTTCAAATACACTGAAATATTCTGCTGTGTGTGTCAATTTCTGACCACACTGCCAATCAAACACTCAGCTGGAGAACACTAGTAGAATAGATTAAGCCCGAATGACCTGTCACAAAAAGAAGAGATTCCGGCGGTGGTTCGTCCACCCGAGGGCACTCCGACGATCAAGTCAGTTATCTCTCAAAGATAGCAAAAGTACTTAACTTACTTATTCAGAATACAAAAAGCATACCTTAGACCCATGGGGGTGCCTCTCTTTTATAGCCAACACAAACCTAGTCCCAATAGAAGCCTAGCTTCAATGGACTTAGGATTACTGCTAACCTTGGACTCCCAGTAGGATTGGGATAAACTCTCTTAGAGTCTTATCTTTATCCAAACTGAAGTCCTCTCTCATTCTAGGACTCTTGTTCGTTATCCGCTTATCCCGGATTCCGGTATTTCCGCAGATAACCTCGGCCTAGTTGAGATTATCTCGGTGTCATGATCAGGACACGTAACACCTCGGCTGGTACTTCGGTGACACCTTAGCCACGTGTTGGTACTAAAAAAATATGTCCCCATAACTGCCTCCTAAGTTCTATTACCTTGGCATCTTGAGGTGATGGAACCTATCTCTGCAAACCGTCTAGAACGTCGGCTAAGCTGGCTCTATCCTTCATTACCAAGGTCATAATTCGTTGGCTTCACACAACCAGGACCTGTATTCTGTCTCATCAAGGCCTTAGAGCCAATAACCTAGTTTGTTCAAGTTATTTAGCCGAGATATTCCTCCCAGCCGAGGTCATTGCTTCATAAGATCAAGAACTCCAAGAGTTTTATCATGCTCACGAGCTATTACGCATAACATTTCTACCGTTTCTACCACGCGTCTATCCCCTACTAGACCGTGTCTGATACGCACCATTAAGTCGCCTTACGCTTGTGTGCGCCCTCTGATAAATACGTTGTTCTAGGCACATCAATTGCATTTTGCCGCCTCTTCGCTTTTTTGACAAAACTTGTTCCCTCTCTCTTTGTCTTTTCATTTCACATCATCGTCTTTGTTCAAACTCTCTTTCTCTTACCTTCTCAATTTCCCGATTGTTGCTTCCATCAAGTTTTCTCTGCAACTAGTCTCTCTCTCTCCTTGGCGAGGCTTTCAAGACTTCCTTGCTCTCGCCGCTCCCGATCCCAAATAACTTTACTTCGGCTTCATTTTTCTTCGGTGAGTCACTGTTCCTTTCTTTGATTCAATTTTTTGTTTCACTTTATACTGTTACGTTTTGTATATCACCACTATGATTGTATTCATGTTCTTGAGTCTTCATTTGTGTTTGTAATTTCGACCCATGTATTAAGTATATTTGTTCTGTGGTTCTGTTTTGCTCAATCCGCTCTAAAATATATACACATTGCTTACACACTTGTTGATTTTTGCAACTGTTCTTGGCCTTACACACCTGTGCAAACTTTTTCCTTGTGTTTCTTGATGGTTTTATCACCATTCTTGATTCTAAAACACGTTCTTTGTTTTCTATTTTCTGTGTCTTTTCCAAATTCCTACCTTCAACCTTTGTTTCTATAGATCTAGGTTTGGGACTTGTTGGTAGAACCCACGAATTTTAGGAAAAACTGAAACGAATTCCCCTTAGATCCCCACAAATTCTTACCCCAGCACCTATTTAGGTTTTAGCCGGGGTCCTTCAAAAACCTTCACAAAAACACTTCCTTCTGAAATCCTACATCCTTCCCCAAGCCAACATCATGGGTATATGGAGGCATAGGGTAGACACCCCAACCAGGCTAGAATACTTTAGGCAGGAATTTTCCATCCCAGCTGATGTCCATCTCAGGTTGGTTGGGGAGGACGACTCCATTATGCCCACAGTCGACTCCATGCCCTTCCCAGTCGTCGCCTTCATTGAGTGTGGACTTCGCCTTCCACTAGACATCCTTTTTCCGAGAAGTCCTCCATTATTACAAATTAAACCCGATGTAGCTTGCCATTAACTCTTACCGAGTTATCAATGGTATGATTGCCTTAGCACGCCAAGAAAAAGCTAGGGTAACCTTGGCCGACATTCAATACTGCTACACCATGTGTGGCCTCAGTTAGAAAAAGGCTATATCTATTACCTCAAACCGAGGTCCACCGAGTACAAACTTGTTGCCAACCTCCTAGACTCCAACGAGGGAGCCGGGGATGATTACTTCATTGTCTCAGGCAACTGGGAGTTTGCTCCGGATGACAACCTTCACCTTTACCCTTTCAGCCGAACAGTATTCGTAGAGGGTAATGGTAAGAACCAAGTATTGTATTTTTTCCAAGTTTTTTAATTCTTTGTCCTTTCCATATGTTCTAACGTCTGTTTTTCTTGTAGCTCTTCCACAACCACCAAAAGACTTTCGTAAGTCCTTCTTTCCCAACAAGGATCTTAAGAAGTTGCTGGGTCTGCCCGTTCACAAGCGGAGAGCTTCTTTACTGCTCAACTTCACCTTGACCTACAAGTCGGTACTTCCCGACGTCCCGAGGAAGCAGAAAAGCAAGTCTCCTCCTTTCGCCACAACTCCACCAATAGCTTCATCATCTTGGCCAAATCAAGGATCGACTTTTGATCCAGCAGAGCAACCGTCAACCTTAGCTCCATATATGATTCCACCATCTTAACGCCAACACCATTGTAGAACTGCAATTGCCGCCGAGATGGGTCGCAAGAAAGCAGTCGCAGAAGATCTTCTAGTCGACATCCCTGACACAGTCAATGCCCAACCAACACAATCCCAGCCTCAACCAAAGCCAAAGCCAAAATGTCTGAAGAAGGCTCAGCCCAAGGCAACAGTGACTCAGATTGACACTGAGGACACCTTGCCAATTTCTAAATTGGCCGAGAGCGAGAAGACCTCTTCTACTGCCGAGAAGAGGCCTGCCGAGGCCCAACCATCCGAATCTACCAGATCAAAGAGGCCGAAGTCGTCCTCTGAGACCACCTCGGGGCCATTAAAACATGATTCCCCCTGGGCCCCGCCAATCACAATCGATAACAAGCCAGTTAAGGCTGGTGATAGCGCCGACGACTTTGAGGTCGGCGTTGCCCTCTCCATTGCCTTGCTTCTGCCCGAAGATCTTAATCATAACGCCACAATGAGCGAATACGAAAATTTTGCTTTGATGCTGCAACATTCCGTTCAAGTAAGTTTCTTACACTTGATATTTTTCTTTTTCTATTTTTCCATACTTAGAGAATTTCTACTAACTTTTGTTATGTCTATTTTCTTTCTAGCGATCCAGCATGTCCACTTCTTCTCAATGCAATCTTTTGAAATAAGGAAAGAGTTGGCTGACAAGACGAGGGAAGTTGCTAGTCTGCAATAGGTCACTAAGAAGACTGAGGCCAAGATGAAGACTTTATCAAACCAGGCCAAGGAAGCCATAAAAGCAAAAGATGAGGTCGAGGAAAAGGCTGAAGCCGCCGAGGCCATTGCTAAAGTCCTTACGGCCGAAAAGAAAGAGCTGAGGCCAAAATGATTGAGGCCCAAAAGGAGCTTCAACATGCCTTGGCCACAAAAGACGCCGAGATCAAGCCCGTTAACGAAAGAGCGTACGCCGAGGGGGCGGCCGACGTCAATGAGGACTATAAAAAGCAAGTGAGGCTGGCATGCAACAAAGGTTTCACCCTTGGTTGGATAGCTGCCCTCAAAAAGCTAGATGTCCCCGAGGACTCTTCCCTCCGGAATGGTGGTGACCTCCTTTTGCCATTTCCCCCTCCTCCAAGCGAATCCGAAGACGACTCTGAGTCCGAAGAGGAAGCTTTGGTCAGTAAGAACAAGGGTGAGGAGACTGCTGGGGCCAAGTCCCCTACTCTGAATGAGCAAGTCTTGGACTTGACTCAGGATGAGGAGGGTGAGGAGGTCTCTAAAGACGCTACTCCTGAGAAGGTAACATCGGACGCGCCTATTGCCGACAAGAGCCTCGACCAAACCCTTCAAGAAATCGATGCCGAGCTCGCGGCTAAAAAGGCCGTCGAAATGTCTTCTCAACAGTCTTCCTAACCTGCACTCCAACCAAATTAAACGTCAAGAGTCTTAGTTTGATGTTTTTCTCTTTTTTATGTACCTTGTACTTTCTTCTTTCTTTGAAACAATGTAAGCTCTCCATGTGGCTGATGGGCTTTTCTTTTGAATGTAAATACAATTTCCTCTTTTGAATGCTTGTATGTTTGTCTTCTTTATATGACTCTATACTCAAAATAATTTGGATGTCTTCAACATACACCTCAGTCAGTGCAATCTTCTTGGGGTGATGTCCCTCGGTCAAAAATAGACATTTTTATCTCGGCAAGTACATAAGTACTTCCTTTATTATAACCTTAGTTTAACTTCAACTTGTAAATTTTTCTAAAAAATTTCAACAAGTGTTTAACCATGACCTCGGTTTAACTTCAACTTGTAAATTTTTCTTAAATTTCAACAAATGTTAAACATGACCTCGGTTTAACTTCAACTTGTAAATTTTTCTCAAATTTCAACAAGTGTTAAACATGACCTCGGCTTAAACTTCAACTTGTAAATTTTTCTTAAATTTCAACAAGTGTTAAACCAATCTTCCAAGCATCATTTTCCAGTCCTCTGCCCCATAATGTGAACCTAAGTTCCACTTGGGTTCTCATTTAAGCCTGGGGCTATGACCTTGTTGCAGAGGTCAGATTCAAACAAAGACTGGCTGAGGTAAACAACCTCGGCTTCTTTGTTAATCTGACTGATATGTACTTAGTTCCAATCTGAGTTTGATTCTGTCAATATGATAAGTCTAGGTTACCCTAACTTAGTTCAACTCTATTATATGCAAGTAAAAGTTTTACTCTGCCATATAATAAGTCTAAGTTATTCGTCATGTTTCGCTTAGAAACATCGCCAACTTAGTTCAACTCTATTATATGCAAGTAGAAGTTCTACTCTGCCATATAATAAGTCTAAGTTATTCGTCATGTTTCGCTTAGAAACATCGCCAACTTAGTTCAACTCTATTATATGCAAGTAAAAGTTCTACTCTGCCATATAATAAGTCTAAGTTATTCATCATGTTTCACTTAGAAACATCGTCAAGTATCTGGTCAATCACATTACACAAGTTTAAAGATCAAGCTAAAACTTTATTACTTCTGCTAATAACAAGATAAAAAGAAATCTTAGAAAACGAAAAAATCTAGTGGTAGAAAAACTTTAGATTGCAAGTATTCCAGGGTCTTGGCAATTCTTTGCCTTCACAGTCCTCAAGTCGATATTCCCCATTGTCGGAGATCGAGATGATTCTATAAGGTCCCTCCCAATTCGGGCCTAGCTTGCCTTCTTTGGGATCCTTCTTGTTGCCGACGACCTTTCTCAGGACGAGGTCACCAACTTGGAACTCTCGCGGGTTCACCTTCTTATTATAAGCCCTGGCATGCCCCCAGCTGAATTGCTGCTTTCTCCCTTGTCTCTTTTAGCAAATCCAGATCTCGGGCTATAAATACATCATTAGTTCCATTATCTACTCCCAGGGTTCTGATCTCTGCGATGCCGATCTCTAGAGGAATGACTGCTTCTGTGCCATAAGCCATGGCAAATGGGGATTCCCTAGTTGATCTTCTCGGCGTAGTCCGATATGCCTAGAGTACACTTGGCAGTTCATCCACCCACTTTCCCTTTGCTACTTGTAGCCTCTTCTTAATCCCATCCAAGATGAATTTGTTGGATGCTTCTGCTTGTCCATTGCTTTGAGGAAAACTTGGGGTGGAAATATAATTCTTGATTTTAAACTTTGCACAGAAGCTCTTGATTAGCTTACTATCAAACTATGTGCCATTGTCAACTATTATTGCTCTTGGGATTCCAAATCTGGTGATGATGTTCTTCCATATGAAGTTCTTCATATCAACGTCCCGAATCTTGGCAAGGGGTTCAGCCTCTACCCACTTGGTGAAGTAATCTGTTGTTACCAGCAGGTACTTCCTTTGTCCAGTTGCTTGGGGCAGTTTTCCAACAAGATCCATGCCCCATTGTGCAAATGGCCAAGGGCTAGACATTGGGTTCAAGTCTGCTGCTGGTTGGTGTATCAAGGGTGCAAACCTTTGGCACTTCTCACACTTCGTGACATAGGTTTCAGCATCTTTCTGCATGTAGGGCCACCAATACCCATGTGTAATGGCCCTATGAGCAAGTGACCTGCCCCCAGCATGGCTTCTACATACTCCTTCATGTATTTCATACAGAAAGTCTTCAACCTGTGCAGGATGCACACACCTCAAAAGGGGTCCAGTAAAGGATCTTCTGTAGAGATGGCCTTCTGCTGTCAAACTAAATCTTGCCGACTTCAGTCTGATCTTGTGCGCTTCTTTGTGGTCGTCTGACAATTTTCCTTCTTTAAGGAATGCTACTATTGTATCCATCCAACTTGGTCCCATCTCCACACACATATCTTCACGCTTTGTGTTCAGTGGTTCTATGCTTTGACCTGACAAGTAGTCAACCATCATTGTTTTTGCCTCACCAGGCTTCATTGCACTAGCCAGGTTGGCCAGAGCATCGGCATGGCTATTGTCATCTCGGCCACTCCGTCAGAAGTCGGCAATTTTGAAATAAGTGCGCTACCGCTTACTTTCATGAGGTCGACATCCGCTCATCTCGGTTACAAATTCCCTGTTGCACGATTGACTATAAGTCGAGTCACAAAAGACTATTACCTTGTCGGCCATTCATTGCCGACTTTAGTCCTGATCGGCTTCATACTCTGCTTCATTGTTTGAGGCCTTAAACCCCAAACGAATGGATTGTTCTAGTATCTGCCCATCTGGCGATACTAGT
Source organism: Camellia lanceoleosa (assembly GCA_025200525.1). Taxonomy (NCBI): domain Eukaryota; kingdom Viridiplantae; phylum Streptophyta; class Magnoliopsida; order Ericales; family Theaceae; genus Camellia; species Camellia lanceoleosa. The sequence continues at coordinate 24,706,552 of CM045768.1, forward strand.
ACTACTTTTGTCTCCGCTCCTTGTCGATTTGAACTCCCATCCACAAACAACCGGAAGGAGTCGCCGATGTAAATACTGCAAGGTTTGAGTTTCTCTTTGTTCCTTTGCTCTGTTTTCCCCTGCTGGGTTTTTTCTTGCTCACCTGGACATCGCACACCTTGGCTCAACGGAGCTCGATGTGTGATGGAACCTGGTGTGAACTCGGCCATGAAGTCAGCCAAAACTTGGCCTTTGATTACTGTTCTGGGTCTGAATTCCAAGTCATATTGGCTCAAGGCCACTGCCCATCTAGCTATTCTGCTTGTCAAATCTCCTTGCTGCAACAGAGACTTCAAGGGGTGTTCAGTTAACACTACAATTTTGTGGGCTTGAAAGTAATGATTTAGTTTCTTGGAAGCCATTACTAAAGCCAGTGTTAACTTCTCTATGGGTAGATATCTGGTCTCTGCATCTGCAAGGGTTTTACTTACATAGTAAACAACCATTTGTTCTCCATTTTCTTCTCGGATTACCACTGCACTTACTGCATGTTCTGAAACTGCCAAGTATAAGAACAGCTCCTCTTCAGGTACTGGATTTGAGAGAACTGGAGCTGTGGTCAAATACTTCCTTAAGTCGGTCAAGGCGGCTTCGCATTCGTCGGTCCATAAGAAGTCTGTGGCTTTCTTCACTAAGCTTAAGAAAGGCTTACATTTATCAGAACTTATGCTTATGAATCTGTTCAGGGCTGCAGCCCTTCCAGTCAACATCTGCACTTGTTTTGCCGATGTTGGGCTCTTCAGTTCTAGGATAGCCTTGATCTGATCTGGGCTTGCCTCAATGCCCCTTCTGGTTACCAAATATCCTAAGAACTTACCAGACCCAACTCCAAATGCACACTTTGATGCATTGAATCGGAGCCGATATGTTTTAAGGATGTCAAAGACTGCTTTTAGGTCGGCCAGATGATCTTCAAGTTCCTTGGTCTTCACGACCATGTCGTCGATGTAAACTTCCATTGTTCTACCAATTAGATGTCTGGACATCTTGGTTGCCAATCTCTGGTAAGTTGCTCCTATGTTTTTCAACCCAAAAGGCATCACTCTATAGCAATACAGCCCTTTTGGGGTGATAAACACAGTCTTCTCCTCATCTGGTGGGTACATAGCTATCTGATGGTACCCCCTGTAAGCATCCAAGAAGCTCATTCTTTCATGCCCTGAAGTGGCATCCACTAGTTGGTCAATCTTGGGTAATGGGAAGCTGTCTTTGGGACAAGCCTTGTTCAGGCTAGTGAAGTCCACACAGACCCTCCACTCCTCATTCTTTTTCTTCATAACAACCGTATTTGATAACCATGCTGGGTAACTTACCTCTCGAATGGCTCTGGCCTCCAGAAGTCTGTCCACTTCTTCTTCTACTGCCTCAACGTGCGTCAACGTCGGCCTTCTGGCTCGTTGGATTACAGGTCTGGTTGACCTGTGCACATTTAGTCTGTGGCAAGTGACCTCGGGGTCAATGCCAGGCATCTCGTAAGGCGTCCAAGCAAACACCTCAATGTTTGTTCTCAAGAACACCTCCAGTTCTTTTTCTTCTTCCTCGGCCAAGCTCGAGCCGAGAAGGAAGAAGCGTTCTTCATCTTTTTGCTGGACAAGGACTTTCTTCAAGGCTTCTTCACTCTTCTCGGCTGGTTCTTTGTCAACGTCCTCCAGGACTTCCATGTCTTCATCCTCAACCTCTGTTGGTTTTGCTTCCAGAATGTTGCAGGTAGATTTCATTGTTGCCATGGAGCAATTCTTTGCCTGCACTTGATCCTCTCTAACCTCCTCTATCCCATGCTTTGTTGGGAATCGCAGCAGCTGGTGCAATGTTGAGGGAACAACCCCCATTGCATGCAGCCATGGTCTTCCCAAAATTGCATTATAAGGGAATGGAGTGTCAATTATGGTGAACTCTGTCTTCACCCTCTTGGTGCCAGCCTTCACCTCTAAGCTTGCTGCTCCCAGGGGCCATGTTGGCGTTCCATTGAACCCAACCATTGGGTCGTTGGACTATTCCAAGTCATCTTGGTGAAGGCCAAGCTCCTTGTAACACCTGACATATAAGATGTCACGAGAGCTGTCCTAGTCGACTAAGATGCGCTTCACTTGGCACTCTTTAATCTGGAGGGATATTACCAAGGCATTGTTGTGTGGATGCTACACTATCTCCAGGTCTTCCTCAGTAAAGGACACCATTGGTCCTTGGCTCTCGCCTGCCCTAGGTCTCTTTTTCCCGACCTGATATACATGTTGCAGGTGTTTTACCTTTTGGGTTTCCCCCCTTATCTCATTCTCATTCACCTTTGAGTGGATCACATTGATCACTCGACGTCTGCCTGCCTGTGGTTATGGTGCTAGTAAGGGTGGTGCTATTGGTGCCTGGGGAAATCTTGCATGCCCTTTTCTTATTCTGGCTTCATCTACCATGTCCCTTAAATGGCCCTGTCTTACTAGGTCTTCCAGATGTGTCTTCAGGGCTCTGCACCCCTGAGTCAGATGTTCAGCTTCATTATGGTAAGCATAGTACTTGTCAAGGCTTTTTCCCATAAACTCGCCTGGTACCCTTGCTGATGCTTTGCAGTAGGGCTGAATTGCGGATTTTCTCCAAGACTTTGTAAACCAGAATTCGGAATATGGTTGTGACTGCCTGAGTAGCCCTTAATCTGATTTCTTGTTTGTTGTAGCCACCATCACCTCGGCCTCGCTTCGGCGAGTCATTTTTCTTCTCTGGTTTCGGCGCCTTTGTTCCCGGCGTATCTTCTTCGGCCCTAGCGTACTTCTCTATTCTAGCCATTAATTCTTCCATACTTTTTGGCAGTGTTTTTGCCAATGATTTTCGGAGCAGACAATTATCTTTTAGGCCGTTCTTAAATGATACAGCCGCCACCTCTTGGTTGCATTCTGGTATCCGGTTGAATACCTCATAGCACCTTTTGGCATAGGCCCTCAGGCTTTCGTCCTCGCCAATTTTCAAAGCCATCAGGACATCCACCCTTAATGGCTGTAGTTTGTTCGTCACGAACCTGGCCACAAACATCTCGGCCAGGCCTTCCCAGGTTTTCACAGTTCCTTTTGACAACTTGTGAAACCACTCTGATGCAATTTCTCCGAAGGATGAAGGGAACACCTTGCAAAGCGACGGCTCGTTCCCGGTGTATATCGCCATTGAGTTCAGGTACAAACCGACGTGAAAGTTGGGGTCTGACTTACCGTCGTAGATCTAGAATCTCGGCATGCTAAACCTCTTCGGGGCTTCGAATTTGTCCAATTCTACCAAGAATGGCGTTCTCGGCTTGACCGGGGAGGTTACCTCGACATCTTGTTGCCTCCTCTATAGGTAATCCCTTAGGTCCTCCTTGGTTCGACCAAGAGCTCGGCTATCTCCTGACTTCAGCCTTTAAGGTGCACTACTCTCAGCTTCATTATGAGCTTTCTTCGACCTTTCTCCATTAGTTACGTCGAAGCACAACTCCTGCCCTTGAACATGCCGATGTTCTTTGGGGTCTGCTTCCTTGGTGTGATGTGTCCTTTGAGATTCTTCCCTTCTTGACTCTCCTCGCCCGACCTCCCTTGAAGGCCGGTGAGAGTGTTTTTTGCTCCTGGTATGCTGGGGAGGACTGTAGGGACTGTTTTCTGCCCATCTTATCGGACATCTTTCTTGGCGGCTGGAATCGGTGTATCTTGTAACGGGAATGGTGGCTGCATGACGTTGTTCTGCATCATGAAATTGACGACCGTTTGCAGGTCCACCAATTTGTTCGCCATTCCCTTTACCTCATCATCCCTCCGTAGGCATCTATCCTTTCATACCTAAAGGTCGTCCTCGTTGTAATACCCACTTCGGTTCGTTTTCTTTGGTATGTCGCCTTCTTGGCTAACGTCCTTTCCTCCGTGATTCTTATCACGAGTCTCTTCGTTGTAGTTGTCTTCTTCGACGCCAAGGTCAACAGGTTTCCCACTCCCAGTAGGAGTGTCATCCCCAATCTTCTCTTTCTGTCCATCGTTGGCCATCTATTCTCCTTTCTTTCCCACAGACGGCGCCAAATTGTTTGTGTCAATTTCCGACCACACTGCCAATCAAGCACTCAGCTAGAAAACACTGACAGAATAGATTAAGCCTGAACGACCTTGTCATAAAAAGAAGAGATTCCGGCAGTGGTTCGTCCACCCGGGGGCACTCCGACGATCAAGTCAGTTATCTCTCAAAGATAGCAAAAGTACTTAACTTACTTATTCAGAATACAAAAATCATACTTTAGACCCATGGGGGTGCCTCTTTTTTATAGCCAATACAATCCTAGTCCCAATAGAAGCCTAGCTTCAATGGACTTAGGATTACTGCTAACCTTGGACTCCCAGTAGGATTGGGATAAACTCTCTTAGAGTCTTATCTTTATCCAAACTGAAGTCTTCTCTCATTCTAGGACTCTTGTCCCTTATCCGCTTATCCTGGATTCCGGTATTTCCGTAGATAACCTCGGCTTAGTCGAGATTATCTCGGCGTCATGATCAGGACACGTGGCACCTCGGCTGGTACTTCGGTGACACCTCAGCCACGTGTTGGTACTCAAAAAATATGTCCCCACATCTGCTAATGTCATTTTATATTGGATTTTCAGAATTAAGTATTGATGCATCACTAATAACGAATACAACTTCTTGATCTTTCAAGTCTATTGACTATAATAGTCCCGGCACTTTTTTTTTTCTACGCAATTCGTGTTTCATTATTTCCCAAAAGAACGATTATTTAACTTTCATTGACCATGTCAAAGGTTCTTAAGTTATGCATATAATGTAGTATTCCCTAATAAGGTTTCACATGCCAATCCATCACAGAAATTTCTAAATTATATGGAAATCTAATCACATATTAATGATCTCAATTTCAAACAAACATCTTGGATACCAATTAATATAAGTCATTCCGAAATAGAGGGACACATCGGATTCAGAACAGAAGCGTATCAGAGTCATAACAGAAGCATATTTCACAGAAATTCATCGAGCCTTTTGTAAGTAACAGATGTTGGGCTATACCCATATAGTCGCATACAATTATACAGATCAGAATAGGACTTTACATACTTCTTGTTAAATTAAAATTAATGTTTTTGACAATCTTTCTCATGCTATCATTTCAAAGTAGTGATTTGATTTCACAACAGGTCTATATTTTCCGCAGTCTTATTAGCTTCCGTATTAGCTTTCTTATTTACTTAAGGTTACATTTATATAAGTAATTCAAATTACATTGTCTTCATATTTATTTCAATTCTGAGACCTGCAGAGATATATTCTTTGAGTTTGATTAAATGTCACAGTAATTTAGGGCAAAACTTTTAATTGTCTCAAATCATTACAATTAGCCAATTAAAATTCTTATGTTCCCAAAGGTTCTTTAAGAAATATACGTTTGTCATTCTAATGATATTTACTTTTCTTATTTTCCATTATGCTTTCTTTCTTTCATTTAACACGAGAGTTGGATTTTCTTTACAATAGCTAGGCTTTCTAAGTTCAGAGTCAAGATCTAAATTCAATTATGTATCTATAAGATCATACTATCAATCCTTTTAACCATTACTTAGATACGAAATTACTAGATCTTCTTCTCTTCTTCTTCTACTTCTACTTCTTCTTCTTCCTTTTTTTTTTTTTTTTTTTTTTTTCATTGTTGTAAAAGATCTATAGACTTCATAGCTTAAGTAAACCACAAGTGTTTCTCTTCTAATGTTATCAATGTGATCTTATTTGACCTATTTTTCCCCAAATCATTTTAAATCTTGATCTCATTCTTTTAAGTCTAACAATTTTGGGTCAAGTCTCAAATATCCAAATAATGGTTTCTAACTTTATCAATCATTCATGTAGGAATATTACTATGTCGGAGTAACATAATTACCATCCTTTTCAATGTTATTAGTAGGTTCAAATACGATATGATTTCAGTAAATTGAGTCACACTTATTCGGTTACTAAGTAGGAAAAATTTTCATTAGCTTAAGTCTCTGTGATCGTCTAATAATCTTCAGCATTCTCACGTTGAGTTTCAAATAGATGGGTTCGAATTTTATCAAATGTTGATTAGGACTAATTCAAATAAAGTCACGCTCATAAAATTTTAACTTCAGATTTCTATGCATGCATTCAAAACATTCCTACTAATTTCCTAGTTTATAATCAAGTACCAACCTTTAACCAACTAAATCATTGAGTTTTCTCTTGGGCTTTAGAATAGTCTCTTACTAGATGCCCCATCTTCCCACACTTGAAACATGCTCTGGTAAGTCGATGACACAACCCCGTATGTTGCCTGTGACACATTGAACATAATGAACGAAACTTACTACCCTGCTTAGAATTGCTTGACTCTCCTATCACAAATTTCTTAGTCTTTTCCTTTGGCTCCTTCTTTGACTTCACACTTAACTTTTCCTTTGGTCTTGCGGTTTGTCATAACATTGTTACATAGCTTTCATTACTCTCTCAAGTACTTCTTTTACTTTGTCCAATCGTTCTGCCAAAATCTCAACTCTCATATCGTTCGTACTTTTCACCATCTTTTCCTAATGATAGAAGAGGAGGGTTAAACACAAAATGATAGTTGATAACACTTGGGTTAATATCAACTGACTTAGAATATAACACAAAACACATATCATGTACAAGTAGACATACACATGTAAGCATATAACGACACTGGTAGGGTAACCTATTCATTCCCATGGAATTTACCAAGAATTTATTATTCGAAGCTACGCTGGCCAAACATGATTCCAATCGGACTTTCAAGGTTATTCAACAAAGGCATGAGACTCTACGGTTTAGCATTTCACATAATAGGTTCCCCGCCAAAATATACCGTCTTACATATCAAATAATTTTCTTATCCTCAATTACCATAGTTCTACGTATTTCATTCATCATCAAATTTCTTAATTTTCCAAATATTCTCATGGCCTAATTTGACATATAACCCATATAGCTTTTATAGCTTCCATTAAAGATTCTAATTTCCTTATAATACCATGTTTCCATAAATCAACATACGTATACTCACTAATGTCCTAGTAAAATATTCTGATTTCCTTATAACAGTAGAAATTTCACCGTAATTCTTAGCTTTCAGCCTCTTTGCTAAACTAATTCATCACATTCCAGTTTCCTCATAATTATAAAAAGTCCACAATAGCTCTTAATTCTTAGTTTCAGTACTTAAACGTATTACACAAACATATATACATATTTATGGATGCACAACTTCTTACTTACTTACTATATGCATGAAACTTAAATTTATTCTAGACATTCTAATGCTTAATGGTCATGTGTGTGAGGTATTAACTCATGCTCTAATACCACTCTGTCACGACCCAAACCCACCCCTATAGGTTTAGCATCGTAACCAGCCAGTAATCTTGAGATTACCGAAGGCCTCTAAGACATATTAACATAATATTAGGGATTAACGAAAGGAAATAACAAATATACAACATAAATTAAGCTATGCAGACTTATATGAGAGAAAAAATATTTGAAACTTTTTATATACATATTTACACATCATTCATACGTCATCATATATATACAGATTGGACAAAAAGGGACTTAGCCCTATTTACAAAATAAACAAAGACTTGTTTAACCAAACAAGAAAACAAAACTTGAACTTTATGTACTTAGCCATAATCACTAGACATATCTGGAACCTCCAAGGGAGGCACATAAGTTGGCTGACGAAATAGAGTTCAGGCAGAAGCTCTAGGCCTAGTCACGCGGCTAATCACCTACATACATAAATAATACAGAGAGCTGGAGCCCAGTGAATAATAACAAAGTAAAAGGTTTTAATGAATGATGTCCATCACAGAGTCTTATGCATATTTAGATTTCAGTCAGAAACATATTCATATTCAAATCACATACAGAAATCAGAGTTCATGCTTAATCTTATATAGTACATCCGTTAGCGCTACAAATCACATACAAAGCATCAAAGGTCATACTTGTCAGTTCTATAAAGGAACCTCCGGACTAGGAATGGATAACTTGTCAGCTCCATAAAGGAACCTTCAGTCGGGTATAGATAACTTGTCAGTTTCTTAAAGGAACCTCCGAATTGGGAACGGATAACTTGTCAGTTCCATAAAAGAACCTCCAGCCGGGTATAGATAGCTTGCCACCTCCATAAGGAACCTCCGGTTCGGGTACAGGTAACATACTTGAATCATAGCATAAAGTCACAAAATACTTGTCAGAGTTGGACAATCATTCATAGAATAAAACATAGCATCTCATTGAACAGATCTTACTTCATAGGCAGAAAGTATCTTATCTTGAACTTAGCTTTACTAAGTTATTACTCACAGATAGCTGCAGAAGCAGACCAGGCAGATCAAGCAGACATTAGCACGTGACCTACACAAACACATAACATGTACACATTGAAACACAATATCAATTTCCTTGATCAAGCTTGACTTTTCTTGTCTTCTGTCTAAATAATCTGAAAGTCTACTATGCTTATTCTTCTTTAGTCAAATGAATCGGGTTCTTATCTCACCTATTCTTTCATTACTAAATCATTCTTTTCTGAATAAACCAATTTCTTACTTGGTTTCTTAATCAATTACTACTAAGTTAATGACTTATTCTTTAATCAACTAATTAATGTTGACTGTTAGCTTATTAATCTTTAGTGAGACATAAATCATGTCTAGAATGTTTTGGAAAGAGATGAGAATAAAAATGTGAACTATATGCAATTTTCCAAAATATGCTGAAAATAAGGTCTTCGCTTGAGCGGACCTTTGGTCGCTCGAGTGGTCTGCAAAACTCTGTAAAAATACTGGTTGGCCTTAATGTTTGCTCGAGCGGTGACTTTTCCGCTCGTGCCAAAGAAATTTCTTGTTCTTTCAAAATCAACAAAATAATTTCCAAACATATTTTCAAAACTTAAACTCTTGCATGAACTAATTTAAACATGTAATTTTATTAATAAAGGTGAACCCATGACTAATTTTCCAATTTCTAATACAAAAATTTCTTTGATCATTAAGATTAAAACCAATAATTTCATGAATATAATAATCCCAACATTCTTTTACTTTGTTTTATAAAACATAATTAAAGGTATAAAACCCCTTTCAAAATATTTACATGTAAGAAATTTGAATCAAAATCAATTTAATTTTTGATTCACAAATATAAATCACAATTTATTTCCATACTTGTCCAAATTTAGATTTAATTTATTTTCTCCATATCAAACCCAATTTCAAACCCACAAATTTTAAAACATGAACTAAACTTGCAAGATTCTTGAAAAATTCATAATGCATGCACAATTGAAACTCAATTTCATGTTAAGACAACTAAATTCAAAAACAAAGTAATTAATTTCTAAATTAATTTCCATAAATTTGAACATAGCTCCAATTTCTCATTTTCTTTTTAATTACATGAAATTGACTTCAAACTCTTTTTATTTTCCTTTAAATCATGAAATTGGAGTCATGAAACTTTGCATATATGAAATTTAGATCAAAACTAAATAATTTTAATTAGAATAGCTCTAATTTGGATTGTTATTAATTTTCTTCATATTAGACCCAAATTCAAATCCATAAACCTTTTAAACATGAATTAAAATATCAAAACCTTGAAATTCTACAATGCATGTTTAATTGAAGTATTAATCTTGTAGAGTTTGCCCATACATGTAACAATGAGGCTTAATTTATCCAAGACTATATCAACAAATCCAAAATAATTAATTTCCATAACCATGAACCTACCTTAATTTCTTCATCTTTGTTTTCTAATTTCTTCCAAATTATATGAAATTGAACCCAAACTCATCTTTAATTCAAGTGTAATACAAGAATTCTACAAAAATCAAAATTGAAATCCTTACCTTTAATCTTCAATTTCATAATTTCTTGATGACCTAGCATTTTCCTTTCTTGAATTTCCTTTCGCTTGACTTGAATTCTCTCTCTCTCGGTTCTCCTTTCTTTCCCACTCGGCTCTGTTTTGTCCAGCACATTCATGACTTGATGATATAAATATACATATTTGTTGCCTTGGACTTTCCAAAACCCACCAACATCCCCTTTGTAATATAATTTTATTAAAAATAAATTAATATATCAATTACATTTTAATTTAATTGGACATTATTTAATTTTAATTAGTCTTAATTAGCCCAATCACAAATCCCACATAAATTAATTAGTCTAATTGACTTTCTTTAGAGCCCAATTAATTATATTTAAATTTATTAATCTAAATCAGATTTTTAATTAAACTCCCAAAAGGCTCCAAATATTATATTAAACTTATTGTCATCATTAATTTTGATTTTTTAAATCATTTATACTTTCAAGTTATGATCAGACTCTAAATTTCCGTCAATTAAATTACATAGTCAAATTGGACACCCCATAAATAAATTTTATTTGTAATAATCACAATTCTCAATCTTCATAATTTAATTAACTTAATTAACTCCAATTAGAACCTAATTAATCGAATCTCAATTTTACGAAACTAAATAGAATATTTAATTAAACTCCCAAATGGGTCCCTAATTAAAATTAAATTGATTCAACTTCTTAATTTCACTTTCTTAAGCCATTTGAACTCTTAATTTCTAATTTCAAAATAAATCTTTAATAGAATCATATATGTATCAATCTCCATAATTTTTGTAAATCTCATATTAAATTAGAATAATTGGCAATTAAATTTCAAATCTCCTTAATTAATTAAGTGCTAATCATTATACGTGATGGGGTCATTACACTAGCACAATAGATAAATCTTAACAAAGGCATAAGTATGAAGTGTACGTCGAATGCCTATTATGGTATCAATCATATCATACAAGATCATAATATATCCAATTCCTTCATTCCAGTGCGTTTTATCTCAATTTCATTCATGTCAATTCATTTCACTCATTTCATGAGTCATGTTCATTATTATCCAGGAAAACTAATTGAGATTACAACTTAGTGGTTCTCAAACATATATAACCAATACACAACACTTCAATTTGTCATTTTACGAAAATTTCATCTAATGGAATCGGCACCCATGTATACGCGTGATTTTCGGGACTTACACCCAGGACACACAAGCTAACTTAATTCAGTGGAGTTTCTCCTCTCATATATGGAGTACATCCCATTTCTCCTCTCAAATATCATACATATACAATGTATTACAACATAGTCATATTCAATGACAACCAATAAGAGATTAGTTTCAATTCGCCTAATCCTCATGCAATTTCTACAACAATCATGGCTATTCTCCATCGATAGCCCAAAACAGATATTTCTAAACAGATATACAATCTTTACAACAGAAAAAGTATCCAAATTGTCATAGGTGCGAGATAATACATATCTAACTCCACCATTCATATAAACAACCTCCTAATTTCATACTTTCACTACCAATTTCATTATTTATACAAAATAATCATTTTAGTCATTTTAGGGCAAAACTCTCAGTTTTTCCAATTTCATCCCAAATACCAAAAATCAACCATTTTAGCACAACCCAAGCTCACAATTACTTCCATAACCATTTTCACTACATTTATTCGAAAACCTCTCTTGTGATTTTAAACTAAAACCTAGGTTTGTTCAAAACTACCTCAAATCCCAATCTTTCTTACACAACAACAAATAACTAAGTTAAAACTCATATAAGAGTGTAGAGAGTCCCTACCTCAAGCTTATAAGACCAAGGGAGAGATGGAGAAACTTTGAAAATGCCGAAACCAAGCTTTAATCGAATGAAGAAAGAGCTCTTGAGACGTACTACCTTTTTAACAAAGGCACATGGGTAGAGAGATCACTAGATCTAGGTGAAAATGTAGAGAGAATGTAGGTTTTAGAGAGAGAAAGTCTCAACTTTAGGGTTTGGAAAGAAATTGATCTGAAAAAGTGATGTAAAATGATATTTTCGCGAATTGATAAACGCACAATCCGCTCGAGTGCGAGAAGGGACACTCGAGCGCCAGACATAATAAGTTGTTCCACTCGAGCGCAAGAAGTGACGCTCGAGCGCCAAGACACAAAACAAAAGGACATTACCGCTCGAGCTCAAGAAGTGAAGCTCGAGCGTAGAATACATACATCCAGTAGTTTTGCAAACAATAGACCAACGCTCGACCGCAAGAAAGGCCCGCTCGAGCATAGGAAATGCCGCTCGAGCATAGGATACATCCTCCCAGTAGTTTTGCAGACCTGTAAAAGTACTGAGAGTTCACAAAACCCGCTCGAGCGCAAGAAGTGCCGCTCGAGTGGAAAAGCAAAATTCTAGGCAACAAAGGTTTGAAAACTAAGCAACCAACCTGTTCCAAACATAACCATTATAACCTAAAAGTCAAACTTGAGGAGATAAAAGGGAAACAAGCCGTAAACAACAATGTGAAACCATCAAACTCGAGTCCGGGATACAACAAGGGTCGGGTCAAAACCGAAATCGCTATAACCTCCTCCCTTAAAGAATTTCATCCCCGAAATTTCAAATCAAGTTTTAAAACAAAGTTAAAATTAATTACAACAATGATAATCAATTCCAATACCATGACCCATTTCCTGGTCATCCATTCTCATCAGCTTGATGCACAATTCCCAATATTGAAGTAAAATCCACATTTTTCAAAACATTTACAATGTTTACATTAAATTCGTGTTTCCAAAATATACACAACATATACAATGTTCTCATATATCTAAAACATATACAATGTTTTCATATTTTATTAACATAACAAAATTCCATTACATGTGTAAACATCAACAAATAAGTCCAGATATTTCTCATAGACTTCCAACTCGGGTTCCCAAATTGCTTCCTCAATCCCGTGATGTTTCCACAATACCTTCACTAAGGGAATCGTCTTGCCTCACAAGACTTGGTCCTGGGTATCCAAGACCCTCACTGGTCTTTTCTCATACAAGACATCCTCTTCTACTTCTAAGTCAGTCCATTCCAAGACATGCGATGGATCCAGCTCATACTTTCGAAGTATGCTAATATGAAACACATCATGAACCCCGAAAAGCTGTGGCGGCAAGTCCAAACGATAAGCTACCTCTCCAATTAGCTTTAGGATCTCAAAAGGCCCAATGAATCGAGGAGACAACTTCCCACTCTGTCCAAACCTCATCAAACCTCTCCTATGTGATATCTTCAAGAACACATGATCTCCCATCTCAAAAGACAAGGGTCTCCTCCTACAGTCAGTATAACTTTTCTGATGACTCTAGGCAGTAGCCAACCACTTACGGATTAGTGTAACTTTTTCTGTCGTTTCTCAGACCAACTCTGGACCCAACATAGGTGCATCACCCACCTCGGCCCAATACACAGGAGATTTACACGATCGGCCGTATAAAGCCTCAAACGGTGCTATACCAATACTCTACTGGAAGCCATCGTTATAGGCAAACTCCACTAAGAGTAAGTGCCTCTCCCACAAACCTTTGAAGTCAAGGACACAACCCCGAAGCATATCCTCAAGGATCTGAATAGTATGTTCGGACTGCCCATCAGTCTAAGGATGATACGCGGTGCTAAAAGTCAATTTAGTGCCCAAGGCACTCTGCAGGTTTTGCCACAACCGAACCGCAAAATGCGGATCTCTATCCGATACAATCGTCATTGGGACCTCGTGCAACCTCACTATGTCCCTAATGTACAGTTCAACAAAAAAAATCTATTAAGTCACTTACGTGCATAGGTATAAAGTGCGTCGACTTAGTCAACCGATCAACTACCACCCAAATGGCATCACTACCCCGTTGAGTCCTTGGAAGTCCCACAACAAAATCCATCGTGACATGCTCCCACTTCCACTTGGCTATAGGCAAGGGTTGCAACAAACGCGCTGGCCACTGATGCTCGGCCTTCACTTGTTGACAAGTAAGGCACTTCGATACAAACACGGCCACATCCTTCTTCATACATCGCCACCAAAACTAGCGACTAAGATCGTGATGCATCTTTGTGCCACCTGGATGTACCGCAAGGCGTGAATGGTGAAACTCTCGGAGTACTTTCTTTTGAAAGACTCCAATACGAACAAACGGTCACGGTATCTCACACTTAGGTCGAGATACACACTCATGCCTCTTTCTACCTTCCCATTAGAGATCTTCTCGCGGAGGGATTCTGCCTCAAGGTCACCCTTATGTGCTTCTAACACTCGGTTCACAAGTGTAGGTTGTCCAACTATTGAAAACAAGGTTGCAAACTCAACAGACTTGCCCAGGTGCAAGTCAAACTCGCCAATGGCACCCAACATCTCCCATTTCCTGATGGCAATAGAAGCTACACTGCTAATTGATTTCCTACTCAAGGCATCGGCTACAATATTTGCCTTTCCCGGGTGATAATGTAACTCAAAGTCATAATCCTGTATAAATTTCATCCACCTCATCTGCCTCAGATTCAAGTCTTTTTGTGTAAACAGATACTTCAGACTCTTGTGATCAGAAAACACTTCGAACTTCTTGCCATACAGGTAATGCCTCCAAATCTTCAAGGCAAAGATTACCGCCACTAACTCTAAGTCATGAGTAGGGTAGTTCCTCTCATGTGTTTTCAACTGACGCGAGCCATAAGCTACTACCTTCCCATTTTGCATCAAAATACAACCCAAGCCTTCCCATGAGGTGCCACAATATACCAAATAGCCCAAACCCCTCTCTGGAATGATCAATACTGGAGTAGTGGTAAGCCTAACCTTAAGCTCTTGGAATGACTTCTCACAAGTCTCATTCCACACAAACTTAACTCCCTTCCTCGTTAGTCTAGTTAACGGTGAAACAAATCTAGAGAAATCCTTTAGGAAGCGACGGTAATACCCGGCTAACCCCAAGAAACTACGGATCTCAAAAGCATTCTTAGGTTGTTCCCAATCTTGCACTGCCTCTATCTTGGATGAATCTACAGTCACCCTTTCTTCGGATACCACATGGCCAAAGAACTTAACCTCTTTCAGCCAGAATTCACACTTTCCAAACTTAGCATACAATTTTTGGGCTCTAAGTAACTCAAGTACTACCCGAAAGTGTTCCTTGTGCTCCTCCTCAGAGGGTGAATAAATCAAGATGTTGTCTACAAAAACGACCACAAATCTAGAAATTCACGGAAGATCTGGTTTATCAAGTCCATAAACACAGCTGGTGCATTGGTGAGCCCAAAGGGCTTCCCTAGAAACTCGTAATGGCCATACCACATACGGAATGTCGTCTTCGGAATATCTTCTTCCCTTACCCTCAATTGGTGATAACCCGATCTCAAGTTTATCTTAGAAAAGTAACAAGACTCCTTCAACTAATCAAAAAAATCATCTATAAGAGGCATTGGGTATTTGTTCTTGACAGTTACCCTGTTCAACTTCCGGTAATCTATACAAATTCGCAACGCACCATCTTTCTTTTTATCAAAAAGAGATGGTGCTCCCCAAGGCGAGGTACTAGGGCGAATAAAACCCTTATCTAACAATTCCTAGAGTTGAATCTTCAGCTCACTCACCTCGGCAGGTGCAAATCTATATGGTGCCATAGAAATTGGTGGCATACCAAGCACTAGGTCAATAGAGAACTCGATCTCTCAGTGAGGTGGTAAACTGGTAAGATCTTCTGGAAAAACATCTGGGTATTCACAAATTACCCTTGGCAACTCAACTCGGACTTCATCACACTCAGTACCCAAGAAGTTGGCAAGAAGACAACTAAGCTCACTCCGACCACTCGGATCATATATCGATGATAAGACTCTACCCACCCAGTCCCTCAAAAAGTAAAAACAATCACCGCTCAGAGTACACACAGTAACCCTCTGACGGTAGTAGTCTATAACAGTCCGAAAACTAAGCTCACTTCGACCACGTGGATCATATATCAGTGATAAGACTCTACCCACCCGGTCCTCCAAAAAGTAAAAGCAATCACCGCTTAGAGTACACACAGTAACCCTCTGACGGTAGCAATCTATAACAACCCGACAGGATAATAACCAGTCTATACCCAATATAATGTCAAAGCTAGACATATCAATCAATACAAATGGGCGACCTGCAACCTCTATGTCATAACCCTAATGCCACTGCTTCAAAATAACCTCACCACCAATAGGTGACTCTACACAGATAGGGGATGCTAACTGAATCTAACCCCAAAATTGATGCAAATGCAGAGAAGATAAATGAATGGGATACACCTGTATCAATCAATACATTAGCAATCGAATTGCAAAACAAGAAGGTACCTCTCACTACTGAAGGCACTAGTACTAGATCTGGCGTGGTAACAGTATACACATGCCCTATTGGCCTCTGATCTACCTGCTCTCTGCTCAGAACATAGGCTTGCTGCACTGACTGAGTCGAAGAGGCTCCCTAATTGGCCATCGAGGCATGTGCTGACTGAGCTGGTTGGTGACTTTGTATCTATCTTGAACCAGACACACTAGGTGTGCCACCCAACTGTGGGCAAAATCTCTTCATGTGCCCCGCCTCCTTACACTAATAACAAGTGAGTGGCAGTCCTCTTCCTTGACTCTGGTTCTGAGAACAAGTCAAAAATGGTATAGACCGTTGCCCTCCTCCTCTTTACGGGCAAGTTGAAGATTTGTGGCCCAACTGACCACACTTGAAACAAGTGAATCTCCCTGACCACTCCTCGCAGAACCTGAACTTGGCATTGGAAAAGTGGACCTCGACTGAGCTCCCTGGGATGGCTGTGGGTTAGAACCTCTCTGCCTCTTATTGTCCCCCTGAATGTCCAGGCTTCTCTTAGAGCCCCTCATCCTCTCCTCCTTCATTTGCATCACGGTCTCCAGATGAGCTGCCGCCTCCACAAGGCGTCCATAATCCCTAATCATCGACCCAGCCACTTTAAACATGAGTTCAGTCCTTAGCCTCTTCTCAAACTCTAGACAACAACGCTCCTCAATCGCCACTAACTCTGGTGCAAACCTAGAGAGGCTAGTGAATGCGGCCTCAAACTTGGCCAGTGGTGTGCTCAATTGCTTAAGCTGAGAAAACTGATCCCTCAACTTTTCCCTAACAGTAGGAGGCAAGAACTTGTCTTGGAAGGCATCAATGAAAGCCTTCCAAGTCACTCAAATGTGCCCACGTGCATACTTCCATTATTGACCTGCATCTCCCTTCAGCTAGAAGGATGCCAAGGTCACCCTCAAACCTCCATCTTCGATGCCGAGCATCTTAAATGTCTTCACCATCTACTCTAGCCACTCATCCACTTTCAGTGGCTCCTTGGGATCACCCAAAAACTAATCCGAATTCGACCAGAAGAACTCCCGCTTCAGAAAAGATGGCCCTGCCTCAGTGACTTAGGCCTGGACTTGATTCTTAGCCCTGAGAATATCCATGGTTGCGGGCTAGGGCGCTCATGGCCTGTTGACTAACTGGTTTGACCACATTGGCCTGACCAACACCCTCCTCCTGTGCCGGAATATCATCCGGTACCAGCATCTCTTGCCGTCTAGGCCTACTAGATCTACCACCATATCCAAGTCCTAACATCCTAAAGAAGGTAACGAAAGAGATTAACACATTTACAAATGTGCCGAAGCTAATTCACTCACGTCCTAATGCGGTGGACAACGGTAATTCACTCCACATAAGCACGTACCCACATAAACACATACGAATTTCGTTCCCGGATGATGATCATCCCGCGACATTGCTAGAGTTCCAATTAGAAACAGCAGTGGTCAAGTGCTCTTCTAATAGGACTTCTAGAAACCCGTAGACTCAATCAACATCCTAGAAATTAAATCTCATACTCGTATAATCACATAAGCATGTTATCATATAAACACATATTGTTCGTACTAAAGTCTCTTCTAAGTGAGACAAACCCATTCTGGTATTAACCACTCTCCACGTACCCAAAGCATTCAAATCCGGTACGCTCTGATACCAAGTTGTAACGTCCAAAAAAAAAAAAAAAATACAATAATTCAACAGTAAAGACTAATACAAAATGACATAAACAAAGTATTAGGCTTTCATTAATCAGAGTCCAATTACAAAAGGGTACATACATTACACATTCATAAGCTCTATCCTGAATCTATAACATGTAACACCAAACTAAATGATCAACGAAATAAATGCCCTACGGGCTTACATCTTTCTAAGATGGTTCTTGGTTACAACAAAAGTGAGTCTAGCTCAACACAATTTAACGACCTTGGCTATACAAAAATAGATATAACAAAATAGAAGTTCTTGCTTCCAATCCCTCCAAGCTACTGCCTTGGCGGAAGCATATCACCGGCACCTGAAAATAGTTTTTCCCAAATATGGTAAGCCAAAACCCAGCAGAAACAATCTAGCACAATATATGAATCTTAACGAAGATATAAGTATGAAGTGCATGTTTAATGCCCATTATGGTATCAATCATATCCTACAAGATCATAATATATACAATTCCTTCATTCCAGTGCGTTTTATCTCAATTTCATTCATGTCAATTCATGAGTTAAGTTCATTATTATCCAAGCAACCCAACTGAGATTGCAACTCAGTGCTTCTCAAAGATATATAATCAATACACAACACTTCAATTTGTCATTTTACGAAAATTTCATCCGCGGGAATCGGCACCCATGTATACGCCCAGTTTTCGGGACTTACACCTAGGACACACAAGCTAACTTAATTCAATGGAGTCCATCTCCTTTCTCTTCCCACATATGGAGTATATCCTCTTTCTCTTCTCAAATATCATACATATAAAATGTATTACAACATAAACATATTCAATGACAACTAACAAGAGATTAGTTTCAATTCGCCTAATCCTCATGCAATTTCTATAACAATCATGGCTATCTTCCACCGATAGCCAAAGTAGATATTTCTAAATAGATATATAATCTTTATAACAGCTAAAGTATCCAAATTCTCATAGGTGCGAGATAATACATATCTAACTCCATCATTTATAGAAACAATTCCCAATTTCACACTTTCTGTAGCGATCCCAGTTTTGCCACTTTGCTGAGTATGTCGAGGATCGAGTTGCCCGGTCAGGTCGTGGGGGTCTAAGAGGCAGCGCCTCTTGGCGGGTCCAAGCGGCCATACTGGATCGAGCTACCGGTCACCACAGGAGTCTAGGCGGTGCCCTTGGCGAGTCCTAGGGAAGACCTCAGGCAGCACCCCCGAAGCAAAAAATGCAAAATGCAAAATGCATTAGAAGTTGCTTGTTTGCTCGAGCGGCCGTTTATGTGCTCAAGCGGAAAATGTTTGGTTTCAGAAATTTGACCTGTCTGCAAAAGTACTGGGAAAATATATTTGATGCTCGAGCAGGGCTTTCCTCGCTCGAGCAGACCATGTTATATCAATTCGTGAATCTGATATTTCAGATCACTTTTGTATATCTCCCTTTCTCTAAAATCATTTCCTCTCCCTTCTCTCTACATTTTCCTATGCCAAATTGGATCAAAACCTTGATTTCTCAAGATCCATTAGAGTTCTGTCATAAGTCCTTTATCAAAGTTGGTTAACTTCTCGAGAGCTTCGTTGTGTGCGGTGAAGATCGAGTTTCGATACCATTGATTTTGGGGGTTTCATCTCATTTCTTCTTCAAAACTTGAGGTAGGGATTTTCTTAGAGTTATATATATATATATATATATTTTTGCAAGATCTATATGATTTTCGAAATCATCTTTTGATAACTTTGAAAATTGATTATTGATTCAAGAAGTTGAGCAATTTTGAAAGTGGGTTTATCTCATGTTCTTTTAAAATGATCTTATGGATTTTTATCTTCGTTGATTGAAGAAAAGATAATTTTGGAAAGTTTTCATTCAAAAGATTTGAGTTATATAGTTTTTGTGAGAAAACCTAGAATTTGGAGATTTTCTTAAGAAGAATGAAAATCCATTAATGATATTGTTATATTTATTTTGTGTGTCAAAATAAATGGATGTTTGGAAATTTTCTTATTTATATTTATATAAATGATGATTTTCAGGAAATATGAGAATTATTGTTCATTTTGGAAATTATTGTTCAAAACGTTGAAATAATCTTGAAATAACTAATTGTTGAGGATACTTGAGAAGAGGGAATTGTGTTATTCCTTAGATGATGAATTAGAATAAAAGTATTTATATTCATCTTGTGAAATTGGCATATCAATTCATTTTATTACATTAAACTTTAAAAGTTGATTTGAAAGCTTGCATTAAGAAAAGAATGTTGAGAACCAAGTTTTCATGGAATGGTTTTGGGGTAAATACGTTGGTAAGTCTTGATAGATGGTGGAGATAATATTGAATAAGTTGGCTTGAGAGTCCGGGATGAAAGACCGAAAACCAATGCGGATAGGTGTCGAGCCTTCCGATTAATATCGGTAAAAATGACAATTTGGTAGTACTTATATAGTCTACTTGCAGACACTGACCTAGGGATTACCAAAGTCGTATTTACCGCCCTTGAAATAAATTGTTAAGTTTTGAACAATTGAAATTGCATGATATCATTGAGCATGATGGTTTTCAAAAGATGAAAATGTGATTTATTTTCAAAAATGACATAGCATGGCATGTGCATTTCATCTCTTGAGACTTGTATAAAATGTATATACTTTGTTAAGAATTTCCTACTAGGCTTTATGCTCACCCTACGGGATTTTTGTGCAGGAAAAGATGTGGTGATTCCACCTAACTACGGGCGTGGAAGTATGTGAGTTGGGAGTACAATGCTCTCATTTTGCTGTGGCTTTGTGTGTAAGCCAAGGGCTGTGTTTGTGTGGGTTTGAATAACCGTTTTGTGTAACCAGGCTCAAGCCTTGGAAACTTGTAAACCATTTGGGGTATTTATTTATTTATTTATTTACTTGTTGTTGGATTAATTTATTGTTCCATGAATAACTATTGTATCATGTAATGTAAGTTTGGAGATTAATATTCGGTTTTTCTTGAAAGAGTCATGATTGTTGTATTATCATTTGGCTAGAAATTTGGGGCGTTACACTTTCACTACCAATTTCATTATTCATACAAAATAATCATTTGAGTCATTTTAGGGCAAAACTCTCATTTTTCCCAATTTCATCCCAAACACCAAAAATCAACCATTTTAGCACAAACCAAGCTCACAATTACTCCCATAACCATTTCTATTACATTCATTCGAAAACCCCTCTTGTGATTTTAAACTAAAACCCTAAGTTTGTTCAAAACTACCTCAAATCCCAATCTTTCTACACAACAACAAATAACTAAGCTAAAACTCATAGAAGAGTGTAGAGAGTCCTTACCTTAAGCTTAGAAGACCAAGGGAGAGATGGAGAAACTTCGAAGACGACGAAACCAAGCTTTAATCGGATCAAAAGAGAGCTCTTGAGATGCACTACATTTTTAACAAAGGCACACGGGTAGAGAGATCACTAGATCTAAGCGAAAATATAGAGAGAATGTAGGTTTTAGAGAGAGAGAGTCTCAACTTTTGGGTTTGGAGAAAAATAGATCTGAAAAAGTGATATAAAATGACCTTTTCGCGAACTGATATACATACAGTCTGCTCGAGCGCGAGAAGTGACGCTCAAGTGTTAGACACAATAAATTGTTCCGCTCGAGCGCAACAACTGACGCTCGAGCACCAAGACATAAAACAAAAAGGCATTACTGCTCGAGCTCAAGAAGTGAAGCTCGAGCGCAGAATACACACATCCAGTAGTTTTGCAGACAATAGACCAACGCTCGAGTGCAATTAAGGGCCGCTCGAGCGTAGAATACATCCTCCTAGCAGTTTTGCAGACTTGCAAAATACTGAGAATACACAAAGCCCGCTTGAGCACAAAAAGTGCCACTCGGGCAGAGAAGCAAAATTCTGGACAACAAAGGTTTGAAAACTAAATAACCAACCTGTTCCAAATACAACCACTAAAATCCAAAAGTCAAACTTAAGGAGATACAAGGGAAACAGACCGTAAACAACAATGTGAAACCATCAAACCCAAGTCTTGGATACAACAAGGGTCGGGTCAAAACCAGAATTGCTATAAAAATAGATGTATCTGGTGAATAAAGTAAGTCAGACCAAAAAAACAAAGAAGAAGAATAAGAAATTGAAGAATTTTGTATCTTTCCTCTGCTCTTTACATTTTTTTTTTTTTTGGTTGATAAATACCTCTGTTCTTTATATGTTGTTGGGTGTAGTATATGTACAAGTGCGATACAGTAAAGAGAGGACAAGAGGATGCTCTTGGGGTGCTGTATTTTGATACTGATCCTAATAGAAGAATAAAAAGAGCAAGTTTATTTACAAGTATTTTACTTCTTGCTTGCTAGTTATTATTGTGTTGGTGCTTTTCTATACATGTGTTTTTCTACAGGAGCAAGCTCCATCATGTTCTTGGTTGAATTCATACCAACAACAACATGAAATATGCCATTCAGGTCAAGTTTGGAATTAAATGATGAATGACTACAACATCCAAATAATCTGTGATAAGAGTGAAAGGGTGTCCCAGGGCACTAGTGTGGTGCTACCAAAGACCCTCCAACAATCAAGTTAGTAAACTTCAATAGGACGAGGCACTCAAGGAAATGGTTTAGGGTTTTAGAATTGCTTACTTTGTGCATTCTTCCACTCTTTCTTCATATACTCAACTTCTCATATGTAAGGTTGAATCTTCAACCACCTCACTCGTGGAGGTATTTTTGTGACTATTGTAATGTAAATGACCATATAAACATGTGGTCAGTAAATTCTAAGTGCTGACCTATTATACATGTATACTAACAGACAGCCAATTTGTAGACCAATCAGAATATCTAGGTTGGTCTCTAAATCTAATGTTCATGAACATATATTCTAAAAACTAAAGCAAATTTATGTTCTTTTTTTAATCTATTATTTAGATTTATTATTTGCAATTTATCATGATGCATGTTAAATATCTTAATCAATTAAACTTCAATTGTCCAATTGATGGACTCTTATTTCTCTCAATATCATATTTCGATTCAAATAAGCTAATGAAATAGTTCCAAATCTCTAACTGACTGGAGTTTTAGTCTGTTGGTGAGATGATGGTGGTTAGGATAACTGGAATACTGAGGCCTCGTTTGGGAACCCTCCCGTTTAGCCAAAAAGTCAAAAAGTTACTAAAAAAGTCAAAAAGCCAACAATCCATACCAAAAAGTCAAAAATTCTCTTTTTTCTCTACTTTTTGCATATCTTTTCGTAAAAAGTCAAAAATTCATCCCAAATATACTAGTTTTTTTAGGCTCATATTTTAGCCAAATAGCCACAAAGTTATTAAATTAGCCTGTTCCCAAACGAGGCCTGAATTGGGGTATATTAGAAATGATTGTTTGTTAATAGTTTTCATTTAAAAAACTATTCCTGTTTTTCTGCATATTTTATTTTCCTTGCTGTTATTAACATAACCAGTAAACCAGAAATGAAATCCCTTATAATTTATTTTCCTTTCCCTCTTAATTTCCAATTTCTGATGGAAGATTGACCCCAAAAAAAAATAAATAAATAAATAAAATTGATTTTCACCAGTAAGGTCCAATTATATGTGCATGTTTTGTACAATTTTTTTCAAACTAAAAATTGATAAATAAAATAAAAACACTCATTTTTTAACTTTTAAATAACCAATTTTTTAATTTATTTAAATTATTTTTTTCTATTCCAAACACTTTCATAGATTCACAATATAATAACTCCGATAAGGTGCACTAAACGGACCCCTCTCTCTTTTTCATCTAAGAGATTATTTACAAATATAACAAAAAAAAATTAAATTAAACTGAACAATCCTTTATGTAAGAAACGCAACTACAAGATCAAAACAAGAAAGAATTCCTTAACAAAAAAATAAATAAACCATTCGAATGCAATGCCTTTTTTTTATGCGTATCACGATTATTATAATTTTGATTCGGATCTTAAAATCTAACCTTCAATTTCAATTTCATCAAACGATCTTAGTCATAATAAGATCTAAAAGTATTATGATATCAATTTTGTTACAATTCCAATCTTATCAACTTTTTTTTATTATTTAGTTTTTATATAATTTTAAAATTATTTAGTATATATTTTCATTATTATAATATTTTATCTAAATTTATATTAAAAATAAAATCATATAATCAATCCAATTCTCAAATTCTTCCAATAGATCAACAATCCCAATTTTAACGGACTTTAAGGAAAATGATATATAAATTCATGTTTTAAATTTATTTTTTACACTTAATGATATGTAAATCCTAATAATATATAAGTAATATAATTGATTGATAATTAGAAAAAATATGAGAGAATGTGTTATCTTAAATATCCTAATTGATTGTCACATTTTTTAATTTAAAAATTAAATGTAATTTTTGAACTTATATAACAATATTTGAACTTTAATTTACACCCACATTTAAATTTGGGCATAACATCGGGTCGGGTTGACGGGATTTGATTTGAATGTTGGTGTGTATCTGACTTTGCGACTCGGAGAGTCATCTCCGTAGAATTGAATTACTTTCTTTCTTTCTTTCTTTTGGCATACACAACTGCGAACCATTGAAAGGCCCAACAACTTTCAAAAGATTTTTTTTTTTTTTTTGAAAAAAAAAAAAAAACACAGTTATAGTTATCGTATTTTTTTTTTAATAATTTTATTTGTCACATACCATAA
This sequence comes from Camellia lanceoleosa, assembly GCA_025200525.1. Classification (NCBI taxonomy): domain Eukaryota; kingdom Viridiplantae; phylum Streptophyta; class Magnoliopsida; order Ericales; family Theaceae; genus Camellia; species Camellia lanceoleosa. The sequence goes on from CM045768.1 coordinate 24,731,305, forward strand.
TCAGATCAGAGTTTTCCTCTATATTTTTATTTTTCTATACTCATTCATATTTTCCTTCTGACTCTAATTTGGACTCATATTAATAATTCAAACCGTTTAATTTGTAAGCCTTGTAATAAAAGTTATACATACAAAAAATCAATCTCATTGAATATCTATAAATACAAGAATAAATTACATTTTATTTTATAAAATGAACGACAAATAAGATTGTAAATTTAAACTATTCATTTTATAAAATAAAATTCGATTTGTTTTCATATTTATAGTTGCATGATAAAACTAATTTTTTTTCATGAATAATCTTTACTACGAAATTTATAAAGTAAATAATTCAGATCATCGATGTAGGTCTAAATTGAGATCCACAAAAAGGTATCAATGAGTGTGGAAAGATAAAATACAGATGGAAGTTTATCCTAATAAACATATATTAAAGGGATTGGTTTAGAACTAATTGAACTAATTGTTGAAAATATATTATATCAAATGATAAATAAATTATGACAAAAAAAAATTATAATAATTAATATTATATCCAACAAAAAAAAAATTAATAATATGAGATTTGAACAAGCTAAAGAGATTAAATTGAGCATACATTTTAATTAAAAATGTGAACTGAGATGCTTTTAATTTTTTTTTCCACATGCACATTTTGCATGCTGCCATCGTGTTAACTGAATTTCCTTTCCATGTAGGGTGAAAAGAGAGAATGAAAATTTTTAGACGCAAATTAAGACTTTTTTTTTTTCCATTTCTAAGCCATTCAATTTCTAACCCCCTAATCAAGTACTCCAACTAGTCAATAATCAACATTAAAAACCACTTCCATCAGATAGTAAACACACAAGGAATTCAAATCATACCATTTGATGGGTTAATTCTTGCATCTATAAATAGCCCACCTCCTTGCATCTATTCTTCATATACATTGTTCTATCGACTCTTTTTGCTTAACAATATGAGACCTCAAAATATTGTCTTGGCCATTCTAACACTAGCTTTTCTTCTAAGCATCAAACCACTGGAAGCTAGTAGAGTCTTATACAAAGAGCAGATGAAAACAAAAAATCTTCTCTTACAATCTCCGGGTCATTCTCTGATCCCTCCTTCAGCACCGAGTGGTGGTACTCACATCCTTGCAAGCAACACTACAATCAATACGATCAGTGAGAAAGGTTTTGCCAGTCATACAATGCCTCCTCCTCCTGTGAACCCACGACTCACAGTTCCATTTGGCGTGGCCAAAAATTAGTCGTTTGCAAAACCAACCAAAAGCTATGAACAAGTCAAGAAAAGCAAAAAAAAAATTTAAATAAAGAAGAAGAAGAACCGATTTGTGTCTTTACTCTGTTCTTTAAATGTTGTTGTTTTTTTATAACTTCTGTTCTTTTCATGTTGTTGGGGTGTAGCATATACACTAGTGCTACAGAATACTGTATTTTGATATTGATCCTATAATAGAAGAATAAAAAGAGTGATTTACAAGTCTTTTGCTTCTTGAGTGCTATTGTTTTTGTTGCTGCTGCTCTTTTGTACCGGTGTTCATTGTTTGGAGGGAGAATTATAAAATTGATTTCCCTCTAAAGTTAATTGTCATTAATAAATACCATATAATTATTTATGTTAGCATAGAAAATAATGGTTTTCTTAATAATTTTAAAATTATTTAACATATATTGTCATTATTGATAATTATTTTTAATTTGTATTGAAACAAAATCCTATGATCATTAATCTGATTTACAATCTAATTTGGTCCACAAGTTCTTTCAACGCCTCAACAATCCTGATTTTAACAAACTTGACATGAACCCACATTTACATTCAAGTAATATTGGGATTGTCGCATAATCCAATGCATAGCTAATTAATCTGCGAACCATTTAAAGCCCCAAACACTTTCAAAAGATTAAAAAAAAAACCAATTTCATTTATCTTATTCTTATTAAATTTTAAGGTAAATTACAAATACACCCTTTGAGATTTTGCTAAAATACAGATTGCTTCCTGTAGTTTAAAAAATTACAAATACCCCTTATTAGAATTTTTTATTTAACAGAATTAATTAAAAAAATAAAATTCATAATTGTTCTCCTATACAATAATAAAATTATCTAAATTATTAATTGAAACATATTTTTAACATGATTAAAAACTGTTAATTGACTTGATGATTTATTAATAAAATGGGTAATTTGTTATGTAATTAAAAATCTCAGAGGGTAGAATATAATTTTCAAAACCACAGGAGGTGATTAGTATTTTAATTAAATTTCACGGGGTGTATTTGTAATTTATCCTAAATTGTATTTATATAACATACTAGTGTCATATATTAAAGGGATTAATTTAGAACCAATTGCACTGATTAATGAAGATACGTCACCCCAAACAATAAATAAATCATGACAAAAAAAATATAATATAATCATCTTAACATAATTATGAAAAAGAAATATGAGATTTGAACCGGCTAAAGATTTGTAATATAAGACGATGCTATTAGAGATTCTAAACCTATCCTTTGCTTGCCCAAATTTTAATTGTGAATAAAATCTATATATATATATATATATATATCATATAAGAAAAAGTGGATTTTTAATAAGAAGACTTGTGAGAGTTCCAAAATCTTATTCCACAATTGCTAATTTTTGTGATTTTAAAAATATTTAAAAATAATTCTATTGGCTAACAAGGTAATTATAAATTAAAGAAAAAAAAAAAAACCACCAAAAATTTTAAATTACATGTTCTTAAAATCTCTTTCCTAATATTTCTCTTAAATCTCATCTCATAACAAAATAATTATACATTTAAAAAAAAAATACAAATCCCATCTCATAACAAAGTAATTATATATATATATATTATAAAAAAAGTTATAGATTAAAAAGAACGTAAAATCAAATTGCTAATTTTTGTAATTTTAAAAATATGTAAAAATAGTACTGTTGGCTAACAAAGAAACAATAGATTTTATAAATAAAAAAAAAATAATAACAACATAAAATTGTTAATTTTTGTAATTTTAAAAATAATACTATTGGCCAACAAAGTAACTATAGATTATAAAAAAAAAAAAAAAAAAAAATGAATTACAAATTCCTAAAATTTCTTCCCTAATATTTATCTATTTCCTAATTCTCATAATATATATATACTATATATTATACCAAAATGACTTTTCATCTTAGAGGCTCTAACTGTTTCAAAACCTTAAATCTAATTTTTTTTTTAATTTTCAGATTTTATAAAAAAAAATTAAAACATCTATTGATTATTCTAAGGACATAAATATTAATCTTCAGAATTATTTAATGCAAATATATTGCGGGTCAATACTAAAATAAAAATTTTTAAAAAAAGAAGACGAAGAAGAAGAAGAAAAAAACACACAATTCTCAACTCCCCTCTCCCTCTCAAAATAAGCTTTTATTTAAAAAGAATATAAATCTATACATTCTTCTCTCTCCTAAAATAAATCTAATGAAAAAGAAACTCTCTCACATCCCATAAAATATATACTATTAATATATTTCACAATTAGTCTGATCTATATAAACCTAAAATTAAGCCTAGCATAAAATAAAAATTAAATCTTATAACTAGACTCTCTCTATATTCCATAATTAAACACAATTTTATTCCCAAATAAATTTAAGCATATCTGTACTATACATAATTTTTTTTTAAATCTCATAATTTATTATTTCTTATAATGATTCCCTGATTTATAATTTAGAAAGTAAAGATAAAAAAAAACTATTCTTATGCACTCTTTATCTAACCAATTCTTTTTCTTACCCAAAAACTCTAGTCATCATACATTATGCTTTTTCCAAATCATTCATGTATTCCTCGCCTTATAAATATTATATTTATGGAACGATGAAACTCATTATTTTTAACTTTCTTTATGAAACAATTTGGAGGTTAGTTTATGTTTAGTCTATTGTATTCTTTAAACAAGCTCTTTCATCCTTTAGGTACACAATTTTTTCTTCTTCTTTTTATATATGACCATTTTTTGTTTTCATATTGCATATTTTGTGTGCCATTTCTCCCTCCTCTCTACCAACTATTATCTGTTTTTTGCTTATAACTATTTTTTATGGGTTAATATTGTTTTACTAGAATTTTTGTATACTAAAATGGCATGATAGGGTCTTCTGTATAATAAAAAACATGGCACTCATTATAAAGTCATAGATCAAAATCCAAACAAAATCATTATTAATAAGTTTTTTGTATTGATTTTATATTTGTATATCATTACTTTTTCTTTAAAAAAAATTTATTTTTAATATTTTTTTGATATCATGATATGTGTTAATTGACAGTTGGTATAGAGCATTACTTCAAAGGCATATAGGGTAGGTTTGGTTTGTGTTTTTGAAAAAAATTTCAGAAATTTTCTCTACAAACAAATTTCAAAAATTTTTTCTACCAAACAAATTTTTTCAAAAAAATTTCTCAAAACACACAAACCAAACAAGTTTTCCAAACAAATCTCTCTTACACACACATCAAATCACTCACTTTTTCCAAAACTCTCTCTCAAAACAATTTTCCAAAACAAATTTCTCAAAAAACCAAACCAAACATGTTTTCGTACTTTTTATCTCTAAAACACATCTCTCAAACACAAACCAAACATACCCATAGTTTTTCAAAACAATAAAAAGAAAATATTATTTTTAATTTATGTTTTCAAAACTATTAAAGGTGTTAGTCAATTATTTAATTATTTATCTTTGATATGTGCAGCTCCTCTCTTCCTTTATGGTACTTCTCTCTCTATTTCACTATGAGTTCATATGTTTTTAGAAAAAAAATCATATGTAATTTAAAATTTTGAATCTTTTTATATGGGAAGTTAAAAAATAAATTTTGGAATTTAAAATAGGGAAATTTGGCTATAAACCCATTTTACATTCCTTTCATTGTTAAAAGGACTAAGAAAAAAATTATACTTTTTAAACCCTCTCATAATTATAAAGTCTTGCATAAAGGACAAAATTTATTATTTAAATATTTTATCAGACTATTATACCCTCAATTAAATCTTCTCACCTTCTCCACCTAGTCTCACCCCACCTTCTCTATCTCTCTTCTCCCTCTCTCCCTTCTCTAACTCCTCTAAGCTTCAGATCTAGAAGCTCAACTACCGCCTCTAGAACTCCTATGTTGACCTCGCCAATGCCGCCAGCATCAGATTCTCTTCCACCGCTCCCTCCGGCGAACACACCAAGCTCCGCCACGTCTCCGCTGATTTGCTCTTCTTATGTATATGTGTATGTATGTATTTATATTGTGTGCATGTATGTATGTATATATGACTCATACATACAAGTGTATATGTATATATATCGTTAAGTGAGTGTATGTATGTATATTTGTGAGTATATGTATGTATATCTGAGTGAGTGAGTGTACGTATGTATATCTATGAATCGGATGTATGTACATCTCTGAGTGAATGAGTGAGTGTATGTGTGACGACCGGGTCTTTCTTTCTTCCTTCTCTCCTCTTTCCTTTCTTTTCACCCTGTCTTTCTTTTATTTTTCTTTGGACTTGAAATGTTCAGAGATTGTTTTTTTTAAAAAATAGAATCCTAGTCCTTGTTTTCATTTTGATTCGAGGACTTAAATCTCTCTTATTTCGGAGGGTGTGTGGCCGAGTCCGGAGTGCCCGGGAGTGAAGCCGGAAAATTCTTAGCTGGAGGCCAGGGGCCGCACGTATGGAAGAGGCCGTCGTCTTGGGAGTTAAGTGCATCTGAATTCAGGGGATTGTTTGGCTAGCTTTCTGTTTAAATTGTAGGTGCGGAGAGTGGTGTGGGAGAGGAGCCCCATACGTGCGGAGATGAGGGCCGCACGTGCAGGAGGGGCTCTCCCCACATGCGGGGAAGGGGCGCCGCACGTGCAGCAGACGGGCAGTCCAGATCTCTGTTTTTATTTCTCTTTTTGGCCGAAGTGTATCTTATTTGGGGCTCTTTTCTCTCACTCCAAAACCTATTTTCTCTCACTCCAAAACCTAATTTCTCTCATCCTTTCTAGAAATCATCTCCAAAACATTAAAAACTCTTTGATTCTTGCAATCCCTTGGGTTTAGATCATTATCCTCATCCTCTAATCTTGAAGATCAAGCTTGGGGCTCTTCTTGGTGTAGTGGAAGTTGAAGGATCCTCCTTTGGGGCTAGGGTTTCATCTCCCTCTTCATCAATCTTTGAGGTAGGGACATTCTTGAGTTATATATACATGTTTTGCTAAGGAAATGTTGATTTTAAAGTTCACTTGAAGTTTGATGTTGATTTTGGTATTTGCTCTAAATGTAGAAAGGGTTTTCAAAGAAATGGCTCTTTACCTTCTTTTTTTCTTAATCCATGAGGATACTCCTTGATAAAACTTTAAAATGATGGTTTTGGTGGGATTTTACCAATGAAATGTGAAAGGTTTTGGCCTTGGTGAAAAACCCCAAAATTTGGGGATTTTGAAGAGCATATGGAAATGTCTATGGATTTTTCCATCTTTCTTGTGTTCAATAAATGAGATAGTGTAGTTTCTATCACTTGTTTTGTTAGATAGCAAACCTTCTTAAAAGTATAGGCATTGAGGAATTATTTCAACATTATTAGTAAAGATTTGGACATGTATTATTATAAGGTGACAAAGGTTGTGTACCATGAAATGTATGAATTTTGAAATTGTATAGTTTAATGTTGAAGCATCATATGTGGCCTTGAAGAGGCTAGCTTGTTATGGTTTGGACATGAAGAGAGATTGTGGTTACAATAAATTGATGGAATGGTGAATTGATGTCGTTGTAGAGATAGTTGGAAATGGGTAATGCTACGAAGTATGAGAAAGATCATTGCATGGCATATACATCTCAAATTATATTGTTATGCATTGTAAATTGAGATTAAAAACATTTACTTCATGAAAGAATAAGATATTGTAATGGAACTATGAAAATGTGTTATGAGGGTAAATACGTTGGTAAATCCAAATAGGGAGTGTAGTTGAACTTGCTAAGTTGGCCTGAGTGTCCATGGTGAAAGACTAGAAAACTGCGCGGATAGGTGTCGAGCCTTCCGGTTAATACCGGTAAAAATGACAATTTGGTAATACTTGTAGAGTCTACTTGCAGACACCAGCCTAGGGATTACCAGTATCGTATTTACCGCCCCTATTGATTTAAAAGTGGAAATTTAAAATAAGTTGAGATTGCAATTTTATGCAAAGATGATATTCTTTAAAAGAGCATGAAATTAATTTTCTTTAAAAACGCATGGCATGGCATGGCATGGCACGGATATTTGCATTTTAATTGGAATTGCATAACTGTATATACTTTGTGAGAATTCTCTATTAGGCTTTATGCTCACCCCTATGGGATTTGGTGCAGGTAAAGATGTGGTGATCCTGCCAAATTGAGGATGTGGATATTTTTGAGAAGAGTAAATAGCTCTTTTATTTTGTTGTAATTCTTTTTGTAAGCCAATGGCTAATGTGTATGGGTTCGAGAGACCATTCCATGTACCTGGGCTACTGCCTCAGAAGATGTAAGCCCTTAAGGGCATTTTGTTGTTTGAGACTAAGTGCTTCACATGCTATAGATTCAAGTATTGTTTAGTCATTGAATGTATATCCGCATATGAAACTTTTGTATAAACTTATTAGCAATTATGTAAAGGTGGAAAGTTATTGTTATTGTTTAGTGAATGCCAATTAATGTGGTTAGTTCATGTTGAATAATTTTGGGGCGATATAGTATGTATGTATGTATATCTGTGATTGTATGTATGTATGAGACAGATTTGGAACAGTAAAATTTTACTCTAATTAAAAATATGTTGATTTTCTTAGCAACCAAATTATATTTGGTTTTTTTATTATGTTTCTGTGATTTTCTCAGCAACCAAACATGAAAGGTTATTAATACATGACTCTTAGTATGATTCAAAGTGGATATACTCTCCTTAGATCATAGTAAAATTGTACTTTCAGAGTAAAATTTTACTCTAAATCAAAGTAAAGTTTACTATGATTCAAAGTAAAATTTTATTCTGGTTAAAACCATGTTGATTTGCTTAACGATATAAAATTTTTCATAGCAAAATTTTACTTTAGTTAAAAACATGTTGATTTGCTTAACAATATAAAATTTTACTTTGAATCATAGTAAACTTTACTGATTCAGAGTAAAATTTTACTCTAAAATATGCTGTGAAGATGGCTTAATATGAGAGCTGTAGATATGAGGGTAATATAGTAAAAGAAACAAGTTTTAAAATATTATGAGGTTTTGAAAGTATCTATATAATTCTTGTTCTTTTGAAAAATAAATTAGACAGTAAGGAGTCTATCACCAAATCCCCCTTTAAAATATAACTATACAAAACCATGTCCTTTTAAATATAGCTATATTTATAATTAATTTTAATCTATCTGTTACCTATCCTTATTTATATTATATATAAATAAAAATGTTGTATGATAATTGAAGTTGAAAGACCTAATCTTTTTTTTTTTTTTGAATTTAAAATTGTTAAAATGTATATGTTGCAATATCATTAATTTCTCCCTATTATAAATTTTATTTTAAATCTTATAAGATTTGTTCAATGACTAATATTCAATTTTTGTAAAAAACTTCCAATATATTTCTTCCAAAAGTTAATATATCAAGTCTACAAAATCATATTTTAAAAATCAAAATTATTAATATTTTTATTTATTTTTATTTTTGTTTTAAATAAGCATGTTAAAGTATAAATAGATATCCAAATAAAATTATACTTATTAATAAATATGGCATTAGTTTTAATTGTAATCACATCTTTTTAAGTCCTAATTCATTTTTAACATTTTTTTAATTTTTTAAATTACATATTACGATAATTCTTTCTTACTCATTAAGTTTTTAAAATTTCTTTAATTATTTTCCTTTCAAAAACTAATATGATAATTTTTTTAAATTCATATATTTTTATTCTAAAATAGTGAAGTATTAAAACTATTTCATTTTTTTTTATAACAAAGCATAATTTTAATTATTAATTGTCAATACAACAATTTTAATCTATCTATACTATCTATTATAGTAAAGGAATATTTGAAACAAAACTCTTAAACTTATATATAAAATTTTATTTATGACAGAAAAAATACAAAAAAATATATATATATATATAATTATTATATTTTTAATAAATAATATATTATTTTATATCATGCCTAGCACGGGTGACATGCTAATAATAATAATAATAATAAGTCTACCCAATTTACTAGGCCCAAACCCCATTCAATCAGAGAAGTTATTTATTAGGTCCAAAGCTATTTATTAACTCCGATATGAACTGATTGTAAGTCTATCTTATAACAAAGGGACACATAATTAAATTGTCTAAAATATAGGAGAAAATGGCAGATCATATAGGATATAAATTGGACCGGTAAGATAATTTCTCCATTCAATAAGGACTAAATTGGACAAACATACATGGGTACTGTTATGATGTTTAACTTACGCCTTACACTTACGCCTTTTCTGTTTGCAGTCCTGTTTTTGTTTTCACCTCTCACTTATACTTTTTGTGTAAGTGACATATGTTAAGGGTTGCACACTTAAAAAAAGTCTAACATTTTAATTAAAAATGTGAATTGTGATGCTTTTCATTTTCATTTAACATGCTTATTTTGCATGCTACCATCATGTCCATTGAATTACCTGTCCATGTAGGGTGCAAAAGAGAAAATGAAAGTTTTAGATGCAAATTAAGACATATTTTCTTCATTTAGGACCTTTTCAATTTCTAAATCCTAATCAAGTACTCCTACCAGTCAATAATCGATATTCAAAAACTCTTACATCAAATGGTAAACACAAAAAATATTCAACTAATACCAGCTGATGAGTTAATTGTTGAAGATATAAATAACCCCTCACTCTGCACCCATTCTTCATATACGTTGTTCTATCAACTGTTTGTTTGCCTAATAATATGAGACCTCCAAACATTGTCTTGGCCATTCTAGCATTAGTTTTTTTTCTAAGCGTCAAACCACCGGAAGCTTATAGAGTTATGGATAAAGAGTAGAAGAAAAAATAAAATCTTTTATTATTGTCTCTAGCAAGTAGAAATGATAATTTGCACCTGATCCGATTGAGACTGCACAATAAATTAAGTTTTTTTCGAAAATTGCCTCCTACAAGGCCGAGGCTGATATTAAGGCCTTGTTTGGGAAGATTAAATAAGTGTATTTTTTGTCTTTCTGGACAAAAAAATTGAGGTTGAAAATATGAATGTTTGGGTTAATTTTTTGACTTTTTATGAAAAAATGTGTAATAAAAAATTATAAAAATTGGTTTTTAAAGAAAAATTTGAATTGGGAATTGTGCCGCCGTAATTGTTGACTTTTGATAAATAGTATTAACTTCTTAACTTTTTGAGTAACTTTTTAACTTTTTAAATTATTTAGGAGTACCCAAACTTAGCCTAAAAGTTTGGTCCTCGATGACTTTCAGGCCGGGACAGTGATAGGTCACCCTGGCCTGGCCCTGAGCCATTACCGTATATATATTTGTTTAGAGATGAGCACAGTAACCATTTCCCCAAAACAAACATAACCAAACCCTTCTCTCTCTTTTTCTCTCTCTCTCTCTGTTCACTTTCTCTTTGCTGGCAGACTCCATTGCCACCGTCCTCTTCGATCTGCTGCTGTCAATAACCTGTCCCACTTTCCTACTGCTGCATCTCCTCTCGCCGGTGTAGATATTAATGTTGTAAGCCGAGATCTGAGTCGATCCACACAGAATCACAGATCCGTGAGCGATCCACACTGATTACAGATCCACACTCCATTTCTCTCTCTCTCTCTCTCTCTCTCTCTCTCCACACAGCGGCGATGGTACTTCCATTGGCAGTCCAGGGCAGCTCACCGCACCTGACATGGCGACGCGGTCAAAACCCTGACTGTGATGGTCTCGCGACTGTTGATTTCGTCACATAGCCTTATTTGGGTGAGGTAGCTGTTGAAGAGAGTGTAGTATGGGAAGGAAGAGAGGATCTCTGTGATGTTGTGAGCTTTCATGGTGGGAATGGTGATGAGAGAGAGTGTTCGATGAAGAAGATGAAGTGTATTGTGCTTATGGTGTATGTTAGTGATGAGAGAGAGTGTGAGGATGAAGGGAGTGTGATGGTCTTTGTTTGTTTATTTGTTTGTTTGTTTTTTTTTTCTTGGGTCTGGAAATTTTTGGAGTTGGGGAAATCCGATCCCTGTTAAGGGACGGGAGCGGGAACGGTGATAGATTTTTCGTCCGGAATCAAGGCCGGAGAAGGAAAAATCTTCACCATCAAAGATCGGGTGCGGGGAGTATAATCCCCGGCCCATTGCCATTCCTACTGGAAAGAGTTCATGTCCCCCCGTCGAGACCAAATGGTGGTACTTACATCCCTGCAAGCACAATCAGCGAAAAAGGCTTCACCGGTCATGCAATGCCTCCTCCTGTGGACCCATAACTCCATTTGGCGTGGCCAAAAATTAATCAGTTATGAAACTCAGCCAGCAGCCATCAATTAAATCATAATAATATCACAATATCATTGTACTAAAAAAAATATACAATATCACAATAGCTTTACACTAGAAACCAGAAAAACAAATGTAACTGGTGAATAAAGTAAGTTAGACCAAAAAAATAAAGAAGAAGAATAAGAAATTGAAGAATTTTGCATCTTTTCTCAGTTCTTTACCTATGAAGCACATGTACAGGTATGATTACTGGTACGACAAAGGGAATGTTGATATGGTAAAATTTAAAAAAAAATAAAATAAAGATTGTAACGAATGGAATCAAATTGAATTGTGTCATTATTATTGTGGTGCCGTGGACCATTTTATTTAAATTGGTAAAAATAAATTATATTACTTGTTGATTTTGACTTCATAAGGCCTATTTGGCGCCTCTTTTTTTTTTTTTTTTTTTTTTTTGAGTTTTAATTATTGTTGGGTTTCGAGCATTAAACGAGATATAAATTAAATTTTTGAAACTTATTTGATTAATCTATATTTAATCGTTTTGGTTCACATTTATTTGTGTATGGTGGGGGCCAACTTGAGTTTATTTAGATTAATTTATACTTTAATTTTAGTTGGAGATTTATTCTAGATTATTAAATTTGATTTATTTTAAATCTAATTGATTGAATCATAACTCATTCGTAACCACTTATTATTGTTGTTGTTATTATCATTATCGTTATTATTTATTTTACTATCATGAGAGACTTACGAATATTAATGGTGTGCATCATCAAACAAAAAATATTTTGTGGTAAGAAAATATTATATCATTTTATCATTTATGTTACAAAATATTATAATGGTATGAAAATATACTTGAATTGATATATATATATATATATATATGTAAATGAGAGGCAACCCAAGTGGGGCCTGCCACTCCACTCCCTCATTTCTTTTTCTCTTTTCTTCTTCTTTCTTTTCATCTCTTCTTCTGCCTCTCTCTACTCTTTGCTCTCGGTCGACTCTCTCTCTCTCATTTTTTGTTTTTTCTTTAAACATTCATTACACAAAATCTGTGATCCACCAAAATCGATTAGGTTTTAGACTCTTGTTCTTGAGACCAAATTGAAGAGCTTGGTGAGAGCAACATTTTGACCGGTAGAGATCAAAATCCGACAAAGCCGAAAATTGAGGTTTTTGCTTATTTGCTCTTCTAGCTTTTGAGGTGGGGATTTTCTAAATATTGTGTATATGTTTTAGCTTTATTATGTGTTATTTTGATAGTGTGATATTTGAAAAGATTAGAGTTTTATTAATGGTATATTAAATGTATCAAAAGGGAGAAGTTCTCAACTTTTTTTGAAAATTTCTTGTTAGTTGAGTTTAATTTTTGTATGACTCATGGATGTTGAGGAATGTATTTATTTATTTATTTTTATGAGAAATCCCTAAATTTTAATAAAACCTAGAAATTTAAAATGTTAAGATTTAGATTTTCGGGATGAGTTTGTGAAAAGCTTACAAGAGCTTAAAATATATGTTTATTTGAACAAATGAGAATTTGAAAGTGGATGTTTATAGAGATGAGATTGATGAGAACGTTGTTGGGAATATTGAAAACCATTGAGGTTTCTTTGAAAATTGTTAAATTTGAAAATATGGAACTTTTGAGAAAGATGAAAATATTTATCATGTTGAGGTATTGAGAATTGTTAAAAAAAACTTAAGTTATTTTTGGCATTATGAAAATTCTTGATGAATTGTTGAGTTTGAATAAAAAGGGAAGATTGATGAATTTTTTTTTTAAAAGAATATTATGATTCTTGTCTGAGTTGGGAAAGAGGAGATTGAACATGTGATTGTTACTTCTATGTTGAAATAATTGAAAATATGAAATTATGAGTTATATTTATCTCTTAAAATTTATATTTTGTATAGAGATAATTGTTTGGGCAACCGTGGAAGGTTGTATTGATTAGTATAGAAGTTGCATGTGAAATAGGTAAATTGAAATATTTTCAAATTCATGCATGGCATTGAACATTGCATAATCTGATGATTTAATTTTCGCATTGGATTTGAGAAGTTGATTTTGTTTCAAATTGATTCATTGGGAATATTTGAAATGTGTTGAGTTATGGGGTAAATACGTTTGGTAAGTCCGAATAAGGAGTGTAGATTGGTATTATTTAAGTTAGCCTGAGTGGCCAGGGTAAAAGACCGAAAACACGCGTGGAGTAAGTATCACGTGCCTTCCGGTTAGGAGCCGGTAAAATGGAGATTGGTAATGCTAGTTATGCCTACTTGCAGATACCAGCCTAGGGATTATCAGTGTTGTATTTATCATCCCTTGTTCTATCAAATGGATGATTAAATTGGTTATGTTTTTGAACAAGTGCATGGCATGAGAATTTCAAAATGAGAAAACCTATATTTTTGACATTAGCATCTCATATATATTGCACCTCGTGATATTATTAAACTGCATACACTTTATTTAGATTATCTCTGCTGGGTTTTATGCTCATCCCTTAGTTGAAACCATTTTCAAGTTATTGCGATGTGCCTCAGGCGAAGTGAAGACAAAGAGGAACTTTTGGAGCACGAAGCTCGGTTTTTATTTGTTTTCTTTTTGTAAGCCAAGGGATATTTATGTTTGGGTGTTGTGGACACCCCATTTTTGACTGCCCGCAAGGCTCGAGCGCTTTACTTGGAACACTTTATGATGAAAGTCTTATTATGCGTGCTTCAAGGTTTCAATGCAGGAGTCTTGTTCAAGTTTCGAAATAACCCCAAACCTTCCATATTCCCATTGATCATACCCAAGAAATCCCTTGTACCACCCTGTGTTGAGGCCGAAACAGAAAAATAGGGGAATTCATTGAGGCCCGGCCGTGCCTCATTGAGGGTCGGTGTAACAACGCCTGCGGGGGACCTCGCCACAGCTCGGACTCAATTTTTGTTGCGGTTCTAAATCTCGAACCAAAGAGTCCGAATCCGGCAAATCGTTTTGAAGGAAAACAGATTTTTGAAAGAAGTGCCAAACATGGACTGCTTTGCCAGATAACAGAGTCGCCACCTAAATATTTTAAAATGGGAAATTTAGGAAACCCTGACTCGGTGCCGAAAGGCCACGTGTCCGTCATCACCAAAGTTGGCTCGGGAACTTGGGTACGATTAGGGAAGGTCACATCGTGAGCACCCCCTCTCGCCCGGTCAAAGACCGGCCTCTACTAACCATGATATCTGTTTTTGAAAACTTTGTGAGTTCTTATTCCGGTTATTAGCCTAGATTACTATGTGATGCTCATGACAAACAAGTATAGATGGATCGCTGAATTGGAACTAAACATCTGATGTTTGTTTGTGAAAGATGGTTTGCTCCCCGCAGGTAGGCTTAAAATATAGATTTTGTCACAATCTACTGGGCTTAACAAACAATTGATGAATTGCACCAATTCAGATAACTCAACCTCCACCCACAGGCATTCAAAGGTTATATCACATAAGCATGTAGCCTCATGGTAAGCATGCTATCATGGCAACACTCACACGCATGCAAGGATGCTAAAGCGTAAAACTTACAGAGTACTCCAAGCCAAAACAAAAGTGATTAGAAATCATGCATGATCCTAAAATATCTGAAATGCCTAATGCAACACATGCAAAATGCAACTATAGCGGCTTGGCTATTCTAAGCATGGTATATGAAATGCTACTGACTATCAAGTACTCAACTTGGAATTGAAATACGAATAGGCTTTGTATGATGCCGAGGCAGTATGCAAAACAGATGAATGATGCAAACATGTCATTACATCAGTATGCTAATTGAAATATGCCCTATATCTAACCATCCAAAGCGGATAAATAAAAGGGAGAAAGAAATGGGGTTGGAAGACATACATCACACTCACACACCCTTATTACAATTGTGCCCCGCCACAGAGGGTCGAATAAAATAATAATACAGTCCGAATAAAAGAATATACAGTCCGAATAAATATACAGATTTCTAATTAATTAACAAATTAATTACGTAAAAGTAATCGCATGCAAGCCGTGGCGCCTTGCTCCTGATGAATGGTATATGCTGGGCTGCTTGGCGCAGAAATCCACTGGGATGCCCTGATTAGCCTCTGTTTGCAATTTTCTCAAAATGCGTGCGACCCGAAAAAGTTGTTGATTGTTGATTTTGCTGCAACAGAGAGCAGGAAAAGGGCATAGCAATGTATTTCACAAATATATGCATGCCTCGATCCTCGTGCCACCAATCACGCACATCAATGCATGATGGCCGAGGAATCGAATTGCACAACTCAATATGGGATGAATGCATATGAATGCTACAACAAAACCTAACTCCATCATGGGTAATCCGGAGTGTCGGTGACTTGGGAATTGGGACCCGTTCACATTTCCTGAGTCTAAACGCGTCTCGTTTCCCGTGCCAAATGCATGGTATGCATGGAATGCAACTAACATGTAATATAGCATGCACAATGCCATGAAGATGAGTAACCTCGAAATGCGTGCCCACGGGTACGCAAACCGAGGTAATGCATGAATGCAATCTAAGATACAACCTAGTATGCACAATGCTATGAAAATGAGATGAAAATAAGATGCCTCGGAAAGCGTGCACGCGGGCACGCAAACCGAGGCGATGATGAAATGCAAACCGGATAAAACAGAGTGCCTCGAAATACGTGCACACGGGCACGCAAACCGAGGCGATGACAAAATGAAAATCAGATACACCGGCAGCCAAATGCGCGACACGCGCACGCAAACCGAGGCGATGATGAAATGAGAAACGGATAAAATAAAAGTGCCTCGAAATGCGTGCCTAAAGCCCGCAAATCGAGGCGATGATGAAAGAATGAAAATCGGATAAACCGGCAGCCAAACGCTGCGTGCACCAAAGCGCGCAAATCGAGGCGATGATGAAAGAAATGAAAATCGGATAAACCGGCGTTTTCAAACGTGCCCACAGCGCCGCAAATCGAGGCGATGATGAAAGAATGAAAATCGAAACCGGCGTTTCCGAAACGCGTGCCTAAAGCGCAAATCGAGGCGATGATGAAAGAATGAAAATCGGATAATCGAAGTGCCTCAAACGCGGCGTGCACAGCGCGCAAATCGAGGCGGCGATGAAAGAGTGAAAATGGATAAACCGAAGTTCAAACGCTGCGTGCGCTGGCATCGAGGCAGCGATGATGAAAGAAATGAAAATCGGATAAAACCGAAGTGCCTCGAAACGCGTGGCCACAGGCGCGCAAATCGTGGCGATGATGAAATGAGACGAGATGGCACACGGAATGCAACGATGGGCTTACACCAATATGGGAGAGCCTCAGCTCACTCGCATAGGAGGCCGTCGGATAAAACAAAGTCGCTTAAACGCAGCGTGCCAGCGACACGCAAATCGAGGCAATGATGTAGAAGCATGAAAATGCAAATTGGGCTTACGCCGACATGAGAGGGCCTCAACCACACTCACATAGGCTGCCGTCGGATAAAACAGGGGCGCCTCGGAAGGCGTGCACACTGGCACGCAAACCGAGGCAATGCAAAAATGATGCAAATGGCATAGGGAATGATATGTAAGCATGGAAATGGAATTTCAGCACCTAAATAAAGGGGAAAACAGCCCCGAAACAATTCAAAATAACACTCGAAGCATGCATTCATCCCGAAAATGTGAAATTAAGCCCCGAAATGGCCTATAGCCATGCTATACATGCAAAATATGATCATGGCAGCAAGAACAGTAGCAAGGCAGTCCCAAATATGGAATTTTTTCAGTAACAAACTTGGCCAAAATGCAAGTAGGGATAGATCAACAATAGCATGCAAAATTAGTGGCCAAAAGAGGGGTATTGAGACAAGTGATATATGCAAACTCCAAATGGACAAACTTTATTCTACAACATTGAAGATGAGATAAAAATAAGCACAATTTCAGAAGATTACATCCTCAAAATCAGAATACAAACATGCTATAAAATCCATGCAAAGTAGGCTTCCAAATAGGCTATATCATGAGACATGCAATGCACACACCAAATGACAAAACTTTCTTCATAAAATATGTAAAGGGGGTGAAAATAAGACCAAAACCAGTAGGGGTCGAAGTCCCAAAAACAAACACAAATAGGTCAAAAATTGCATGCAAAAATGGCACACTTGATGAAATTTGAAGGAGGTGGTATATACAATGACCAAATGAGGTTGAGCCCTTCTACAATGTTGTAGAGGGGCTCAAAATGAGCACAAAACCAGTAGGGGTCGGACCCCTGAAAACAAAAGGAAATAGGCCTAAACTAGCATGCAAGATAATGGCATAAAAGCTAGGTATTGAAACAAGTATATCATAGGAGCATCAAATGAAGTTGATCCCTTCTACAAAGTTGTAGAGGGGCGCAAAACAAGCACAAAATCAGTAGGGGTCAGAGCCCCAATTCTCAACCAATTGGAGTATAGAAATGAATCAAGAAAAAGCCCTAAAAGTTGGTTTTGAAGACTTACCCTTGATGACTTGTCTTTCTTTGATTCTTGGCTTTGATTTGTAGCTTCTCAACCTCTGAAATTCACTTCCTAGCTGCTGGAATGGTAGTAGGGATGGTGAGGCTAGGTGTTGATGAAGAGAAGACCTAGGGACTTAGAAGCTTTTTGAGGTTTTGAGCTATGAAAATGGAGGAATTTGAAGATGATCTCTTGAGACAATTTTTTCCAACCTTGAAGAAGGAGAGGGGGGGCCCTTCAAATAGACAAAAATGGGTGTAAAGGAGGAAAGCACCCAATCTTTCCCTCGAAATATCCCCGGATGCCCCGGGATATGTTCGAAAATATCCTGACACCGGGACAATTTGAAAGCAGGAAGCTGGCCGGCCAGGTAGTTTTTTGCAAGGTGGCCGGCCAGCCACCCCCCATGGCCGGCCAGCCACCCTACATGGCCGGCCAGCCAGGTGAAAAAAATGAAGTTTTGAATTAGTGGCCGACCACCAACTTTTAGGGTCCTCCAAGGTGTGTAGAACAAGGATCCAAGGTTGGAATTTGGCAACGCTGAAGCAGAAGTCACAACATAGAGCTTGAAGAAGAGGCTCAAAAATGAACTCAACAATTTCTGGCCGACCATATACTTTTTGTGTCCTCTAAGATGTGTAGAACAAGGTTCCAAGGTCGGAAATTGGCAACACTGAAGCAGGAGCCACAACATAGAGCTTGAATGAGAGGCCCAA
The DNA here is from genome assembly GCA_025200525.1 of Camellia lanceoleosa. Classification (NCBI taxonomy): domain Eukaryota; kingdom Viridiplantae; phylum Streptophyta; class Magnoliopsida; order Ericales; family Theaceae; genus Camellia; species Camellia lanceoleosa. The sequence goes on from CM045768.1 coordinate 24,750,093, forward strand.
AAATGAAACCTTGAATTTCTGGCCGACCACCAACCCTTAGGGTCCTCCTAGATGCCCTCATCACAGATATGTAGCTTTGGTTGGAAGAAAATACCCCTAGGGTGTTCAACATTGGCCCGGAAGTGAGAAAAACGGGCTCCGGAGGAGCGAAACTGGTTATCTGGGATAATTGTTGGCTTCTCCCCCAAAGGATCTTCCTGATGTTGAAACAGAGGTACCTGCCAAGTTTGAACAAAAACTAATGAGAAATGAACGCTCGGAGCCAAAACCGAGCAATTCGAGATCTCGAAAATGAGCTGCGGGTGCCGGAAGTGGTATTCAGCAGCGAAGTGGGTATCTGCGACCCCAGTGTCCCTCGGGATGACAAAACAGAGGTCCCTGCCAAAAATCGGAGAAGTCGGAGATGGTTGGGCAGTCCCGAGCCGAGGCACACGGCCTGACGATCCCGAAAACCGGGAACCGGGCTCCGAAATGGGCAAAATGGCCTACGGCCACAAAAAGTAGCTCACGGCCACCGGGAGATAGTCTCTGAGACCATTCCCTTCCTGAAAGAAAACAGAGAAAACCGAGTCCGTTCGCAAACCGAGACAAGGCACGAAGAGAGTTCGGGAGGCAGGGCGCGCGCGACTCGAGACTTGAACGAGCACAAGATGCAACATCACCAAGCGCCAATCGGTGACGTCGAGTCTTGAGGACGGTCAAAATGGGGTGTCTACAGTTGCCCTCTTGATGTAACTCTAAGTCAAGAAGTGACGAGAGTGAATGTCAAAGCCAGAGACGACCCATTTTGACAAGGTCAAGACTTAGACAATCATACAAGATGAGCAGATATGTGCACCATTACTGCAGCAGGGGCAAAAAGCAATATGCGGGAAGATTTGATAATTGGACTTACACGCTAAGCGAAGCTGGTTTGAGAATTGAGGATTCTTTATGAACATGTGCGACAGATACACAAAAATGAACGAAGTGTGATGGATACACTAAGTAGACAAACATGTGTGATAAATACACAAAAGTGAAGAGAGTGTGATGGATACACTATACGAATGTGTGTGGTGGATACATACAGAGGGCATGTGTGATTGATACACAAAGCAAAGCGAGTGTGTGATAGATACACTATTTGAGCAAAGTGTAATTGATATACAAAGGGTGAAGTGAGCAAAGTGCGATGGATACACTAAATGTGAACACAAAGTGTGATAGATGCACTGTGTGAACAGAGTATGATTGGTATACTAAAAGCGAACACAAAGTGTGATAGATGCACTTAGTGAACAAAGTATGATGGATATACTAAAAGTGAACACAGTGTGATAGATGCACTATGTGAACAGAGTGTGATTGATATACTAAATGTGAACACAAAGTGTGATAGATGCACTATGTGAACAGAGTATGATTGATATACTAAAAGCGAACACAAAGTGTGATAGATGCACTTAGTGAACAAAGTATGATGGATATACTGAATGTGAACACAAAGTGTGATAGATGCACTTAGTGAACAAAGTATGATGGATATACTAAAAGTGAACACGAAGTGTGATAGATGCACTTAGTGAACAAAGTATGATGGATATACTAAAAGTGAACACGAAGTGTGATAGATGCACTTAGTGAACAGAGTATGATGGATATACTGAATGTGAACACAAAGTGTGATAGATGCACTTAGTGAACAAAGTATGATGGATATACTAAAAGTGAACACAAAGTGTGATAGATGCACTTAGTGAACAGAGTGTGATCGATACACTAAAAGTGAACACAAAGTGTGATAGATGCACTTAGTGAACAAGTATGATAGATATACTGAATGCGAACACAAAGTGTGATAGATGCACTTAGTGAACAGAGTGTGATTGATACACTAAAAGTGAACACGAAGTGTGATAGATGCACTTAGTGAACAAGTATGATAGATATACTGAATGTGAACACAAAGTGTGATAGATGCACTTAGTGAACAGGTATGATAGATATACTGAATGTGAACACAAAGTGTGATAGATATACTGAATGTGAACACAAAGTGTGATAGATGCACTTAGTGAACAGAGCATGATTGATATACTGATGTGAACGAAGTGTGATTGATACACTAAGTGAAATGAAGTGTGTTAGATACACTGAGTGAAGCAAATAAAGTGTGATTGATACACTAAGTGAATAATCTCAAACGGAACTTCTTTGAATGAACCGTACATACAATATCGTGCATGACTGAGAAAGAAACTTGATAGATACAATGCATTACAATGCATGATGCTTACGGAAAGCAATAAATGGACAGAGCGGCGCTTTAGAAAGCACCTCATGAGGTGAGTGGCGGTGAACCGCTCTACTCTGATGGGGATCTCCCCTCGTGCTCTTCGAACACTTACCTTCAACTCACAGTACAAAGGCTCTGGAATGCTAACAAGTAACAATATCTGCATGTGGGAGCCACGGCTGCTACTTGTCTTCCTGATCATATTCACAACTTTCCCTATTCTCCAACGGGGTGACAGACTAGGTTGGTTCAGTATCCAGAATTGAGGTGCATACACATGCTATCTCAATCTATGGGGCTGCCATACAGATTTCAAGCCGAGGGCACACCTCTGGGTATTTAAACCAGACTTTAGTCTCGGAAATCCCGAACCTTTGTGTTCTAGGCCACGGCCATTCGAACTCTAGTTTCCACCGTCGCAGTTGGTCTCCTAGGAACTCATCGCAAACACGGCCAAGATGCTCTGGCAGGAATGGTACTCAGGAGGAGAGCACTTCGACGCCATTCGCTTGAAGTAGACTTGATCTTGAGCTTGAGGTTGAAGCACACTCATACTTCAGAGCATTGGCAAGACCTGAAGAGGTACACATGGGATGCAATCTCGGAACTTACTGATGCCGGAACAAACTCAGATGCCCAATATTTTCCTCTTTTGCTTTTGCTTTGCAGCCCGAAACTCATAGCTTCAGATAGGTCCTGGTTCTACTGTTCACACTTATCGGGGGTGGACCCTGCGGCTTTATGAAAGAACAAATTCTGTTTTGCACAAATGTGGAGAACTAAGACAAGACTCGTGAGCACAAAATGATTTTATTTTTGAAATTGAGAAAATGAGTTCTCGACGGTATTGAGCCTACAACCGAACACAAATAAAAAGACTCAACAACGAAAAACAAAAGGTAAACAACCTAAACACATCCGTAACACTCAAAACGACTCAATACCAAAAACGAGACAAACAAAAAGACACGACATGCACAGGAGCCTGTTTCCGGGTAGTGTTTCCCACCCTTTCTCATTTGTGATTCTCACATCACTCAAGACTCAATCTCTAGTTTTCTCAAAAAGCCCTTTTCTCACTTTTTTTTTTTTTCTCATCGCACATCTCTATTCTTCAATCTCTCATTTTTCATCCTCCCCGGGTGGTTGATGGATAAACAGCAAGTTGTGGGTTCTCGCCCCTAGCATTCTGCTAGATTCTTCTTCTTCTGCTCACAACGGTGAGTTTCTCCCACAGAGGGGTTGTGCTGCAACAGGATGCGTAGCAAATTTGCAGCTGACATCGATTGATGATGCTTTGCTGGGGAGTTTGCACGTGATCGATCTGTCGGATGAAGGAGTGGAATATCTTGCCCCATTCTAGTTCGTGGCTTCGTGACTTGGCTTGATACCTCGTTGCTTGGAGGATGTGAGAGAGCTTTTCCCCATTTGCTTTTGCTTAGCTTGTGCCCTTTTCTGGCGGTAGAGTGCCCTTTCCGCAAGTATGTTGACAAAGGGGAAAAGATGTAACACCGACTCAACTGCCCCTAGTTCATCATTTTGACCATTTTTTGTTTTGTTTTTGGCTTTCTAAAAAAAAAATTTGACCAAAATGAGAGTTAGATTAACATGCTTGTTCAATTTTGATTTGAAATCATGCAAGTCAAGCTACTAGCATCAAAATTTTCCTTTTCGTCCAAGAAATGGTCCAATTTTGGAAAAGATGGAACAATTTTTGAGAAAATTAGTCAACCTCAAGAAAAATTCTCAAAAACTATTTTTGCAACGGCCACTTGCTCAACGAGCATAGAACCCACTCTTGAGATGCACAACCTCGAACTGGAGGAAAACTACCCTTACTTGGAGAGAGTCGCATGGCAACGAAAAAGTTGCCCTTGTTTGAACGGCAAGCTGGCGCATTGAATGGCAACGGAAAGTTGCCCCTTGTTTGAACGGCACCGCGGCGCATTGAATGGCAACGGAAAGTTGCCCCTTGTTTGGATGATGCCGTAGCGCATTGTAGTCAGTCCTTAGAGCGACGAACAAAACCAAATCCTCAGATACAGAGAAAACAAAGATGATCAAAACCATTGCATGGACACAATCAATTGGAGTGTTTTACGGCTGGACTTCAGGATGAAGTTGCCTACGTATCCCACAAATGGGAATCAAGCCTTACGTAGTTCGGGGTCAGGGTACACTCGGGTATCTAACCTCTCCTTTTTATGCTCTAACTTTTGCCAAGGCGCCTGTTGCAGGTTTTCGACCTTGCGAGCTTTGTTTTTCTTTCTTTTCTTTTTTTTTATTATTCTTTTCATTCCTTTTTCTATTTCTTTTTTGCATTTTTCTTTTCTTTCTTTTTTTGCATTTTTTGTATCTTTGCATTTTTTTTCTTTTTGCATTTTTGTATATATATTTTTCTTGTCTCGCTCTAACTTTTGCCTGGGTCGCCCTTTCGGGTTTTCGGGCCAAATGAGCCTCTCAAAGGGTAAAAATGTAACCAGTCCATGCCAAATGGTTCTGAGATTGAAGCCCTCTATATCCAGGAGAGTGGCTGTTGTATTGACTTGCAGAAAGATCCACTTTTGGCTCTTCGAGCACATCGGACATTTTTGCCCCTAGTTTGAGGGTGCTTCGCCTAGCCTTGCAAGCTTCTTTGACGACTTCGATCTTCTTGATCCGACTTTGGTGCCTCTTGTTCGAGGGTCGCTTCAACCGCCACACAGGCCTCACATTGTGGTTAACCGTTGAACCTTCTGAATTCAAGTTCAAGGTTTAGAAGCAAAGGGGTTGAGTCTCGAGGCTGAGAGCGATCCTAGGCTGCACAATCTTAAGAGCGATTCCACACAAGTCTTCGCAGATCAAGAAAACATTTTGTTTTTGAAAGTTTTAAGAAATTACGAATCGCTTCAAGGCCAAGATAGTGTGAAACCACCTGGATCAAGCCAGTGGTCCTTCTCAAGACTCACGCTAACAAGCATGATTTCATTCATTAAAGGCTTAGCACTCTCTTTCTCTCAATTTGATCAAAGTTTTGCAAATCCCGAGGAATTCCTCCCTCTTTGTTTTCACTGCAGTGTTCAAAAAGTTTTGAAAAACTCAGGTCATTACAATGACTTCAAGGCACAAGAGAGCAGGTGGAATGCACTGCCGTTTCATTCAAATCCTGGCACAACTAGCACACAGCAGAAGCAAATGCGAGAGCGTGGAAATCATCATTGTTTATTCATAATCTGGCGGCACAACTGCTCCGGCGTAAACAGACTCAAAAGAAAGCGAAAGAGACAAACGTAAACAAAATGGTGATGCCCGAGGTAACACCGGAATCACCCGACTCCTATACAAAAGGATCGACTAAACAACAAGATGACCCTAACCAAAAAGATCGACTCAAAACCAAAAGATGACTCTAAACAAAACAATAGAACTGCTCAATACCCAAGCGAAAAGTACAAAAACTAGTATTTGCATACTGCTCAAAACAGTGCATGCCATCCACCATATCTGGAGTAAACTGAGCGTTGCTCGCAGGTGGTTCATCCCTTGATCACATAACATTATCCCCCACAAGTTCACTGATCAGGTGCCGATAGACTTTGCAGGACCCGGTGCAGCAATGACCCCTTTGTCAAACAGATCTTGTACATCATGGCGCAGACGAAAAACAATCGCCGGTGTCATGACCGGTTTGTCGATGGTAGGCATGATTTAGTCCGGTCATGCTTTGCGTGATAGGATCGGTAGGGCCGTTGTTCCAACGGTTTCAAATGTCCTTCCGAGTAAGACCTCTAGAGCTTTTGACAAAGGCATATGAAGTGGGGTGAAAACCCTCTTAACTCGAGGTGGATATTTGGCCGTCTGAGCTACTTCGGACGCACCGTGAATGGGATAGCCTTTTTGATGTGGTGGTGGTAACCATGCCCACTTCGAAGATCTTGCACCGCATCACCGCTTGTGTCTGTGTTGTTGTTGCGGTTGAAGGTTCTCCGGTCGCTTCCCTATCTGGTCCGAAAAGGCCCTGTTTCATTCGCCCTCGATTTGCATCCCCATCTCGTAGATCTGCAAAGGTGGAAAGGGGACTACAATCATTTTCAAAGACGCCTTTGGTTGGAGATTGCGACGATCATTCTCGACCGATCTTTGTCGGTGGGCCTCAAAGTCATCATTGCCGCTTTTGCCTCCATCGAGTCACAAAATCGAGAAAGTCTCTTTGGGCTCTTGCCTGCTGCTTCGAGATCACGAGTTGTGATCTTAACTGGTATTGTACGAGTATTATGCGACAAAGGCCTCACCATTTCATCCCAATTCCTTTTGACCTCATCTTCTAGTTTCGATACCAATTGGAAGCTATCCCGACAAGGTTCGCCGAATAGTGAAAGTTTTTGTGATCCGTTAGGCCCATTGGCCGCAATACATCTGAAAATAACCGAAGGTGGACCATGGGATCATCGGACCCATCGGCGATCAACTGTGGCATTTTGAATCTTTCGTAATGTCACGCCACATCAAGATAACCATCCTCGATGCCCTAATGGCTTTCACCCCTTGGGATTTCTTAAAAGCTTCTCCAAATTGCTCAATTTGAGCGGTATGATCTACCTCAAACTCGAAGGAGAGCCCGGTGATTAATGTGTGTGGGTCTTGGACAGCCAGGCGAAGCGAGGCGAGCTGCCCCGCTGGAAGATCCGTGTCCTCCGGATATTTTGGACATTTGGCGCCTCCCAGTAATCGGAGCTCCGCCGGGAGGAACTTGTTGTGAAGCGACGCCCGCTTTCTTGCTGTACCGGGTGATGAGCTCACCGCCGAGCCATGATCGCGCTTGTCGCTGAAAATTCCGCTTGGACATGACGTCTTGCTGCATGAGCTTCATACTTTCTTGCATCTGACGCATCATCGCCTCCATCCTTGATGTGTTCTCCTGATCCATCTAACTGACTGGTATTTATCCCTACAGTAGAAACTGAGACCTCAGCCTGACCGTTCACTGGTGAGGTGGATAAAGACCATCGACCGTAATCGCCGAATCGGTGATTTGTGCCCGACCGCCCTTTTTCACCCCGCCTCGTAAAGAAACACCGACACTTGAATTGAATCTCGACCACAAAGTCTATCAAGACTAGTCCAATGTACCCGGGATAGTGGAGCCTTCAAGTTGTGGTTCCAGGACTACCTAGCAAAAGAGAAAATACAAAGATCTCAAATTAACTTCACCAACAGACACGAGCAAAACCGAATGAGTGCGCTCATCGAATTCTCGCAAAATTCTACCTCAACTGATACCCTGTAAATCAATCCCGAAATATTTAATCGGTGCCCGCAGCTCGATGCTCAAACTCACAAACTGATACATGCATTCCCTGCAGAGACGCACTCTAACAAGCACATAACAGATAAGTGAGAGCCAAAACACCCCTATATTGGGGTAGGGTTTCGCCCTATTTTGTCAGAACTAGGGTTTCACTACGCACGTAGCGGTTTCAAACAACCTATAAACGGGTAAGCAACCTGTCCTAGTTTGGAATGGTCACTATGGATCCGAATATGCACTAGGCCGAATGGTCAAAGGGTGCCAGAAAACCGGGTTTGTGTTCCCATCTTGTCGAGCCAGAGCCGATCAAATTTTATGGACATGACTTGACAAGACAAGCCTCCCAAGAATCGTTCGAATGGCATATGGCAAACACGGTGTCCTAGGCGCACCAATGCAAATGCAATGCAAAGAAACACACAAGTGTAGTCAAAACCAGATATCATGAGTTCGAGTCAAGTTCTCTAACTCCCCAGCAGAGTCGCCAGAAACTGTAACAACGCCCGCGGGGGACCTCGCTACAGCTCGGACTCGATTTTTGTTGCGGTTCTAAATCTCGAACCAAAGAGTCCAAATCCGGCAAATCGTTTTGAAGGAAAACAGATTTTTGAAAGAAGTGCCAAACATGGACTGCTTTGCCAGATAACAGAGTCGCCACCTAAATATTTTAAAATGGGAAATTTAGGAAACCCTGACTCGGTGCCGAAAGGCCACGTGTCCGTCATCACCAAAGTTGGCTCGGGAACTTGGGTACGATTAGGGAAGGTCACATCGTGAGCACCCTCGCCGGCCAAAGACCGCCTCTACTAACCATGATATCTGCTTTTGAAAACTTTGTGAGTTCTTATTCGGTTATTAGCCTAGATTACTATGTGATGCTCGCAAAGAAACAAGTATAGATCGATCGCCTGAATTGGAACTAAAAATCTCTTGTTTCTTTGTGAAAGATGGTTTACCCGCAGTAGGCTTAAAATACGATTTTGCCACAATCTAGTGGGCTTAACAAACAATTGATGAATTGCTCCAATTCAGATAACTCAACCTCCACCCACAGGCATTCAAGGCAGTTATATCACATAAGCATGTAGCCTCATGGTAAGCATGCTATCATGGTAGCACTCACATGCATGCAAGGATGCCACAGGGTAACTCTTACAGAGTGCTCCTAGCCAAGACAAAGGCTGATTACAAAGCATGTCTGATCCTAAAAATAGACAGACATGCCTAATGCAACACATGCAAAATGCAACTATAGCGGGCTTGGCTATTATAAGCATGGTATATGAAGTGCTACAGCTATCAAGTACTCAACTTGGAATTGAAATCTGATGCGGTTGTATGATGCGCCGAGTGCGTGCAAAACAGATGAATGATGCAAACATGTCATTACATCAGATGCTAATTGAAATATGCCCTATATCTAACCATCCAAAGCAGATAAATAAAAGGGAGAAAGAAATGGGGGTTGGAAGACATACATCACACTCACACACCCTTATTACAATTGTGCCCCCGCGCAGAGGGTCCGAATAAAATAATAATACAGTCCGAATAAAAGAATATACAGTCCGAATAAATATACAGATTTCTAATTAATTAACAAATTAATTACAGAAAAGTAAAACTGGCATGCAAGCCAGGGACTGCCTTGCTCCTGATGAATGGTATATGCTGGGCTGCTTGGCGCAGAAATCCACTGGGATGCCCTGATTAGCCTCTGTTTGCAATTTTCAAAATGCGTACCTCCGAAAAGTTGTTGATTGTTGATTTTGCTGCAACAGAGAGCAGGAAAAGGGCATAGCAATGTATTTCACAAATATATGCATGCCTCGATCCTCGTGCCACCAATCACGCACATCAATGCATGATGGCCGAGGAATCGAATTGCACAACTCAATATGGGATGAATGCATATGAATGCTACAACAAAACCTAACTCCATCATGGGTAATCCGGAGTGTCGGTGACTTGGGAATTGAGACACATTCAAGATCGAGTAAACGCCTCGCTTCGTCTCGTGCCAAATGCATGGTATGCATGGAATGCAACTAACATGTAATATAGCATGCACAATGCCATGAAGATGAGTAACCTCGAAATGCGCGCTGCCACTCGCACGCAGAACCGAGGTAATGCATGAATGCAATCTAAGATACAACCTAGTATGCACAATGCTATGAAAATGAGATGAATAAGATGCCTAAAGCGTGCACGCGGCACGCAAACCGAGGCGATGATGAAAATGCAAACCGATAAACAGAGTGCCTCAAATACGGCACACCCGCACGCAAAACCGAGGCGATGACAAAATGAAAATCGATATAATCGAGTGCCTCGAATCGCGCCCACGCACGCAAACCGAGGCGATGATGAAATGAGAAACCGGATAAACCGGCAGCCAAACGCGTGCCTCACAGCGCCGCAAATCGAGGCGGCGATGAAAGAATGAAAATCGATAAATCGGCAGCCAAACGCGTGCCCACAGCGCCGCAAATCGAGGCGATGATGAAAAAATGAAAATCGGATAAACCGGTGCTCAAACGCGTGCCCACAAAGCGTGCAAATTGAGGCGATGATGAAAGAATGAAAATCGGATAAAATCGGCAGCCAAACGCGTGCCCACAGCGCGCAAATCGAGGCGATGATGAAAGAATGAAAATCGGATAAATCGGTGCCTCAAACGCGCGTGCCCACAGCGCCGCAAATCGAGGCGATGATGAAAGAATGAAAATCGGATAACCGGCCTCAAACGCCGCTCTACAGCGCCGTAAATCGAGGCGATGATGAAAGAGTAAAAATCGGATAAATGGCGTGCCTCAAACGCTGCCCTACAGCGCGCAAATCGAGGCGATGATGAAAATGAAAATCGGATAAAACCGAAGTGCCTCGAAACGCGTGTCCACAGGCGCGCAAATCGAGACGATGATGAAATGAGACGAGATGGCATACGGAATGCAACGATGGGCTTACACCAATATGGGAGAGCCTCAGCTCACTCGCATAGGAGGCCGCCGATAAACAAAGTCGTTGAAACGCTGCGTGCGCGACACGCAAATCGAGGCAATGATGTAGAAGAATGAAAATGCAAATTGGCCATACGCCGACATGAGAGGGCCTCAACCACACTCACATAGGCTGCCGTCGGATAAAACAGGGGCGCCTCGAAAGGCGTGCACACTGGCACGCAAACCGAGGCAATGCCAAAATGGTGCAAATGGCATAGGGAATGATATGTAAGCATGGCAATGGAATTTCAGCTCCTAAATAAAGGGAAAACAGCCCGAAACAATTCAAATAACACTCAAGCATGCATTCATCCCGAAAATGTGAAATTAAGCCCGAATGGCCTATAGCCATGCTATACATGCAAAATATGATCATGGCAGCAAGAACAGTAGCAAGGCAGTCCCAAATATGGCATTTTTTCAGTAACAAACTTGGCCAAAATGCAAGTAGGGATAGATCAACAATAGCATGCAAAATTAGTGGCCAAAAGAGGGGTATTGAGACAAGTGATATATTCAAACTCCAAATGGACAAACTTTATTCTACAACATTGAAGATGAGATAAAAATAAGCACAATTTCAGAAGATTACATCCTCAAAATCAGAATACAAACATGCTATAAAATCCATGCAAAGTAGGCTTCCAAATAGGCTATATCATGAGACATGCAATGCACACACCAAATGACAAAACTTTCTTCATAAAATATGTAAAGGGGGTGAAAATAAGACCAAAACCAGTAGGGTCGAAGTCCCAAAACAAACACAAATAGGTCAAAAATTGCATGCAAAAATGGCACACTTGATGAAATTTGAAGGAGGTGGTATATACAATGACCAAATGAGGTTGAGCCCTTCTACAATGTTGTAGAGGGGCTCAAAATGAGCATTAAAACCAGTAGGGGTCGGACCCCTGAAAACAAAAGGAAATAGGCCTAAACTAGCATGCAAGATAATGGCATAAAAGCTAGGTATTGAAACAAGTATATCATAGGAGCATCAAATGAAGTTGAGCCCTTCTACAAAGTTGTAGAGGGGCTCAAAACAAGCACAAAAGAAGTAGGTGTCGGAGCCCCAATTCTCAACCAATTGGAGTATAGAAATGAATCAAGAAAAAGCCCTAAAAGTTGGTTTTGAAGACTTACCCTTGAAGACTTGTCTTTCTTTGATTCTTGGCTTTGATTTGTAGCTTCTCAACCTCTGAAATTCACTTCCTAGCTGCTGGAATGGTAGTAGGGATGGTGAGGCTAGGTGTTGATGAAGAGAAGACCTAGGGACTTAGAAGCTTTTTGAGGTTTTGAGCTATGAAAATGGAGGAATTTGAAGATGATCTCTTGAGACAATTTTTTCCAACCTTGAAGAAGGAGAGGGAGGGCCCTTCAAATAGACAAAAAAATGGGGTGTAAAAGGGGAGGGAAAGCACCCAATCTTTCCCTCCCGAAATATCCCCCGGATGCCCCGGGATATGTTGGAAAATATCCGGACAGCTGGGACAGCCGAAAGGGTGGCGGCCAGAGTTTGCAAGGTGGCGGCCACCACCCCATGGCCAGCCACCCTACATGGCCGGCCAACAGTGAAAAACAATGAAGTTTTGAATTAGTGGCCGACCACCAACTTTAGGGTCCTCCAAGGTGTGTAGAACAAGGATCCAAGGTTGAATTTGGCAACGCCAAGGAAGTCACAACATAGAGCTTGAAGAAGAGGCTCAAAATGAACTCAACAATTTCCGCCGACCATGTACTTTTTGTGTCCACTAAGATGTGTAGAGCAAGGTCCCAAGGTCGGAAGTTGGCAACACCAAGCAGAGCCACAACATAGAGCTTGAATGAGAGTCCCAAAATGAAACCTTGAATTTCCGACCACCAACCCTTAGGGTCCTCCTAGATGCCCTCATCACAGATATGTAGCTTTGGTTGGAAGAAAATACCCTAGGGTGTTCAACATTGGCCCTAAGTGAGAAAACGGGCTCCGAGGAGAGCGAAAACGTTATCTGGGATAATTGCTGGCTTCTCCCCAAAGGATCTTCCCGATGTTGAAACAGAGGTACCGCCAAGTTTGAACAAAACTAATGAGAAATGAACGCCGAGCTAAAACCGAGCAATTCGGGATCCCGAAAATGAGTCGCGGTGCCTAAGTGGTATTCAAGATGAAGTGGGTATCTGCGACCCCTGTCCCTCGGGATGACAAAACAGAGGTCCCCGCCAAAAATCGGAGAAGTCGGAGATGGTTAAGGCCCGAGCCGAGGCACACTACCGACGATCCAAACCGGAACCGGCTCCGAAATGGGCAAAATGGCCTACGGCCACAAAAAGTAGCTCACGGCCACCGGGAGATAGTCTACAGGACCATTCCCTTCCCTCGGGAAAGAAAACAGAGAAAACCGAGTCTGGTTCGCAAACTGAGACAAGGCACGAAAGAGTTCAAGGCTTGAGGCGTGGCGCGCGACTCTGAGACTTCTGAACGAGCACAGTATGCAACATCACCAAGCGCTCAATCGGTGACGTCTGAGTCTTGAGGACGGTCAAAAATGGGGTGTCTACAGTCTGCCGGGCTTTAGTAGTGAGAAACACTGTTTCGGACAGGAGGCCGCCAGATGTCCATTTTTGAAGATATTTATACCTTTTGTGCTCAAATTCTATAAATACGACCATATACCTCTGTTTTGGAGGTTGAACAATTGAAAGAAAACCTATACACATAGAGAGAGCTCCTCTTTCCTCCTTCTTCCATTGCAAGCTACGTTTGAGTTAACCTACTAACCTTGTATCATCTATATACACCATACACAACCTTGACTCATCATCTTAGAGCCTTGGTTGACCCTTGAGAAGCATAATTCAAGCTTGAGAGTGTGTCATAAGTGAGTTTGATCATAAACCAAAGCTTACTCCATTTTTGAGAGGTATAAGCTTGTAACTTTTGTTCTTGCTTTTGCTTATTTTGTTTCTACCTATTTCTTGTATTCTTGGGCTGTTTTACACCTAGTGTTGGAACTTGGGTTTGGACAAGCTACCAAAGGTGGTAAGGCTAACACCCTTACTTGCACCTATTTTTATAGCTCAACCCTTGATTCCTTTAGACTATTTTTCTTTGATTTTTAAACTAATTTTCAGAGTTGAATTAAGGCCAAAAAGCATGGTTTGAAGTCTTAAAATTAGAGGGGTTGGCCATTCCTCCTTGTTTTTGCTTACGTAGCTTCATTACCTCTACATTTTGTTTAGCTTTTGAGCTCTTTTCTCACCTTTTGAGCCACTGTTTTGGGCTTATTAGAGCTCGTTTTAGGGCTGTCCTACTTTATTTAAATGGTGTAAGCTTTGATTAGTTCATTTGTTGTAGCATTAATCTTTGTACATAGCTTGTATTATGTTGCTTTTGGCCTTTCTTTGTCTAACTTTCATAGTTATAACCTAATTTTCAGAATCAACTTGTTGTAGACGTCCCCCGAACGCCCCGGGAGGGGTTAGGTCCCGTTCCGTTCGTATTGGGGTCACTACAGTTCGGACTCGATTTGTGTCGGTTCTCAATCTTGAACCAAAGAGTCCAACTCTGGCAAATCGTTTGAGAAAACAGATTTTTTTGAAAAGTAGTGCCAAACATGGACTGCTTTGCCAGATTACAGAGTCGCCACCTAAATATTTAAAATAGGAAATTTAGGAAACCCTGACTCGGTGCCGAAGGCCACATGTCCGTCATCACCAAAGTGGTCTTGGCTCGGGAGCTTGGGTACGATCGGGGAAGGTCAGCTATGAGCACTTTCGCCTCGTCCAAGACCGGCCTCTACTAACCGTGATATCCGTTTTTGAAAACATTACATGCTCTTATTCCAATTATTAGCCTAGAATTACTATGTTATGCGCGCAGCAAACAAGTATAGACTAGATTGCCTAATTTGGAAATAAACATTGCATATCCGTTCGTTTTGAAAATGCTTTGGAATTTGCTACTCCTAAGTAGGCTAAAACACGGATTTCAACGAGTTTTCCAACTCAAGCAATCCAGCCTTCACCCACAGGCATTCAGGCAGTTTATCTCATATAAGCATTTAGCCACATGGTAAGCCTACTGTCATGTTAACATTCACACGCATGCGATATGCTAAAGCATAAATACTTACATCGTACTCCGTGCCAAAAACAAGAAACTAGTTAGCAGGCATGCATGTCCATAGTTCATGTTAGATGGCTAATGCAACACAGGCGAAGATGCAATTTAGAGTAAGCTCGGCTAACCCTAAAAATGGCATGTGAAATGCACTTTATTCAATGCATGTATTCAATTTGGAATTGAAAATACAATGCGGTTTGTATGATGTACCGAGCCCGGTGCATGTCAACAAATGCATAGATGCACGCATGCATTGCATAAGGTATGCTAAAATAAACGTGCCCTAATACTAACCATCCAAAGCAGGTAAATAAAAGGGAGAAAGAAATGGGGGTTGGAAGATATACACACCACTCACCCACACTTATTACAGATTCGCCCTCGCTCGGAGGGACCAAAAGAATATACAAATAATTAACCACGCAAGCTAATTAAATATTACAAATTAATTAAATTAACAAAATAATTAATCTAAGAAAAACAGTAAACCGCCTCGGGGCGAGGGCTCAATGCACGCGCGCTCGGAATTGCACTGCCATGCCTAGCTTGCCTCTGTTTTGCACCTCAAGACCGCCAAAACCTCGTAACTACTTCCTTGGATGTCGGGATCACCACCGCTAAACAGTAACATCCACGGTTGCTATCTGTGGCCATCGGCACAAAATATACCCATCGGTCGTTGATTGATCGCCCGGCACTAAACACCGCTCGGCCGTAGGCACTAAATGTTCGCAGAACACCGCAACTCACAAAGAGAAGAGGACAACAACTTGCATGGCAATGCAATTCAAGCAATTTATGCATCAAACACATTCCTTATCATGTTGATGACTCAAAGGAAGATGTGCCTCGGTTCTCGGACCACCAATCACGCATTTCCATGCATGATGGCCCAAAGAACCAAGTGTGCAACTTTGATTTCAAATGCATGCAACGCAAACAAGCACATAAGGGTGCTAAACCTCTATCACACACACTTCAAGAGGCCAAGCATGCACAATGCAATGCAATGAAGTCCTAAGCATGTCGTCTATATGCAATATGGGCAATGCAATATACTTATGCAAACATACAAGTGAACATGCAAGATAAGCATGCAAACCAATTGAAGGATGGACTTAAACATGAATTGGGCAATTCTAAAAAGGCTCAAAACAGTGGCCAAATGCTATAGAAGTGAAGACTAAGATACATGCGATACATGTACACATGTAAGCATACATAATCCAACACTTAGGCATAAACAAGACAACATTCAAGCACACTTGAAATGAGTTAAACATGGACAATTAGCATGCATAGAAAGCTCTGAAAATTATACGAAATATGATGCTAAACCAAGCAACAAAGTAGGCTAAGCATGCAACAAGTGGCCCAAGTACTTAAGGCAAACCAATGAGGCATTGAACCACACATGGTAACACTTAACCAATTAAAACAGAGTTTTAACACGTAAAACTAAGCCCAAAAGACCACTTAGATGGCATCTAAATGGCATGAATCCAAAGGCATGCGCAAATGCTAAAACATGAGGCATACAACACATGCTTTTAAAGCATTAAAGAGGCAACTAAGGCAAGCATACAAGCACACCAAAGGGACTGAAATGACATGCTAGATGGTTCCAAACCATCAAAAATAATGCAAGCAAGTCGTGCCACACACTCATGCTCTTAAGGCCAACAAGCCAAATACGAAGAGGCTACAAGATACATGCTAAGATTGACCAAAACGACTTAGGACAGACCTAAAGCATGGCAAAATAAGCATATACGCTTCATGGATCTAGGCCTAAAGCATGTTCAAACTAGGGCTAACAACCTAGGCATGTTAAGGGACCAAAGAGGCATTACAAAGCAACCATGCAAAACATGCAAGGAGTACTAAAACCAACACTTAGCAATGTCATATTAGGGCATAATAAACATAAAATGCAGCCAAGACATGCTCTTTAAACATTCGAAACTAAGCTCCCTTAAGAGGCCAAATCTTGCCATTTTCAAGGACAACAAGGAGAGGGGGTGCCCCCCCTCCTTCTTGGGACTTTAAGGCATCATCTACACCACTGAAATCCCTCAAGATTTTAGTGGTGAAGAGACCCAAACACCAAAATCCCGGAGCTCCCACAAAATAGCACAAAATGAGGCCTTTTCAAGGCCTAAGGGTGGTCAAACCTCCCCAAACCACAAAGTACCCTTAATAAACTATCAAGAGGACTAAAAAAAAGATTTTTTTTGTATTAAACACCAAGCACAAAAACAGTTCAAAGATAGGTAAAAATAGAGTGCAAGAATGGGGGAAATAAAGCAAGTTTCTCACCCTTGTTGACCTTCTTCACCAAAGATGATGTTGTTGCTTCGTTAAGCTCTAATCCAGCAAAAAACTCTAAGAACAACCTCTTGGAACCTCAGTAACCAAGAGAAGGTGAAACACTAGGTGTTGATGTGCAATAGTAAGACACAAACACCTAGTGTACAAACAAGAGAGCAAAAGAGAGATAGAATAGATATAGAATTCAAACCCTAAAACCAGAGCTTCTTCTCTGTCTTTTCTCTCCAAAAATGTCTAAGTTTGCCAACCCTTGAGCCAAGAGGAGGAAGCCTTCTCTTATAGACAACAAAGCTTACAAGCTAAGTCAATCCAAGGCTCATCCCTCCATACACGTGTATGGAGGGGAAACAAATGCAAGACAGCTGCCTCAAAATATCTCATAAAGCAACTGCACAGTAGTCGGCAGGGCAAAATTGTCATTTTGACAAAATTGACTGTCGACCGGCACAAAAGAGTGCCGACCGGCACAATATAGTGCCGATGGCAACAACAACCAGCCGGTGGTCTCTAGCCACTGCCGGTGGTGTGTGGGGATGCCTCGAAAGGCATTCCCTGCCACTCCAAGGAAAAACACAAGTGTTTGGTGCACAACCAGACACAGAACGGTCAAGTTCGGAGATCCTGAGGCAAGGTGCGCAGCTGAGAACTCCGGGAACTCCAAACGAACACAAACATGGATAATCACCGGGTGTTCAAACGGTGACGTCCAAGTCTTGAGGTCGGTCAAAAATGGGGTGTCTACAGTTGCCCCTCTTTGACAGAAGTCGAAAGTCATAACAATGATGGGAGTGAATGTCAAAGTCCAGAGACGACCCATTTTTGACAAGGCCGAAGACTTGGACAAACATGCAAGACAAACAAGGTATGCGCCCGAAGGCAGGGGCAAAATGCAAGATAATGCAAGAAGCCGAAAATTAATTATGATCATGCAAAGAAAGCTGTAATGAAGCACGCATGCAACAGTTATAAGCTATCATACGCCAATCTACACTACAATGCAGAAAGGATGTAAGAGAATTATGCAATTCTCAAAACGTCTCACTCGGAGGATACAATACCTGTGCGGCTCGTCCGGTTGCACCGGCCTCAAATGAGCCGTACATACAATATCGGCTCGCAAAGAAAGTAAACTTAACAGGTACAATATTGTTAGCCATATGCATGATAATGCAAAATGAATGCAAGATGATATGCATTATATACAAAATGATGTATGAACAATGCAAATGATAATGCAATGCAATTGAAACAATGCAATGCAAACTAAATGCAGAGCAATCGAATCATAATTCAATCATGAGCGGTTCGAAACCACACATATGTCAAATAGATTGATGGAAGTAACAAGTCCGTCTACCATAGAACGATGTCTGAACTATGAGTGATGCAGACGGACACAAGAACAAGTATTGGGTGGATTGACATAAGTGGGGTGACGACCCGCTGAGGAAAGAACAATGATCCTAATGCCAGATGCAACAATTACACTACAATGCAATATCTACAATGGATATGGCATGTAGCCAAACCGTATCTTGCTTAATAAAGGCATGCACACATACAAGCCATGTCTAACATAGAAAAGGTGCCGCAACCTCAATCCAACATACCAGCGTGGAGTAGGCGCGATACACATGCAGAACTGTGCTTCAACGTGAAAAGTAAGGGCACATACCAGACCAAGCTCAATAAGGAAAGGAGCAAGCCATAGATGGAAGACGATGCAGTGGATGCATGCAACTAAAATGCAATATATACAATATGCGATGGAATGAATATTTACAGAAAATGCATGACATATGCACTATACTACAATGATGATGCATGATATATGCAGGTTTTGAAATGTATGACATATGCAATAGTTACAAATGATGCATGACAGTGCACGTGTTTTACAATGATGCATGTTGTTTTTGTATTTTTTTTTTAAAATGCATGACATATGCAGGATTTACAAATAATGCATGACAATGCACTATGATGCAACGACTATGATTGCAGCTTTCCCTATCTTACCAACAGGGCGATGTACTAGGTTGGTTCAGTATCCAGAATTGAGGCGTAGACACGCCGCCTCAACCTATGGGGCTTCCATACAGATTTCAAGCCGAGGGTACACCCCCTGGGTATTTAAACCAGACTTTAGTCTCGGAAATTCCGAACCTTTGTGTTCTAGGCATAAGCTGTTCGAACTCTAGTTTTCACCATCCGAGTTGGTCTTCTAGGAACTCATCACAAAAACAGGCAGGTGACTTTACCAGACCACCGAAAGTCGTTCGGGCACGACAAACACCGAAGGAATTGCACCTTCAGAGGATTTAAGGTCTCCTAGACCGAGATGCAATGCATGAAAATGCATGTTGTTTCCGAAATACGCGCCAACGCGTGATTTTTTGAATGCATGACAATGTATGAATTTGAAATGTGCGGCAACACGTGGCTTTACGAATGCATAACAATGCATGAATCGTGTGTGCCGAAGCAACGAAGGTCTTGCACCTTCCAAGGATTTAAGGTCTCCTAGACCGTGATGCAAAACGTATGCATGACAATGCATGCTACAACGCATGTGTTTTGAAGTGCATGACAATGCGAATGACGCGCGAGGCGACGCATGTATTGAAATGTACGATGCATGATTTCGAAAGGTGCGACCACGCGCTGCTTTTGAGATGCATAACAATGCAAGTGAGCGGGTTTAAGGTCTCGCCAGACCGTGGGGCAATGCATGAATTGAGATGCAGTGCACAAGACAGTACGATGTGCGGGATTGCGTGATAGAATGCATGCCAAATGCAAGGAGATGCGCAAAATAGCGCGATGCGTTAGACAACGCGAGTGCACAAGACAGCGCGATACGATGCATGTCAAATGCGATGAGGTGCATACCTTAATGCACTGAAGGTCTTGCACCTCCCGAGGATTTAAGGTCTCCTAGACTGTGCGTGTTTAAGGTCTCGCCAGACCCGGGGCGAAAAACAATGAGGTGCGCAAGATAGCGCGATGAAATGCAAAATGAGATGCATGATGAGGCACGCATACCTCATGGATGCAAAACGCAAAATGAAATGCAAAATGAAATGCAAAACGAGGCACGCGTACCTCATTTGAATGGAAAATGAAATGCAAAACGAGGCACACGTACCTCATTAAATGGAAAATGAAATGCAAAACGAGGCACACGTACCTCGAGATGCAATGGAACTGCAAAATGAGGCACACGTACCCCATTGAATGGAAAATGAAATGCAAAACGAGGCACACGTACCTCATTAAATGGAAAATGAAATGCAAAACGATGCAAGTCGCAAGGGACGTGCAAGATGGCGCGATACGATGCGCCGGACAATGTGATGGATGTGTGCAACGCACACGGGGCAACTTTTGAATCTTATAAAAGAAAAAAGGATACAAAAGGATACAATCTTTGCTTGGATCTGGGTGCCATGCACAGAAAACACGGTCTGAGGTCAAAACGGAGGTCGGTTGAGCGTCGGGGATGCATTTTCTTGCACTTTCTTGAGCTATGAAGACCCAAAATTGCTCACATGGCCTAAACAAGGCTGTGGGAACACCACCGGCTGGATGAGATGGCCACCGGCTGGCCACCGGCTGCATAAATACTCCACCGGCACAATATTGTGCCGACCGGCACAAAATAGTGTCGACGGGCCAAAAATTGCTGATCGAGGGCAGTCTCGACTTTTCGACTTGGGTCTTTTAAAATAGGGTTTCTAAACCCTATTTTCTTATTTCCTTGCCGCCGAAAAACTTCTCCCTCTCTCTCTAGAGCCTCTTTTCCTCCTCATTCGCTCATTTCTTTGTGTTTTCGCGATATTTTCGTCGTTCGATTCGCAAAGTTCATCGCGTTTTGGACATTTTCGACCGATCGAAATTTCATTTCGGCGCTTCCTTTGCTATTTCCACTTTTTCGGGACTTGTTCCC
This sequence comes from Camellia lanceoleosa, assembly GCA_025200525.1. NCBI lineage: Eukaryota > Viridiplantae > Streptophyta > Magnoliopsida > Ericales > Theaceae > Camellia > Camellia lanceoleosa. Next base: position 24,771,048 of record CM045768.1, read on the forward strand.
CTCGATTTCCTCTTCATTTTCGTGCCTTTTCCCATTCCGACCTTTCCGGTCATTTTTGGCCCGCTTCGGTTGACTTTTTTCGTTGACTTTTCACATTCCGCCTTTCCGGCTATTTTCTCGCCACCATTGCCATGGTCGACGATATTCCACACGCCAGACTCCCCTGATCACGAGATGGATCCCGGTCGAAGCCTCCATTGAGCGAAGGCCCTTCGACCTACCGACCACGGCCGATCCACGTTTACCTCCAGATGGTTCGCCATTTCATGGCCGACCGAGCTGACCGAGCTTCTCTTGCGCGAGCCGCCTTCTCACTTATCCTTCGGCGCCCGAGGTAACATTTTTTCTCGCTTTAAATTTCGCAATGTAGAATCGTTAATCGCCATACCGAATCTGTTCTTTAACTGCTTAGCTCTAATACGCTGTAAACTGTAGTTGACCGCAATCATACTTGCAACTGATATCTGTTTAAGAACGACACATGCACCCACGTTGCACTAGCCTTAAACTACTCAAACACACGGCATACCCTGTACTTTAATGCAAATCTACCGACACCCGGCACTCATTTGAATCTGAAAATATATTGTATGCTGTATTTAAACTGAAACACTCAAAACACGCTGACATATCATACGTTGTAGTCCACCGTAGGCGCACTATAACTCGATATCTGTTTGAATAAAACAACGTGCACACATGCACCATATCTGTATGTTGAGCCTCACAAACACACTGACACATCACATGCCGTAGTCGACTGTAGTACACTGAAACCTGGTATCTGCTTGGATCTGAAAAATGTGCACACGTGCACCATGTTTACATTGCACTTACTCAAAACACGCTGACGCATCAAACACTGTAGTCCACCGTAGGTGCACCAAAGACCAGATCTGCTTGAATCAAAAACTTGCACGCATGCTAGATTTGTATCGACTTTAACATGTTTCCTCAGAACTGTACATTTCATATTGCTTCGCAACTATTTGTTTGAAAACAGGGAGACTCCCATACCATCCGCGGGTATGGGAATGTCACGGCTCGAGATTGGTATTTGGAGCTTCCCGAGGTCGCTTCGACGATCGTGGACGAGGCGGCTTTGGTTCCTTTTGCAGGGTCCGACCCGCCATCGCTCGCAGCCTCTTCTAGCCGCTTCGGCAGAGAGGTGGTGGGACACCACCGACTCGTTCCACCTATCTGCGGTGGGAGACATGACGATGACTCCCTACGACTTCTCGGTGCTCACCGGCATCGGGGTAGGGGGTGATCCGATCCCCTTTGACACCGACATGGATGAGTGGATCGCCGCTCAGATCTATTTGCTTGGCGAGGCGCCACCTCTTGCTCGCCCAGGCTTTGTCCGCTATTCCTGGTTCGAGGTGCAGTTCAGAGTGCAGCCTGCGTTGGTGGCGGCGGCTCCGATAACCGAGGTGGCCGTAGAGCAGTATGCGCGCGGCTTTTTGATGTTTTTGTTAGGGACGACCCTCTTCGCCGACCGGGCGAACACCGTGCCTCTCTGCCTACTTAGCGCACTGGTGGATGTTCGACGCCTTATGCTGACCGGGTGGTGCGGCTCGCCACCCTTACGGCTACATGAGCTCGGCCAAGGCAATGGGCAGCTGTTCGGAGGCTACCGGGCGAGCTTGGGAGGTACGCTTTTTCCACTTTACATTGCTTCAGACGCATTAATCGCACACTAATCAGTAGTCTGTTTTACACTTATCAGATACCGCACACACGGCATACACATATTGCTTTTACCGACCATTAATCGCTCACATCGCACACTCGCTCAATACAATCGCACAACACACGGCTTTGCTATTTCGCTTATTCAATTCCGCTTATCCGATAAATGTTCGCATTTACTTTGCGCCAGTGGGTTTACGCCACTTTCCTGTGCCGGAGCCTGTCGAGACGGAGACTCTCTAGTCATTCCTTCGCTTCGCCACGATGGAGGTGCACCCAGAGGTCGCGGAGACCTTCACTTTCTTCCGCCGCATTTTGACACCATCACCCCGCCGAGGTATGTTTTACTTGCGCTTCATTTAAGCTTCACTTTTCCAATCGTGATATTTGCAATGCCATGGGTAACAAATCAGATTAATCAGATCGGCGGCCGTGGGCTCCTCTACCGATGGCGGGATCGGTTTGCCGGCGCTGCCGAGACCTCGCTATCGGATTTTGCTAGAGGGCCCGGCCTGGGCTTGGTACTGGCGAAGCGCTTCTTGCGCTGCACTGGCTTACTCGAGCAGATAGTCCCTGCACCCTCCCGAGCATATGAGGGACACCGAGCGCTTTCACCGCCGAAAGCAGATGGCGACTACACCATCCGGGAGGCGACGGCCAGAGGCGAGGGCGACATCAGAGTACGCCCGGACCTTCATCATGCGGTCTCTGAGCGGTGGTCGCCGAGCCGAGAGAGAGAGACTGCAGCACGGCGGCGGAGCAGAGTAGAAGGAGGAGCGCCGAGGACGGCTCGAGTCCGGGGCAGCGGCGGAGTCCAGAGAGGACGGGAGGCCAGCTGCCCATGGTTTTCTTCGCTTTTTCCGGGATCGGATGGGGTGACCTATTAGATTCCTTCGCCCTCCGGGCCGATCACGAGTTTGTCAAGATCCCCGACTTACCTCGGATGTGTTATCAGATTGCATATATTTCGTTTTAGTTTATTTGATATTCCACAGAATATTGATGCATCCGATATTTTTTGCAGGCTTCCTCCGAGTACACCCGGCAGTCATTGGAGTTGAATGCCTCCATGGCGGGGATGTTACAGCGGACCTTCGAGTTTCTAGCCTTTTATGGCCTTCCGGTATGTTCTCTCTGACATAGCTTCAAACCATATACAAATTGCTTCGCATAATCTGATGCATAACACAACACTGGATACCCAGCCCTCACGGCACTTGATATACTGTATTCATATATTGCACTCTGCACTGATAAACTGCTCACGGCATTCATACTCTGTATTTATACAATCGTGATTCTCGCATTGATAAACCGCTCACGGCATTCACACATCAGACTCATACATCGTGATTCTCGTGACCGATAAACCGGCCACTCAAGATTCACACACTGTACTCATACACTGCATTCTACACTGACAAACTGCTTCATGTGTACTAATGCATTTGCCTTCCGTACTTTTCAGCCTCCCTTCCCGATTCCTCCTGTGGGTGGTGGCGCCCATCTGACCTTCCATTTCTACTCGGATGGCAGGACATTCTCGCACTGAGGAGGGCGATTACCGAGCAGCGGGCTCAGGGCCCAAACGATTTAGTCTGAGGAGGAGGCGGAGGCATCCGAGGAGGAGGCCGGCTGCCTGCATAAAGGACACCGGTGATGCTTCTGGGCTTCTGCCGAGGAAGAGAGGGAGGACAGATCCCCCGGCGCGAGGCCATTGATGATGTTGATGACCCAGACTTTTGCTATTTCTTTTATTTCTTTTCTTGTACTTTTCTCTTTTGTTGGTAGATAGAGTATTTTGTATCGCAAGCAGTGATTTTTGTTTCCAAAACTATGTATTTGAAAAAGATGATATGAAATGAAACAAACTTTTTGTCTGAAAAGAATGTTATATCTGTACATAGCTGCATCTTTCATACTTTGCACTGCATGGCGTCATGTTACATCTCGAATGTAAATGATATTGATCTGTTGTCTGAAAACTGAGCAATTGTACTATGATAGTCGGATAACCAACCAATTAACAGCAAAACAACTCATACAAACCACTGCCCAAAACTGGATACAAAGCCCATACTTTGCTGGGGACTAATCTGCTGGGGATTGACCTGTACGCAACCCATAACACAGCATTCGGTTCATTCTACACATAGCAAACCCTGAACAAATAGCCCCAATCTGACGAGACGGATCACAAAGCTGACACGGTTGCAGTTGAAACACACTCGGATGTTCCAAATTTTCCCTTTCCTTCTCTTGCTTTGCACGGATGTAGAGAATGGCACAAAGATTCTCGAGCACGATTTTTTTTTTGAAATATGGAAAGGTTTTCAACCGGGGTGTCGAGCCTACCACAGGACACGACGAGACAGACTCAAACAAAGAAACAAAAGGCACACGACCTGACATAACGAGACATGCTCGGAAAAGACTCGAAGCCAAAAACAAGACCGACAAATCAGAAGACACGACACACGGACGTGTTCACAAAGCCCTCAGATCTCGAGGAGCAAGTTCCTCCGGGTGTTATTTCCCACCCTTTCTTATTTGCGATACTCACATCACTCGGCCCTCAAGCTTGTTTTTTCTCACAAAACCCTTCTCCTTACTTTTCTCTCAACTTACTCCTCTCTATTCTTTATTCTCTCATTTTTCATCCCTCTCCAGAGTAATTGATAGATGAATTGGAGGTTGTGGGTTCACGCCCAACACTGCTAGCTTACGACTATTTCTTCTGGTAGATAAAGTGCCTTTCGGGCAAGTGCGTTGGCAATGAGGGGGAAAGATAGAAGACCTGACTCAATTATGCCCCTAGTTCGTCACTTTGACCATTTTTTCGTTTTCTAAAACAATTTTGATCAAAATGAGAGTCGGATAAACACACTTATTCAATTTTTGATTTGAAAATCATGCAAGTCAGGCTGTGAGCACTGAAAATTCTCCTTTTTGGGTCCAAACATGGTCCAATTTTGAAAATGAAACAGTTTTCGAGAAAATAGATCAACCTCAGTAAAAATTTTCAAAAACCATTTTTGCAAACAATCAACGGTCAACGAGCACGGAACTTACCCTCGAGATGCGCAACCTCGAATCGGAGACGATGAAAAATTGCCCCTGGCTTAAGGGGGGGAAGGCAACGGAAAGTTGCCCCTGGTTTGGACGGCAACTCAGGGCAACTTATGGCAATGGATGGTAACGGAAACTTGCCCCTTGTTTGGATGATGCCGCGGCATGTTGTAAGCCAGTCCTCGTTGATGACAATCGGACCCTCGGATGCGGAGGAGTCGAAGATGGCTTGAATCAATATATGGACACAGTCACCATGGGGGGCGTTAGTGGTTTGGCTTCAAGATGAAGTTGGTCACGTAATTCCGGGTTACTGCAATTGAGACATTGGATTCGGAGGAGGCACAATTTGATCAAAACCATGACATGGACTGAGACGCTATGGAAGCGTTGGGGCCTGGACTTCAAGATGAAGTTGCCTACGTATCCCAAACATGGGAATCAAGCCTTACGTAGTTCCGGTTAAGGTACACTCGGGTATTTTAACCTTCACTATTTAGGCTCTAACTTTTGCCAAGGTGCCCAATGCGGGTTTTCGACCTTGCGAGCTATGTTTTTTTTTTTTTTTTTTTTTTCATTCTTTTTCTCTTCTTTTCTTTTGCATTTCTTTTCTTTTCTTTCTTTTCTTTCTTTTCTTTTGCTATTGTTTTTTGTATTTTTCTTTTCTTCTTCACTTTTCTTTGCTCTAACTTTTGCCTGGGCCGCCCTTCCGGGTTTTCGGCCCAGCGAGCCTCTCAAAGGGTAAAAGTGTAGCAAGTCCATGCCAAATGGTTTTGAAGTCGAAGCCCTCTGTATCCAAGGGAATGACTGCTATGCTGACTTGCGTAGAAGGTCCATCACGGTTGCATCACGAGCCTTGCCTGGTGGGATCTGACCTCCTTGATCTGACGTTGATGCCCCTTGCTCGAGGGCTGCTTCGAACTGGGCCACACAGGCGTTTCATGATACTGATCGTTTCAAACGGATCCAGTTTGTAATAGATGAATTGAAACTTGAGACCGAGAGCGATCCTGGGCTGCACCATCTCAAGAGCGGTTCCATACCGCCTTCGCAAGATCAAGAAAATGTTTTGTTTTTGAAAGTTTTTAAGAAAGCGACAAATCGCCGTGTTGAAGATAGTGTGGAACTACCGATCGTGCCAGGTCCTTCTCAAGACTACGCCGACAAGCATGATTTCATTCATTAAAAGCTTAGCAGCTCTCTTTCTCAAAATGATCAAAATTTTGCAAAACCCGAGGAATTCCTTCGCTTTTATCACCGCAGTTGTTCAAAAGGGTTTTTATGAAAAGCTTAGGTCATTATGACGATGTTTAAGGCACAAGAGAGCAGGTGAAATGCACCGCTGCTCTATTCAAATTCTCTCGCACGTTGGTTCAATAAAGAATAAATACGTAAACGTGATAGCCACAAATGTTTATTCAGATTTGGTGGTATATCCGGCTCCTCGGCAGCAACAGGCTCAAACAGCATAAGCAACTAATTACAAGACAAAACGGTGTTTGAGGCAACAACCCCAAAATCACCGGTATATTATACAAGAGGGATCGACTCGTACAACAAGATGACTCAGAAGCAAAAAGATCGACTCAATACAGAGAGACCGACTCAAAACAAAACAAAAGATCGACTCGACACCCAATTCAAGATTTACAAAACTAGCATTGACAGTGCTCAAAAATGCGTAAACGCCACATCCAAAAATGTACTGCATAATCGCCGCAGCGGTTCACCTTCCGATTACATACTTGCAAAGATCTCAGATCCTCAAAATCCAACAATTGAGTGGTGACGGACTTTGCTGAGGTAGGCGGGAGGATAACCTCGTTGTCAATCAAATCTTGCACCTCGTGCCGGAGGTGGAAACAGTTGTCGGTAGCATGGCTAGTCTGCTGGTGGTACGCACAGTACTGAGTAGGGTCATGAGTGTCAGGGAGATTCTTCGGGAGAGGCCGAGGCTCCAGGGGTTTAAGGTGTCCCCTCTCGGCAAGGATTTGAAGCGCCTTGGACAATGGCATATAGAGAGCATGGAAGACCCTGCGCCCTCGGGACAGGTACTTTGGAGTCTGAGCACTCTTGCTAGATGCACTGGCGAACGGATTGGTGGGTGCGGCCTTGGGTTTCTGATCCTTCCCAGATGCGAGGTTGGGAGCGAGAAGAACTGTTTTGGCATGACGGGGCCTATCCCGATTCTCTGATTGACTGGAGTTGCCCTTGGGCGGAGTAAGGAAAGCATCCTCCACAGTTTTTGACATAACTGTGGATATCTGTTGCTTGTTCATCCCTCCGGCTTTCAAAGCCTCTATTGCCCACAGCAGTTGTTCGATAGGGTCGGCATCTGCCTTCATCTTGCCTTTGTCTCTGGCCTCGGCCTGATCTAGAGTTTGGTTCGACGCGCTGTTATAGCCGGAAGCCATCTCCTTTGGCCGAGTTCAATTACAATTCCCCAAAGAGGGGCTCTTGGGGTATAAAGCCTCCGGCATATGGTGTAGCTGGTGGCGAAACAGACATCCCATAGGCAAGATCCGCCACGGACCTTTGAAGATCACCTATCATTCCCATTAGTTCAAATGTAGTAGGCTCGCGAGCTTGATATAGTTGAGGGGTCCAAATTGGATGTGCGGCAGGCGACCTGGGTGGATGCGGCATGTCAACAGCAGTCTCATCCTATGGGGTAATTCCTTGACTCAACGCGGCCGTCATGACCACAATCTCTTCTGAGTTTTGCGTCATGTTTAGTTCTGCCTCAGCAAGGAGAAGACACTAGCGTTTCGATCAACTCTCAATCTTCGAATCAAACGAAAACAAGCAGCATTTCAGCCCCAAACAGATCAAACACGGATGTAGCCGATCAACTGCACTCTACCACTGATCACTGTTCCCCAGAATCACTGTTCAAAACTGAACTAACACCCGCAGACATAACTGATTCTCAACAACACTGATACTGGTGCCCTCAGGCCTGATACCCAATCTTGCAAACTGGTATATGCATTCCTTGTAGAGATACACTCTAAAAGCACATAGCAAGTAAATGAGAGCCAATACACCCCTATGTTGGGGTAGGGTTTCCCTGTCCTATTTTGTCAGGAGCTAGGGTTTTACTACGCACGCAGCGGTTTTAAACAACCTATATCGGGTAAGCAACCTGTCCTAGTTTGGAATGGTCACTATGGATTTCGAAATGCACTAGGTCGAATGGTCAAAAAGGGTGCCCCTAAGAAACCGGGTTTGTGTTCTATATCGGGCAGAGCTCAAGAATCGTCACTTTTACGGCATGCTTTGACAAAGTCAAGCCTCCCAAGAAACCGCCAGAATAGCAGATGGCCAACACGGTGTCCTAGGCTAATGCACATGCAATGCAAAGAAACACATAAGTGTAGTCAAAGCAGATATCACGAGTTCGAGTCAAGCTCTCTAAAATCCTCAAGAAGTCGCCAGAAATCAGAGATGTCCCCGAACGCCCGGAGGGGTTAGGTCCTGCCTGCTCAGATTGGGGTCACTACATTCGGACTCGATTTGTGTCGGTTCTCAATCTTGAACCAAAGAGTCCAACTCGCAAATCGCTTTGAGAAAAGATTTTTGAAAAGTAGTGCCAAACATGGACTGCTGCAGACATGAGTTGCCACCTAAATATTTAAAATGGGAAATTTAGAAACCGACTCGGCCAAGGCCACATGTCCGCTATCACCAAAGTGGTCTTAGCTCGAGCTTGGGTACGATCGGGAAGGTTAGCTATGAGCACCGCTTTCGCCGGTCAAGACCGCCTCTACTAACCGTGATATCCGCTTTTTGAAAACATTACATGCTCTTATTCCAATTATTAGCCTAGAATTACTATGTTATGCGCAAAAGAACAAGTATAGACTAGATTGCCTAATTTGGAAATAAACATTGCATATCCGTTCGTTTTGAAAATGCTTTGGAATTTGCTACTCGCAAGTAGGCTAAAACACGGATTTCAATGAGTTTTCCAACTCAAGCAATCCAGCCTTCATCCACAGGCATTCAGGCAGTTTATCTCATATAAGCATTTAGCCACATGGTAAGCCTACTGTCATGTTAACATTCACACGCATGCGATATGCTAAAGCATAAATACTTACATCGTACTCCGTGCCAAAAACAAGAAACTAGTTAGCAGGCATGCATGTCCCTAGTTCATGTTAGATGGCTAATGCAACACAGGCAAAGATGCAATTTAGAGTAGGCTCGGCTAACCCTAAAAATGGCATGTGAAATGCACTTTATTCAATGCACGTATTCAATTTGGAATTGAAAATACAATGCGGTTTGTATGATGTACCGAGCCCGGTGCATGTCAACAAATGCATGGATGCACGCATGCATTGCATAAGGTATGCTAAAATAAACGTGCCCTAATACTAACCATCGAAAGCAGATAAATAAAAGGGAGAAAGAAATGGGGGTTGGAAGACATACACACCACTCACCCAAACTTATTACAGATTCGCCCTCGCTCGGAGGGACCAAAAGAATATACAAATAATTAACCACGCAAGCTAATTAAATATTACAAATTAATTAAATTAACAAAATAATTAATCTAAGAAAAACAGTAAACTACCTCGGGGCGAGGGCTCAATGCACGCGCGCTCAGATTCCGCTCGGAATTGCACTGCCATGCCTAGCTTGCCTCTGTTTTCCCTGCTTTGCACCTCAGAAGACTGCCAAAGCCTCAGAACTACTTCCTTGGATGCTGGGGATCACCACCGGCAAAACATAACATCCACCGGCTGCTATCTGTGGCCATCGGCACAAAATATACCCATTGGCTGTTGATTGACTGCCGGTCGGCACTAAACACTGCTGGCCGGCACTAAATGTCTGCAGAACCTGCAACTCACAGCAGCAGAGGACAACAACTTGAATGGCAATGCAATTCAAGCAATTTATGTATCAAACACATTCCTTATCATGTTGATGACTCAAAGGAAGATGTGCCTCGGTTCTCGGACCACCAATCACGCATTTCCATGCATGATGGCCCAAAGAACCAAGTGTGCAACTTTGACTTCAAATGCATGCAATGCAAACAAGCACATAAGGGTGCTAAACCTCTATCACACACACTTCAAGAGGCCAAGCATGCACAATGCAATGCAATGAAGTCCTAAGCATGTCGTCTATATGCAATATGGGCAATGCAATATACTTATGCAAACATACAAGTGAACATGCAAGATAAGCATGCAAACCAATTGAAGGATGGACTTAAACATGAATTGGGCAATTCTAAAAAGGCTCAAAACAGTGGCCAAATGCTATAGAAGTGAAGATTAAGATACATGCGATACATGTACACATGTAAGCATACATAATCCAACACTTAGGCATAAACAAGACAACATTCAAGCACACTTGAAATGAGTTAAACATGGACAATTAGCATGCATAGAAAGCTCTGAAAATTATACGAAATATGATGCTAAACCAAGCAACAAAGTAGGCTAAGCATGCAACAAGTGGCCCAAGTACTTAAGGCAAACCAATGAGGCATTGAACCACACATATTACAACCACACATGGTAACACTTAACCAATTAAAATAGAGTTTTAACACATAAAACTAAGCCCAAAAGACCACTTAGATGGCATCTAAATGGCATGAATCCAAAGGCATGCGCAAATGCTAAAACATGAGGCATACAACACATGCTTTTAAAGCATTAAAGAGGCAACTAAGGCAAGCATAAAAGCACACCAAAGGGACTGAAATGACATGCTAGATGGTTCCAAACCATCAAAAATAATGCAAGCAAGTCGTGTCACACACTCATGCTCTTAAGGCCAACAAGCCAAATACAAAGAGGCTACAAGATACATGCTAAGATTGACCAAAACGACTTAGGACAGACCTAAAACATGGCAAAATAAGCATATACGCTTCATGGATCTAGGCCTAAAGCATGCTCAAACTAGGGCCAACAACCTAGGCATCTAAGGGACCAAAGAGGCATTACAAAGCAACCATGCAAAACATGCAAGGAGTACTAAAACCAACACTTAGCAATGTCATATTAGGGCATAATAAACATAAAATGCAGCCAAGACATGCTCTTCAAACATTCGAAACTAAGCTCCCTTAAGAGGCCAAATCTTGCCATTTTCAAGGACAACAAGGAGAGGGGGTGCCCCCCCTCCTTCTTGGGACTTTAAGGCATCATCTACACCACTGAAATCCCTCAAGATTTTAGTGGTGAAGAGACCCAAACACCAAAATCCCGGAGCTCCCACAAAATAGCACAAAATGAGGCCTTTTCAAGGCCTAAGGGTGGTCAAACCTCCCCAAACCACAAAGTACCCTTAATAAACTATTAAGAGGACTAAAAAATAGAACTTTTTTGTATTAAACACCAAGCACAAAAACAGTTCAAAGATAGGTAAAAATAGAGTGCAGGAATGGGGGAAATAAAGCAAGTTTCTCACCCTTGTTGACCTTCTTCACCAAAGATGATGTTGTTGCTTCGTTAAGCTCTAATCTAGCCAAAAACTCTAAGAACAACCTCTTGGAACCTCAGTAACCAAGAGAAGGTGAAACACTAGGTGTTGATGTGCAATAGTAAGACACAAACACCTAGTGTACAAACAAGAGTGCAAAAGAGAGATAGAATAGATATAGAATTCAAACCCTAAAACCAGAGCTTCTTCTCTGTCTTTTCTCTCCAAAAATGTCTAAGTTTGCCAACCCTTGAGCCAAGAGGAGGAAGCCTTCTCTTATAGACAACAAAGCTTACAAGCTAAGTCAATCCAAGGCTCATCCCTCCATAGTTGCCTCAAAATATCTCATAAAGCAACTGCACAGTAGTCGGCAGGGCAAAATTGTCATTTTGACAAAATTGACTGCCGACCGGCACAAAAGAGTGCCGACCGGCACAATATAGTGCCGATGGCAACAACAACCAGCCGGTGGTCTCTAGCCACTGCCGGTGGTGTGTGGGGATGCCTCGAAAGGCATTCCCTGCCCCTCCAAGGCAAAACACAAGTGTTTGGTGCACAACCAGACACAGAACGGTCAAGTTCGGAGATCCTGAGGCAAGGTGCGCAGCCGAGAACTCCGGGAACTCCAATAGAACACAAACATGGATAATCACCGGGTGTTCAAACGGTGACGTCCATGTTTTGAGGACGGTCAAAAATGGGGTGTCTACACTTGTTACTTCCTTCTTTCATTTGAGAGTTGTTTCAATGGGTTGATGGTTATTCAACACATGAACTAGATATTCATGTTTAATGGCTTAATCTCTACAGAGATTCATTGTCAACAGCGTAATCTCTCTTTCACATTTGGTGCTTCTCTCCTTTTAGAGGACTTAATCTTCACTTCGGACAAATGGACTTAAGAATGGAAATGACTAAAAAAATTGGTTTAAAAGCAACCAACACACAAAGAAAATAAGCCATCTTGCGTAGGCTTGGCCGGATGTTATGCCAAGTTTATTGAGTCAAGTGTGATCATGCGCTAATTCATGGCGTTTTGATGATTCTTGAAGCATCTCTACCTCCCTCTTTGAGTTTAATCTATGACAAGAGGGTGGGGTGGTCATTATTCATTACATTTCATTGATTTTTGTCCAAAATTGTATCCGGAATCATCAAGCAATCAATTTGGTCATTGATGGTTTTAGAAACAATTCTAACCTTCTCTCGAGGCTCTTCTATAACAGAGAAGGAAAGAATGGACAAACAGAGCTTGAACAAACTCTGTCTGCACTATTTTCACTTCAGGACACAAAACAGAGTTTTGCACAAAATTGAGGCACGGCCGGCCTTCTCTAGGCCCAGCCGGCCCTCAATGTTTGGTCAGCAGTGTATTTTTTCAAAAAGCAGAGGGCAGTGGCTAAGGTGAAACAGAGCAAGCCTGAGGTAGACAGAGCTGTTCTTGAACACCTTGTATGTGCATGCATGTAATTCTTGCGCATCCTCGCTTATATTATGATCATTGTAATTAATTAATTTAATGTTGTTTGTTGTAATTAGTCTCATTAATAATTAAGTGTTGTAAGTATTATTTTTGTTTATTTGTAATTGTTGTAGTTAATTAGCTTAGAGAGCTAGTTTACTTACCTCGGTCATCCTTGTTGTAATCTTTGCTTATTCATTCATTCGGTTTTGTAATAATTAGTTAAATTTAGACTTTTCGGATTTTGATTAGTACCCTCTTGCACGAGGGCAATGTTGTAATAAGTTGTATGTCTTTCAACCCCACGTCTTTCTCCCTTTTATTTACTTGCTTACAATGGTTAGTATAGAACATCATTTTTCAAATTAGCATTCTTATGCTTCGCATCCATTGTCTTGCATGTGTCCAAGCTTATCACGCTAACCCTAGGGATGGATCCAGGATTATATCTTTTGGGTGGAGGGGGGTACTCTATAGTTTAAAAATTAGGGGGCTGCTCTATAGAATTTTGAAATTATCTATAAAAAAATTGGGGGTACGAACTCCTATAATTTAAAATTATTTTAAAATTTTTAATATAATATACGATATTTTTCAAATTTTTGGGGGTGCGGCCGCCCTCTTAGATCCATCATTGGCTAACCTGATATCAAATGTTCAAATTCATTACTCGAATACGTACTTTATCGCATATCTTGAATGGAATCATGTGCCATGCTCATAGCCGAGCCTATAAAAACATAATGTGTGCGTTGCATTAGTTATATTGCATTAGTTAGGATCACACATTTTTTCTAATTATTTCGCTTTGTTTGGCTCGCCTTGGAGTACTAGGTGAGCGTTTATTGCTTTAGCATCTAACATTGAATGTTTGTATTGCCATGGCTAGCATAAATACCATGAAGCTAAGTGCTTAAATGATATAAATGTTTGGATGCCTATGGATGAAGGCTAGATGCTTGAATTGGGATAGTTTGATCAATGTCCATTTTTAAAGCCCGCTTTTTCAAGTGGCAAATTTACAAAACAATTTCGAAACAAAGCATAAGATCAAGTGTTTCAATTCCTGCAAACTAGTCTATACCTTGTGTGCACATCACATAGTAAAATGGCTAATAAATTCGAACGAGAGCATATAATGTAAATAAGAAACACATCATGATTAGTAGAGGCCGATCTTTGATCGGGCGAGTGGAGTGCTCAATTCATGACCTTTCCCCCTCGTAGCTAAGTTCCTGAGCCGAGACACTTTGGTGATGACGGACTAATGGCCTTTGGCATGAGTCTTGGGTTTCCTAAGTTTTCCAAAAATATTTAGGTGGCGACTCTGTAATCTAGCAAAATAGTCCATTTTTGGGCATTTGATTCAAAACACTGAGTTTCCAAAAAGAATTGCCATATTTGGACTCTTTTGTGTTTTCACTATTTCACATTGCACTTGTGAAATCATATTCAGAACCACAAGTGAAGTCCGAACTGTAGGGCTATTCGCCATCCGAAAGAAGCACAGAAAGTCGGGTTACAGTTTCTGGCGACTCTGCTGGGGATTTAGAGAACTTGACTTAAAACTCATGATGTGAATTTTTATCTATACTTATATGTTCTTTGCATTGTATTTGCATTGGTGGGCTTAAGTCACTGTATTTGCCGACTACTATTCCTGGACGGTTTGCTGGAGGCTTGCCTAAAAAGCTTGCCAAAAGGCTAACCGGTCATAGGCTCTGCTATGTTAGGAACACAACCCTTGGATCTGGATTACTACCGTACTGCTTAATCCACCTTTCACTTTTCGGTGTTAGGTGTGAGAGGTATATTAGGTATTCTTGCTGAGGTACCCTTTTGACCATTCGATCTAGTTGTATATAGTGAAACTATAGTGACTATTCCAAATTAGGATAGTGTGCTACCTATTTGTAGGATGTCGTGAAACTTGTTGTTTCAAATAGTGCGGCCTAGATCATGCCAAAATCTAGGACGGGTAACCCTACCCCTTATAGGGGTGTTTTGGTTCTTTTACTTGATATGTGCTTTTACAGTGGAGCTGTACAGGATGGTTCATATCGGTATGAGTTTGAAGAAAGAGTTTAGTGGAGATTACAGTTCAGCTATGTGTCTTGACTGTTGTGAATTGGGGTCGAAGTGCTGTCCGATTTTGATTTTGTTTTTTTTTTACTAGGTAGTTTACCATCACAGCTTCAGAAAGACCCGATATTTCCCAAGTTGTGTGGACTCGTTTCGGCAAGCTCTGTAAAGCTCGAGACCTTATTGGTGGTCAGCTCATGCTAGTCTTGCTTCCTCCAATCACTCGACGAAGAAGAAACAGACGATCAGTAGCATCAGTATAAAGCACCCCACAAACGCCTACCCGTTCTTAGTCAATCAATTCACCAGCATCCAGTTCACCCGGATTAGCAATGACACAGAACACAACACCAAATGCAGAGGAATTCGCTGCCATGATGATTGCCGTCCAAAGGACTATGGATACTACAAACCAGAGAATCGCTGCACAAGATAAAGTCATTGCCGATCTATGGTGTATATCTGGTGCATCAGCATCAACTGTGTATCCAATCCCTACTGCTTAGCCAAACCTGGATCTACCCTCGCCAGCAGAAAATCTACCAATCCCAGTTCTTCAGGACATGTTTCCCCCAGCCCCAACCTATCCTCCTCTGGTTCAACCTCCTCTAGGGATTTTTCCTTTCGATATCAATGAAATTGATCCAGCCTTGGTCAAGATTACCAGGCTGAAGAAAGCATTGAAGAAATCTCAGGGCTTCAACTCCATTCAAAGATGGGTACACTGAAGCCTCGGTTTGATTACAGGAGAAATTTAAGATGCCCCACATTGACAGATTCGATAGGAGTGGGGATTCGATTATGCATGTTCACCTGTTTTCAGATGTACTATGGCCTATGGGTTTGTCTCGGGTACAGAAGCTTTTGTTGTTTGGGAGAATCCTGTCTGATGTAGCGGCCATCTAGTACGCTAAGTTAGAGGACTCTACAAAATGGAATTGAGAGGAGCTATCTGAGGCATTTTTCAATCAACACTCATATAGAACTTAGATAGAAGTAACCATTAATGAGCTGGAGGCTATTACCCAGAACCCCAAGGAATCATTCATCGATTTTGTCGCCCGGTGGGGAGCCAAGGCAGCCCGAATGACAAGTAGTCCTGCCGAGAGAGAACAAGTCTGACTAGTGGTCTAGAACCTAGAGCCAGACATGCTGCAGAGAATGATAGTGGCACCGTTGTCCACATTTGCCTCCTTATATGAGTTGGGGGTCCAGATTAAGAGTGCGTTCAAAAAGGGTATTATCCACAAAACAAGTGAGCCCGCAAGAAGGCCGTTCTCTCGGAATACCAATGCTAGCAGTAGCATTATTCCACGGCCTGCAGATGTCAGCAATGTTGTCACAAAAGCCAAGATGGTTGAACCTTCTGCTACTGCCACAACCTCACAGCCTTCACAAAGTACCAGTCCACCCTGGAATCGTAAAGTATGTACCCCCCTCCATATAAGCCCAATCTACGCCCTCAAGCTGTTAATATGAAAGGAGCATCTCAAGCCTCTTGATCCTCGTCCACTTCCAGACCCATTGCCACCCAAACATGACCCTACCCAATATTGTATCTTCCACCAACAACATGGCCATTCCACAAACATGTGCTACCGTCTACGTTATGAGATCCAGGATCTCATTGACCACAAAGTTATTGCCCCACCTTCCAAGCCCAATGTAACCACCAACCCACTTCCTCCACATGACCAAGTCCCCCCACCTAGAAATATTAACCACATACATTACCTCATCTCACCTACCAAAACCGGAGGTGGTCATTCTTGAAGGCATAAACATGTGCATGATGGATTTAACACCACAAACCCAACCCAGGCCCATAGTAGTAGAAACAGAAGAAGAGAAGAATGCACTAAAGACAGGGTCATCTGATGCCCATGTCATAGAGAAGGGAGTCTTGCTCGCAGAGGAGTACAATCTCAGCTTATACATTGTGGCCATCGATCAGCCAAAGCCAGTGGTCCTACTGCCAAACTTTCTCAACATCAATGCTATAGGGGAAAACCAAATGGCACAGAATCAAAATGAGTCACCCGAGCAAGGCCTGAGTGACTTAACAAACCTAGAGAAGGATCTGGCAGAATTAGAAGATAATCTGGAGGATCTTTACTTTTTTGAGAAAGAAGATACGAGCTGTGTACAGATGGGATGGTTGGACCCTAGCTAGCCAAAAACTAGTAATTGGTGGCTGAGTGAGGAAGGATCCAATGTGGAGGAACAGACAGGAGAGACTGGGGGAGAAGAGAAAATTATTGTTAAGGTTAAGGCTAAGGTTGCGCCTCTTACTTAGAAGGAATAGGCACTGGAACAGTTTCAAAAAGAAAGGATAGAGGAGATCCAAGCGAAGATAGCTCTGGAACAAGGCAGAGGAAAAGGGAAAGAAGAACCTAAAACAACGATGGGTGTTGCCCAGATAACCAGAAAAGTTGAATAAGATCCCAGTGACCGAAAGAGGATGTTGAGGAAACTCAAAAAGTTTTGGGATATTAAAAATCGAGCTGTGGCAGAAGAAAAATGGTATGATGATGGGCCACGTGATGTTAATATGCTCCGGATAGAACCCGATGCCAGTCCGGCATGACTTCGAGAGAGTGGTGGAAAGACAACGACCTAAGTCATGTATATAATGACGAAGGTTGGAAAGTTGATACCCTAGATGACACCTGGTATATCGATGAGATCAATCACATGACTCGGAGCGATCGGTACTTCAAACCCACAGCGGTAGACTAGCCAGAGACCTCTGGAAAGGAGGCTGAAAGAGCAAAAGAGAAGGATATTGAGGAAAACATGGTTTTAAAATAGCTTAAGAAGATTCAGGCCAACATATCCATCTAGGGACTGATAATGGCATCTTAGGAGCATAGACAAGCCTTGCTCGAAGCAATGAACCGAACCAAAGTGCCCATTGACACTACCACTGACCAATTGGTGTCATTGATCACCTCTGGGGATGTTATGCCGATAATATCATTTACGGATAAAGAATTGCCTCCCGAGGGCACCAACCATAACAGGCCTTTGTATGTAACCCTGGAAAGTCGAACAAAGTGGATCCCGGTCATATTAATAGATACCGGATCGGCAATCAATGTGTGCCCAGTGAGAACTGCCTATGCCATCGGTTTGAGGCCGATTGACTTTACACCCATGACCCAAGCTGTCCGGGCTTATGACAATACAAGCCGGGACATTATGGGAATGTTTACGAGCAATATCCTAATTGGCTAGTCCGAACATGAGATGGAATTCCATGTCATGGATATTCCAGCCACATTCAATCTACTACTAGGAAGGCCTTGGCTACATTAGATGAAGGCGGTATCATCAACGGTACATTAGTTAGTAAAGTACCCCTTTAAAGGCGTGATTACCGCTGTATACGGTAACTCTACGATCCATCCTCCTCAAGGAACCATTGCACCATTATTGGAAACCATACATGGGAAAGAGGACGTGTTCCTTTCTGGCTTCTCTTCGATAGAAGCCCGGTTAATCCAAACCATAATGGCAGAGGACGATGGAGATTATGTCAGTGCGTAATCCATAATGAACAAACAGGGGCATATGCCCGGGTCGGGACTAGGCCGAAGTGGCAAATAGGGAGGTACTGTTGCTAAGAAGTTAAGTCATAACCCCCATGCTTTTGGGTTAGGATATAAACCTACCGCTGTAGATTGGCAAAGGAAAGGGCAAGAGTTGAGAGAAAGGTTGAAGGCAAAAAGGACTGGGAGGCAATACAAGTTAGTCCACAAACCTATACGAGGAACCTTGAACGGACGCTTTGTCTGCCAAGGGGAAGATTTCCCATTTTGTGGATTCCCAGAGCCCTGGTATGACGGGAAACAAAGACTAGGTATTCGGGGTTTGAGATCTTTTTCGGGCACTAGTTACCAAAAGAGGAGGATGAGTAGGCAAACCTAAGCACGGATCAAGGAAGGACTGCAAACCTGAACATTGAAGAGGGAAAGCTATTGGGAAAGGCACTGGCTGACTTACTGATGAGTTCCACTGTTGGAGCTGAGACCACCAACTTGGGGGATAGTTTTACTATCTCAATGATCGGGGATAACCCAGCAGCAGATTTCTCTAATTTCATCATGGATGCGTTTCAGGCTCCACGCCTGGTCTGGAAGTTCAAGTAAGGCATCATCAACAGTTCTGAATCAGATAGTGAGTCCGAATTTGATTCCACTGAGTCTGTGGAGTTTGAGTCAAATTCGAGTTCCTCTGAGTTTAGTACTTCTGGGAGTGGTAACCCGGATACCAAAGTCCTGTCCACGCCGTCTTTTAGCTTTTCTTTTGAGTCCAATGTAATCGAGGATCTGAACTTTTTGAATAGAAATGTTGTGAATGTTGCCTACTTCTCTGTGCCTTTGGTTTGTTGTACTGATCTTAATTTTCAAAATTTTGACATAAACAAAGAGGAAGAAATTCCTCGAGTTTTGAAAATTTTGGTTGATCATAAGGAGGAGAGGCATGTTAAGCCCTGTATAGATGAAATCGTATCAATTAATGTGGGTATTGAGGAAGATCCTCGCTTGGTCTAGATCAGGTCCACGCTGTCTTCGAAGAAACACGAGCGTTTAATCGTTTTATTAAAAAAATTCAAAGATATTTTCACGTGGTCCTACAAAAACATGCCTGGAATTGATCCTAAGATTGTACAGTACCAGATCCCTCTTGACCTTGAGGCTTGGCCAGTTAAGCAAAAGCTGCGTAGAGTTCGCCCAGATTGGGCTTTAAAGATCAAAGAAGAAGTTACCAAACTAATTGAAGCAGGGTTCTTGCTTGTGTCTGCATATCCAACGTGGTTGGCCAATATTGTTCTAGTCCCAAAGAAAGATGGCAGAATTAGAGTCTGTGTTGACTTCAGGGGTCTGAATAAGGCTAGCCCGAATGATGATTTTTCACTGCCGTATATTGATGAGTTAGTAGACTTCACTGCGGGCTATGCATTGCTCTCGTTTACGGACAGATTTTCCAGGTATAACCAGATTTTGGTGGCACCCGAGGATAGGGAGAAGACCGCTTTCACTACTTCGTGGGGGACCTATTGCTACCGAGTCATGCCATTTGGGTTGAAGAATGCTAGGGCCACTTATCAGAGGGCTGTAACTACCATTCTGCACGACATGATCCACAAAAAGGTTGAGGTGTACATAGACGATATGATTGTCAAGTCTAAAGATCGAGAGGGCCACTATACCGCCTTGGAGAAATTCTTTCAGCGAATTAAAAAGTATAGATTGAGGTTGAACCCGCAAAAATGCACCTTCGTTGTAACGATAGGAAAAATGCTGGGATTCTTATTTACACAGAGAGGAATTGAGTTAGATCCTTCCAAAATCAAGGCTATCTTAGAAATGCCACCACCAAGGACTGAAAAGGAGGTACACAGCTTTCTGGGTAAAGTGCAATTCATAAGACAGTTCATTTCAAAATTAACCTTGACTTGTGAACCACTATTTGGTCTCTTGAAGAAAGGAAATGAGTTCCAATGGGACGATCGTTGTTAGTTCACTTTTGAACAAGTCAAGCAGTACCTGCAGAATTCGTCTGTGTTATCACCACTAGAACTGGGAAAACCGCTGATCTTGTACCTGTCAGTGACAAACTCAACTATGGGGTGCATGTTAGCTCAGGAGTCGGAGGCCAAGGTAGAGAAAGCTGTTTACTACTTGAGCAAAAAAATGCTGAATTACGAGACCAGTTACACTCCATTGAAAGATCATGTCTAGCCTTGGTATGGGCTACCCGGAAGTTGAGGCACTACCTATTAGCTCACTCCATAATCCTGGTTTCGGGATTAGATTCCATCAAATATCTCTTTGAGAAACCAGTGCTTACGGATAGGTTAGCCCGTTGGTTGCTTCTTCTCTCCGAATTTGATCTTACATATGTTATGCGCAAGTCTATTACAGGGAGAGCTATAGCGAAATTTCTGGCAGATCACCTAGTAGAGGGCGATGAAGCGGTGGAGTACCTTTTACCAGATGAAAATATTCTGTAAATAGAGGAGAAAACGTGGATGATGTACTTTCATGGAGCAGCCAATTAGTATGGTTATGAGATCAATGTATTGCTATAGCACCCAATGACTCCCATATACCCTTAACTTTCAAACTCCAGTTCAAAGTATCCAACAACGAAGTAGAATATGAGGCATGTATCACTGGTTTAGAAGCTGCCCTGGAACTAAGGGCAAAAAGGTTGGATGTCATCGGGGACTCAAATTTGGTTGTGTCTCAAGCCAACGAAGATTAGCGGGTTAAAGAAGAGAAAATGAAGGTTTACCATCAGGTCTTGGATATGCTGATTCTGAGGTTTAAGAAGTTAACGTTTACCATTTGCTAAGAGAGAACAACCGGTTCACTGACGCACTAGCAACTCTATTTTCTATGGTAGACATTCCATTGGGAGTTAGGATGCATCCAATCATTATTGAACAGAAGTACATACTGGCCTATGAAACCATCGTTGCAATAGATGAGGCTTCAGACAAGAACCCCTGATACTATGATATCTGAAATTTCTTGGAAAAGGAGGCATATCTGCCAAGAGCAAATGCCAAGGACAAAAGGGAAATGCGGCGTTTGGCCGTTCAATTTATCATCTACAGAGGCAAACTATACAAAAGAGGCCATCTGGAAATGCACAAGCTATATGTTGAGGAAGATGAACTAAAGCGCCTTATGGAGGCCATCCACGAAGGAATGTGGGGCCCACATGAACGATGTGATGCTCGCCCGAAAAATCCTTAGACAAGGCTACTACTGGTTAACCATAGAAGAGAATTGTATTGGTTTTGTTCGACGCTGTCACAAGTGCCAGATTCATGTCAATCGCACGAACATACTGCCGTTGAAGCTCTATAACATGACTTCACCATGGCCATTCTCTATTTGGGAGATAAACGTTATCGGCGTAGTTACGCCAAAAGGGTCAAATGGGCATGAATTCATTTTGATAGCAATTGATTACTTCACAAAATGGGTGGAGGCCTAGTCCTACTCCATGCTGAAAGCATCGCATGTGGCTAAATTCATCAAAAACAATATTATCTGTAGGCATAGGGTGCCCAATGAGATTATCTCTGACAATGGGATGCACTTCAAGAAAGAGGTGATAGATTTGCTCAAAAAATATAACATGGCTTTTCATAAGTCATCAACCTACAGGCCGTAGAATAATGGAGCTATTGAAGCTACGAACAAGAATATCAAGAGAATTCTACAGAAGATGGTGGAAACCTATAGAGACTGGCCAAATAAATTGTCATTTGTGCTCTGGGGCTACAAAACCTCAATCCGAACATCTACAAGGGCAACCCCATATTCTCTTGTCTACGGGATGGAAGCTGTTTTACGGATCAAAATTGAAGTGCCCTCGCTATGAGTTATGGCTGAGGGTCAAATAACAGAGGTAGATTGACAGCAAAGTAGATTTGAGGAGTTGATGTTGTTTGATGAAAGAAGACTAAGAGCATTGTATCAGGTCTAAGGCTACCAACGCCGGATTGCTAGGGCTTTTAATAAGAAAGTGAAGTCCAGAAATCTTCAAGAAGGAGACATGGCATTGAAAGACAATCGAGCTTCTATTCATTACCCTGGGGGCAAGTTCAAGCCTAACTGGAGTGGTCCTTACATTATCAAGTCAATTTGGTCAGGAGGGGCAGTTATTCTTTTGGACTTGGAAGGCCTAGAACTCTCGTAACCAATCAACATGGATAACTTGAAGAAATATTACCCTTGAAAGGCTCGCTAGGCCGAAAACTCAAAAGGATGACCTAGGCAAAAGGTAGAGCATAAAAAATTTAAAATAAAGAAAAACTAAGCTCGCAAGATTGAAAACCCTAAAAGGCAACTTTGGCAAAAGTTAGAGCATAAAAGGAGAGAGTTAATACTTGAGTGAACCTGAACCGAACTACGTAAGGCATGATTTCCATTTTTAGGATACGTAGGCAACTTCATCTTGAGGTTCGGCCATAACTATCTCTAGTTCAATTGTCCTATCCGTTTTCTTGATCAGGTCATCCTTGTTCATCATCTATTAGTTCAGTTTTGCTTCGTGTTTCAGGCAGAAAAGTTGAGTGCAAAGTAGCGGCGATTTGCAGCCAGGGGGAGTTATGACTTTTTTTTATTCGGGATTATACATCTTGAAGATTGACTCTATGCGTGTCAGGTGGTGATCATTTCCAAAAATTATTTTGGAAAGTTTCAATAAAAGTTGATTTTGTTCAAAATTTTACCCTATTACAACTTGGACCATTTTTGGGACTGAAAGGAAAATTTTCAGTACTCGTAACTTTAATTTTATTGATTTTAACACAAGTACATTCTCCAAACTCTTTGATTTAGATCAAAGTTGCTTTTACATCTTTAGACTTGAAAAAAAAAAAAAGATCAAAGCAGTAAAACTAGGGGCACAGCTGAGTCACGTGGCTCTATGCCAAAGATGGTCCAACCTCTGTCTCCTTTTCAAGCCAAGCCAAACACTCCTTAGACAGGGTATAACTGAAACTAATGGCAGGGGCCAGAATCTCTTCTGTCCTCCAAGCCGTAAGATATCGGGGCAAGTGTGGGGCGTGAATTGGAAATGAAGCTATGTATTCTAATCCTTCATCTAGTCGTATTTGATCATGCTCGAATTGGCATCGGAATCGGAGAAGAAAATAGAATACACAATGTGTGAGGCCAATCAACTCTATACCCGACTGTTGGGACATGTTGTAGCTCATCTCTGCTAAATTAAGCCAAGGGCAATGCCAAGTTATATCGGCTGTGGACCGGCTGCGCATCCCATTACACCATAAACCCTCTGAGGGGAAATCCACTAGCCGTTGATGAAAGAAGTAAGCTCAGGCCGAATACTCAAAACAAAGAGCAGCTACTTTCAGTTATCCATAAGCCCTACTTGGGAAGGGATGAAAAATAAGAGAGATTAAAGAATAGAGAGGTGTACGATGAGAGAAAAGTAAGGAAATGGGTTTAAGAGAAAAAAACAGAGAATGAGAGTTGAGTGATGTAAGAATCATAAATTAAAAGTGTGGAAAATAATACCTAGAGAAGTAGCGGACTCCTTGCTAGCCGGGAGGTCTCTCCTCGGCAGAAGGCATCTAAACCTATCAAGGTTTCGGTCAGTACCAAATCCATACAACTCTTACCCTCTTTCAAACGTTGAGCTACTTCGATCAACCAGATGCTAACTCCGCTGAAACTAGGGGCAAGGAGGAATTGTCTAAGAAGGCATAAACAGAGAGCATGTTGCCGGTAGCCTCGCCAAAGAAGGTCACTTCAATCTCTAACAACGGAAAATCGATGGACTAAACCAGGAATATCTAGCTTGCAAGTATGTACCAAAGACCGAGCCTCGTGCAATGTTAACCCACACATTCATCCAAAAGCTTGGGTATGGCCAAAACGGGGCTGCGATATGATTTCTTTGTTGTGCCGGGACTCTATCAAGGCTTGAAATTCGAGTGTCGGACATACCTCTTGAAATCCGAATTAAAACACATGCGTGATCGGGTTCTAACATTGAACAGCGACATGAAGGAATGGAAAGTAAATAGGAATACAACTTAGAGGAAAAAAAAGGCATTTAGGTCAAAACCACAAAAATTCACCTCTTCCGAGCCGTCCAAAGTGGCTATCCAGTCTCGGAGCCTATTGTTGCACAATGTCTCTATTTTGAGTGCAAAATATCAAAGACTTGTTATTTTGACAGAAAAACAACATGGGAGCATTATTTTTAGAAGATGGGAATGAGCAGTGCATGATAGCTGGACAGCACGGACCGACCTCACATTGAAGCCCTGTCGTGCCTTAGTGAAACACAGCCATGCTTTACAGGAAAGGCCATTCCTTGCCTTGACATACCACAGTTGTATTTTGAGTCTAGTTTTGTTTGTACCAAGTATTATTCGATGTTTTCAAGTTGTTTATTATTTTGTTTTCCTGTTATCGAGTTGTATTTCACAATTTTTCCGGTTATGGGTAGTTATCCGATTCAAATGAATGCAAGAGCAAGTCTTATGTAAAGTTATCATGCAAGGGTTACGCCGTTCATCACATACAAATACTATTGATCACATTGTACAAGGAAATTTCTCAACAGAATTTTGTCTTTTAGAACAGGTGGGTCCAACTCCGATCATTGTTTTACAGAGCATTAAAACAAAAGAAAATCTTTCAAACAAAAACGAAAGGGTCTATCTGAAACTAGTCTTTAACTACAAAGCAAAAAAAAAAAAAAAAAAAAAAAAAAAAAAAAAAAAAAAAATCATCATCCTCATCAATAGCCTATCATCGCTCTCTTCCTCCTTGATTGCGAAGATAATGCATCACTATCATCGCTAGGGCTGCTGGACTGCAAATCAACCTTCTCTCTCTCGTCTTCAGGGGTCGTAGAGCCGTCAAAAGACTTCTCGGAAGGTTAGCGCTGCCTCACTCGGCCTCTCCCTCGATTTGCTCCTCCCCGGCCCCTCACTAGGCCCTATTTCTGTCTACCGGCTACGGAAACTCCTGCAGGCACTGCTGGCACCGGCTTAAGCTGAAAACAGGACAAGTATCAATATGGATTAACAGAAGTGTACAGTATGGCAACAATAGTAAGCTACAAATAGAATGTACCTTGATCCCATGGGAGACTAAGGCAGTCTGCCTCCTCCGTACCATAAGGAGTAGTCGATCGATCATACGAAGGAGGTCATCAGCATACGCTCGAGGTACCTACAAAAGGAATAGAATCTGAGAAAGGCAGGTAGAAGTAATAGAGAACAATAAACAAATATGGTAGAAAACAAGATAAAGTGCATTAATTAGAAGCATAAAAGAATATGTACTTACTCGATACCAAGGCGAAAACTAGTCTACAGTCCCTCTTCTCGATGCGCTCAAGCGGGATCTGCTCGATCACGCCATCTGGACGGATGTACATAATCTCAGTGCGGATCACAGGAAATCCAGGAATGGGAGCAACGGCAGGGGCACCTCCAGTAGGGGCATCATCAACCGTAGCAGCAGTAGCAGCAACCTCTGGTATGGCTCGAGCCACGCTCGCAGTAAGAGGCGCTATCACCCGGGTGTGTAAGAAGGTAGTGAAGTTGCCTGGCTCATGATGATGATCGCCGTCCTCACCTAACATCAGGAGGCCAATTTGAAAATTGTCCTACAACTGATCCACTACGCTCATAATTGGAGGAGGGGGATATGGGATGTCGGGGTCAGCAACGCCCCGTGTTCGGCTGATGAACCTCTTCCCCAGGTAGTACGCCGGGCCAAAAGGACCCTCGAATAGAATCCACATGGTGAAGGCATGCCATGCAGCAGTGTAGGTCATCCTCGACACCTGGGAAATGCCTACCCAAGGATGCTAGTCAACCTATGAAATCAGTGCGGTGTCAAACGTCAATACAGTGTCAGAAATTAGTGCAATGTCAGATGTCATTGCAGTGTTAAAAATTAGTGCAGTCTGAGAATGGCGGTCGCAAAGGTCGGACATCGGTCGATGTTAGAGATCGATGCAGTGTGAGAAATCAACAGTATGAGAGTGACCGTGTAATGTGGGATACAGTGCAGTATACTCATAGTATATAACAGTTAAAGGTTGGTACTTTGTTACCTAGTCCGCAGTGATCGTGTCAAAAAAGCGGCGAAAATAGAGAAAGTCTCGGTCTACACGATGGCGGCGCTCAAATCGAGAGTTGTAGTATCGTGAGCGGGGTACTAACAACTCGATTGGCATTACCGGGACCGGAGCCAAAGAGGTGAAGTAAGTATACACCCAGAGCTACAAATAGAAAAAGATGGCTAAAGTCAATAAGCAGAAAATGAAATCTAAATGAGCAGAAAATGCAGAATGAATAGAAAAGATAAGCGTGAGGCATACCTCCTAGACTCTGCAATAACCGCCAAGTGAATCTGCCTTGCGGCGGGAGACAGAGCTCATGTAGCAGTATAGGGTGGCCAGACCAGCACCACCCCAATCGTACTCTACCATCAAAGGAAGGTGCACCAGTGCCCCCAGAAAATATAACCACATGGCATTTTCCCTGTTCACAAACAGGTTAGTACCAAGGAGATACATAAGGAAGCTATGGGTGTACCGGGCGACCTCATTTGGAGTGGTGGGCTAAAAATCAGAGAAGTACTTGAAAAACCAACTGTACCTCACCATTCCATGGCTAGTAGTGTCTAGGATCACTCCAAGAAGCTGGCCTTGTGCGGTTCTTCACTGTGTCATGTCAGGATCATATGGGATCGGACCACTAACTCCAACCCGTAAGCCGGTGAGCATCGCAAAGTCGTATGAGGTCAAAGTCATCTCTCCGATCGATGAGAAGTGGAATGAGTTTATGATGTCCCACCATCTCCCGACCAGGGCCTTATACAATAGTGACTCGGCTCTCATCTGTATAAGCCCTAAGTAGAAAGGTCCAAAGCCAACTGCGTCAACTAATGCACAGACCTCTGCAGGTAGTCTCTCATACCAGCGCCAAGGCCCGGATATGGATCTGTATCCGCCAATCCTCCTAGCTATCACTTGCAAATGGAAAATATGACATTTAACTAGTGGTCTATTTATGAGTTTCAAAAATGCATTAAAACAAAAAGGAAGTTGCTTACCATTGAGGCATTGGCGGACAAGTGCTCTGTGGGCTCTCATAGCAAGACATCCTCGTCTATTCCGGGGATGAGGCCCTCGAATCTCAAAATCCCACCCGGGGGTGGAGCATGTGTGTGTAGTCAGTATGTGGCCACGTTAAATGGCCTGTTAACGAGGGGAGGCAACGTGGGAGTGTCCTCGGCCTCCATGCCTATGCCTAGAGCAACCCCAATACCAATGGCGGGATCCAGAATGGGAACTTCGTCACTAGCCATGGAGAAAAATAGGGGAAATGAAGAGAAAACAAGAAAATATAAGGGGCTAAAACCCTAGGAGAGAGAAAGTGATAGGGGAAAGTTGAAAACAGGAGAGTGAGTTCCCAAAAACCAAGAAAACTCATGAGAAACAAAGCAAAAACAATGAGAAACCCAAAAACTTGACTGAATTGAAATCCAATCGGTTCAAAATGTAGAGAAGAGAAAGGGTTTCGAAGAAAAAGTAGTGAGATTTGTTAGGAAATGCAAGGAAAAAAAGAAATCTAGAGAGAGAGGAAAGCTAGAGAGAGAGAGAGAGAGAGAGAGAGAGAGAGAGAGGGGAAGGGATTTCGGATGAAGAGGTGTGCGGAAATAGGGTTTGGATTTGTTTTAAACAAATGAATTGTGAGGAAAGCTGAAACTGCCCCTACCGCTATCGAGACCCAACCAGCTGTTGCAATGCTCGGCTGTGCTTCATTAAGGCCTGGCCAGCCCTCAATGACAACACAGCACAATTTTGTTCCTTAAAGTGAATGGAAAGAGAAGAAAGAATGAAGAAAAACAAAGATAAGAGAGAGAAGAAAGAAAATAATGAATAATAAGAGAGTAAAAAAAAAAAAAAAAAGAAAGTTTTTTTTTTTTTTTTATGTGAATGCATTTGTGTTTGATTTTTGATTTAATTTGTTTAAAGTTTGTTTGTTTAAACTCATTTGTTCAAGACTTTTAATTTGTTTAAGCTATTCTGAATAGTTTATAATTTGCTTTGTCTAAAATCGTAGTTCATTCTGTTATTATGTTTATGTTTTGTAACCAGACGTTATTATATGTACGGTTCATTTAGAGGAGTTCCAGATGAAATCATTTATGCCACAGTAAAATCATCATCCATTTTGCAACCCAATTGGAACACGGTGCGCTGTGTTCATTGCTTTAACACGTGGGTAAGTTGATTCTTATACCATACACCACTTTGATCGTTTTGTGTGTATATATATATGCCTCTCTGTGTAGAATCCATGTTTATCTCGAATTCCTGTTTATGCGATTTGTTTATCCTTTTCTCCTCTCGCATGTGACGCATTAGGATTGTACCTTTGATTAAAAACAACAGGTGCGCTTGTTTGTTCACACCACTTTTCCTCCTCTCGCGTGTGACATGTTAGGATTATACCTTCGGTTAAAAATAGTATGTGCACTATTTGTTCACACCACTTTTCCTCCTCTAGCATGTGACACGTTAGGATTGTACCTTCAGTTAAAAACAGCATGTGCGCCTGTTTGTTCACACCACATTTCCTTCTCTTGCGTGTGACGCGTTAGGATTGTACCTTTGGTTAAAAATAGCAGGTGCGCCTATTTGTTCACACCATCTTTCCTCCTTTCGCGTGTGACACGTTAGGATTGTACCTTCGATTAAAAATAGTAGGTGCGCCTGTTTGTTCACACCACCTTTCCTCCTCTCGCGTGTGATGCGTTAGGATTGTACCTTCGGTTAAACACAACAGGTGCGCCTGCTTGTTCACACCACATTTCATCCTCTCACGTGTGACGCGTTAGGAATGTACCTTCGGTTAAAAATAGCAGGTGCACCTGTTTGTTCACATCATCTTTTCTCCTCTCGCGTGTGACGCGTTAAGATTGTACCTTCGATTAAAAACAGCAGGCGCACTTGTTTGTTCACACCACCTTTCCTCGTCTCACGTATGACGCATTAGGATTGTCCATTCAGTTAAAAATAGCAGGTGCACCTGTTTGTTCACACCACCTTTCCTCCTCTCGCATACAACATGTTAGGATCCCGGTTGAGACCTTGGGCGCGCTTGATGGTTACATTGCCCTTCCCCCTTCCTACACAAGACGTAGTTAGGTTGCATTTTCTTATATCCTTTCTACGTGAGACGTAGGTTGGTTTGTGCTTTCTTTGTGTTTTTCACGAGAGGCGTGCTTGTTTATTTCTTTCCGTGTGAAATACGGCAGAGTCTATTTTGCTTTGATTTGCATTGTCGTTCGAACGTTGCATTCTTGTCTCGATTGTAGTGTTGTTTCATTGCTTCATTTATATTGTGTTTCATTACTTTATTTATATTGTGTTTCATTGCATTGCTTCATTGCATGATCATAAGTTATTTGTTGTATTTCATTTTTGCATTTTGCCCCGAGTTTATTTTTGCATTTATGTCTTGATTTCTTACTTGAGCCTTGCGGCCATGTCAAATGGGTCGTCTCTAAGCTTTGACATTCACTCACGTCACTTTATGACTTTGAGCTCTGTCAAAGAAGGGTAACTGTGGACACCCTATTTTTGACCGTCTGCAAGGCTCGAGTGCTTTACTTGGAACATTCGATAATGAAAGTGGTATTATGTGTGCTTCGGGGTTTCAACAAAGAAGTCTTGTTCAAGCTTCGAAATAACCTCAAACCTTCCATATTCCCATTGATCATACCCAAGAAATCCTTTGTACCACCATGTGTTGAGGTTGAAATAGAAAAACAGGGAAATTCATTGAGGCCCGGTCATGCCTCATTGAGGGCCGGCCGAGCTTCAGTATCGAGAAACACTATTCTGGGTGAGAGGTCGCCAGCTGTCCATTTTTGAAGATATTTATCACCTTTTGTGCTCAAATTC
The DNA here is from genome assembly GCA_025200525.1 of Camellia lanceoleosa. NCBI lineage: Eukaryota > Viridiplantae > Streptophyta > Magnoliopsida > Ericales > Theaceae > Camellia > Camellia lanceoleosa. The sequence continues at coordinate 24,801,307 of CM045768.1, forward strand.
TATAAATATGACCATATACCTCTAGTTTGGGTGTTGAACAATTGAAAGAAAGCCTATACACATAGAGAGAGCTCCTTTTTCCTCCTTTTTTCCATTGCAAGCTACCTTTGAGTTAACCTACTAACCTTGTATCATCTAGATACACCATACACAACCTTGACTCATCATCTTAGAGCCTTGGTTGACCCTTAAGAAGCATAATTCAAGCTTGAGAGTGTGTCATGAGTGAGTTTGATCATAAACCAAAGCTTACTCCATTTTTGAGAGATATAAGCTTGTAACTTTTGTTCTTGCTTTTACTTATTTCGTTTCTACCTATTTCTTGTGTTCTTGGGCTGTTTTACATCTACTCTAAGTGTTGAAACTTGGGTTTGGACAAGCTACTAAAGGTGGTAAGGCTAACACCCTTACTTGCACCTATTTTTATAGCTCAACCCTTGATTCCTTTAGACTATTTTTCTTTGATTTTTAAACTCATTTTCAGAGTTGAATTAAGGCCAAAAAGCATGGTTTGAAGTCTTAAAATTAGAGGGGTTGGCCATTCCTCCTTGTTTTTGCTTACGTAGCTTCATTACCTCTACATTTTGTTTAGCTTTTGAGCTCTTTTTTTTACCTTTTGAGCCACTGTTTTGGGCTTATTAGAGCTTGTTTTAGGGCTGTCCTACTTTATTTAAATGGTGTAAGCTTTGATTAGTTCATTTGTTGTAGCATTAATCTTTGTACATAGCTTGTATTATGTTGCTTTTGGCCTTTCTTTGTCTAACTTTCATAGTTATAACCTAATTTTAAGAATCAACTTGTTACTCCCTTCTTTCATTTGAGAGTTGTTTCAATGGGTTGATGGTTATTCAACACATGAACTAGATATTCATGTTTAATGGCTTAATCTCTACAGAGATTCATTGTCAACAGCGTAATCTCTCTTTCACATTGAGAATTACTTCCCATTTGATGCTTCTCTCCTTTTAGAGGACTTAATCATTGCTTCGGACAAATGGACTAAAGAATGGAAATGACTAAAAAAATTGGTTTAAAAGCAACCAACACACATAAAGAACATAAGCCATCTTGCTTAGACTTGGCCGGACGTTATACCAAGTTCATCTGGTCAAGTGTGATCATGCGCTAATTCATAGCGTTTTGATGATTCTTGAAGCGTCTCTACCTCCCTCTTTGAGTTCAATCTATGACAAGCGAGAGGGGTGGTCATTATTCATAGCATTTCATTGATTTTTGTCCAAAATTGTATCTGGAATCATCAAGCAATCAATTTGCTCATTGATGGTTTTGGGAACAATTCTAACATTCTCTTGAGGCTTTTCCATGACAGAAAAAGAAAGAAGGGACAAACAGAGCTTGAACAAACTCTATCTGCATTGTTTTCACTTCAGAACACAAAACAAAGTTTTCTACAAAATTGAGGCACGACCGACCTTCTCTAGGCTCGGCTGGGCTTCATTGAGGCCCAACCGGTCCTCAATGTTTGGTCAGCAGTGTATTTTTGCAAAAAACATAGGGCAGTGGCTGAAGTGAAACAGAGCAAGCCTGGGGTAGACAAAGCTGTTCTTGAATACCATGCATATGCATGCATGCAATTCTTGCGCATCCTCGCTTATATTATGATCATTGTAATTAATTAATTTAATGTTGTTTGTTGTAATTAGTCTCGTTAATTATTAAGTATTGTAAGTATTATTTTTATTTATTTGTAATTGTTGTAGTTAATTAGCTTAGAGAGCTAGTTTACTTACCTCGGTCATCCTTGTTGTAATAGAGTAGTTTACCTGGTTATTCTTTGCTTATTCATTTATTCGGTTTTGTAATAATTAGTTAAATTTAGACTTTTTGGACTTTGATTAGCATCCTTTTGCATGAGGGCAATGTTGTAATAAGTTGTATGTCTTCCAACCTATGTCTTTCTCTCTTTTATTTACTTGTTTACAATGGTTAGTATAGAACATCATTTTTCAAATTAGCATTCTTATGCTTCGCATCCATTGTCTTGCATGCATCCAAGGTTCAGCTCATCACGCTAAAATTTTCAAATTCATTACTCGAATACGTGCTTTATCGCATGTCTTGAATAGAATCATGTGCCATGCTCATAGCCGAGCCTATAAAAACATAAATATGTGCGTTGTATTAGTCATATTATATTAGTTAGGATCACGCATTTTTTCTAATTATTTCACTTTGTTTGCTTGCCTTGGAGTACTAGGTGAGCGTTTATTGCTTTAGCATCTGGCATTGAATGTTTGTGTTGCCATGTCTAACATAAATACCATGAGGCTAAGTGCTTAAATGATATAAATGTTTGAATGCTTGTGGATGAAGGTTAGATGCTTGAACTGGGATAGTTTGATCAATGTCCATTTTTAAAGCCCGCTTTTTCAAGTGGCAAATTCACAAAACAATTTTGAAACAAAGCATAAGATCAAGTGTTCCAATTCCTGCAAACTAGTCTATACCTTGTGTGAGCATCACATAGTAAAATGGCTAATAAATTCGAATGAGAGCATATAATGTAAATAAGAAACACATCATGACTAGTAGAGGCTTACCTTTGATCGGCCGAGAGAGGTGCTCAATTCATGACCTTCCCCTCTCGTACCTAAGTTTCCGAGCCGAGACACTTTGGTGATGACGGACTAATGGCCTTTGGCACGAGTCTCAGGTTTCCTAAGTTTTTAAAAAATATTTAGGTGGCGACTATAATTTTGTCAAGCAGTCCATTTTTGGGCATTTGATTCAAAATATTGATTTTCCAAAAAGAATTGTCGAATTTGGATTCTTTTGTGTTTTCATTATTTCACATTACACTTGTAAAATTAGATTCAGAACCACAAGTGGAGTCCGAACTATAGGGCTATTCGCCTTCAGAAAGGAGCGCGAAAAGTTGGTCTACAGGTGTGAGCACCACTTTTGTGTAACTCGGCAAGGCCTTGGAACTTGTAGCCAATAGGGCATTATTTAGTACTTAGCTTGCTTTAAATTTCTACCATCACATGCCATGGATTCATATTTTTAAATAGTGAATGTATGAATGCATGTGATTTGTTTTATGAATCTTACTAGAAAGTCATGAATTGAAAAAGAAGGGGGTTTTTGGTCCATACATTATTGAATGTAGTATTTATTATTCTCTCTCTCATTTTAATGATGGAATAATTGAGAATTATTGGGTTTATCGAATGTATATATTTTTTGGGCATTACAAGGATACAGATACGGCTTGGCACGCTTGTAAAAAAAATATTTATTTTTAATTTAGAGTAATGCAAAAATTAATTAAATGGTTTAATTTGTAAAGGTCCAACCTATAATTAACATTTAATGTCAAAAGTAAAGGTATAAATCAAAATTAAATATCAATATATTAAACAACTTACAAACCATAGTTTAATTTTAAAATCATATTATGCATAAAACAAAAAATAAAAAAGAAGTCTAGTGAAAGGAGTTTTATCTCTATAATAGAAAAAAAATATTATTTCAACTGAGGTACAGGAGGATTTGGGTATATACTTAGTACATCTGGGTATGCCAAAAAATTAAGCAGAAACTACTTGAGTATGTATTTCGTGTACTTAATACGTATGCAGAAGTACCATACCAGGTACCATACGCCAGTAAGTACCCAGTACGGATATGACATGTTTTTCAAAGGGGCCCAGCTTCTCTCTAGTCCAAATCTGGACTAGACGGTGCTGTTCAGTCCTTTGGGGCCCACTACGGGTCGTGTTTCGATAATCTAAACCGTTCAATGTGTAGAACTCGTCGAGTACTATATGTCTATAAAAAATTACGTTGATCGGATATCAATAGCTATATGATCAAATCAGTTTTTTGTAAGCCATTTATTTTTCGCCGTCCATTTTTTTTCATAAAAAACTGATTTGATCATATAGCTATCGATATCCGATCAACGTGATTTTTTACAGGCATATAGTACTCAACGAGTTCTATACATTGACGGTTTAGATTATCGAAACACGATCCATAGTGAGCCCCAAAGGGCCGGACAGCACCGTCCAGTCCAGATTTGGACTGGAGAGAAGCTGTGGCCTTTTCAAAGTACTCATACTTTATAGTTCTTTACATGTTTTTTTTTTTTTTTTTTTTGTGGATAAATACCTCTGTTCTTTACATGTTGGATGTAGTATATGTACTCATGCGATACAGTATGGAGAGGACAAGGGGATGTTCTTGGAGTGCTGTATTTTGATACTGACCCTAATAGAAGAATAAAAAGAGCAAGTTTATTTACAATATTTTAGTTCTTGCTTGCTAGTGGAAATTGTTTTTTTGTTGTTGGTGCTCTTCTGTACAGGAGACTTTCTACAGAGGCAAGCCCCATCATGTTCTTGGTTGAGTTCGTACCAACAGCAACATGAAATTTGCCATTCTGGTCAAGTTTGGAATTATAAATGATGAATGACTAAACATCCAAATAATCTGTAATAAGAGTGAAAGGGTGTCCCAGGGCACTAGTGTGCTGCTGCCAAAGACCCTTCAACAGTCAAGTTAGTAAACTTCAATAGGAAGGCAAGGCATTAAAGGAAATGGTTTAGGGTTTTAGAATTGCTTACTTTGTGCATTCTTCCGCTCTTTCTTCATATACTCAACTTCTCACATCTAAGGTTGAATCTTCAACCACCTCCTTCACTCGTGGAGGTATTTTCGCGAATATTGTAATGTAAATGACCATATAAACATGAGGTCTGTAAATTTTAAGTGCCAACCTATTATACATGTATACTAACCGATATCTAATTTGTAGACCAATCAGAATATCTAGGTTGGTCTCTAAATCTAATGGTCATGAACACCTATTCTAAATATCTAAAGTGAATTTATGTTTTTTTTTAATTCTATTATTTAGATTTATTATTTGCAATTTTTCATGATGCATGTTAAATATCTTAATCAATTAAACTTCAACTGTCCAATTGATGGACTCTTATTTCTCTCAATATCATATTTCGACTCAAACAAGCTAATGAAATAGTTCCAAATCTCTTACTGATTGGAGTTTTAGTCTGCTGGTGAGATGATAGTGCTTGGGATAACTGGAATACTGAATTGGGATATATTAGAAATGATTGTTTGTTAATAGTTTTCATTTTTTATAATTTCATTTAAAAAATTATTCCTGTTTCTCTACATATTTTATTTTTCTTGCTGTTATTAATATAACGAATAAATCATAAATGAAATCCCCTATAATTTCTTTTCCTCTCCCTCTTAATATCCAATTCTTGATGGAAGATTGACACAAAAAAAAAAAAAAAAAGATTTTCACCCGTAAGGTCCAACTATATGTGCATGTTTTGTACAATTTTTTTTCAAATTAAAACTCGATAAATAAAATAAAAACACTCATTTTTTAACTTTTAAATAATCAATTTTTTAATTTATTTAAATTGTTTTTATCTATTCCAAACACTTTCATAGATTCACAATTCCGATAAGGTGCACTAAACGGACCCTTCTCTCTTTTTCATCTAAGAGATTATTTATATAAGAAAAAAAAAATTAAACTGAACAATCATTTATGTAAGAAACACAACTACAAGATCAATACAAGAAAGAATTCCTTAATAAAAAATAAATAAACCATTCGAATGCAATGCCTTTTGTTATGCGTATCATGGTAATTATAATTTTGATTCGGACCTTAAAATCTTACCTTCAATTTCAATTTCATCAAACGGTCTTAGTCATAATAAGATCTAAAAGTATTATGATATCAATTTTACTACAATTCCAATCTTATCAACTTTTTTTTATTATTTATTTTTTATATAATTTTAAAATTATTTAATATATATTATCATTATTATAATATTTTATTTAAATTTATATTAAAAATGAAATCATATAATCAATCCGATGGACTTTAAGAAAAATGATATATAAATTCATTTTTTAGACATAATGATGTATAAGTGATATAATTAATTGATAATTAGATAAAATATGAGAGAGTGTTTCCTTAGATATCTTAATTAATTATCATATCTTTGAGTTTAAAAATTGAATGTAATTTTTAAATTTATATAACAATATTTGAACCTTAATTTACACCCACATTTAAATTTGGGCATAACATCGGGTCGGGTTGACGGGGATTTGATTTGGCATGTCGGTGTGTATCTCACTGACTTTGCGACTCGGAGAATCACATCCGTAGAATTGAATTACTTTTTCTTTCTTTCATTTGTCGCGTAAACCAAGGCATACATAACTGCGAACCATTCAAAGGCATAACTGTTTTTTCTTTTAAAATTTTATTTATCACATACCATAATCAGATCAGAGTTTTCCTCTATATTTTTATTCTTTTACTCATTCAAAATTTTCAAGTTACTCGTATTAATAATTCAAATTGTTTAATTTATAAGTCCTGTAATAAAAATTATATATACAAAAAAATCAATTTGATCGAACATCTATAAATACAAAAATAAATTATATTTTATTTTATAAAACGAACGGCAAATAAAATTGTAAATTTAAACTATTCATTTTATAAAATAAAATACGACTGGGTCTAAATTGAGACCCACAAAAAGGTATCAATACGGATGGGAGTTTATCTTAATAATCATATATTAAAGGGATTGATTTATAACTAATTGAACTAATTGTTGAAAATATATCACATCAAATGATAAATAAATCAACAATGTTAAATAGCCCGAAAAAATATGGCTCGAATAGCTCGAAACACCCAAAACGACATTGTTTTAGCCTGAAAAAATTTTCTACCCGATTTACTCTCTCCAAACCCAATCCAACAGAGACTAAATTGAACATACATTTTAATTAAAAATGTGAACTGAGATGCTTTTCATTTTTTTTTTCGCATGCACATTTTGCAAGCTGCCGTCATGTTCACTGAATTTCCTTTCCATGCAGGGTGAAAAGAGAGAATGAAAAGTTTTAGACGCAAATAAAGACCTATTTTTTTTCATTTCCAACCCATTCAATTCTAACCCCCTAATCAAGTACTCCAACTAGTCAATAATCAACATTAAAAAACTCTTCCATCAAATAGTAAACACAAAAAGAATTCAAATCATACCATTTGATGAATTTAATTCTTGCATATATAAATAGCCCACCTCCTTGCATCTATTCTTCATATACATTGTTCTATCCAAATCTTTGTTTGCTTAACAATATGAGACCTCAAAATATTGTCTTGGCCATTCTAGCACTAGTTTTTCTTCTAAGCATCAAACCACTGGAAGCTAGTAGAGTCTTATACAAAGAGCGGATGAAAACAGAAAATCTTCTCTTACAGTCTCTGGATCATTCTCCGACCCCTCCTTCAGCACCGGATGATCATTCTCACATCCCTGCAAGCAGCACTACAATCAATACGATTAGTGAGAAAGGTTTTGCCGGTCATACTATGCCTTCTCCTCCTGTGAACCCACAACTCACCGATCCATTTGGTGTGGCCAAAAATTAATCGTTTGCAAAACCAACCAAAAGCTATTAACAATATCACAATATACATTCGTATTACAAGTCAGAAAAAAAAAATTAAAATAAAGAAGAAGAAGAATCGATTTGTGTCTTTACTTTTTTCTTTACATGTTTTTTTTGTAACTTTTGTTCTTTACATGTTGTTGGGCTGTAGCATATACACTAGTGCTATGGAATACTGTATTTTGATATTGATCCTGTAATAGAAGAATAAAAAGAGAGAGTGGTTTACAAGTCTTTTGCTTCTTGATTGCTATTGTTTTTGTTGCTGCTGCTCTTTTGTACTGGTGTTCATTGATTTTTTATTTTATTTTATTTTTTTTGGGGGGGGGGGGGATTATAAAATTGATTTCCCTCTAAAGTTAATTGTCTTTAATAAATACCATAAAATTATTTATGTTAGCATAGAAAATTAATTGTTTTCTTTAATAATTTTAAAATTATTTAACATATATTATTATTATTGATAATTATTTTTAATTTGTATGGAAACAAAATCCTATGATCATTAATCTGACACTACAACAATTTGCACCTTCAGCGACCAAATTTGGCGACTAAAACCTTTTTAGTCACCAAAAGTCAGACCTTTACCGACTAATCTGCCTTTTGGTCACCAATAGTTAGCATTTTAGCTACTAAAATTTTTTAGTAGCCATATGTTAGTTATTGGCGACTAAAAAAAATTTAGTCACTAAAATTCATGTAAATAGGCGACTAAAAAGGTTTTAGTAGGCATTTGTCAATTTTTTTGGCTACTAATTCTGATTTTAGTCGGCGTATGTAGCCTTTTGGCGACCAAAAAAAATTTGGTCGCCAAAAGATAGGCTTATTTACTAAACTATCAGTGACAAATAATTTAGTCGTTGTATGGTTAGTGTTTTCTGACAAAAAGAATAATTAGTAGCCAAATTAGACAAATAGACATTTATTTGCCGAGTAAACAGAATTTAGTCGCTAAAAGTAGCCAACAAAAAATTAGAGGGAAGCTTATGAATTGGCACGCCCTCCTATTTCACACATATTTTTTTAATCTATTTTGTCTCACAAACACAGGCCACTCACCACAAACCACAGGCCCGCTCACCACTGATTGTCACTACCACTGTCGCTGGCCACCGTCCATCCCCACCATAGTTCTAAATTGGATAACGTAACGGTATCGATTGCGGAGTATCAGTATCGGTAGTATCGGCCGGTACGTATCGGGAATTCGATGTCGCGGCCGTAAAATTTTAAAAATCATTAGCAATCCCTCTAAAACTCAATTTTATGCATTTTTTTTAAAACTCTTTTAGCCTTAATTTGTCACATTTAAATCAAAATTTTGATATGTAGGAGCACTTTTGACTCATTTTCAACTAAATGATATGTATTTATTTTAGTCTCAATTATAACTTTTAATTATCTACAATAACAGTTTTCAATTGACAAATATTGTAATTCTAATTTATTTAGTAACAATAATATATTTAAAATAAAAATAAAAATCTGATTAGAATAAACCTCTTTAAAAAAAAAAAAAATTCTAAATCTTAAACATCTACACCAAAGCAGGACACAAATAAAAAAAAATAAAAAAATATAGTACAAAAACATGGCACCAAAGTAAATAAATAAATAAATAAATAAATAATAAAAACCAATAACAAACATTTCCACTAATCCAACTTTTGACATATTGGATTGAACAAGTATTTTTCTTCTTTTTTTTTCCCCTTCTTCTGCTCAGTAGAAATATATATATATATATATTAATATAAACAGTGGTGTAGTGTAGCCTGTAAGTGTATAAACAAAGAAATATATATATATATATATATATATATTAATGTTTGAATTATTTTATTAAAGCCCCTCAGTTCCTTGAATTATTTGGAATCTTGTCGGTTAGCATTTTTTTTTAATTATTTTATCGAAACAGGAATATCCTAGCCGAATTAGATTCTTTAGCCTAATTTAATTTAATTCTACATAAGTAAGGTTCCAATACATGAATTTAAGTCCAAGCCATCACTTCTTTATTTAAATTCAAAAATTTCCCCAAAACTAATACATGTACTTTTATATTATACGTATCATCAATCAAATTGAGATCTATATATATATATACATTGGGAGATGTGCCCCTAGTACCTAAATTGAATAAAAAAAATGCCCCATCACCCTTCCCAATGGCCGGCCACCCTAGGAAGATGCGAGAAACCTATTTTCAAGAATTGTAATCATGGTATTCTAGAAAACCTAACACCTAGTACCCCTAGACCTAGGGTTTTGTTTCCAATACTAGTTTCATTTCAACTAGGGACCAACTAGATATTGCCTAATCCCATGATTAAGCTCCCTAATCACTCCTATTCCATTAGACTCCAAGTAAATCCTAACTTTTCCATCCAATTCCAACTAGTGGGCCTTTATGTCTTTTTACACCAAAATTTGCCTATAAATACCACCATCCCCTAGCTTGGCAAGCACAAACAACACACTCACACACACATTCGGCCTAGACGAGAGAAAGGAGAGCAAGAGAGAAGTCTTGAGAAGGAGAGGAAGGAAGAGGAGAAGCCATCTTGTTCAAGCCTAGCAAGTAAGCCACGACACAACCTTCTCTTTCATTTTCATTTTTCAAATACATGTTCTTAAGGGTTCTAAATATTGTTTTCAAATGTGTTATTGATGAGTTACTTGTGTTAGAAATGATAAGAGTTGAGCCATGATTCTACCTCTCTTGTATTTTCCCTCATTTCGGTACCAAAACTATCTTTTTCATACCAATCTCTCAAACTTTTCAAAGGCACACCTTCAAGTAAATTTTTTGAGTTTAATATATGTTAGTTGGCATTTTTTCATCACAAAACAAATGAAAATTTTCCCTTAGTGGATCCATTTTCTCATAAATCTTATTGTTTTGGGTAATGTGCCTTAGAATCTGTTTTCGCAGCCAACTTTCGAAAATTCTATAAAACTGTAGAAAATTATTCTGGACCTCTATTTTATGTCAAAATCTTCCTTAAGTAGTTAGATTTCAACTAAAATTGGTTTCATTGAAAAACAGTGAGCGGTTTGCAACAAAATCAAATTTTCATAACGGTCGACGAATCTGGACAGCGCTGGAGTGTTTCTAAATAACTTAAAATCTAGAAAAGCTATCCCATTTCTGAAATATGTTTTGGAAACTATATTAAATTCTCTACAAATCATAGGAAGGCCATGTCCGGTGAAAAATCTAAAATAGTCCTTTCATTCAAATACTTATGTGGTATTGAATCTGGAAATTTTGTTGCTCATGGGTGTTTTATGCTCCTATATTCATGAAAATTCTTATTAGCTTATGATCACATCTTGGCATGATATTGTACGTATTATGGTTATGTTCTTTATCTTCTTCATCTTAATGATGCACGCTTATGTGGATATTATTATCTTGTTACGTTGGTCTAACCTTGACTTAAAACATTTAACTCAACAAAAAATTTAATTGGGATGGTATTGGGTTTTTGATCACTTGAGTAATGAAAAGATGATAATTGTTGGGATGCGTTCCCTATTTGGAAGTTAAAGTCTTGTGCAAGTGGTTTTCGGAACCCTTGAACGGAGCGGTTGCATTCAGACCCTAGGTGGTTTGGTGTAAGAAGGGATTTGGGCGAGGCCTTATTTTACCGTCTCTTTTGAGGCCCTGTGGTTGGTGCTACGCGGTATATAGCCGTTGATAGGCATCTGAGGTTAGTTCTGCAACAAAACAGCAAAAGAGGGGGCATACCGAATAATCCGCGTCCGATTCTTGTGGTTGGGAGGACGAAATCTCTTTGGGGGATTTCTAGTTTACTAACATCTAACCATGTAACCCTCTATTTATTTAATTGAGTATCATGCTTTACTACTTACTGTTATATTTGTGATTGTGTATTGGATTGGGGAAAAAGGGACGGAGTGTGTGTGTGTTTATTGGGCATTCAAAGCTCACGGCGTATCATGCCAGGTGCCGAAGAAGAGTTTATAGCTGGAGACGACGAGCCTGAAACCTTCGAAGACTTTTGGCTATCTTAAGAAAGTTAGAAATTCTTTTTGATATTTTGTAAGACTTATATGAAGATTTAAATTTTCGTTTTGGGATGTAATGTATTAGAACAAGCTTTTGAAATTAAGAATATTCGTGGTTGTTATGTACTTATATTCTAATATTTATATGTATACACCTTATCGTTGCTCATGAGACCTTGTGTCAATACCTTTTAAGATCTGTCAAAAGGGCAGTGCGCTGCCTAAGAAGGCCGGACTTAGAAGGGAGGCTAATTTGACTCCTCCAGCGATCTGGGATCTTACTTGGTAATTGACCATAGGACTCATTAGTGACTCTCCCTTAACTGCAACCATTAGTGTAGATTCAAAACAACCCCCAAATCACAATATGGCTATCACGGACAGCTTACCCATGACAAATGGGACCTGTGATAATAGACGGAATATAATTCGGACCCGTAGGTTGGGAGTTAGAGCCGAATACGCCTTAAACTTAGTCGAAAAAAGGCGTTCCGAGGGCGAAAATTCAAAATAACCCCCGAACCACTATGTGGCTCACACGGAAAGTTTCCCCATGACAAATAGGACTTGTGACAACTGACGGAATGTAATCCGAACCGGTAGGTTGGGAGTTACAATCGAATACACCCGAAACTTAGTCGAAAAAGACCTTTCTGGGGGCGAAAATTCATAATAGCCCCTGAACCACCGTGTGACTCTCACGAACAACTTTCCCATGACAAATAGGACTTGTATGTGTGCATGTATCTATGTAGGTTTCCAGTCCCTCAAAAAATGGCCATGGAAAATAACAATCTAAAACTAGTTCAAAAAACAAAAAAAAAAATAAAAAAAATAGTCCAAAACTTGTTTGAAATTGGCAAATAGTTGTGGGATCATTGTCACAGTAAAAACTTCAAAAGCTCAACACCATATTTTTCTTTCCCTCCCTCCCTCCCTACACCTCAAAAGCATCAACCATGAGATGTCCAAAACTTGCAGATCCCTTAAGTGAGGTGAAATTTGTAAAGAAATTCAAGTAAATAGGCAAATTGACTGATCTATCATGAACAATAAGTCATTGTAAATTATTTCAGACCCCAGTCTGACATTCAAATTCAAATACATATATTAGGCAATACAATTTACACAGTACATCGTTCAAAGTACAACTTTTTTGAAGTGAGGATGATGACGATAACAAAATGGTTAGGCATCGCTTCTTAAAGATTGGGAAGCAGCGCAATTGTACAAGTCTTTGGTGCTTTAAGCAATGACAACAAAGATCCAGCATCAGATAACAAATCCATATTTGCAGTGATCCAAAACCTATTCAATAAAAATGATAATTTTGTTAGACAATTTTGAGTAAAAAACAGTTGAAGAATATACAAATCAATGGACAACACCACATAAAATCAGGAGTGAATCTTGGCCATTTCTTGTAGACTTCAAATCCTCAAATTAAGATCATCATATTACTAATTGATCTGTTTTAGCTAGGAAGATGGTTGTCATCACATAAGCGAAAATCAACAAACTTACAAGTGGCAAGGCAAAGTCAAGAAATCAAAACTTGGAAAAATATCTTAAAAATTGAGGTAATATTGTTCACTACGAGTGCTGAATTTTATAAGTAAAAGGAGTCAAACAGCAAGTAGCTCAAACTCAACTCACAAAAGGCTTGTCGTGGCTTGTTTTGTGGTTAAAGCCTAGCACAAGCCAAATATCTGACTTCCTTAACAGTTGATCTGATATTCAGCAAGAGGAGGTTCAGCTTAGCAAAGCTTGACTAGGTAAATTTGAAATTATATACAGCAATAAAAGAACAACAATACATCTACAGTGATCTCTACATAAAAAACACTAGTCAAAAGCTGCGTTTATCATTTCAATTGACCACTCCACTTGGGCATCCATTTAAACCACTTCAGGTTTGTATTTTGATTTTGGTTTGTCTCTTTAATAATGTTCCTTCTTATATTAAGGTTGTTGATAACTTTGTTTGCCTGCAGGCTTTTCTCAAGTTAAAACATGAGACCAAAGTTGAGCACATCTTTGTCTTGAGGAACTCTGGTGAACAGTTTGAGATAACACTAGTAAGTTCCACTGATCGATCAAATCTTAAATTTCATTTCCTCCTTGTTAGGATCTATAGAAGTTGATCAATTTAGCAACTCACAGATCTATACAACTTTGTAACAAGACTTCAGCATGGGTTTATTGATATGCTGCAATGTAATCTAGTCTGATATACTAACCTTAAAAGAAAATTAATTATGAATTCAACAAGATAGTTACCTGTTAGTGATGGTTCGAAGTAGTAGTTTCCTTATATATGTGGCATTTGGTCTTGCAGGATTTTCTCGAATTCATTAAGAAGTTTTTCTATCTTTCCGGTAGGACTATACATAAAATCTGAATAAAATGCTTTATGGCATATAGTGCACACCATTCTATTCTAGAAAATAGATGAAATTTGTTAAGAAATAGGAATATTTTGTAATGTACTTGGATATCAGGTTAAATTAAAGGAATTGGATACCTAGAGACAAACGTATGTAGCTTTCTTTATTAAAATTTATTCAAACAAAGGCGTTAAGGAGGTGAAAATGAAAAACAGCCCCCGAACCACCATAGGGACGTCACAACCAGCTTCCTCATGACAAATAGGACCTGTGACAGTAGACGGAATGTAATTAGCATGTGTAGATTGGGAGTTAGAGCCAAAAACGCTTTAAATTTAACCGAAAAGGGAATTAAGGGGGCAAAAATTCTAAACAGCCCCCGAACCACCGTGTGACTCTCACAGGCAGCTTCCCTATGACAAATAGGACTTGCGACAACTGACGGAACATAATTCGGACCCACAGGTAGAGAGTTAGAGCCGAATATGCCCTAAACTTAGTCGAAAAATGGCGTTTCGGGGGCAAAAATTCTAAACAGCCCTCAAACGATCGTGTGACTATCACGGACAGCTTCCCCATGACAAATAAGACTTGTGACAACTGACGGAACGTAAATCGGACCCATAGGTAGAGAGTTAGAGCTGAATATGTCCTAAACTTAGTCGAAAAAAAGCGTTTCGCGGGCGAAAATTCTAAACAGCACCCAAACGACTGTATGACTGTCATAGACAGCTTCTCCATGACAAATAGGACTTGTGACAACTGACGAAACGTAATTCAGACCCATAAGTAGAGAGTAAGAGCCGAATACGTCCTAAACTTAGTCGAAAAAAGGCGTTTTGAGGGCGAAAATTCTAAACAGCCCCCGAACGACTGTTTGACTCTCACGGACAACTTCTCCATGACAAATAAGACTTGTGAGAACTGACGTAACATAATTCGGACCCGTAAATAGAGAGTTAGAGTGGAATACGCCTTAAACTTACTCGAAAAAGAGCTTTTCGGGGGTAAAAATTCAAAACCGCCCCTGAACAACCGTGTGGCACACACGGATAGCTTCGCCATGAAAAATAGGACTTGTGAGAACTGACGGAACGTAATTCAGACCCTTAGGTAGAGAGTTAGAGTCGAATACGCCTTAAACTTACTCGAAAAAGAGTTTTTCGGGGGCAAATAATCAAAACAGCCTCCGAACGACTGTGTGACTCTGATAGATAGCTTCTCCATGACAAATAGGACTTGTGAGAACTGACGGAATGTAATTCGGACTCGTAGGTTGGGAGTTAGAGCCGAATGCGCCTTAAACTTAGTAGAAAAAGGGCGTTTCGGAGGCGAAAATTCAAAACAGTCCCTGAACCACCATGTGGCTCACACGAATAGCTCCCCCATGACAAATAGGACTTGTGAGAACCGATGGAATGTAATCCAGCCCTGTAGGTTGCGAGTTAAAGCTGAATACGCCCTAAACTTAGTCGAAAAAAGGCGTTTCGATGGCGAAAATTCAAAACAGTTGCTCACACAGACAGTTCCTCCATGAAAAATAAGACTTGTGAGAATGGACGGAACGTAATTCAGACCCGTAGCTTGGGAGTTAGAGCCAAATACGTCCTAAACTTACTCGAAAAATGGTGTTTTGGAGGCGAAAATTCAAAACAACACCTGAACCACCGTGTGGCTCACACGGACAGTTCTCCCATGACAAATAGGGCTTGTGAGAACTGATGGAATGTAATCCGAGCTCGTAGGTTGCGAGTTAGAGCCGAATATGCCCTAAACTTATTTGAAAATGGCGTTTCAGGGGCGAAAATTCAAAACAGCTCCCGAACCACCGTGTGGTTCACACGGATAGTTCCCCCATGACAAATAGGACTTATGACAACTGATGGAATGTAATCTGGGCTCGTAGGTTGGGAGTTAGAGCTGAATACGCCTTAAACTTAGTCGAAAAGGGCGTTTCGGGTGCGAAAATTCAAAACAGCCGTCGAACCACCATGTGGCTCACACAAATAGTTCCCTCATGACAAATAGGACTTGTGAGAACTAACGGAATGTAATTCGAACCTATAAGTTGGGAGTTAGAGCCGAATCCGCCCTAAACTTAGTCGAAAAAGGGCATTTCGGGGGTGAAAATTCAAAACAACCCCTGAACCACCGCGTGGCTCACATGGACAGTTCCCCCATGACAAATAGAACTTGTGAGAACTGACAGAATGTAATCCAGACTCGTAGGTTGGGAGTTAGAGCCGAATACGCTCTAAACTTAGTCGAAAAATGGCATTTCAGGGGCGAAAATTCAAAACAACCCCCGAATGACCGTATGGTTCACACGGATAGCATCGCCATGACAAATAAGACTTGTGAGATTTAACGGAATGTAATTCGGACCCATAGGTTGGGAATTAAAGCCGAATACGCCCTAAACTTACTCGAAAATAGGTTTTCCGGGGGCAAAAATTCATAGCAGCCCCCGAATACGCCTTACACTTAGTCGAAAAACTTGCAACACTTAATTAAAAAAGCAACAACTTTATTAAAATAACATCTACATATTCTAATAATTGCCTTTATATATTTATAGGACGAAGAAATTACATATTACATTGTTTGTGCAGTTGGTTAGAATAAATATTACATGATACATATATATATATATATATACTTTCTTTTATTTCCAAGAAGACATTTCTTGATTGTTCTACCTTAAATGCATGTTAGATCATGTTCCATATGGCTGACTGAATTGATATTTTGTAACCAATTCTAATGTTTCGTTTTTTGTTTTGTTTTTTTTTTTTTTTTTTGTAGATGGCTTGGTTGCGTGGATTTGTGGATAATCCATATTGTTGTATGGAGAAGAATTTTCACTTTTGTGTAGAACTAATATAATACTTTTGTCGTCCTTAGCTTTTGTGTAGTTTATTAGTACTGATACAGAAAACTTTTGGCAATTAACAGATAATGATTGTCATGGTACATAGATCACCTTCTGTCGTGGTACATATATACCATTTGTCGATGTACATATAGGACGTATTGTCATGGTCTATAGAAAACTTTTTTCGTAGTACATATATCACATTTTGTTGTGGTACAGATTACGATGGTAATTTGTACCATCCCAAATGGTAATTTTGCTTGGTAGTAAATGTATTTTTTGTATACAGAAGGCTTTGATTTTTGTATGATATATTTTGTATGGAATTATTATTTTAGTTTGGACAATAGTTAATTTGTATAGACTTTGATATTTAATGTTATTTATTTTTGGTATATGGATGCAGATTGTGGAATGATTGATAGTATATATCATTTTGTTTATATACGTATTACAAGTTGCATTGTATATAGACAGGTTGTAGAGAAATTATAATTTCGCGTTAAAACATAATATCATGTTTTTGGCGACTAAATAATTAGTAGCTAAAAAGAAATTGGCAAAAGACATTTGGCGACTACAAGTTTTGTAGCCAAAAAAAAAATTTATTTTGCGACTAAAAATTTAGTAGCCAAAAAAAAAAAGACAATTGGCGACTAAAAGTTTAGTAGCCAAAAGAAAATCAAACATTTCGCAACTAAAATATTTCGTAGCTAAAAATAAAAACTAAATTATAAAAACACTTTTGCCGACTAAAATTTTAGTAGTAAAAAACGTAGAACTTTTGGCAACCAAATATTTGGTAGCCAAAAGAGGAACACTTTGCCGACTAAACATTTAGTAACCAAAGATGGGGACTTTCAGCGACTAAATTTTTAGTAGCCAAAAAAGAATTCTTTCCCGACTAAAATTTTAGTAGCTAAAAAGGTGAGACTTTAGGCGACTAAAATTTTGGTTGCCAAAAAGGGTCTAATTTAATTTAATGTCCAACCGTTTGCCGACTAAAACTTTATTAGGAAATTGTATACATTTGGCGACTAAAATAATTTTAGTCGCTAATTACTTTTACCCACAATTTTTTGGCAACTACTTTTGCAACCAAATAATTTAGTCGCCAAAACCATTCAGCGACTAAAAATTAACTTTTAGCGACTAAAAATTTAATTATCAAAAGTAAAAATTCTTGTAGTGTGATTTACAATCTAATCTAATCCACAAGTTCTTTCAACACCTTAACAATCCTGATTTTAATAAACTTGACATGAACCCAATATTGGGATTGTCACATAATCCAATGCAGACTAATCTGCGAACCATTCAAAACCCAAACACTTTCAAAAGATTAAAAATACACCAATTTCATTTATCATATTCTTATTAAATTTTTTTATATAACATACTAGCATCATATATTAAAGGGATTAATTTAGAACCAATTGCACCAATTAATGAAGATGTCACATCAAACAATAAATAAATCATGACAAAAAAATATAATATAATCGTCTTAACATAATTATGAAAAAGAAATATGAGATTTGAACCGGCTAAAGATTTGTAATATAAGAGATGCTATTAGAGATTCTAAACCTATCCTTCGCTTGCCCAAATTTTAATTGTGAATAAAATCTATATCTATATCTATCTATCTATTTATTATATAAGGAAAATAAGGTTTTTAGTGAGAAGACTTGTAAGAGTTCCAAATTCTTATTCCACAATTGCCAATTTTATAATTTTAAAAATATTTGAAAATAATTCTATTGGCTAACAACACTACTAAAAGCTAGACCTTTTGCAACGGTCTCAAAAGGTCCACATACCGTCACAAAAGACTTTTTGTGATGGAATAGTGACGGGAAGTGGAGGGTGGTGAAAGAAGGTGTGACAAAAAGTATTTGCGACGATTTTTATACCGTCGCAAAAAGTTCTGTGTCAAAAGCCCCCTTTTTCTAGTAATGAAGGAAAAACAAAAAACCACATAAAATTTTGAATTACACGTTCTTAAAATCTCTCCCCTAATATTTATCTCTTTCTTAAATCTCATCTAATAAAAAAATAATTATACATTTAAAAAATATTATACGTTAAAAAAAAAACACAAATCTCATCTCATAACAAAGTAATTATATATATATATATATTTTTAAAAATGTTATAGATTAAAAAAGAACATAAAACCACAATTGCTAATTTTTGTAATTTTAAAAATATTCAAAAATAATAATATTGGCTAACAAAGTAACTATAGATTTAAAAAAAGAATATATATATATAACAACCTGAAATTGCTAATTTTTCTAATTTTAAAAATATTTAAAAATAATACTATTGGCTAACAAAGTAACTATAGATTTTAAAAAATAAATAAATGGAATTATAACTTCCTAAAATCTCTTCCCTATCTATTTCCTAAATCTCATAATCCATCTATCTATACTATATATTAAGCAAAAGGGAATTTTTAATCCTAAGTCTTGTGGGAGCTCCAATCTCTCAATCTAAATTTCCTGATTTTTTGATTTAAAAAAAAAAAATCTTAGCATTTATTAATTTCTCTCAACCCCCAAGTCTTACTCTCATAATAACACTTTAATGCATTAAGAACAAGTATAAAAAAAATTCTTTTAAATCCAACACATATGAATTCCTTGAAAAGTCCATACACATATGATTATTGTCCCTCATAATAACACTCTAATGCATTAAGAACAAGCATAAAAAAAATATTTATTGAAATGTCTAATACATATGATTATAATCAAAATATTAAACTTTAATATAATAAATAAATAAAAAAGACATTTAATTCCTTGAAAAATTTAACACATATGATTATTATCAAAATATTAAACTTTAATATAATATAAAAAAAGAAAAAAAAAGACAATTAAAAAAAAGATATTTAAAAATCACAATTTACATATATAAATAATTATAAATACAATTCGTGCATAGCACGGGTGATATGCTAGTACTAATATTATACCAAAGTGACTTTTCATTTTAGAGGCTCTAAGTGTTTCAAAACCTTAAATCTAATTTTTTAAATTTTTAATTTTTTTTTTTTAAAATTAAAACATCTATTGGCTATTCTAATGACATAAATATTAATCTTCAAAATTGTTTAATGCGAATATATTGCAGCTCAATACCAAAAAAAAAAAAAAACACAATTCTCAACACCCCTCTCCCTCTTAAAATAAGTTTTTATTTAAAAAAGAACATAAATCTCATACAATTTTCTCTTTTCTAAAATAAATCTCACGAAAAAAAAAAAAAAAAAAACTCTCTCACCTTCCATAAAATGTATATTATTAATATCTTTTACAACTGGTCTAATCCATATAAACCTAAAATTAAGCCTAACATAAAATAAAAAATTAAACTTTATATCTAGATTCTCTATCTATTCCATAATTAAATACAATTTTATTCCCAAATAAATTTAAGCATATCTGTACTATATATAATTTTTTTTTTAAATCTCATAATTTATTATTTTTTGTAATGATTCCATGATTTATAATTTATAATTTAGAAAAGGAAAGATGAAAAAAACTATTCTTGTGCACTCTTTATCTAATTAACTTTTTCTCTTACCTAAAAACTCTAGCCATCATACATTATACTTTTTTCAAGTCATTCATGTCTTCCTCGCCTTATAAATATTACATTCATGGAATGGTGAAACTCATTATTTTTTAACTTTCTTTATGAGACAATTTGGAGGTTAGTTTATGTTTAGTCTATTGTATTCTTTAAACAAACACTTTCATCCTTTAAGTACACCATTTTTTCTTCTTCTTTTTTTAATCTATGACCATTTTTTGTTTTTGTATTTTATATTTTGTTTGTCATTTCTCCCTTCTCTCTACCAATCATTATCTGTTTTTTATTTATAATTATTTTTTGTTAGTTAATATTGTTTTACTAGAATTTTTATACTAAAATGGCATGATAGGGTCATTTGTATAATAAAAAGCATGTCACTCATTATAAAGTGATAGATCAAAATCCAAACAAAATCATTATTAATAATTTTTTTTTATTGATTTTATGTTTGTATGTCATTATTTTTTTAAAAAACAAAAAAATTACGTTTAATATTTTTTGATATCATGATATTTGTTAATTGACAGTTGGTGCAGAATATTATTTCAAAGGCATATAATAGTTTTTCAGAGCTATGAAAAGAAAATATTATTTTTAATTTATTTTTTCAAAACTATTATAAGTGTTACTCAATTATGTAATTATTAATCTTTAATATGTGTAGCTCATCTCTGCCTTTATGACACTTCTCTTTCTACTTCACTATGAATTCATATGTTTTTTAAAAAAAAAATCATATGTAATTTAAAATTTTGAATCTTTTTATATAGGAAGTTAAAAAATAAATTTTGGAATTTAAAATATAGTTGTACAAAACCATATCCTTTTAAATAGAGCTATATTTATAATTAATTTTAATCTGTCTATTACCTATCCTTATTTATATTATTATATAAATAAAAATATTGTACGATAATTAAAGTTGAAAATTCTAATCTATTTTTTTTCAAAATTTAAAATTATTAAAATGCATATGTTGCAATATCATTAATTTCTTCCTATTATAAATTTTATTTTAAATCTTATAAGATTTGTTCAATGACTAATATTCAATTTTTGTAAAAAAATTCCATTATATTCCTTCCAAAAGTTAATATAACAAGTCTACAAAATCATATTTTAAAACTCAAAATTATTAATATTTTAATTTATTTTATTTTTATTTTTGTTTTGAATAAACATGTTAAAGTATAAATAGATATTCAAATAAAATTATACTTATTAATCAATATGGCATTAGTTTTAATTGTAATTACATCTTTTTAAAGTTCTGATTCTTTTTTTTTTTTTTAAATTACATGTTACAATAATTCTTTCTTATTCATTAAGTTTTTTAAATTTCTTTAATCATTTCCTTTTCAAAGACCATTATGACAATTTTTTAAAATTTATATATTTTTATTCTAAAATAGTGAAGTATTAGACCTATGACATTTTTTTATAACAAAGTATAATTTTAATTATTAATTGTCAATACAACAATTTTAATCTATCTATACTATATATTACAGTAAATGAACATTTGAAGCAAAACTTTTAAACTTATATATAAAATTTTATTTACGATAGACAAAATATAAAAAAATTATATATAATTATTATATTTTTAATAAATAATATATTATTTTATACCATGCATAGTACAAATAATATGCTAATAATAATAAAAAGTCTCTACCTAACTTACTAGGCCCAAACCCCATTCAATCAGAGAAGTTATTTATTAGGGCCAAAGTTATTTATTAACTCCGAAGTGATTGTAAGTCTATCTTATAACAAGGGGACATATAACTAATTTGTCTAAAATATAGGAAAAAATAGCAGATTATATAGGATATAAACTGGACCTATAATATAATTTCTCCATCCAACAGGGACTAAATTGGACCAAGATTTTAATTAGAAATGTGAATTGAGATGCTTTTCATTTTTATTTAACATGCTCATTTTGCACGCTACCATCATGTTCATTGAATTACCTGTCCTTGTAGGGTGGAAAAAAGAAAATGAAAGTTTTTAGATGCAAATTAAGGCATATTTTCTTCATTTAGGACCTATTCAATTTCTAAATCCTAATCAAGTACTCCTACCAGTCAATAATCAATATTCAAAAACCCTTACATCAGATGGTAAACACCAAAAATATTCAAATACTACCACCTGATGGGTTAATTGTTGCAGATATAAATAACCCCCCACTATGCACCCATTCTTCATATACATTGTTCTATCAACTCTTTGTTTGCCTAATAATATGAGACCTCCAAACATTGTCTTGGCCATTCTAGCACTAGTTTTTCTTCTAAGTATTAAACCACATGAAGCTTGTTGAGTTTTGGATAAAGAGTGGATGAAAAATGAAAATCTTCTATTACTGTCCCTGGCAAGGGGTTCTGTCCCCCCCTTCAAGACCAGATGGTGGTACTCACATCCCTACAAGCACGATAAGCGAAAAAGGCTTCGCTGGTCATGCCATGCCTCCTCCTCCTATGGACCCACAACTCATTGGTCCATTTGGTGTGGCCAAAAATTAATCATTTATGAAACTCAGCCAGGAGCCATCGATTATAAATCACAATAATATCACAATACCTCTGTACTAAAAAAAATATATACAACATCACAATACCTTCACACTAGAAACCAGAAAAAACAAATGTAATTGGTGAATAAAGTAAGTCAGACCAAAAAAATAAAGAAGAAGAATAAGAAATTGGAGAATTTTGTATCTTTCCTCTATTCTTTACCTATGAAGCACGGGTACGGATACGATTACTGGTACGAAACAAGTACGTCGATATCGTAAAATTTCAAAAAAATAGGATACGGATACGGCTTGGTATGCTTGTAAAAAAATATTTATTTTTAATTTAGAGTAATGTTTAATTAAATGGTTTAATTTGTTAAGGTCCAACCTACAATTAACATTTAATGCCAAAAGTAAAGGCATAAATCAAAATTAAATGTCAATATATTAAATAATTTACAAACCATAGTTTAATTTTAAAATCATATTAAGCATAAAATGAAAAATAAAAAGGAAGTCTAGTGGAAAGAGTTTTGTAGTAGAAGAAAATATTGCTTTAACTGAGGTACGATACGGCTTGGGTACATATTAGGTACATCTAGGTATGCCAAAAATTAAGAAGAAAAAACTTGAGTACATATTTCATGTTCCTAGTACGTATGTGTTGACTATATATTGTGTATAAACCAATTATAGCTTAACACGTGGCATGAAAAGGATAATTTAGGGAATTAATGCAAGTCTCCAACCAGCGATAGACACGTGGCGGTTTGTATTGGTAATAATGGATCTGCGCAGCACTGGAATAGCTAGAATGTGCAAGATGATGTGGCCCAACGGTTACTTACAAATTCAAGTTCAAATTCAAAAAGAAAGCCTAACTGCAAGAATGGCGTAGTGGGACTAACTGTGAGAGAGCATGATCAACAATCGTGGGAGGACATTTCGACGATTGGAAACCCACTTCGACGATTACCATTGAAGAGTATAAATAGAAGAGAAGGCCCCAGAATGAAGAACCTAGACTCAGATCCAAAAAACCAGTTTATTTACTTCTTATTTCCTTCCAGTTTTTTACATTTTCAACACTTCAATTCATGTACTGCACTTCATTTCCTAGGAGTAGTTTCAAGTAATCGTTGCTATAAACCTTTTCAAGGCTGGGTCATTTTATTGTAAGTTCCTATTTACTGAAGGAAATTCAGTTTCTGAATTGTTCTATACTTGTTATTTCTTATAAATTTCTCTTCAAACAAGCCACCAGTAACAGTCCTCTTCATTGAGGCTGAAAGAACTTCAACATAATCGACTAATAATTAGTTGGCAATTAAAATTCTATAAGGATTGATTGATCATTGCTGGCATGCTTAAAATTACATAATTAACCTTTGAAAGCCAAAAAAACCAACATATATTTTGGCACGCCCGGTAGGACCATTAAAAATGGCTAGACGTAGAACAAAATGAGAAAATGAACGCCTAAAAGAAGGTGTGGAAGGAGAAGTAGAAATACCTAACCCGGAGGATAATGTGATGGATGCACCTATCTCATTAGATCCTCCGCAAATGGTCAAACAGACTAGCACTTCAGAATATCCAACATATGTCCAACATACTAGACAGGGCCATGAAACTGGGCCTTCAATTCTCGCTTCTACCCAACCAATAAATCCATGGGGAGGTTTAGTAGATGTTATGGGGCAGCAACTAATGTATACAATGGAAATGTGGGCAACATCCTTTTTGGATGGAATGAACTCTCACTAACCAATTGTTGCAAGACAGATTAAAGAGAACGAGAATTCCCTTCAGCATAGATTGGCTCAAGATAAACAACCTATGCAAAATAATGGACAAACTAGTATGAAGCTCCTTTGAGACCACTACCAAACCAAAATATACCATTACCCCCCAACGAAACCATAGAAATTGGTGGATCTGGGCCAGCACAAAAGAATGGTATGAGGATGTTTTCAAATCCTATGTTCGAAGCCATACCTGGCACATAGGGTTTCACTAATCCTGTATTTGAATTTGCATCCGAGGGGTTGGAAGGATTTCCTGCTATTGGAAGAGAAATAACATTGTTCCTCCTCCTGCAGCACCTTTCGGAGGGCCTTTCTCAGGATAGATTTCGAGAGGTCAGCCATACCTTCAACAGCAACCAATACAACAAGGACAGCCAGTCCTGAATGTACCCATGTATGGACCACGAGGCCCTCAAGCACGTGGCATTCCTCCAAACCCTATGTTTGTTCCCCCAATAGTGGTCCAACCAGCCCAAAACATAGTTCCTAGGGACCAAATTGCTGAGATTGTTAGAGTGATGTGTGGACCTATGGCTCAGGGGGTCCAGACTCTAGTGTATAGAAAACCTTACCCAGACTGGGTGGATAAGGTACATGAGTACCCAAGATGGATTAGAATACCAGACTTTGCCTTTTTTTATGAAAATGGAAATCAGTCAACAGTAGAACACATTGCTAGGTTTACAGGCTAGTGTGGTGAGTTCACTAATAATGATTACCTAAAACTAAGACTTTTTCTAAATTCTCTAACTAGGGAAGCCTTCGTGTGGTATGTAAACCTTATCGGGCTCTTCCAAACCTGGCAACAAATTGAGGAAGTATTTCATGCCCAATTTTTCTAAACAGAGCTTGAGGTTTCTATAGCAGACTTGGCAAGATTGAGCCAAAGGCCTGATGAGAAAGCTGCTCAATTTGTTGTCAGATTTAAAAGGGCCATGAAACAAATATAGGGTCATGCTACTTGAGCCTGAATTTGTAAGATTGGCTCAAAATGGGTTAGATTTTAGGTTTCGAAAGAAGTTTGCTGCAACCAAATTTCAAGACTTAGTAGAATTAACCTATAAAGTCTCTAGATATGAAACTTTGCTGGAAGAAGAACGGGATCGAAATAATGCATCTTACAAGACCTATTATAAAGACCCTAACTATGAGATTGATGTAGCAAAGATCATAGAAAAAGAACCTATGACCTGTGAAGCATTAATTCAACAAAACACTACAATAGACCAGCAATTTAAAAAGAAATACCTTCATAGGAAGTACTCTTTTGACATAACAAAAGCATATGACATTTTTGATCATTTGCTTGCAGCAAACTTTCTAAAGTTACCAAAGGGAGTTAAGATCCCTACCCCTAAAGAACTTAAAGAAAAACTGTACGGTAAATGGCTCAATTCTTGGTCTCATCCAACTAAAAAATGTATTGTTTTCTGAGACAGGATCCAAGAACATATTCAGAAGAGAAGGCTAAAGTTTCCAGCCAAGATTGAGAAAGCTATGGAAATTGACACCAACCTATTTTCCAGAGATTGGGGAGGCTGCAACCAATGTTGGCATGCTAGATTTCCAAAACCTATCCTTGAAGGAATTGGAGGAAATCACTATGCAAATGCATGTGGCTAGCCAAACTGCCTTCAAGAAGGACACTAGAAATTCACCAGTAAGTGGACAAAACTCTGCAGGCCAAAAGGATGGCTCTAATGAAGAGATACTGGATGATAACTCCCTCGAGGTAGCTGTAGTGTAGAAGAAGTGTTCTAGATGCAAGATGAGTTCCAAATGGCTAAAAGGGCTCCTAGTTGATGGGAAACAATATTATAAAGATGTGCAGAGTGATCAAAAGCTAGCCAATACCTACAATAGAAGGCCATATCCAACTGGCCCTAGACAACATTCACCCTTGGTTGGTTCACCAGACACCAAGACGCAGTCAAAGGGAAAGAGACCCCTGTATGAAACTAGGCCACCTAACTATTGTAGGGTGGGCAATCAGCTGGAAGGGAGGCCTGAATTTGGCTCAAGACAGGGAACCAAGCTTAGTGATTAGCCTCAAAGAACTACTTCGAAGACAGTTACGAAGGCAGGGGTAACCAGCCCAGCAGCTAGAGCAATGTGTTCATGGGTCCCTAGGGTTCCAAATTGGTTTGTCATGCAGAGCAAACCTAAAGTCATAACAGCACAAAGCAAGACTATGGGAGACAAGGGAATGATGATCAAGCCTCATTTGGTGGCTCCAAATAATTGGGTTATGCTCAAAAACCCAAAAACAAGGGAACCAGATATGGTTCTAGTGATTTCCAGGTCTCAAAGGAGAAAGATCTAGCGAAGGTACACTCAATATCAGAAGGACCTGAAAGAAAGTGGAGAGAGTACTTTTTTGGCATAGTCAAAAGGCTAGATAGAAGAAGGAGAAGGTTCAAGGCCTGCTTCTAAAATCAAAGAGGGTAGCAAAGAATAGTTGGCTAAAGTTCATATTGAACTGAAAACTAAGGAAAGATCTAGTGGAAAATGACAGTGAGACAGAAGGAGAAGCTAAACTAGGCCAAATGAAGGAATTTGTTGAAGATGAAATGTTTGAAGCCTTCATGGCTGAACAAACCTTCTTGGTCGAAAAGCCAACGAGAGCAGATCACAAACGAATTACTTCGAAGGAAACCACCAGCACTGAGGTACTAGAGTGCAATATGTAGGATGCCTCCTAAGCTTCAGAGCAAACTTAAACAGGAGAAGAGCAATCGCAGCCAGTGGTACAGTTTGGCTCATTTCCCCCAGTACTAGTAAACATGGTATATGTGCTACCACAAGAATTCCAAGCTGAAGAGGGAGACCAAGAAGGTCAGGAAGATGACCCCATTCCAGTTTCTAGTGAAGATTCACAGGTTAGCATAATTCAAGATGTGTCAAAAGTGGCCAAGCTAATGGAAACTGATAAAGAAAGTGAGGAGGTGACTATTAACCTCTCATACCCGTTCGAGTAACCCACAATATCTATGACCCACCACGTTAAGCCCCTGTATATTAAGGCTTACTTTGATGGGATACAAATGAACAAGGTTTTAGTGGTCAATGGTGCAACAGTGAACCTACTTCCAAGGTCCTCTTTAAAGAAGTTGGGGAAAAGAAACCCTAGGTTGATCCCAACTAGCACAACCATTGCTGATTTTGTTGGAGATAAGCAAATGGCTTAGGGTATTTTGCCTATCAACCTGAATGTGGAAACTAGAGATTGCATGACAACATTCTTTGTTATAGACAATAATGCCAAGTATAATGCTTTGCTTGGTAAGGATTGGATCTACACCAACAAGTGTGTGCCTTCCTCTCTACATCAGAAGATAATGATAGCTCTGTGTAATGGGGAAACAGAGGAAATCAATGCGGATTCATAGCCTTCTATTACTTGTGCTGAGTTTGTTGAGGCCAAGCTATACATTGAAGGAGTTGTACCACTCAGTGTGCTGAGAAAGCTTGATGGAACAGCCGAAATGACGGTTGATGAGGAAGTAGAACACCTAAAGCACTTAGTGCAAGAGAGTCCTAATGAAGAGTTCGTCACTAAAGATAACAATGACGCTTAGTTGTAGGCAAGAAGATCAAGACCAGAATACCAGACCCTTGGCCTTAATCAAGTTTTCAGCATTGGACGTAAAGTCAATAGTCCAGAAGGTGTGGTAACAAGAGAAGGAAGCCATGGTGATTGGCTATAATCAAAAACAACAAAAGGCTAGACCTTTGGCCCTTGATAAGTACTGTACATTGGATATTGATACAAAAGTCCAGGAAATATAAAAAGAAGAAGCCTTATAGACAAATTTTGTCTATGAGGAAGAAAACAAAGATGTTGAACCAGAGAAGATGGGAGCATAACAAAATGAAGAGGTTGCTTCGAAAGTAGAAGAAGTCAAAGGAGAAGCATCAGTAAGTGCTCAAGTACAGGACCCTTTGGAAGAAGTCAACTTGGGAGAAGGTTCTACGCAGCAGCCCACCTATATTAGTGCTTGGCTAAGTCCTATTAATAGGAACCAGTTGTTGGTAGTCCTAAAGTAATATAAGGATTGTTTTGCGTGGTCTTATAATGAATTTCCTGGACTGGACATGTCACATCCCAAACCCGTCCCTAAAAGTTTGGGCATGACCCATTTGAAAACGGACACTAAACCTGTTATACATATCATACGGGGCCTGAACGGAAGCATTTAATAATATAAAAAAAAAACATAGAATAACATCCATTGAGCTATTTTTAACATGCCAGGATCACATACACGTACTCAGCCCCTTTACTAAGCGTATGACTAAACATTATTAAAGAAAAGGGGTCATATACATACATTTTCACTTGGATAAACAATTAAGCAAAATTTTAACAAAACTTTACAGAAATGCATGGGCTTGGTCTGGGTGCCTGGACACACTGAGGTTGACAAATGAAAGGCGAGCATCAAGGGTTAAGACTGACCTCCAAGGTGATCACCTACAGAACAGACAACACAAAGTAAGCCAGGCTCAGTGAATAATAGTACATAAACAAAACGATGCTTAACTTGAAACATAATATATCAATGCGTGTGAAATTGCAGAGTTCACATAGTTTGATTTTGTACTAATTTCATAACGGCCTTAGGCCCAATCTTGAAACATAATAGCTTGAAACATAATGGTTTTAAGCCTTTGAATATCATTCACATTAAACTTTTAAACATGTTGGCATATAGCCCTTGAACTTATGGTATGAAGCCCTCAAACGTGTTGGCATGAAGCCCTCAAACTTGTTGGCATAAAGCCCTTGAAACATAGTGGCATAAAAGCCCTTGAAACATGTGGCATAAAAGCCCTTGAAACATATGTGTATGGATTCAAGAGGTGGCTCGTACGGATTCTAAAGGTGACTCGCATTGCAGCACTTAGTTTCGTACAACACTTTGCTCCATATCAGAAATCATTAGGTCTGAAAGACCGATCAATTCATATCATGTTATAACATAGCATAACGGAACGGATAAATAGAGACATATTCACACATTCTTAATTACGCCTGAATCAGAAACATAAATTAGAGTTCATGCTTGATCATAACCCACCCGTACAAGACCATCGGTGGTACCATCCGTACAAGACCGTCGATGGCAAAACATAATCCACCCGTACAAGACCGTCGGTGGTACCATCCGTACAAGACTGTCGATGGCAAAACATAATCCACCCGTACAAGACCGTCGATGGTACTATCTGTACAAGACCGTCGATGGTAAAACATATCTTGTAACATACTTGAACCACGGTATTATTACCCCCGGGCAAGGGCCATAAGACCACGGTATTATTAACCCCGGGTAAGGGCCTTGTGCTAAAGATGACATGCATACTTTTACATATATGAATAATCATTCATTAAGTCATAACATAACTTATCAGAAAATGGAGCATTACTTGTTATATCACGTCATTATCGTGCACTTAACAAAATAGAATAATTCATATTCTTATGTGGGTCACATAATGATGTTAAACTTTTGCATTCATATGGATTCACATAACTTTCCAATTATTCTGATATTTTCGAAGATGAACATAAATTCTCTTTATTCATTAAGACATAACATGGTTCACTTAAGCCATTAATCAGTGACATACACCTTTGTTTAATCGTTCATATATGTTAACATGGTTGACCTGCAATTAACAGAGTACTAATGGTAACCATGGTATCATTCACATGAGTTCATGCAGTTAACTTAAGTTTGACAGAACGTTCTTGACAATTATTAACGAAAGGTAAACACATTTTACCAATTGAATAATTCCAGAGATCTTAGGAATACTATAGTTCTACAATGCTCATATGTTCCATTTGTTTGTCATGAATCACCGTAGCTATCTTGCAAATAACGAAAATTAGTATTCATTGTCAATGAAAGTCAATACCATCCCACATAATCACCACATATGTTTGCTCAATAATGTCTCTAGATTCTCCAA
Organism: Camellia lanceoleosa; assembly: GCA_025200525.1. Classification (NCBI taxonomy): domain Eukaryota; kingdom Viridiplantae; phylum Streptophyta; class Magnoliopsida; order Ericales; family Theaceae; genus Camellia; species Camellia lanceoleosa. The sequence goes on from CM045768.1 coordinate 24,832,036, forward strand.
TCAACACATTGGTAATTTAATTACTTGCAAGGGCATAATTAACAATACTTGAGCGATGCGACTATAGTACTACTACTCACGGTGTTCGGATGCTTGGTCCTATGCGGTGACCCTACACAATACATAATAAACATAAAAATCGAGTCACATATAATTTAGTCCGTTCTTAACTTGTTTAATTCTCTTTATACCAAATTAGACATCAATTCGCAATTAACATCATTAACTCAATACACTTTGCCATACATATCTCAACACAATCCAACATAATTCACGCTATTTAGCATGATTTAACTTATTACCACTAAATATAATTCAACATCTTTCAAGGTGAAGTCTTAAATTCCCATTTCATCATTTCATCCCAAGGCTCTTATCACCCATAACATTAATAATCTTGTTCCCCAATTTTCATCTTACATAATTGCATGATTCAGAATGTTCATAACGAAATTCATTCACAAATTTTAAACATAACTTTCAAGTATAACCAAATTCCAATTAAACTTGTACATATATAATTCAATACCTCAATTTCATTATTCTACTTTCAATTTGGGCTAACTCATCGATTATCATCATTAACCAACCTAGGGTTTTAAAGAAAATTGGGGATTTTCCTCCTTTCTTAGTTAAATCTTCAAATCAACAATTACTATATATCAATATGCTAAAAACATTCAACATCCTTTGAAAATTAGAGTAGAAGCCCCATTTGTGAATAAACAACAAGCCATTAATGTTTCTAACCCATAATCATCTCAAAACTCCAAAATGTCAACAAAATCCCAAAGTGTCAACAAAATCACTTTGAATCATAAACATTCAAGGCTAAGAGAACCCCCTACCTCAAGATTGGAAGCAAAGATGCTAGGTCAAAAGCGTCCTCTCGAAAATCCCAAAATCTAATCGGTTGGAAAAGTTGATCTTCACTTCTTCTTCATCCTTGATGCACGATCCATGGTGGATTGTTGGTGAGAATGGCTGAAATCAATGGTTTAAGGGTTAGGTTTTCGGACCTAGGAAGAGAGGAAGGAAGAGGGAAGTAGAAAATATCTGAAATGATCCAAAAATCCCGTTTTTAAGCTGTTGACCCGTAAAACCCGCTCAAGCGTCTATCTTCCCGCACGAGCATACCTGCTTCCAGCACAGATTTTAAAACTTCAAACAGGTATAACTCTCCCATCCAGACTTCGTTTTAGGTCGTTCTTGTGTCCAAATTGAAGCCCCGGAAATAAGCTTTCCAATGGTTCTAACCTCACATTCAAATTCAAAGTGTGGAAAAAGAAAAGGGCAAATGAATGACGGCTGATCGTAGAATAACTCTCCGGATTATATCCTTTGGTCCAATCTTACTTTACCATCATACCACCACCTCAATCAATACCCATAAATAAGGTAAGAACATTCCAAATACACTAATAAGAGTGCCAAAAATGAGCCCACGTACCTCAGAAGTTCAAACTTCACCAGGCGTCCCGCTCGAGCGTCCAACCTTGCGCTCAAGCACGGAGACCAACAAAGTCGTCCGCTCGAGCGACCACTTATACGCTCGAGCGGAAAATTACCACTCCCAGAATTTCAATCCGCCTACAAAATTACTGGAAACCCCAAAAGTTTGCTCGAGCGCTAACTCCCCCGCTCGAGGGGAAGGAAAAATTTCAGATCGTCACAGTAAAGGTCGTCAATTCTAATAGATATAATTGATTTAAACCACGTTAACCCCATTATCAAATAAGGATGATTTCCTCTACGCATTTTTGGGTCATTACATGACAGGTCATTAGTGGAATATAGGCTCCCTATGAAGCCTAATTTCAAGCCACACAGGCAAAAACCAAGACGGATGAGCCCTAAAGTGGTTCAAAAAGTGAAAGAGGAGATTCTTAGGCTCCTTAAGACAAGCTTCATTAGAATAGCCAGGTCTATTGAATGGTTGTTTAATATTGTACCTGTGGTTAAAAAGAATGGCAACATGACGGTATGCATCGATTTTAGAAATCTGAATTTGGTAACTCCAAAAGATGAATACCCCATGCCTATAGTTGATTTATTGGTGGACGGTTCAACAGGGCACAGAATTTTGTTTATGATGGATCGGCATTTTGGTTACAACCAAATCTGCATTACAGAGGAGGATGTCCGCAAGACAGCATTTAGGTGTCCTAAGAATATTGGCACCTTCGAATGGGTTAAAATGTCATTTAGTTTAAAGAATGTTAGGGCAACATATTAGAGGACAATGAATACTATCTTTCATGATCTCATTAGACGATACCTAGAGTGCTACATTGATGATATTGTTGTAAAGTCCCAGTCTATGTAGGAACACTTGGTTCACTTGACAACATCTTTTGAAAGAATGAGAAAGTTCAAGTTGAAACTTAATCCTCTTAAATGTGCTTTTGATGTATCAGCTGGAAACTTCTTGGGGTATGTAGTGCATAAGAAAGGAATATAGATTAATCAAAATAAAGCCAAATCCATCATTGAGGCCAAATCTCCATCAAGTAAGAAAGAATTACAAAAATTCTTTGGTCAGGTTAATTTTCTTCGAAGATTTATTTCTGACACTGTAGGAAAAACTAAAGTATTTTCTTCTTTGTTAAAGCTAAAAAATGAAGAAGAGTTTGTGTGGTCAGCTAAGTATCAAGCTGCTTTCGAAGGAATTAAAGCCTACTTGGCCAAACCCCTAGTGTTGATGCCACCAATGAGGGACAAACCCTTGAAGTTATACATTACTGCAGTAGAAGATTCATTGGGAGTTTTTCAGGCTCAAGACAATGAAGAAGGCAAGGAACAAGTAGTTTATTACTTTAGTAGGTTTTTAAATTCTTGTTAATGTAAATACTCAGTTGTAAAAAAGTTGTGCCTCATATTATACTTTGCAGTAATGAAATTAAGATATTATCTTTTGCCTATTGTTGTCTTGGTAATTGCAACCACAGACTTCATTAAATACATGTTATCTAGACCTATGCTAAGTGGAAGAATTGGCAAATGGATATTAGCTCTTTCAGAATTTCATCTAGAATATGTTCCCCAAAAGGCAGTAAAATGGCAAGTTTTGGCTAACTTTTTGGCAGATCATCTATGTCAAATAGAAAGCCAAGAGATAATGGATCTTGGTATGGTCAATATTGAGCCATGACAAATGTGGTTCGATGGATCAAAAGTCAATGATCTGGTTGGAATTGGTGTTGTAATTAAGTCACCACAGGGGGTAAGAACCACACATGGTTTCAGAGTTGATGAAACCATTTATTCCAATAACCAACCTGAATATGAAGCTTTAATAATGAAACTTTAGATACTTATTGGATTACAGGCTTATGCAATTAATATATTTGGGGATTCCTAATTAGTAATTAACCAAGTAAAATGAATTTTCAAATATCAAAGTACAAGCATGTTGCCATATTATGTTACTGCATTACATTTGATTTCTCAGTTTCAGATAGCCAATGTGACTTACATCCCAAGATTCATGAATCACAAAGCCAATGATGTAGCTCAAAGGCCTCAAATTTCAGAAGAAAGGGGGACACCCAAGTAGACATAAGTCAAGCAACATATCAAAAGTTAATGCCTCCTTTGGCCAAACGAGGTATCATGGTAAAAGTTAACTAGAATAACTTAGAAGAACATGATTAGAGATATCTAATCATTCAATATTTAGCTGGCCCTTCTTTGAAGACCAGCAGAAAAATTAATTACAGTCCATACAATATATAGTATATGGCAATGCACTTTACGGCAAATGGATTGCTATTGGAATATTTAAGGCCAAAAGAAGCATTGATTGCTAAGGATGAGGTGCATGAAGGTATTTGTGGTGCCCATCAACTTGGTGTGAAGATGAGATGGTTGCTTCGAAGGCATTCCTATTATTGGCCAACCATCCTTAAGGATTGCATAGAGTATGCAAAATGATATCAGGCATGCCAAAAGCATGGTATGATAAGACATGTGCCAATAGCTTATTTGCATATAGTAGTGAAGCCATGGACATTTAGAGGATGGGCAATGGATATGATAGGAAAAATATATCCACCTTTTTCGAAGCATCATTGTTTCATTCTAGTGGTCACAGATTACTTCACTAAATGGGTCAAAACTGAGGCTTATTACGCAACAAATCAGACTGAGGTTATTGGATTTATCAGAGAATTAATCCATAGGTTTGGTATCCCTCAAACCATAACTGTAAATAATGGGACTGTGTTTGATGAAAAGATGATGAAATTTTTCGCAGCAGAATTTGGAATTAGTCTTATCAATTCCACCCCCTATTATGCACAAGCAAATGGTCAAGCTGAATCATCTAACAAGTCCTTGAAAAAAAGAATACAAAGAGTTATGGAAGATAATCCCAGGGATTGGCATAACTTGTTGCTAGATGTGCTGTGGGCTTATAGGACTTCTCCAAGGTCAAGTACAGGGATCACTCCTTATGCCTTAGTATTTAGATATGATGCAGTATTGCCTGTAGAAATTAACATTAAGTCCTTGAGGTAAAATGCCAAGACCAGTTAACTACTGAGCAATATCATCAAAGCATGTTCTTGGAAAATAGAACATGTGGGTGAGGCCAGGATTTTGGCATTAAACAATATCCTTTTTCCAAAAGAAAAAGGCAGTCAGAAGTTATAATGAAAAAGTTAAACACATTAGCTTTGATGAAGGAGATTTCGTATAGAAGACAATACTACCAATAGGAATCAAGAGCCATAAATTTGGCAAATGGTTACCTAATTCGGAAGGACCATATCAAGTTCATAGAGTCTTGCTTGCGAGAGCTTACCATCAAAGAAATCTAAATGGTTATGTGCATCCCAAGAAAATTAATGATAGATACTTGAAGCCTTATTATCCAACTATATGGGAGACACAAGGAATGTAGAAAGTGCTAAATAAAAATAATGACAGAGCATGATATACTCAGATAGATAATAAAAGGTTTTCATTTCATAAAGAATTAAGTACATACAACCACAAATTGGCCCAAAAATCAGTGCAGTGTTTCAGTTATTCCCTTACAATTGATTCTTTACTCCTAAGGGATGGAAACAACTAAATAGTTGTAGCCATATCTTGCCTTTTGTCAGCTAGCCTTGGTTAATAATTTGTAACTTTTTAGCATTTCAATCCAAGGCTAGGTTGATTGCTGCTAGGTTATTTTCCAGTTAGGCTTTCTTCTCCAAAAGTTGGGTTCAAAATTGTGAGGCATATGAATGTTGTCCCTTTAATTCAAACACCTCAGCATGTATATGGGAGATGTGCTCTTTATCTTTTAGCAATTTCTCTTCTGCAACTTTGGCCATCTAGTAGATATTGACATAGAAATCTAAGGTGGTTGCTACTTGAGATAAGTGGTTTGAGAAGGCCATGCTAAATTTCTCAAGAACTTTGTAGCATTGGAGGAAACCATTCTTAATGATGGGTCTTTGTAAGGCTTCGAATGGGATCCTTGAGAATAAGGTTAGCAATTCCAAACAGGTGCCCAAGTCCACTAGAAACAGAGAGACTTTTCTGGCAATGGAAGAACTCTAAAAAATCTTCATAAATGAGTCAGCAAGGAATAATGGTTTAGCTTCACTGCTGGCTATTTGAGCTGGGGAAGGTATATCAAATAGGCTAGCCAGCCGAGCTTCAAAAATGCCCATCTCTTCCTCTGACGTTGAAAGTGCAAAGGAGTCACTAGCAGAAGGAAGAGATAGCTACATGAGGATAGGAGAAGAAGTGGAGGATTCCCTAGCAGTGTCTATAGTCCTAGCCACTAGCAAATCTGGAGAAGGGGAACTAGAGCTTGATGGTAAAGAAGGAGTGGGTGAGCTACCAGTGTCTTCTTTGGGAGCACCAGCTGCCACCAAAGATGAAGTGACAATTGGGGCCCTCTTAGGTGATAAAGGGGCGGCCAGGACTGTAGGAGTGGTGTATTGTGATAAGATAAACGATAGATGGGACATATAAGGAGTTAGGCTTGGGCATAAGGAAATGGGAATGGCTAGCCTCAAAGAGGGAAAGGAATAAGGCATGGAAAGTGTAGAGCTGGGAAGTGGAAGTACTATCTGGATGGGCTCTACACTCATGAGCACTTCAGTCTCACTCTTCTCTTTCCTTTATAAGGCTATCTCTAATGGCCTCTCCTTTATAAGCAAGTCAGAGGAAGCCAATGTTGAAGGAGGATGAGCTGGGAGGACTATTGCTGCATGTCAAAACATAAGGAGAAATTGTGAATTTTATGCTAGAATCCTGGGAAGGGAGTTATCAAAAGGAACTAAAGGAGATTACTAGCCTCAAAAGTGATGATGGTGATGGTTGGAGAGCTGCGAAGGGTGTAGTGCCCAGCAGTTTGTTTCTTCCTTGCAGTCTCTTTTTGCAATGCATCAGTAGCAACAGCAGCAGCTTTATCCCTCAACATTTGTTGATGCCTCCTCTTTTCGGACCTTTGGAAGACAATGATCTCTTTGGAGTGCTCCTACTTCACTGCCTTGGCAACTAGCTCACGAGTAGGGTCCCAATAACATCAAAATGAGAGACTGCTATTTTCTTATTCCTTTTTAATGGTGTTTCTTTTTCCTTTTCAATCTTCTCCTCTTTTAGGTTAGCCTCAGGTGTCCCATCCTCAGGGACAAGCAAAAGTTTTCTTTTCTTCTATTGTTGCTACTTGCCTCTTAAAGATGTTCAAAACTTGAGTTCTCTGAGAAGAGTCTTTCGGTGGAGCTCTTATACCAAGAGTAGAAGTTATAAATAAATGAGCAAGGCATTGTAAAAGGAAAAGAGAAAGGGTAAGTATAAATGCATACCCTTCTTCAAAGTAGCTTTAGTGACTCTAGGAGGAGGAGGTGAAGCAGTAGGAGTAAGCATTGGAGCAGGAAAAGCAGTGGAAGGCGTAATGGTGGTCCCAATCTCCTTGGACTTAGCTTGGGAGGGCACATCTAACCCCACTAGTAGATATGTAGGAGGGATTGTAGGTGCACCTCCATATTGGCCGTCCACCAATTTTGGTACCTCCTCAATGTAATGCCGTGTGGGATGAAATGAGTGAATTTGAATTCAACCAAGTCTTGTATCAACTTGGAGGTTGCCTCATCTAGCTTGATTTTTGGCACTTTTAGCTCTTTGGTTACAAGATTGGGGTTAGTTTGGCTGCAGAGAAGAACATGAATTCCTTGAGTGAGCCCGAATTGCCTAGAAAATTGGGCAAGCCAATAGGGTTCAACAATACACGTATAAGCTCGAGAATTCAAGGTACCAATGAAGAGCTCCATTGGAATCAGAATAGAGGCTCACATATCTCTATGCAAGGGATTGGAGCAAGTTCTGTCAGCCAGGCAAGTCCTCAGCCATATTGGCCTTGTGTTAGCCTCAAAGGGGCAAAAGAAGGTAGAAAGGGGCAAAGCTGGGAGTTGATGGAAGAAAGAAAGGTAATAAGCAAAGCTAGAAGGATAGAGGGAAACTCTGGCATACTTCATTCCATAAGGGGTAGGGTCTTGCATCAAGAATCTCAAACACCTGGAATGTAAGTCTGTGAAGTAGGCGAAAAACCAGAGTTACAGTACCTAAAGTGGTCCTCCTTGGTTGGCATCTAGAGGTTTTTCACAAAATTGAGAGCAAACTCTATATACATGACCTAGGACATAGGGAGCTAAGGTTATCTTCTTAACCAAAGTAAGAGCCTTGGCAAAGGGGCAAATTTAGGCATGATTCTCTGTGAGGAGATGCAAAATAAAAATTTACAGAGCTAGTATAAGAGAAAAGAAAAGAACTCTCGATCTGTTACAGGGTCCTCTTTCTTATTTTCAAAACTCACAAAATCACTAAAGGAAGAGTTCAGAGGGGAAATAGAAAAGGGAACATTAAGGTCAGGATAATTAGGACCGAAGGGAGTGCCAACGGGTGATAACCCTAAAAGATGGCACATATCAAGAACAGTGAAGGCCATCTCACCACACCTAAATTGAAAGAAATTGAAAGATGGATTTCAAAAACAAAGTGCAGCAGGTATGAGAAAAGGGTCTTTAGAAATGGAAAACCTGGTTAGTCAAAGGGTGTCGAGGATGCAGAGTTCTTGGAGGTCCAACATCCTGGCAGGAACAACTCGGTCATACCATTCCTCCCATTCTAGCCTCAATGTAGGCCAGTAGCGATGAGGACAATTCATCATGTAGCTTCCCCAGTCAAGGTCGCCCTCGTAAAGGAGGCAGTGATCTTCTAAGTGCGGATGCAGAGTAGCAAGCTGGGCTAGAGCTTCTTTGAAAATGGGTCCAAGAACAAATTCCCTTTGAGAATGAGGACGAGGAATGAAGATGCGCCCATCAATAGCACACTGTTCACCAGCTTTGTATTTGTCACATTCCTTGTTAATGATTCTCCTCAAAGCCGCAGATGGGCTTACACGCTCAACAACTGGTATTTTGGAAGAAGAAGCTATTAGCAAAGGGTTCGAAGAGGAAGGTGAGTAGAATATGGACACGTCGCAGTCGGGAACAACAGGAGTAAAAAGGGAAATTTCGGACAAGTGTGTAGAAAAAGAGTGAAAAGATGGGATTTTAAACCTTTCTATCCAAAATTACCCATTTAATAGAACCGGTCAAATAGATCCAAGTTTTAACCCATGTGTGATTAAAGCTATTATTCTAAGTCCCTGAAAACACAAGAAAGAAAACTATCTTCGAACCAGTATAAGAATACCTTATAAACAAGGGAAACACATTTCAAATCTCAGCTTGGCTTCAAAAATGGTTAATTGGCTTCGAATCTAGTTTTCAAGTACTTAGTTGGGCTTTGAAATAGGTAGTTGGCTTCGAAGTCAGTTTCATACCTTACAGTCACGCATAATTGGGGTTTGTTTACTTTGAAAATCTTGAAGATATGCTTTTAGACTTTCTATAAAAGGAAATTCCCTTTGAAGGAGTCTTTGTAATGTTCTGAGATCAGGATATGGTTCTTGCCTAATTTTTCGGCATAAATAAGCACTTTGAAGCCAGTTCTTGGTCAAGCAAAATGAAAATGTCAAAGACCAGAAGACTTATCTATACATGAAAATGCATTCTTGGATTTTTCTGTTTAAAAATGACTCTTTAAGAATAAGCATTGTTATTCCTAAGGAACACTCCATCCTTCAAAGTACTTAAACTTGATTTCAAAGCACAATTGGTCAGTTCAAAACTATTATTTTTACAAGGTAGATTAACCATATGATTGGAGTTGAAAACATAAGACAAATTTGAACATTCCTATGAGAAATTCCATGCTTCGAGGCAATCAAAACCAAGTATCAAAGAAAATTGGTTGCTTCGAAATTGTTATTCACAGATTACATGGACAGAGTAAGGAATACAACCATAGTCACCATACAATCGATCATACAATTGGAATATAAAACCAGATCATGATAAATGAGATTTGAAGAACTCAGTTTTATTGATATGCAATATTTACATTGGGAACACCTACTTGGTTACATTCTCAATTTCATAAAAGTAAGGAATGGACAAAGTCACAAGATCATGGAACTTTGTCCAGCAAAATTCAATAAATACATACTCTTTTCATAACCTATCTTCTATCCTATCTAAATTTGGTTTATCTAACTGATGAGCCCTTAGTTGCAAGAAAAGTTGCTAGGCTTTCATTTTGAATTCTGTTTGTTTAAGAGCCTTTTCCATTTTATCTAGTTCTCCTTCCCCAAGTGCATCACCCATAGTGGCATCTTCCCTATACTTTGAATCTTGGTTCTTAAAGTCTTCAAATTCTCCAAAAAGATTCTCTACTTCATGCTGAATTTGAATACGAGCAGCAGAGTTATTCTCCAACAACTCACTGGTAATAGAGGCATTTGTGTGCCAGTTGAGTAGAAGAGGAAGTTGATCCAAGAAAGTATGAAGCTCTGCTTGGGCCACAGGATTGAGGATGTAGCTTCGAGAGACAATATCCTAAGACCATAATAAGTTCTTGCGAGAAATGTCATCTCGAAGGACCTCAAAGGATAAATGAAAGAAAGTGGCAAGCAAAGTCTGGGCTCTGTATTGTTGATAAAGAGTAGGTGGAACTGGAGCATGGTAGGGAGCAAAATGCTAGCTCTCGAAAAGAGTGAGTCTCAGTTCTTTAATCCAGTTAGGATTGAAGGGCATGGAAGGAGCAGTTGGGTCCCCTCCAAATGAATATGGGAACTCAGGCCTGGTCATACATTCTAGCCAATCAGAAGAGCAAAATTTTGCTTTTTTGGCTAAGAATGCAGGACTGATTCCCAAGGCTTCAACAGGGTATGGAGTCCTTCGCACTATTTTGGATGGCAGGGTAGAAGTATACCATGTCGAAAGCAAGTTGTCTTTAAGGTTGCAAAAACGGTCAAAGGGAACATATGGATATACTACAGAACTGTGCATAAAGGGATGAATTGCAGTGGGATCATCAAATTTGGAAAATCGATGGTGTATTCGTTCCCTTGTTTGATTTTGAGTGAGTATGGGCCAAGCATCCCAGCCAGTATTTTTAGAAGATAATGAAGCAACTCCATCCCATGCAGAGAGTTTTAGAGCAGATAAAGAGCTTCCAAGGTCTATTTGTGCAAATGTTTGGTCCAGAGGTTCATATGGTACAAAATCTTCCATAACTTGTATGAATGGGGGCAGATAAATGTGGCCAATAAATGCATGAAGATTCTTTCGAGGTCGGTTATCATTGTCAAATGCCTCCTTATATGCTCGATCAATGTAAGAGAAGGTTGGATTAGCCATTAAAAGATGTATCAATCTCTTTGTATTCCCAGATAATTGAGGAAATGTTCAAAGCATTGGAAAGGATTTAATGAAGTTCAATGCTTCATTTCTAAGAAGACAATTATGCTTCAGCAACGTCCATGCACGTCTTAGGACGTGAGCAAGGTGCTGGTCCACTAATATCATCAACTGTTGGGTATATTAGTGCGAGGGGTAATGTTGGCTATATATTTTGTATAGACCAATTATAGCTTAACATGTGGCATGGAAAGGATAATTTGGGGAGTTAATGCAAGTCTCCAACCAGCGACGGACACGTGGCGGTTCGTATTGGTAATAATGGATCTGTGCAGCACTGGAATAGCTAGAAGGTGCAAGATGACATGGCCCAACGGTTACTCACAAATTCAAGTTCAAATTAAGGAGGGAAGCCTAATTGCAAGAATGGCGTAGTGGGATTAACTGTGACAGAGCATGATCAGCAATTGTGGAAGGACATTTCGACAATTGCCATTGAAGAGTATAAATAGAAGAGAAGGCTCCAGAATGAAGAACCCAAACTCATATCCAAAAAACTAGTTTATTTATTTCTTATTTCCTTCCAGTTTTTACATTTCCAGTTCTTTACATTTTTAGTACTTCAATTCCTGTACTGCACTTCATTTCCTAGGAGTAGTTTCACGTAGTCGTTGCTATAAACATTTTCAAGGCTAGGTCATTTCATTGTAAGTTCCTATTTACTTAAGGAAATTTAGTTTCTGAATTGTTCTGTACTTGTTATTTCTTATAAATTTCTCTTCAAACAAGCAATCAGTAAAAGTTCTCTTCATTGAGGTTGAAAGAACTTCAACACAATCGTCTGATAATTGGTTGGCAATTAAAATTCTGTAAGAACTGATTGATCCTTGCTGGTACGCTTAAAATTACATAATTAACCTTCGAAAGCCAAAAAAAGCCAACAGTGTGCAAAAGTACCACGTAAGATACCATATGCCAGTAAGTACCCAGTACGGGTCCGACATGTTTTTTGAAGTACTCATACTTTATAGCTCTTTACATGTTTTTTTTTTTTTTTGATAAATACCTCTGTTCTTTACATGTTGTTGGGTATAGTATATGTACTCATGTGATACAGTAAGGAGAGGACAAGGGAATGCTCTTGGGGTGATGTATTTTGATACTAATCCTAATAGAAGAATAAAAAGAGCAAGCTTATTTACAATTACTTTACTTCTTGATTGCTAGTTGCTATTGTTTTTTGTTGGTGGTGCTTTTTGTACAGGAGTTTTTCTATAGGAGCAAGCTCCATCATGTTCTTGGTTGAGTTCGTACCAACAGCAACATGAAATTTGCCATTCTGGTCAAGTTTGGAATTATAAATGATAAATGACTAGAACATCCAAATAATCTGTGATAAGAGTGAAAGGATGTCCCAGGGTACTAGTGTAGTGCTACCAAAGACCCTCCAACAGTCAAGTTAGTAAACTTCAATAGGAAGGCAAGGCACTCAAGGAATTGGTTTAGGGTTTTTGAACTGCTTACTTTGTGCATTCTTCCACTCTTTCTTCATATACTCAACTTCTCACATATAAGGTTGAATCTTCAACCACCTCCTTTACTCGTGGAGGTATTTTTGCGAATATTGTAATGTAAATGACCATATAAACATGAGGTCAGTAAATTCTGAATGTCAACCTATTACACATGTATACTAGCATCCAGCCAATTTCTAAACCAATCAAAATATCTAGGTTGGTCTCTAAATCTAATGTTCATGAACACCTATTCTAAATATCTAAAGCAAATTTATGTTTTTTTTTTATATCTATTATTCAGATTTATTATTTGCAATTTATCATGATGCATGTCAAATATCTTAATCAATTAAACTTCAACTGTCCAATTGATGGACTCTTGTTTCTCTCAATATCATATTTCGATTTAAATAAGCTAAAGAAATAGTTCCTGTACAGGAAAGAAATAAACTTTCTCGTATAATCCTGTTGATCAAGTCTGCGCTCCTCCGTACGTCGTCGCTTTATCCCCTGAAAACACAAACGTGAGCTAGCCGGCGGGTGTGTGCTGGAAACCTCTCCGATGCTTAAGTCAGCAAACTATACTAATAGACAAAAGCTCTGGGTATTCGGGAACTAAAGTTGTGTTACCTCTCCAAAGGTGATGTTTGTGAGCTTTTATAGGTTTCGTGTGGCACAATCCTAGTAGGACTTCTACTCCTCCATGCAGAGTCCTCCTAGGATTCATACTCCTGAAGGATAATGCTTATCCTTCAACACCCCCCTCATTGCTTAAACCAAGTGAGATGGTTTTACCATGGCCGAACTACCACGACCGAAGTAAGCATGGCCATGCCGAGCCATAGAGTAGACCGAACTATCAATAGTTTGGTCCCCTCCTTTACCGCTCTACCTCAGCTCTTCCTGCTCAAACCGTGCTAACTATGTTGTTTTGAACCATGCTAACAATTAGCTAGGTCCTACCGAGCTATCCGTGCAATGCTTGTGACCGGTCTAACTTTGGCGACCGAACTAACTTCAAAGTAACCTTAGACCGGTCTAAGCACAAAGTATCTTTAGTTCAGAATAATCTTCAAGCCTCATTCCAACCGGACTAACTTCTGGGTTTCGGGCTCCTTTTACTTTGCTATTCTTATTTTGGCCCATTAACGGCCCATTGCCCAACTCGGCCCAATTTAACCATATAAATTACCCTCACAATTGCCCCTTAATTCCATCAGCAAAGCATGATAGGGATTACTTGTATATCGGCCGAGCTAATCAGCCGGGCTAAAAAACTTTTAAGCCTTTCCAGTCGAGCTAAAAAACTTCTTTTAGCCTTTGCAACCGAGTTAAAAAAATCATTTAGCTTGTCCAGCCGAGCTAACTTAAACCGAGCTGCACCTGTTTGGTCAAAACGTCCCTTCAATCACAACAACTGAATCGTTTCCCATTCCAATGACACGTGGCAGCCTCTGATTGGCCCTTCGCAGCTGTCACGCCGCCCTCGTACTCTGCAAAATTTGAACAGTTCCCGCCTTTTCCTTTGCATCAAAACGAAAAACCCTTCATTTTGGATCAAACCCTACACTATTCACTTCTTCTTCTCTCTCTATCGTTCCTGAGCTTCTGAACTTGCTGCGCTCGTGTTTCTTCTTCCTTACTGCTGCTCTCATCCCCAGCTTTCTCCTTTTCACCTGGTAAGTATCATAACTCTATTCTATTTTCTCGTTTTTGCTTTTGTTTAGTCCATAGCTTTTAGGTCTGTGTTTCTGAAAAGTACTTTCATTCCACTATTCTTGCCTTGCGTCTTCTGAAAACACCATGTTAGAACTATTTGAATTCAAGAAAGAACATGAGAAACGCTAATTTTGATCCAAAATAACCACGCAACTGAACAAAGAATTTGTTTGCTTTGTGAGGCCTAGGCACTCCTCACTACTGAACTGAAACTTGCACCATTAGTTTCAATAAGAAAACACTTCTTGATTTACTTTAGCCGAGATAAACGAACCGAACTAAGTCTGAACTTAGCATACTGGAAACCTTAGCCTACGACCAAGCTAGACCTTCGGGGCTCAACCAGCTTTCTTAGTTTTTTAGATCGAACTCAGAAAGCTGCCTCTAGAGGCTCAACCAGTCTAACAGAACCTTCACACCAACCGATATAACGAATCGCTCGCCAAGACCGAGCTAACAAAACCCCTTGCTCAACCCGAGCTTCCAAGCATCTTGTTTAAACCGAGATAGAACCCGTAGCATCCCACCTAGCCGAAGTAGGACTTCTTTTATCTTGCTTTTATTTCGCAGCACAGTCCAACGATCTGTGCTTAACACTTTTGTTTTCCACTTTGCAGACTTAGGTTGCCCAGGCATTCCTCTGCGCACTCAATTGTGCTACTGAGCACAATCTTTTGACCGAACTAATTTATTTTTAACTTATAAAATAAATGGGGAAGTATAGATTTTTGGTAAACACACCTGGCGGTCTAGCCGAATTCCGCAAAGATTACAATATACCTGATGACGTCCAACTGATTTTAGCCGAACAAAATACCACACCTTGGGAAAATTAGGGCTATGTACCTTTCACTCTCCTATCAATAATAGAGACCAGACTAAGATTCCCCGTTCAACCCTTGATTTGTGAATTCCTAAGATAAACCAGAATATGCCCAACTCAGCTTTCCACCAATTCTTACCGTATAATAATGGGAATAGCCGGACTAAACTGCCGAGCCGGTCTTAACCTCGGTCTAGCTGAAATATTCCACCAATACTCCATTGGCTCCAAAGATGACAGCTGGGTCTATTACCTTAGGATACGCCGTCGTAGAGAAAAAATAATAAAAGATACGCCGAATAAAGACTTAAACGATGACGATTTTTTCTGGGTATCTGGGAATTTTGAAGATCACCAAGTCCAGATTCCTAACCGAAGTATAAACTGGAACAAAGGAATCCCCGGTATAACTTACTTCGGTTTCCTTTTATTCTTTTCTTTTACCTCGACTTCCAATTCTAAACCGATCTAACAGTTTGTCTTCTTTTATAGATTTAGCCCATCTTCACTCATTATATAGTCACCCCAACCTAGGCGTACTTCGCGCCGCACTGCGATACCCGGAGAGAAGTTGGGCCAAGCTTCTAAATTTTGAGCTGACATATAGATACAGCGGCCGCCGGAAAGCCAGAGTGACTGACTTTCTTCTAGAGGACACCCCAGAACCAGACCTAACCTTGCCCCAGATTAACCTAGTCCCTCTTACAGCCGAACAAGAAATGGCCAAGAGAAACAGAGTCAGGGCCCTTTTGATCGAAACCAACAGACCCGAAGTAGCACCACCACCCCAAACGCAACAGACCGTCGTGGCCCTTCCTTCTCAATAGCCTTCTTCATCACGCCCATCCAAGCACGCCCGGACTACCCCAACCGAGCAGCGTCTAGCGGATGAAGATGAAACCACCCTTCTACCGAGCCACCCACCGAGTCCACAACCCGAGCCTTCTGACCGAGCTACCACCAGGGGGGCACCCAAGCTCAAGTTTCAGAACTGAGATATTCAGGAGACCGATTCGGTGGTTGCTGAGAAGGATCACTTGATGGCATTCAACCTTGCCAAGAGTGTTTGCCTTCCAGCAGACATAGAACACCACCAGAATCTAACTGAGCTAAGGGCCATCCGATTGGCCACCAAATCCATGATCCTGGTAAGATGCCCCTCTTGTCTCTCAATTTTTGCGGACTTTCAGTTCGGTTTTGTCATTGATTTCTTTCTATTCATTTCAGTCTCTCCAAAAGAGCCAAATTGTCCATCAAAAGGTGCTGGAGCTCAGGAAAACAGCAAGGCAGGCCATGACAGAAGCCGAAGCCAAGACCGCCGAACTAAAAGAGTGCCAACAAAAAACGATTGAGCTAGAGGCTGAGGTAGCTCGTCTAACCGGACTAGTTACCTCGGCTGAAGACGACAACCGGAAGGCGTTGACCGTGATAAAAGACAAGTACCTTCGTGAGCTAGTCAAGCTTGAAGGGAAAAAGGACGCCGAAATTACCGAACTAAAAGAGAAGGTGGAAAGTGCCAACGCCAAAGGTTTTACGGAGGCGGAGGCGGAGGCCCTTTACATTCCACAATGTGAGGCAGCGAAGGACTTATTTTTCAAGTGCGGCTGGAGAAGCGCTGTGGAGCAGCTCGACTGTGGGCCTAAAACCGAGGTATACAATGCTCCACAGTACTTCATTCCGGCCTCATTAGCGGAGTATGCTGCCGACCTCCATAAGCAATTTCTCGAAGCGTCTGAAGATGAAGAAGAAGATGAGCAAACTGAGACTCCGGTTGTTAATGAGCCTGCCAATGATCAATTAGCTCGGTTGGAGCCAGTGGTTGAAGACTTGACGACCGAAAACGTGCTTCCAACAGAAACCGGGCTTCCAACCGAGACTGCTCTAACCTCTGAAACCGGAGTCGGTGTTGATATTGAAGCCGATCTCGAAGATCTTTTTAACTAATTCTGTAATTTTTTCTTTCTTGGATTTGTAACCGGGCTGCGGCCCCTCCTGTGTACCTATTTTTTACTTCAATGAGAATTTTCTTTTGTGCTCAACTCTTATTCCGGTTTTTGATTTGTATGCTTGCACTTGTAATAAATTTTACAATGAACTCTTTTGCTTGACTGTGATCTCGGTTTGAATGCTTGCTTTCTAACTGCAATTTGAAATATTTTTTGGCAATCTGAGTAGGCTTATAGCCAACCACTCTTTTAGCCGATATACTTATTTCGGCTGAAAAGTACTAAGAGTTGGTTTAATCCAGTCAACCACTCTTCAGCCGACATACTTACTTCGGCTGAAGAGTACAAAGAGTTGGTTTAATCCAGCCAACCACTCTTCAGCCATACCCTTACTTCGGCTGAAGAGTACAAAGAGTTGGTTTAATCCAGCCAACCACTCTTCAGCCGACATACTTACTTCGGTTGAAGAGTAACAAGAGTTGGTTTAATTCAGCCAACCACTCTTCACCCATACCCTTACTTCGGCTGAAGAGTACAAAGAGTTGGTTTAATCCAGCCAACCTCTAAGTTGGTTTTTCCAGCCACCTTAGAATAAAGTGTTTGGTTATTCCAGCCAAACGTCTTGCAGCCTGGATCCTTATCCTGGGCTTAGGAGGGGTGTTGGTTTAATCCGGCCAACCTCTAAATTGGTTTTCCAGCCAACTTAGAATAAAGTGTTTGGTTATTCTGACCAAATGTCCTGCAGCCTGGATCCTTATCCTGGGCTTTGGAGGAGTGTTGGATTAATCCAGCCAACCTAGAATAAAGTGTTCTTTCTGCCCTAACTCACTAATTTACTAAAACAAACTTTTACAGCGAAAAATGCTTATACTGAAAAGAAAACTACTTGTTTTATTGAGAAAGGGAAAAAGTTACACATATTTAAAAAGAAAAAAGCTAAAAATAAAATAACTTGAGATTGGCAGTATTCCATGGCCTGGGAATTGTCTTGACGTCCTCATCTTCTAAGTGGTATGCCCCCTTGCCTGCTAATCCAACCACTTTGTAAGGACCTTCCCAATTAGGCCCTAACTTGCCATCTCCTGGTACTAATGTGTTTCCCATGACTTTGCGCAGTACCCAATCTCCGATTTTGAATTGCCTTGGATGCACGGTTTTGTTATACTTTCTGGACAATTCTTATTGGTATGAGGCAATGTGGACCAGTGCTTTTTCTCTTCTTTCCTCTGCAAGGTCGAGCTCCAATGTTATGGCTTCGCCATTTAAGTCTGGATCAAAATTCTCACTTTGAATTGTGGAGAGGCCAACTTCTAGTGGGATTACAGCCTCCATACCATAGGCTAAGGAAAATGGGGTTTCTCCTATCGACCACCGAGGTATGGTGCGGTAAGCCCATAAAACATGAGGGAGCTCTTCTGCCCACTTGCCTTTTGCTCTCTCCAACCTTTTCTTTAATCCATCCAAGACCACTTTGTTTGATGCTTCTGCCTGACCATTTGCTTGAGGATATGCCGGTGTAGAATTGTAGAACTCTATCTTGTACTCTTCACAAAAGCCTCTGAAAATTCTGCCGTCAAATTGAGTGCCGTTGTTTGATATTAGTGCCTTCGGTATGCCAAATCGAGTGATGATATTCTGCCACACAAACTTCTTTACGTCTTTTTCCTTGATTGACGCCAAGGCTTCTGCTTCCACCCACTTTGTGAAGTAGTCAGTTGCTGCAAGGAAGAACTTCATGTTCCCTGGTGTTGTTGGAAGTGGTCCTACTATGTCCAATCCCCACATTGCGAAGGGCCATGGACTAGTTAGAGGTAGAAGTTCTCTGGCAGGTTGGTGTATTTAGTGTGCGAACTTCTAACACTTCTCGCACTTTTTGACATGCTTTCTGAATCTGCTTGCATGTATGGCCACCAATATCCTTGCGAAATTGCTCTGTATGCTAGTGATGGCTTCCGCATACGCCCTCATGTATCTCGAATAAGAATGCTTCCACTTTGCTGGGATGAACACACTTTAGATAGGGTCCTGAGAACGACTTTTTGTACAATGCTGAGGATGGGGAGAGCCAAAATCGCTGCAACTTCGATCTTATTCTGTTGGCCTCCTTATTCTCTTCTGGTAGGATGCCGTCTTTTAAGAACAGGATAATGAGATCCATCCAAGATGGGCCTAGCTCTGCACAACATACCTCTTCTGCTTCGGGGTCTTCAATGCTTGGTCTAGGTAGGTAGTCGATCAGTAATGGATGAGGGATGGAAGTATCTGCCATTGAGGCAAAGCCTGCTAGCTCGTCTGCTCTGCTGTTTTCCTCCCTGTCGATTTGTTCTATTCTGACTACTTCAAATTTCTTGATCTCAGTTCTGACCAACTCTTGGTATTTGGCCATCCTGTCATCCTTTGCTTCGTAGTCACCAGATATTTGGTTTACCACCAGCTGTGAGTCGCTGTAAACCATTAGCTCGGTGTCCATCATGTAGAATGCTGACTTGAGACCTGCAAGAAGCACTTCATACTCCACTTCGTTGTTTGATGCTGGGAAGCCAAGGTTGATTGCTTGCTCTACTACTAGGCCGTTTGGAGAGATGAGGACTATGCCAAGTCCTGCTCCATGCCGGTTGGATGCTCCATCCACAAAGAGCTTCCACATCTCTCCAACAAACAACTTCCAGCAAGTGGAGGGATCGGATGATGCCTTGGGATCTTCCATGTTGGTGGTGTTTTCTTTAAGGTCCATGCTGGCCGTTTGCCCCTCGCAATCTGATTGTACCAAGTCTTTATTTGTTGGTGAGTCTTGACTTGGTGTAGCTTGGTCTACCTCTTCCTTCCCTGCTTCGTTTTGGTCTGCCTTGGCATCTGGCTGAGTATCCTGTACCAGGGGTTGCGCTATTCCGGCGTCAACTTCCATCCCTAGTTCGGTTGTTTCAGTCAGGTCGACTGGGCAAATGTGATGACTTGCTGGTGTGAATTCTGCGACAAAATCCGCCAATGCTTGAGCTTTTATTGCGGTCCTGGGTTGGAACTTGATATCAGATGTGCCAACTCCATCGCCCACTTCGATTCGCCTGAAAAGTTCGCCCTTTCAAACAAAGCTTTTAATGGAAAGGCTGTGAGGACAACTATGGTGTGGGCATGAAAGTAGTGCGACAAATTCCTTGAGGCCATCATTAAGGCCAATGCCAGTTTTTCCAGTGGCAAGTACCTTGTTTCGGCGCCCAATAATGTCTTACTGACGTAATAGATGGGTAGATGTTGGATTCCTTCTGCGTGGACCAACACTGCGCTAATTGCGTGCTGGAAGACTGCCAGGTATAGGAAGAGTTCTTCTCCAGGTACTGGAGTGACAAGTAGCGGTGGAGAAGACATGTATTCTTTTAAGCTTTCCAGGGCATGGTCGCATTCTTCGTCCCACTCAAACTTGGCCTTCAAAGCATGGAAGAATGGTCGTAGTCTGTCTGACGACCTGCTTATGAACCGATTGAGCGCAGCTGCCATGCCGGTGAGATGCTGCACTTCTTTTACTGAGTTTGGTCTCTCCAACTCCCGGATTGCTTTGATCTGGGAGGGGTCTGCTTCGATACCTCGGTTGGTCACCAGAAAACCTAGGAATTTGCCAGATCCTACTCCGAATGCACACTTAGACGCATTGAGGCGCAACTTGTGCTTCTTCAGGATCTCAAACATCTCGCCTAGGTCTTTGAGATGGTCATTCTCATCCTTGCTCTTGACCACCATGTCGTCGATGTAAGCTTCCATTGTTCTGCCTAACAACGGTTCAAACATCTTGGTGACCATTCGTTGGAATGTCACCCCTGCGTTCTTTAGGCCAAAGGGCATGACCTTGTAACAGTACAGTCCTCTTGGAGTTGTAAAGGATGTGACCTCCTGGTCTGGTTCATGCATGGCGATTTGGTGGTAGCCTCTGTATGCATCCAGAAAGCTAAGTCGGTTGTGCCCCGCCGTTAGGTCTACCAGTTGATCTATCCGTGGTAGAGGAAAGCTATCTTTTGGGCACGCTTTGTTGACTGTTTTGTAGTCGACGCAGACACGCCACTTGTCATTCTTCTTTGGCACTACGACTGTGTTGGAGATCCATCTTGGGTAGTACACTTCTCTAATTGCTCCTGCCTCCAGCAGGTTTCCTACTTCTTTCGCCACTATCTCGACATGGTGGAGTGCCGATCTACGTGTGCGTTGAATGATTGGTCTGGCGGATGGGTGGACATTGAGTTGGTGATAGATGAAGTTAGGATCGATGCCTGGCATGTCGTATGGTGTCCAGGCGAACACTTCGATGTTAGAGGTCAAAAATTCCAATACCTCTAATCTCTCAGTGCTGGACAACGACGAGCCAAGCAAAAAGAACTTATCCGGGTTCTTTTCATCTATTCTTACTTCTACCAAGTCTTCCACCACTTTCTGATCAGCTGCTTTGCCGACATCTGCGAATAGTTCATTGCTCTTAGGTTCTTCCACCGAATGAACGTATCCCTTGGCAGCGCAGCTGCCATTCACCGTGACGAAGCATTGCTTCGACATGATCTGGTCTCCATAGACTTCTTCAATTACCCCGGTGTCGTTGGGGAACCGCATTGCTTGGTGGTAGGATGACGCCACCGATCGCATGGCATGCAGCCATGTTCTGCCCAAGATAATGTTGTAAGTGGAGGGGACCTTCAATACCCAGAACTCCACTTGTTTCGTCACGCTTCCTGCTCTGACTGGAAGAATTATTTTGCCGACGGGCCATTCTGGCATGGAGTTGAATCCAATTAGGAGAGATACGGCAGGCACCAAGTCTTTGTCTTGTAACTTCAATTGTTTAAATGTTTCGTAGTACATTATTTCACATGAACTACCTTGGTCAATCAGAATCCGCTTGACGTCAAAATCCTTGACTCGGAGGGTGACGACCAGGGCATCATTATGAGGGCAATATATCCTCGCCAAGTCTTTATCTGAGAAAGACATGACGTTTGTGGCCTCTGTCTTCCCTTTCTTGGAGGTAGGTTGGGCACTTAGTACCTCTCTTAAGTGCTCAGCCTTTTTGATTGAACCTCTGAGCTTGCATACACGCTCAGGTTCGTAGACCCCATGTATCACATTGATCACGCCTTGAGGTGTGGCGTCGATTGGCATTTCGTTGGGGTTATTATGGTCCTGGGGGGCTAGTTACGCCCCTCTTTCAATGTATTTATCCAGGTGACCTGCTGCCACCAACTCCTCCAGGTGTTGTCTCAATGGCGTGCAATTTTCAGTGCGGTGCCCCTTTTCTTTGTGGAAGGTGCACCGTGATCTTTCGTCATAGTCTTTCTAAGCTTCCCCAAGCTTGGTTGGCCATTAGACGAAAGGCTTATCCCGTATTTCACTTAAAATTTAGTAGATCGGTTTCTTGAAGACTGTAGTTATGGCAGTGCGGACTCTCAACCATCTTTTATCCTGGTCTTCTTCGTTGTCACGCCTGCCTCGTTCGTTTTTGCTTGACGGTCTACCGTGTTGACCTTTGCTGAGGCCTTCTTATCTGGTACTGTGGTCGTGCCAGATTTTGTTTTCGTACGTGCGCCATCATCTTCCACCCTGATGTGCTGATGCACTCTCTCCATTAAGGCTTCCATAGTGAGGGGTGGTGTCATGGTGATTGAGTCCCTAAGTCTGTTCCCGACTGGAAGGCCTCTCTTGTATTGTGCAATGGCGAGATTGGTGGGACAGTCTCCAATCTGGTTGAAGGTCTCCCAATAGCGGCTGTTGTAAGATCTTAAGGTTTCCTTATCACCCATGTCGATGGAGAGCAGCTGATCGATCTCCACCAGGGTTTTGGTGTTCGTTTGGAACCTTGTGATGAATGCTTCCGCCAATTGTGCCCAGGAGGCTATGCTGCCTTCTGAAAGTTTTTCGAACCAAGTCAAGCCTAGGTCGCCAAGGCTAGATGGGAAGAGGATGCACATTAAAGCCTCGTTTCGTCGGTATATTGCCATGACTTGGCGAAAGTGACTCAAGTGTGAGTAGGGGTCCGTCTTTCCCTCATATGTAGTGAATTTGGGCTGAAGGAAGCTTGATGGTAGGGGCGCGTTTTCAATCGTCGGAACAAGCGGTGAGGTCTGCAGCCTCGCTAATGCCTTGTCCGTAGGTTCGTAGACAGGGCGCGGTATTGGCATTCTAACCTCGACGCTTCCATGCGCCCGAGGAGCCAACCGTTGTAAGGCAGAAACTCTGTGTAGATCGCGGGCCCTGGCATCCTCCTTGCATCATGCCATTTCCTCGAGCACGGTTCGTAAGTCGGACGATCTGGGCAACTCCGTCTGCCTGGATCTTGTTTGGTGCGTATGCGAGGGCCAATAGGTGCTTCCTTCAGTGTACGACCTCTCAGATCTCGTCCTTTCAGACTTGGAGTGATGAGTTTTGGAAGATCTGGATTGAGTATCGCCTGTCCTGAGGCTTCTACTCTCCGCCTGAGAGGGTGTGGTATTCCTACTACGTCCTTCCAAGTAGCGAGGGGGCGTCTTGTATGTGCACCCCTCTCCTGTCATCACTCATTTTCCTTTTACCTGGCGCTTTAGAGATTCCATGTCCGCCGCCATCCGACGTATCAACTCGTCTTGCTCCTTGACGCAATCCTCCAAAGCCTGAAGATCAATCCTCCGCTTTTGTCTCTCTAGACTTTGCGATCAAGAGTGATGGGGGCTATTTGTCTGCCTTCTTCCCCTTGTATCCCTCATGGGATTCTATCTTTGTGGTTCTAAATCTGCCATAGGAGGGATGAGAGGTAAACCTTCGCGCCTCGCACTTCCTTCTGGTGTTTGTCTGTCGATGGCGGACTGTGGCAAATCTTCGTTGTGCACCATTGATTCTTAAGAGGAAAAGCTTGATCAAGAGGTTTTGTTCTTGTCTGAATTCCCACAGACGGCGCCAATTGTACGGGAAAGAAATAAACCTTCTCGTATAATCCTATTGATCAAGTCTGCGCTCCTCCGTACGTCGTCGCTTTATCCCCTGAAAACACAAACGTGAGCTAGCCGGCGGGTGTGTGCCGGAAACCTCTCCGATGCCTAAGTCAGCAAACTAGACTAATAGGCAAAAGCTCTGGGTATTCGGGAATTAAAGTTGCGTTACCTCTCCAAAGGTGATGTTTGTGAGCTTTTATAGGTTTCGTGTGGCACAATCCTAGTAGGACTTCTACTCCTCCATGCAGAGTCCTCCTAGGATTCATACTCCTGAAGGATAATGCTTATCCTTCAACACCCCTCTCACTGCTTAAACCAAGTGAGATGGTTTTACCATGTGTAGACGTGCCCGTGGGCTTCACTTTACAGTTCAGACTCCCTTTGTGTCACGGTTCTAAATCTGAACCAAAGAGTCCAAATCCGGCAAATCGTTTTGAAGAAAAACAGATTTGTTGAAAAGTAGTGCCAAACATGGACTGCTTTGCCAGCTTACAGAGTCGCCACCTAAATATTTTAAAATGGGAAATTTAGGAAACCCTGACTCGGTGCCGAAGGCCACGTGTCCGTCATCACCAAAGTGGTCTTGGCTCGGGAGCTTGGGTACGATCGGGAAAGGTCAGCTATGAGCACCCCCTTTCGCCCGGTCCGAAGACCGGCCTCTACTAACCGTGATATCCGATTTTGAAAGCATTATGCGTTCTTATTCCAATTATTAACCTAGAATTACTATGTTATGCGCACAGCAAACAAGTATAGACCAAATCGCCTAAATTGGAATAAAACATTACATGTTTGTTTTGAAAATGGTTTGCTACTCGCAAGTAGGCTAAAATGCAGGTTTTGCCACCCTCAAGTGGGCTTTTAGAAAAGACAGTTTTGCCACTATCTAGTGGGCTTTAAAACTCACAGTTTTTAATGCATTGTCCCAATTTAGGTAATTCAACCTCCATCCACAGGCATTCAAGTAGTTATATCACATAAGCACTTAGCCTCATGGTAAGCATGCTATCATGGCAACATTCACACACATGCGATATGCTAAAGCATAAAAGCTCACCTAGTACACCAAGCCAAAACAGAAGCTTATTAGAAATCCATGCATGGACTTAAGCATACTGAAATGTCTAATGCAACACATACAAAGATGTAATCTAGGCAGGCTCGGCTATCCTAAACATGGTATATGGAATGCTACAAATAACACGTATTCAATTTAGAAATTGAAATACAATGCAGTTAGCGTGATGTACCGAGCCCGATGCATGGATGCACGCATGCATTGCATAAGGTATGCTAAAATAAACGTGCCCTAATCTACCATCATAAGCAGGTAAATAAAAGGAAAGAAAGAAGTGGGGGTTGGAAGACATGCACACACCCACACACACTTATTACAAATACGCCCTCACACGGAGGGACCAAAATAATAATACAGTCCAAGAAAAATAAACGAATAAATTATTACAAGACCTCTAATCTAATTAAATTAAATGCAAAGAAGAGATGGCCACAGCCTCCGCCTCGGGATGCGCGAATGATGTATGCTTCAGTCCGACTTGCCTAGAAATCCGCACCATGCCACTGTTGCCTCTGTTTCACTGTCCTGCTTCTCTGGAAAATTGCAAAAGTCCTGGAACAGGCCCCCTGAATCCTAAGGATCATCACCGGCTGGATAGAATGTCCACCGGCCGTGTATAAAGTCCACCGGCTGGAAATGAAGCTATCGGCAATAAATACATTGCCGATCGGCACTCTATACTGCCGGTCGGCACAAAATTCCTGCAGAAGACAGTTTTGACAGCAACAGCAGACCAGCAGTGCAAGGCATAGAATTTCTAGGCAAATGTATGCATGGACACACTCCCTATCATGTAATGGACTCAAGGGAGCATGGCCCTCGACCCCCGGGCCATCAATCACGCATTTCAATGCATGATGGCCCGAAAGCTAAGTTAGCAACTTTGATATCAAATGGAATGCAAGCACAAAACAAATCAAAGGGCCTCAACCCCTATCATGATTGGTCAAGAGGCAAGGGATGCATGCTCAATGAAATGCAACCTAGGCATGGCGGCTAAGTATGCAACATGAACATGCAAATGAGCAATGTAAGCTAGGCTCATAACCTAAACATGTAAACAAACATGGCATGTAACAACATGCAACGATGGACTTAAACTAACATGGATAACTTCATAAGCATGCCAAAATCGTGACCATGAAATGAAAATGAGATGCCTCAAAATGCGTGCACATGGGCACGCAAACCGAGGAAATGGCATACGCAATGCAATATGGACTTACACTAACATGAGAGAGCCTCAGCCACACCCACATAAGAGGCCGTTAGATGAAAATGAGATGCCTCAAAATGTGTGCACAGACGCACGAACCGAGGACCGCCTCTGACACGGTTAAATGGCACTCTAATGAGACATGGCATAACATGGAATATGGCATACAAAACATGAAAATTTCAGCAGCAAAATGAGGGGCAAAACAGCCCCGAAACATGGCGAAATGAAACCAAATGCATGGAATCGCTCTCGAAATGCAAAACTAGGTACATGAAATGGCTTATGGCTATATCAAATATGAAAGATATGAACATGAAGTATGAAGACAGCAGCTAGAAAGCCCCAAAATAAGCATGTTCATAGTACAAAGCATGGCAAGACAGTAAGCACAAGTGGGACTAACATGGCATGCAAAAATGGCTCCTCAAGGGAGGCAATGAGGCAAGTGATAGATGCAATGCTCAAACAGAAAAATGTCCTTCTACAAAACTGAAGAGAGACCAAAAATATGAACATTTACAGTAGATGACAAGTCCCAAAACAGTATACACACATGCTCAAAATGCAATGCAAGATTAAGGCCCACAAAGGGGTATAACATGAAGTACCAAAAGGATGCACCAAACAGCCAAATACCCTTCATGAGACATGTAGAGGGAGTCAAACTAAGACTCTTTTCAGGCCTGTCGAAGACCCAAAAACATAAGCATGGTAGGCTAAAAAGACATGCAAGATTACGGTAAATAGAAGAGATTATGAAACAAGTGCAAGATAGGGGTCCCAAACAAGGTTGAGCCCTTCTTCAATGTTGAAGAAGGATTCAAAATGAGCCTACTTACAGTTTATTACATGCTCAAAAACAGATTATACACAAGCCAAACATACTATGCAAGATTATGGCATAAAGAGGGCTAATGAAGGAAGTGCTAGCTACTGTCCTCAAACAGCAAGAGGTCCTCAATAAAACATGAAGGGGACCTCAAAACATGATGATTTGAAGTTTAGGTCGGAGCCCAAAGATGCGAGAAAATACGGCTTAGATATGAAGCAAGAAAAGGCTAGAAAGGGGAAGAAAATGACTCACCCTTGTAGAGTAGCAAACCAGCAGGTTTTGATCCAAGGAAATGAGCTTCTAGCCTCTGCAAAACAGCCCCAAGTTGCTGGAAAGGAGCAAGGGTGCCTTGTGCTATGAGTTGGTGAAGGAATGGCCCAAGAACAAGGGTGTTTGGAGGCTTGGATGGGATAGATATAGAGAGAGATGGAGGGATATATGTATATATCAGAATGTATGTATATATCCTCTGGTTTTTTTGTTCAAAACCTCCAACCCTTTGCAATGGGAGAGAAGGGCTCTTTATATAGGCAATGGACTAAGCTCCAAGCTTCTCCAAGAAGCTAAAGCAAAGGGGAAAAGGGTGCAAGGCTTATTTGAGAAGCTTGGACAGCTGGTAGGCTTCTTGAGGAAGCCAAGACAAGGGGTCAAGGCATCCTCAAGAAGCTTTGAGCAAAGGGTGCACCAAAAAGGGCCAAAAGGTGGTTAAAGGGATAAGTGATAGCTGCGGGTCTCAAATGGCCGAGATCCCTTCAACAAAGTTGAAGAGGGGCTCAAAATAAGACACTTTGTAGTTTACGACCAAGTCCAACACAGCCCACAAGTATGCCTAAAATACCGTGCAAAACAGGCCTAAAAAGAGATAAAGAGACAAGTGACAGATGAAGATGTCAAACAGTAAAAGGTCCTTAATCAAACATGAAAAGGACCTCAAAATATGACTATCTCAAGTTCAGGTCGGGGCCAAAAAATGCAAGATGAGGGTTCGGGAGCCGAAACACGCAGTTCGGGGCCCCGAAAGTGGGCTGTTAGGCACCGGAAGTGGTGTCCGACCACGAAGTTGGTCTCTCGGACCACAGTGTCCCTCGAAAGGGAGTAAATAGGATGCATGCCAAAAATCGGGGCAATCGGAGATGGTTAGGCAGTCCCGAATCGAGGCACACGGCCTGACGGCTCCGAAAACCGGGAACTGGGCTCCAAAATGGGAAAAATGGCCTACGACCACGAAACGTAGCCTACGGCCACTGAGAGATGATCTACTAGACCTCTCCCTCCCTTTGGGAAGAGAAAACAGAGAAAACGGAGCCTGGTTTGCAAACCGAGGCAAAGCACAAAAGAGTCCGGAAGTCCGGAGGCAAGGCTCGTAGCCGGGACTCCACAACCTCAGAACGAGCACAATATGCAACATCACCAAGCGCTCAATTGATGACGTCTGAGTCTTAAGGTCGGTCAAAAATGGGGTGTCTACACCATGGCCGAACTACCACGACCGAAGTAAGCATGGCCATGCCGAGCTACAGAGTAGACCGAACTATCGATAGTTTGGTCCCCTCCTTTACCGCTCTGCCTTAGCTCTTCCTGCTCAAACCATGCTAACTATGTTGTTTTGAACCGTGCTAACAATTAGCTAGGTCCTACCGAGCTATCCGTGCTATGCTTGCGACCGGTCTAACTTTGGTGACCGAACTAACTTCAAAGTAACCTTAGACCGGTCTAAGCACAAAGTATCTTTAGTTCGGAATAATCTTCAAGCCTCATTCCGACCGGACTAACTTCTGGGTTTCGGGCTCCTTTTACTCTGCTATTCTTATTTTGGCCCATTAACAGCCCATTGCCCAGCTCGGCCCAATTTAACCATATAAATTACCCTCACAGTTCCAAATCTCTGACTAACTGGAGTTTTAGTTTGCTGGTGAGATGATGGTAATTGAGATAACTGGAATACTGAATTGGGTTATATTATAGAAATGATTGTTTGTTAATAGTTTTCATTTTTTTATATTTTCATTTAAAAAATTATCCTTGTTTCTCTGCATATTTTATTTTTCTTGCTGTTATTAACATAACCAGTAAACCAGAAATGAAATCCCTTATAATTTATTTTCCTTTCCCTCTTAATTTCCAATTCATGATGGAAGATTGACAAAAAAAAAAAAAATGATTTTCACCCGTAAGGTCCAATTATATGTGCATGTTTAGTACAATTTTTTTCAAACTAAAACTCAATAAATAGAATAAAAACACTCATTTTTTAACTTTTAAATAATCAATTTTTTAATTTATTTAAATTATTTTTATCTATTCCAAACACTTTCATAGATTCACAATATAATAACTCCGATAAGGTGCACTATTTGGACCCCTCTCTCGTTTTCATCTAAGAGATTATTTACAAATATAAATAAATTAATTAATTGATTAATTAAACTGAACAATCGTTTATGTAAGAAACCCAACTACAAGATCAATACAAGAAAGTCTGGAGGATAAAATTTACAGGTCTCGAGTTCGAGTCACCCCTTGGAGCCACTGGAGGTTTGCCCGATCATTAATTTCAGGGCTCTCAGGATTAGTCCTGTCTTTCCTTAAAATTAACGGGTTGGAGATACCTGGGTTATCAAAAAAAAAAATACAAGAAAGAATTCCTTAATAAAAAATAAATAAACCATTCGAATGCAATGCCTTTTGTTATGCGTATCGATCGGTTATTATAATTTTGATTTGGACCTTAAAATCTTACTTTCAATTTCAGTTTCATCAAACGATCTTAGTCATAGTAAGATCTAAAAGTATTATGATATCAATTTTATTACAGTCCAATCTTATCAACTTTTTTTTTTATTATTTATTTTTTATATAATTTTAAAATTATTTAATATATATTATCATTATTATAATATTTTGTTTAAATTTATATTAAAAATAAAATCATATAATCAATCCGATTCTCAAATTCTTACAATAGATCAACGATCCCAATTTTAACAGACTTTAAGAGAAATAATATATAAATTCATTTTTTAAACTTCTTTTTTGGACCTAATGATATATCAGTCTTAATAATATATAAGTGATATAATTGATTGATGATTAGAAAAAATATGAAACAGCGTATTTTCTTAAATATCTTAATTCATTGCCACATCTTTAAGTTTAAAAATTGAATGTAATTTTCGAACTTATATAACAATATTTGAACTTTAATTTACACCCACATTTAAATTTGGGCAGAACATGGGGTCGGGTTGACGGGGATTTGATTTGGAATATCGGTGTGTATCTGACTTTACGACTCGGAGAGTCATATCCGTAGAATTGAATTACTTTCTTTCTTTCTTTCATTTTTCGCGTAAACCAAGCATACATAACTGCGAACCATTCAAAGGCCCAACAACTTTCAACAGATTTTAAACAGCAATGCCAAATATTATGAACAAAATTTTATGAAATTAATTATGAAAGGTTTGTGATTCTTGAATTACACTTACAATAAAATATCACACACTAATCAAGGTAATTTAAGGATCATAACTTTTTCATGATCATTTTCATGAAAAAAAATTTATGATCTCTAACTTTTCTCGATTTTAAATAATAAAAAAAAAAAAAAAGAAAACAACACAGTTATAGTTATCGTTTTTTTTTTTAATAATTTTTATTTTTCTATACTCATTCATATTTTTCTTGTGAACTCTAATTCGGACTCATATCAATAATTTAAATCGTTTAATTTATAAGTTCTGTAATAAAAGTCATATTTATAAATAAAATAAAAAAAATCAATTTCATCAAACATCTATAAATACAAGAATAAATTACATTTTATTTTATAAAATAAACGGTAAATAAGATTGTAAATTTAAACTATTCATTTTATAAAATAAAATACGATTTGTTTCTATATTTGTAGTTGCCTGATAAAACTAATTTTTTTTCATGTATAACCTTTACTACAAAACCTACAAAGTAAACCGTTCAGATCATCGATGTGAGTCTAAATTGAAATCCACAAAACGGTATCAATGAGTGTGGAAAGATAAAATATGGATGAGAGCTTATCCTAATAAACATATATTGAAGGGATTGATTTAGAACTAATTGAACTAATTGTTGAAAATATATTATATCAAATGATAAATAAATTATGACAAAAAAAAATTATAATAATTAATATTATACCCAACAAAAAAAAAGAGAAACCAATATGAGATTTGAACAAGCTAAAGATTACCTATTTGTTGCTTGCCTAAATTTTAATGGTGAATATTAAAACAAAAAAAAATTGTCTACCCCATTTACTCGTTCCAAACCCAATCCAACAGAGACTAAATTGAACGTACATTTTAATTAAAAATGTGAACTGAGATGCTTTTAATTTTTTTTTCACACGCACAATTTGCATGCTGCCACCATGTTAACTGAATTTCCTTTCCATGTAGGGTGAAAAGAGAGAATGAAAATTTGTAGACGCAAATTCAGACCTACTTTTTTTTTTCAATTCTAACCCATTCAATTTCTAACCCCCTAATCAAGTACTCCAACTAGTCAATAATCAACGTTAAAAACCACTTCCATCAAATAGTAAACACAAAAAGAATTCAAATCATACCATTTGATGGGTTAATTCTTTGCATATATAAATAGCCCACCTCCTTGCATCTATTCTTCATATACATTGTTCTATCCAAATCGTTGTTTGCTTAACAATATGAGACCTCAAAATATTGTCTTGGCCATTCTAGCACTAGTTTTTCTTTTAAGCATCAAACCACTGGAAGCTAATAGAGTCTTATATAAAGAGCAGATGAAAACAAAAAATATTCTCTTACAATCTCTGGATCATTCTGCGATCACCCCTTCAGGACCGAGTGGTAGTACTAACCTCCCTACTCCTTCCCCTCCTCACATCCCTGCAAGCAGCACTACAATCAATACGATTAGTGAGAAAGATTTTGTCGGTCATACTATGCCTCCTCCTCCTGTTAACCCACGACTCACCATTCCATTTGGCGTGGCCAAAAATTAATCGTTTGCAAAACCAACCAAAAGCTATTAACAATATCACAATATACATTTGTATTACAAGTCAGAAAAAATAAATAAATAAAATACAGAAGAAGAAGAAGAACCGATTTGTGTCTTTGTTCTTTAAATGTTTTTTTTTTTTTTTAACTTCTGTTCTTTACATGTTGTTGGGGTGTAGCATATACACTAGTGCTATAGAATACTGTATTTTGATATTGATCCTATAATAGAAGAATAAAAAGAGAGTGATTTACAAGTCTTTTGTTTCTTTTTTTTTGTTGCTGCTGCTCTTTTGTACTGGTGTTCATTTTAAGGTCTCTGGTATTAAAACTTTATAGCATAAATGTGTGACAACTCTTTTTTTCTTTTCTTTTTTTTTTTTGGAACATCATAAATTTAAATAAGAAATAACTTGCTAAATAAAAATTTTATTAGGAAAATTTAAATTTTCACGTAATCAAAGCTTAACAACAAACTAAATTACAAGTTCGCACACAATATTACAGCAACTTTATAACATTCGTAATTACTAATATCAAAGATAATAAAATTTTATTGTGCTAAATTCTTGATCTCAAGTTAGCCACGGTTATACTAGCAGCGGTCCCAATTTCAACTTCAGTCCCTTCCTCATCATAATCTGGCATAAAACGCTAGGGCAACAAAATATATGCTATGAGTTTTGCAACACAGTAAGAAAACATAACTAACCTACCATTCTTTTCAAGAGAAAATAATCAAATTATGACAATTAAAATAATAGTAAAATTAATAGCATGATAAAGGTAACAACCATTATAATAATTTCGATAATTTTAATAGTTTTGGTGACACTCGAAATCTCACCAAAGAGATTTTCTTACCAATCACTAAGTCACGGCCACGGTTAATTTGAAATCCCCCTTTGGTCAAACATTCAAGAACTACCAAAGATGCCCACACCCAGAGTTATATACCTAAATCGTAGCATCTGTGGTCTGCTCCAAGGGAACGGTCTGCCAAGGGTATGTAACCTCCCTGCGTGCCACCCACATATCCACCCTTATCTCAAAACCAAATACCGATAGGGGTTCAAATAAATTTCGTGTCATCTTAGAGTGTCGCGACATAATTTACGTGAGAATTCTCAAAGTCAGGACTCACCTTGAACAACCGGTATGAACCCTCAATTGTTAACTTTATATATGTCGTTAATCATTTCAGTTAGTTTTTATATTAATCACAAATAATTCCAATTTTTAATTACAAATAATGTTATGCCAACTCATTAAAATTCCCAACATAAAATATTACACATGTCACGCAATAATAAATAAATGTACAAAATTTAAATAAATAATTTATTTAAACCATGGTATGAACTGATAATTTGGATATAAAAATAAATAAATCATTATCACATACATGAATGGATTCTTAATTTACAAGATTAAATTAACACAATATTAAATAAACCACAATATACCCATACATGGATTACTAATTTACAATATTTAATGAATTAAACCAACACCATAATTAATTTTTATCCAAATAAATAATTGAAGTAACGAACTTAAATCTGTCTCGAAATTTTCAAGTTATACCTTAGGTAATAAAAATAATAAATAAATTATTTATACAATTCTAAAATTCGTAAAAATGTACATAATATTCAATAAAGATATTTAGGTCATTTTTCAGAAAGAATTTCCCAAAAATAATTTATAAATAATTCTGTAAAATTTCTAGAAATTTCATGACACAGATTTATTGCATTTTCATAAATTAATTACATACTTAAATTCATAAATCAATTCCATAATATAAAAATTTATTATGAAACTAGAATTCTCAAATTTCATTTTTTTATTTTAGAAATTACTAGATTTGGTTTAATATAAAAAAAAAATTATTAATTTTTCAATCACATAGAAAAATCTGTCTATAGCTCCAGATTTGGTTAAAAATCAGTATAAATTCATACAAAACTCAATAATTGTTGCAAAAATTCATGGAAGAAGTAGATATCATTATAAACAACTTCGTAGAAGAAATCATCTCAAAAGTTTGAATATAAAATTGTCTAAAAATTCACACAATTCTCTGGCAGATTTAAGAACCAATTAAAACCTTCAATAATCTTTTTAATGACACAAATTACACATGCAAGTCCAAATTCCAAAATATTATCATGATTTTAAGACTATTCATATCTTCAAATATTTGATATATCATCATAAGTTTACATGCAACTATAAATAAAAATTCTATCTACAAGTTTAATCATTTTATCATGTGAAGATAATCTAAAAATTTCAACAATTAAAAAAAAATGAGAGGGTTGAGAGGGTTTTCTTACTTAATAATAGAATTATGAAATGGTAGAAAATTTTAGCTTCCTTAATCTCCCACTCTTCTTCTTCTCCTACTGCTTTGTTGCTCACGGAATTTTCTTCTTCTTCTTCTTCTTCTTCTTCTTCTTCTTCTTTTTTGCCTCTATTCTCCTCACTAATCCGGAGGAGTAAATGTACATATGTATATATAGATGAATTAAGGCCTTGTTTGGGAACAGGCCAATTTAGTAACTTTTTGACTATTTGGCTAAAATATAAGCTAAAAAAAATTAGTATGTTTGTGATGACTTTTTGACTTTTTACGAAAAGATGTGCAAAAAGTAGAGAGAAAAGAGAATCTTTGACTTTTTGGTATGGGTTGTTGGCTTTTTAGCTTTTTTAGTAACTTTTTGACTTTTTGACTAAACCAGCCTATTGCCAAACGAGGCCTAAGTTGAACCTTCTCTCTCTCTCTCTCACACATCATTCTCTCGGGTGGTCTAATCCAATCTTCCAATTCCAAGAAGCATAATGGAGTCTAATTCCTATATTGACAAACAAACAAACAAGTGGCATTCTATGCCACTGAAAAATCAAATTCTGATTTTTTTTTTTTTTTTTTTTTTTGTGTGTGTATTTGTGTATTTATGTGGGTTTCTTAAAATTGATACACTAAGATTTTTAACTAAAGTATTTAGTAAAGATAATTATTATATTGAATCCTTATTAAAATAATTTTTAAACAACAAACATTAAACCTCCACAAAATTATTATTCTTAATAATGTCTTTGTTAGTGATTGGATTGGGTTAATTTAAAACTAACTTTTACACTAATATATATTTCAGATAGGCTCAAGATAAAATTAATTTATTTATTTATTTATTTATTTTCTTTTAAGAATAATTCAATGCGAGTTTTCACAATCTACCCTCCTAAAAAAAATTCCGTCTTCGAAATTAATTCATATCTTTAGACTCGAAAAGCTAAGGGTAATTGGCACGTACCATATATTCTCGTTCCTACATTGACTCTTATGTTCCACGATGTCTCCAAAGAACTCGAACCAATGGTATAGTTTTACTTCGTAATTTCTTCTCGTGACGATCCAAAATTTTGACAGGCTTTTCTTCAAATGTTACATCTTCATCAAGGTTAATTTCCTCCCAATTGATGATGTGAGAAGGGTGTACCTCGTATTTCCGTAGCATAAAGATGTAGAAAACATTATGTATTCCAACCAGTTGAGATGGTAGAACCAAACGGTACGCCACCTCTCCTATTTTGTCTAAAATTTCGAAAGGCCCAATGAAGCGAGGTGATAGCTTTCCTTTCTGTCTAAAACGAACAACTCCTCAACGAGGTTGTATTTTTAGAAATACGTGATCTCTAACTTGAAATGCTAAAGGTCTTCTCCTTTGATCTACATAACTTTTCTGCCTACTCTGAGTGGTCTCAAGTCTTTGTTTAATTAATTTTACTTTCATGGTAGTTTATTGAACCAACTCTGGTCCTAAAAGAGGTGCTTCTCCGACTTCTATCCAACATATTGGTGACCGACAAGGCCGTCTGTACAAAGCTTCATACGGTGTGATACCAATACTTCCTTGAAAACTGTTATTGTAAGAGAATTCGACTAGTGGTAAGTGTCTCTCCCAATTTCCCTTAAAGTCCATCACACAAGCTCAAAGCATGTCTTCTAAAGTCTAAATTGTTCTTTTTGATTGACCGTCAGTTTGAAGGTGAAAAGCTGCACTAAAACAAAACTTTGTACCCATAGCTTTCTGTAGACTTTGCCAGAATTGTGACGTAAAATCAGAATCACGATCTGACACTATTGAGACTGGTACTCCGTGCAGCCTATTGATTTCTCGAATAAATAATCGACTTAATGATTCGAGTGTGTCTGCTGGTCCTATTGGTAAGAAATGTGCCGTCTTAGTTAACCGATCAACCACAACCCAAATGGCATCATAGCCTTGCAGCGACCGAGGTAATCTTGTTACAAAATTCATTGTTATGTGTTCCCACTTCTACTGAGGTATTGGTAAAGGTTGGAGTTTCCCTATCGGCTTCTGATGTTCTGCCTTCACTTATTGACACATCAAGCATTTAGATATGAATTGAGCAACATCCTTCTTTATTCCAATCCACCAATACTGTCACTTGAGATCCTAGTACATCCTGTTTCCTCTCCGATAAACCGCAAAAACCGAACGGTGAAATTCTTTAAGTACTTCTTCTCTCAATTGTTCGATGTTCGGCATAAAAATTCTACCTAAATACCTTAAACTACCATCTTGATGGAGCGTCCAATCCGGTGAAGATTCCTTGAACGCTAATCGTGCCTTGATGAAGTCGGTCTCTTGATCAAATCTTTGGGCTTCCAACACTTTAGTAAAAAGTTGGGGTGTTGTAACTATCGCAAACAACCTACCCTTTCCATTCTAAGTCTCTGGTTGTAACTTAAACTCATTCACGGTATTTACCATTTCCCGTTCTTTAATTGATATGTTAGCTACAATCTCTTTTGTCTTTCGACTTAGTGCATCTACTACAACATTAGCCTTTCCGGGATGATAAGACAAAGTGAATTGGTAATCTTCAAGGTATTCCATCCAACGTCTCTACCTCATGTTCAAATCTCTTTGTGTGAACAAGTACTTCAAGCTTTTGTGATCGATAAATATCTCAAATTTTTCACCATAAATGTAATGTCGCCAAGTCTTAAGTGCGTAGACCAGAGCCACTAACTCTAGATCGTAGGTAGGATAATTTTTCTCATGATTCTTCAATTGTCTTGATCCATAAGCCACTACCTTCCCGTTTTGCATTAACACACTACCTAACCCTTCTTTAGAGGCATCACAATAAACTGTGTACCCGATGTCACGTTCGGGTATGATTAGTATTGGAGCGCTTGTCAATCTCTTCTTGAGTTCTTGAAACGACTGCTCACAAGTTTCGTTCCATTCAAACTTTACTCCTTTTTGTGTTAGGCGTGTCATTGGCTTGGCTAATTTGGAGAAATCTTGAATGAATCTCCTATAATAACCTACTAATCCCAAAAAACTACAAATGTATTCTTAGGTTGTTTCCATCCCAATACTACTTCTACTTTAGCAAGATTCACTAATATTCCTGATTCAGACACAACATGACCAAAGAATTTTACTTCCTTTAACCAAAATTCACATTTGCTAGCTTTAGCATACAATTGGTTCTTCCTTAGAATTTGCAAAACGATTCTCAGATGTTGCTCTTGATCTTCCTCCTATCGTGAGTACATCAAGATATTGTCAATGAATACTACCACAAATTGGTCCAAATAAGGCGTAAAAATTTTGTTCATTAAACTCATGAATACCCCAGGCACATTCGTCAAACCAAATGGCATTACCACAAACTCATAGTGGCTATAACGGGTTCGAACGCAGTTTTGGATATATCTTCTTCTTTGACATAAAGTTGGTAATATCTCGATCTAAAGTCAATTTTGGAAAAACATTTTGAACCTCTTAATTGATCGAACAAGTCATCAATTCTTGGTAATGGATATCGATTTTTAATGGTGACTCGATTTAGTTGTCAATAATCAATGCACAATCTTTAAGGTTCCATCCTTCTTCTTCGTGAATAATGCTGGCGCTCCCTAGAGAGACATACTTGGTCTGATGAACTTTTTATTCAACAATTCTTGCAACTTCTCCTTCAATTCTCGAAGTTTAGCTGGCGCCATACGATGTAGTGCTATTGAAATTGGTGAAGTCCTAGGTTGAAGCTCGATCGTGAAATCTACGTCCCGTTTTGGGGGTAATCCCGGTAATTCGTCAGGGAAAATGTCAGCATACTCGCACACCACATGGAGTAATCTGGATCCTTTCGATTTTTGTCTTCCAAAATTAAGCTTGCCAACCATCCAGTCAATTGATCATGCCACCGCGATTTGCGCCACGTTGGAGTTAAGGAATCTTGTCTATCTCCTTTAAATTGAACTTTCGTGCCATTAAGGGAGGATGCTATCACCGTCTTACGGTAACAATCAATAATGGCTCGATGAACTGACAACCAATCCATTCCCAGGATGACATCAAAATCAAACATCTCCATAACTCTTAGAACGCATACCAAATATGAACCGGAGAATTCTAGTTCACAAGATTTACATACTAGATTTACTCGAGTTTGACCACCTAAGGGTGAAGCAACACTTATAGCTATCTTTAACGTTTCTGGCTCCAAACCCAAACTTGACACACATGCAGTAGATATAAAAGAATGCAAAGCTCCGGAATCAAACAATATTTTAACCCAAAAATTCATAAGGATTAACATACTTTGAATTACTGATGGGTTACCAGCATCTTCTTCTTCTTGGAGAGCATACATTCTTCCTACTGCTTGCTAGTTAGTCCCTCTTGGTTTTTTTCTAGTTCCAGCTCCTTGTGATTGTGTTCTTGGTTGGCCTGCATTCCTAGAGGCTTGTGGCTGCCCCTTGTTGGTCTGAGTATTTTGAGTAGGCTTAGAACCTTGCCCTGGCTGGCATTTGTTGTATTGTTGTACCCCTCGTGCAGACGTCCCCGAACGCATCCCGGGGAAAGGGAGTGTTAGTCCCCCCCGTTCTGGTTCGATATTGGGTCACTACAGTTCGAAGGACTCAAATGTCACGGTTCTTAATCCTGAACCAAAGAGTCCAAATCCGGCAAATCGTTTTTGAAAAGAAGTGCCAAACATGGATCGCCGCCAGATACAAAGTCGCCACCTAAATATTTTAAAATGGGAAATTTAGGAAACCACGACTCGGTGCCAAAGGCCATGTGTCCGTCATCACCAAAGTTGCCTCGGCTCGAACTTGGATACGATTAGGAAGGTCACTGCGTGAGCAACCCTTCGCCGGTCAAAGACCGGCCTCTACTAACCATGATATCTGTTTTTGAAAACATTGTGCGTTCTTATTCCGGTTATTAGCCTAGGTTACTATGTGATGCGCACAGCATACAAGTATAGACTGAATCGCCTAAATTGGAACAAAACATTTCATGTCTGTTTGTTTGAAAATGGTTTGATGGTGCTACTCGCAAGTAGGCTAAGACGTGGATTTGCCACCCTCGGGTGGGCTTAGAAAACATGATTTTGCCACTATCTAGTGGGCTTAAAACAAACATTTGATGAATTGTCCAATCCAAGTAACCCAACCTCCACCCACAGGCATCTAAGGCAGTTATATCAGATAAGCACATAGCCTCATGGTAAGCATGCTATTCATGGCAACACTCACACGCATGCAAGGATGCTAAAGCATAAAACTCACCGAGTACTCCAAGCCAAAACAGAAGCTCATTAGAAATCATGCATGATCCTAAATGCATAGAATTGCCTAATGCAACACATGCAAGGATGCAAACTATAGCAGGCTCGGCTATTCTAAACATGGCATGTGAAATGCAACAACTAACATGTATTCAATTTGGAATTGAAATACAAATGCAGTTAGTATGATGTGCCGAGCCCGGTGCGTGCAAAACAGATGAATGATGCAAACATGCTGTCATACTGTATGCTAATTGAAATATGCCCTATATCTAACCATCATAAGCGGGTAAATAAAAGGGAGAAAGACGTGGGATTGGAAGACATACATCACACACACGCACACTTATTACAATTATGCCCTCGCGCAGAGGGTCCGAATAAATAATACAGTCCGAATAAAAGAATATTACAGTCTGAAATAAATACAAATTCCTAATTAATTAACAAATTAACTACAAAAAAGTAAAACTGACATGCAAGCCAGGGACTACCTTACTACTGATGGGTGATGTATGCTGGGCTGCTTTGGTGCGGAAATCCACTGGGATGCCCCAATTAGCCTCTGTTTGCAATATTTCTCGAAATGCGTGCCAGACTCCGAAGACTTGCTGATTCTTTGATTTTGCTGCAACAGAGAGCAGGAAAAGGGCATAGCAATGTATTTCACAAATATATGCATGCCTCGATCCTCGTGCCACCAATCACGCATCTTGATGCATGATGGCCGAGGAGCCGAATTGCACAACTCAATATAGGATGAATGCATATGAATGCTACAACAAAACCTAACTCCATCATGGATAATCCGGAGTGTCGGTGACTTGGGAATTGAGACCCGTTCCGTCACTCAGAGTACGAAACGTGCCTCGTTTCCCATGCCCGGGCTAACTCCTATCCCAAACACGATGCAATATGCATGATATACATGAATGCGACTAAAATATGATCTAGCATGCACAATGCTATGAAAATGAGATGCCTCGAAATGCGTGCACACGGGCATGCGAACCGAGGCGATGATACTAAAGCATGAAATAACATGAAATATGATATACGATGAGACTAAAGTGAGATGTCTCGAAATGCGTGCCCACGGGCACGCGAACCGAGGCGGTGACATATAGACATGAAATGGCATACAGAATGCAAATTGGACTTACACTAACATGAGAGAGCTTCAGCCGCACTCACATAAGAGGCCGTCGGATGAAAATGAAGTACCTCGAAATGCGTGCACACAGGCACGCAAACCGAGGCAATGGCCCTAAGGCATGAAATGACATGCAAATGAGACGTAGCATGTGGCATATGGAAAATGAAAATTTCGGCAGCCAAAATGATGCGCAAACAGCCCCCAAATTATAACAAAATTACACCCGATGTCAAAATGCTATGCTATAATTCAAATGACTTGCAGCTATGCCAAACATGCACAATATGGACATGACATGTAAAGACAGATGCTAGGAAGCCCCTAAAATAGCATTTTTCCAGCACAAAGAATGGCCAAACAACAACCACAAGTATGGCAAAAATAGCATGCAAAAATGGGGGAAAAGAGGGGAATAATGAAGCAAATGATATATACAATGCTCAAACTAAAAAAAAACAGTTCTATAACATTAAAGAGGGACCAAAAATATGCACATTTTCAGTAGATGACATCCCCCAATTCAGTATGTAGATATGCTCAACATAGCATGCAAAATATGAGCCAAAAGAGGGCTATAAAGAGAGGTATACCAAGCATTCACCAAACAGCCTAAGACCCCTAACAAAACATGAATAGTGGGTCATTTTAAGACTATTTCCAGACCTGATGATGGCCGAAAACAGAAGCAAGATAGGCCTAAAAAATCATGCAAGATAATGGACCAAATAGGGGCTATAAAGAGAGGTCATGCATGGAAGCACCAAACAAGGTTGAGTCCTTCTACAATGTTGTAGAGGGGTCCAAAATAAGCCTAATCACAATTTATGGCATGCTCAAAAACAGACTTCAAGTAGGCCAAACAAATCATGCAATTTTACGGTAAATATGAAAAATTACAAAGCAAGTGCATGATAGAGAGGCCAAAAATGGTTGAGCCCTTCTTCAATGTTGAAGAGGGGCTCAAAATAAGCACATTTACAGTTTATATCAGGCCCGAACAGAAATCACACATAGGCCAAATATTCAATGCAAAATAATGGCATATAATAGGATATTGAAACAAGTGCATCATGGTGATCTCAAATAGGGTTGAACCCTTAAACAAACATGGAGAATAGCTCAAAAAAGACCTAATTTCAGTGAAGGTAGGAGCCTGAAACAATAAGAAAGTAGGCCTAAGAAATGAGGCAAGAAAATGCTACAAAAGAGGGAATTTGAGGCTTACCCTTGAAGATCAAACTTTTGCTACCTCTTGGCTTGAAAAATGTTACCTCCTAGTCATTGGAAATCAACTCCAAGTGTTGGAAATGGAGTGGTGATGGTGGTGCTTGGTGTTGATGAACAAATGATGCAAGAAAAATGACTTTTGAGCTTTGAAATGGAGAGAAATGGAAGGTGGAAGCTATGGATCTCTTCCAAATGTCTAACCCCTAAACATGAAGCCAAACCTCTCCTTTATAGAGGAAATGCATCCAAAATATCTCCAAGACCCCTCTAATCCTCCATACACGTGTATGGAGGATGGTCCAATTGGAAATCAGCTGGCATAGCTGGAATACACTGAGGGAGAGAAAAATGGCCGGCCAGCTCAAAAAGTCAATTTTTTGGTAAGTGGCCGGCCGGCTGGAAAGGATGGCCGGCCGGCTAGGGTAAAAAGGTCCAAGCCATGGATCTGGTCGGCCATGTAGCCCTTGAAGTTAGCTTTCCAATGCCGCAAACCTTGCATCAAAATTCCTCCTGTAGAAAAAGTTATGCCGCTTTAGAAAAGCCGCGCAGATTCGGTCTAACCAGACTTCAACCAACCATATCTCCTCCCCCCGGATCCGGACTTAGGAGATTCTTGAGTGCAAAATGAAGCCCCGGAAGTAAGATTTCCAATGGTGGTGGCCTCATATTTTAATTCCTCTTGTGCAAAGAGTTACGCCTGTTTCGGTGAAGCCGCGCAGACTTTTCTCCTTCCCGGATTCACGCTGAACCACTTTTGACCAAACAAAAAGTTGGTTGTCAGAACAATTGCTGGCCTCGCACCCTCCTACAAGCTTCCTAACCATGAAAATAATGCCTCCACCAAAAATAAGCCCAAACCGATGCAAAATGAAGGCTCGGGGGCCAAAACACGCAGTTCGGGGTCCCAAAAACAGGTTGTTGGGCACCGGGAGTGGTGTTCGACCACGAAGTGGGTATCTAAGACCCCAGTGTCCCTCGAAAAGGAGTAAATGAGATGCATGCCAAAAACCGGAGAAATCGGAGATGGTTGGGCGGTCCCGAACCAAGGCACACGGCCCGACTCAAAACCGAACCGGGCTCGAAATGGGCAAAATGGCCCTCTGACCCACGAAATGTAGCCCACGGCCACTGAGAAATAGTCTACGGGACCACTCCCTCCTCTCAGGAAAGAAAATAGAGAAAACCGAGTCTGGTTCGCAAACCGAGACAAGGCACAGAAGAGGGTTCGGAAGTCCGAAGGCAAGGCGCACGGCAGCGACTCTGAGACTTCTGAACGAGCACAGTATGCAACATCACCGAGCGCTCAATCGGTGACGTCTGAGTCTTAAGGTCGGTCAAAAATGGGGTGTCTACACCTCACTGATTTATAAAATACTCCCCACCTTAAGGACACTCACTTCGATGATACCCCTGCTGACCACATTTGAAACATTTTCCTTTCCACTTATTTACAAATTTTCCTCCTTGCTAGTTTCCTCTATTCTGCCTTTGTTGCTACTGCAACCCTCCGGCATAAGGTACTGGTGCAGGATGGTTTCTGGTGCTACAGACTGGACCTCCACTGCGTGGTTGGTTGTTGTTTCTTGATCGCTGATTTCGAATGCGTTCGGAATCTGCTAATTCTCATTCCACAATTAAAGCTTGATCCACCATTTGAGCATAGGTGGAAAGTTGCATTGCGATCAATCTTCCTCTAATGTCTGTGTTCAAACCCCATTCAAATCGTCTAACCTTATCCCCTTCATTTGCTACAATGGCTAATGTGTAACGTGAGAGAGCTTCAAAACGGTTCGCATATTGAGTGACTTACATTTTTCCTTGTTTCAGTTGGAGGAACTCTTGAATCATTTCTTGTCTTAGCGAGTTAGGAAAATACTTTTCCATGAATAAGTCTTCGAATTGTCTCCAAGTTAATGTCTCTACTTGTCGAATACTTCTGATCATTTCCCATCAATGATCTGCTTCCCCTTCCATTTGAAATGCTGCCATAGTCACTCTATCTTGCTCATTTCAGATGTCGGAAGTATTTAGCAACTTTTTAATTTGTCTTAACCAAGCTTCAGCTTCATAGGGGTTTGATCCACCAAGGAATTTGTGGGGATGTAGCATTTCAAATTTTGCTATCATTTCAGATTTGCTTTGATCTTGGTTTTGGGGTGGTATTACCTACCCTATCAGCAATTGTGTGTATAATTCAAGTGACATCACCATCAGACACTCCATCACCATTACCATTGTTACTATTTCTTGTTCGTCCAGCCATTCTGCATGATGGGATTTTTTGTAATTTGTGATTTATTTATTTATTTATTTATTTATTTATTTATTTATTTATTTATTTATTATTATTATTATTATTATTATTATTATGTGCATGGATAGTAAAAAACAAAAAGAAACTTCATTAATTAGATCAAACAAGCTACAATTAGCAAAATACAAATAAAACA
Source organism: Camellia lanceoleosa (assembly GCA_025200525.1). Classification (NCBI taxonomy): domain Eukaryota; kingdom Viridiplantae; phylum Streptophyta; class Magnoliopsida; order Ericales; family Theaceae; genus Camellia; species Camellia lanceoleosa. The sequence goes on from CM045768.1 coordinate 24,876,336, forward strand.
AAAGAATAAAATAAAATACTACGGGCAAAAGACAGCCCCTACAATCCAAGTTAACTCCTACACCCACAATTCTAAACTAGCCTAGTTTGTAATTCCTTTAAGACCTCTAAAACAGCCAAGGAAAGTCTCTCCTCACAAGGGCTTCCAGCTCCCATGTGGCTTGGAAAAGCTCCATGAATCGCCACAGCACCCTCACGAAAATAGCAGTTTCCTGCACATAATGCCCTAGCAGCTGCACCAGCTCCTCCCGATAAATCCTCCAGTCCTTGAAGTTCACTGACCCATCTCTCTTCACAATTCTGCTTGGGTCAGGCATGATATACTGAAGGCTCTAAATGTCAAAAAGGTTGCTCATCCTATTAGTGAAACCATCCAAGAAAGGGTCTAGCTGATATAACCAAGGAGTCTGTTGCCTCAAAATTTGGACAAGTCCTATGTAGGCACTCACCCAACTCTCAGATTTCCAAGTACAACCTCCTAGGGAATAAATTCTAACATATACAAATGAGCCAATTTGCATCCCATTTTGAACATCCCAATTCTTAAACACGACCCCTATATCTCCAGTGCACTCATCCGTATTGTCCTCTACAGATTCTTCTTCAATGTCTGACTCAGTCACAATTATCTCCAGTGGGTTCTACATTGGTGCAATCTCTTCTGGTTCAGGCTCAAGCTCAGGCTCAGGCTCAGGTTCAGGTTCATGCTCAGGCTTTTAGTCTTCTATTGGTGCAATTTCTTCAGGGTCAGACTCAAGCTCATAGTCTTCTACAGGTGACTCTACTTCCTCACTTGGGTCAGATTCTATGTCATAGTTTCCCACTGATTCTTCCTCATTAGAGTTAATATCTGATAACCCTGGCATCCCACAATTAAAAAAGTTCTAACTTAGTTAAATCACAGAAAATCACAAGTTAACATAAGGCTTTCTTAAATGTAAAAATATATATATATATATATATAATTGCTACCCATGGCCCAAAGGTTCAAATCTAAACTCTGATACCAAATTGTGACGCCCTAAATTTTTTTTTTTTTTTAACATCATAAAATTTAAATAACAAATAACTTGCTAAATAAAAATTTTAACAACTAATTAGGGAAATTTAGATTTTCACATAGTCAAAGCTTAACAACAAAACTAAATTACGAGTTCGCATACAATATTACAGCAACTTTATAACATTCATAATTACTAATACCAAAGATAATAAAATTTTATTGTGCTAAATTCTTTATCTCAAGTTAGCCACGGTTCTATACTAGCAACGGCCCCAATTTCGGCTTCAGTCCCTTCCTCGTCATAATCTGGCATAAAACGCTAGGCAACAAAATATATGCTATGAGTTTTGCAACACAGTAAGAAAACATAACCAACCTACCAATCTTTTTAACAGAAAATAATCAAATCATGACAATTAAAATAACAGTAAAATTAATAGCATGATAAAGTTAACAGCCATTATAATAATTTCGACAACTTTAATAGTTTAGGTGATCCTCAAAATTTCACCAAAGAGATTTTCTTACCAACCACTAAGCCATGGCCACGGTTAATTTGAATTCCTCCTTTGGTCAAATATTCAAGAAGTACCCAACATACCCACACCCAGAGTTATATACCCAAGTCGTGGCATCTGTGGTCTGCCCTAAGGGAACAGTCTACCAGGGGTATGTAACCTTCATGCGTGCCACTCGCACATCCACCCTTATCCCAAAACCAAATACCGATAGGGGTTCAAATAAATCCCGTGCCATCTTAGGGTTTCATGACACAATTTATGTGAGAATTCTCAAAGTCAGGACTCACTCTGAACAACCGGTATGAATCCTCAATTATTAACTTTGTATATATCGTTAATCATTTCAGTTAGTTTTTATATTAATCACAAATAATTTCAATTTTTAATCACAAATAATATTATGCCAACTCATTAAAATTCCCAACATAAAATATTACACATGTCACGCAATAATAAACAAATGTACAAAATTTAAATAAACAATTTATTTAAACTATGGTATAAAATAATAATTTGGATATAAAAATAAATAAATCATAATCACACACATGCATGGATTTTTGATTTACAAGATTAAACTGGCACAATATTAAACAAACCACAATATACCCATACATGGATTACTAATTTACAATATTTAATGAATTAGACCAACACCATAATTAATTTTTATCCAAATAAATAATTGAAGTAATGATCTTAAATCTGTCCAGAAATTTTCAGGTTATACCTTAAGTAATAAAAATTATAAATAAATTATTTATACAATTCTAAAATTCGTGAAAATGTACATAATATTCAATAAAGATGTTTAGGTCATTTTTCAGAATTAATTTCCCAAAAATAAGTTATAAATAATTTTGTAAAATTCCCAAAAATTTCATGACATAGATTTATCGCATTTTCTTAAATTAATTACATACTTAAATTCATAAATAAATTCCATAATATAAAAATTTATTATGAAACTAGACTTCTCAAATTTCATTTTTTATTTAGAAATTACTAGATTTGGTTTAATATAAAAAAAATTATTGATTTTTCAAACACAGAAAAATCTGTCTATTGCTCCAGATTTGGTTTAAAATCTGTATAAATTCGTACAAAACTCAATAATTGTTGTAAAAATTCATGAATGAAGTAGACATCATTCTAAACAACTTTGTAGAAGAAATTATCTCAACATTTTGAGTATAAAATTGTCTAAAAATTCGTACAACTTTCTGACAGATTTAAGAACCAATTAAAACCTTCAATAATCCTTTTAATGGCACAAATTACACGTGCAAGTCCAAATTCCACAATATTATCATGATTTTAAGACTATCAATATCTTCAAATATTTGATATATCATCATAAATTTACATGCAACTATAAATAAAAATTCTATCTACAAGTTTAATCATTTTATCATATGAATATAATCTAAAAATTTTAACAATCAAAAAAAAATGAGAGGATTAAGAGGATTTTCTTACTTAATAATAAGATGATGAAACGGTAGAAAATTGTAGCTTCCTTAATCTCCCACTCTTCTTTTCCTACTGCTTTGTTGCTCACGGAATTTTCTTTTTCTTCTTCTTTTTTTTTTTTCCCTTCTATTCTCCTCACTGATCCGGAGGAGTAAACGTCCATATGTATATATAGATGAATCAAGCTGAGCGTTCTCTCTCTCTCTCTCTCTCTCTCTCTCTCTCTCTCTCTCTCTCTCTCTCTCTCTCTCATGTGGTCTAATCCAATCTTCCAATTCCAAGAAGCATAATGGGGTCTAATTCCTATATTGACATGCAAACAAATAAATTGCATTCTATGCCACTGAAAAATCAAATTCTGATTTTTGTGTGTGTGTGTGTGTATGTGTGTGTGTGTGTATTTGTGTATTTATGTGGGTTTCTTAAAATTGATACACTAAGATTTTTAACTAAGGTATTTAGTAAAGATAATTATTATATTGAATTCTTATTAAAATAATTTATAAACAACAAGCATTAAACTTCCACAAAATTATTATTCATAATAATGTCTTTATTAGTGATTGAATTGGGTTAATTTAAAACTAACTTTTACACTAATATATATTTCAGATAAGCTCAGGATAAAATTAATTTATTTATTTATTTATTTATTTATTTTCTTTTAAGAATAATTAAATGCGGGTTTTTACAAAATGACACTCAATATTTTCATAATGTCTAAGATTCTTCAACATCAATTCAGAGAAAATTCGATCCAGATAATTTCTCTGGACAAATCACAGAGAAAATTTTAAATTTCTCTAGACACATCACAGAGAAAATTTTACACATCACCGACCCCAAATTTCTCTGAACATATTACAAAGAAAATTTTACACACCACCCACACCAAATTTCTCTAGACATTACAAAGAAATTTTATGTATCTCCAACACCAAATTTCTCTGGGCACATCACAAAGAAAATTTTACACATCACTAACACTAAATTTCTTTGGGTTCAAACCAGAAAAAAATGAAATTTCTCTAAGTTCAAGTTAAAGAAATTTTTTTCCTTTTCCTTTTCTTATTTCAACTTCTATTTATTAACAATACTGTTGTTGTTGACTATTACTCCATATCCAGTTTATGCAACCATTTATGTCTAAACTAATATTTCTACAAAACCCTTTACAATGACATTAGAATTAAACATTCAAAAAATACAAGGACCAACCAACATTCCAATCCTTAGTGAGCATTTTGTGTTGTATGATTTTCCTACTTGGCTAGATCTAGATAAACTTGGCCACTTTGATCTCGCACATCTCTAAACTTTGAAAGAAATGAGTTGAACCCTTCAAATGAAACCCCGCCCAAGATCCACAGTAGCAAGTTACTAAACGAATTCATGGTCCCAGCTTCACAAATTTTTCTAGCTTTGTTTACATAGAATTGAAATTTCTCTGGCTCTATTCATAGAGAATTCCTCTAACTTTGTTCACAAATTTCTCTGTGTTTGTTCACAATTTTAAACAAAAGAAAATTGTTTTAACTAAATCAGAGAAATTTTAGCACAATGATTTTAAATCAAAGAAATTGTTTTAACCAAACCAGAGAAATTTTAATCAAACCAGAGAAATTGTGTTTGTTCACAATTTTAAACCAGAGAAAATTGAGTATAACAAAAATTCAAACACCTTTTTCGTTGAATAACAAAAATTCTCTCCCTGGCATTTCATCAAACACATTCTTTGCTGAATCCATGTCCCCAGCTCCCGAATACATCTTTTATGTGGATTTCTTCATTAAATGTTGTATAAAGATTTTAAGATTTAGTTTATTGAGATCAACAATAAAGACAATGAAGAAGAAACAAGAAAAAAACAAAAGCAATGATGAATATTTTCTAGTCGTGCTTGTGGATATGTAATTGATGCATTTTGTTTCTGCTTTCATATCTGCTATAATGTTTTATAAATCTTACTAGTGCTCTGCTTCTTGATATTTGTCCTCCGAGGGTAGTGATATTTGTCAACGGAGGAATCTTCATCGGAGGACTAATGATCGGAGGAACAACAATGAGAACTAGTGCTCCGCTTCATATAAATCTTGTTGTATAAAGCACTATCAGGAATCCTCATATAAATCGACGATCTACATAGGCAAAGCTTTATAAATCTTGCTAGTGCGAATTCCTTCGTCGTAGTCAATGCCAATGAAGCTTTGAACAATGCTACGGACGAAGAGGAGAGAGAGAGAGAGAGAGAGAGAGAGAGAGGAGTTGTTTGGTGCAAGAAGAGAGAGGAGAGAGAATGAGAGACTGGGTGTTATATATGGGTGTGGATAAGGGACCTTAGACCACAAAAAAATTTATTGTGGACCTCTTCCATTACTAAAAGTTGGAGAGGGATGTTAGACCAATTTTTCCTTTCTTAAATCTCTTCTCATAACAAAATAATTATACATTAAAAAATAAAAATAAAAACACACATACAAATCTCATCTCATAACAAAGTAATTATATATATTTTTTAAAAAAAACTTTATAGATTAAAAAGAACGTAAAACCATAATTGCTAATTTTTGTAATTTTAAAAATATTTAAAAATAGTACTATTGGCTAACAAAGTACTATACATTTTATAAAAAAAAAAACCTAAATTTCTAATTTTTGTAATTTTAAAAATATTTAAAAATAATACTATTGGCTAACAAAGTAACTATAGATATAAAAAAAATAAAAAATAAAAAATAAAAAAAGAATTATAAGTTCCTAAAATCTCTTCCCTAATGTTTATCTATTTCTTAAATCTCATGATCTCTCTATACTATATATTATACTAAAGTGAATTTTCATCTTAGCGTCTCTAAGTGTTTCAAAACCTTAAATCTAATTTTTTTTAATTTTTATAAAAAAAAATTAAAACAACTATTGGTTATTTTAAGGACATAAATATTAACTTTCAAAATTATTTAATGCAAATATATTGTTGGTCAATACCCAAAAAAAGAAAAAAAACACACAATTCTCAACCCCTTTCTCCCTCTCAAAATAAGCTTTTATTTAAAAAGAATATAAATCTCATACAATCGTCTCTCTCCTAAAATAAATCTAATAAAAAAGAAACTCTCTGACCTCCTATAAAATGTATACAATTAATGTGAAACCCTATATTTTTGAGGTATTAATATTTTAGTGAGAGATTATTTTAGCTGGAGATTTTTTAGTCCATAACTATATATTATTTTTGGAGATTTGTATAATTTATATTTTGGAGACATTTGAGTTAATTATTTATGGAGACGAGTTGTATTTTTGAGGTTATTAATTTTCAATTTGAGGTTGATTTGATTTATTAACGGCCCAGAAGTTTGAGCGTTACAGAATGGTATCAGAGCGTAGGAATTAGGTCTTACATGAGATCTGTTGGGTAATTAATATTTGGGTTTGATATTTGAGGTAAAAAAAGAGATTGATATTAGAGGTAAAAAATAAAATAGAAAAAAAAAATCGTTGTTTATATCAAAGTGCGTAGCGAAAGCGTGTTATTTGAGGAGTTTATAGTTATTAAATTTTCGAGTATTAGAGCTTGTGAATTTCGAGGACAAAATTCGTTTAAGGGGGATAGATTGTGAAACTCCGTATTTTTGACGTATTAAGATTTTAATGAGGGATTATTTTGGTTGGAGATTTTTTAGTCCACAACTATATATTATTTCTAGGGATTTGTATAATTTATATTTTGGAGACATTTGAGTTAATTATTTATGGAAACGAGTGTAACACGCCCGCGAGGGACCTCGCTACAGTTCGGACTCGATTTTGTTGCGGTTCTTAATCTTGAACCAAAGAGTCCAAATCTGGCAAATCGTTTTGAGAAAAGATTTTTTGAAAGAAGTGCCAAACATGGACTGCTTTGCGGATAATGAGTCGCCACCTAAATATTTTTAAAATGGGAAATTTAGGAAACCCTGACTCGGTGCCAAAAGGCCACGTGTCCGTCATCACCAAAGTTGGCTCGGGAACTTGGGTACGATTAGGGAAGGTCACATCGTGAGCACCCCTTCGCCGTCAAAGACCGGCCTCTACTAACCATGATATCTGTTTTTGAAAACTTTGTGAGTTCTTATTCCGGTTATTAGCCTAGGTTACTATGTGATGCGCACAGCATACAAGTATAGACTGAATCGCCTGAATTGGAACTGAACATCTCATGTTTGTTTGTTTGAAAATGGTTTGATGGTGCTACCCGCAAGTAGGCTAAGACGCGAATTTGCCACCCTCAGGTGGGCTTAGAAAAACATGATTTTGCCACTATCTAGTGGGCTTAAAACAAACAGTCGATGAATTGTCCCAATTCAAATAACTCAACCTCCACCCACAGGCATTCAAGGCAGTTATATCACATAAGCATTTAGCCTCATGGTAAGCATGCTATTCATTGCAACACTCACACGCATGCAAGGATGCTAAAGCATAAAACTCACCAAGTACTCCAAGCCAAAACAAAAACCGATTAGAAATCCATGCATGATCCTAGATGTACAGAAATGCCTAATGTAACACATGCAAAATGCAACTATAGCAGGCTCGGCTATTCTAAACATGGCACGTGGAATGCTACAACTATCACGTATTCAATTTGGAATTGAAATACAGATGCAGTTTGTATGATGTGCTGAGCCCGGTGCGTGCAAAACAGATGAATGATGCAAACATGCTGTCATACTGTATGCTAATTGAAATATGCCCTATATCTAACCATCATAAGCGGGTAAATAAAAGGGAGAAAGAAATGGGGGTTGGAAGACATACATCACACTCACACACCCTTATTACAATTTTTCCCTCGCACAGAGGGTCCAAATAAATAATACAATCCCAAATGAAAGAATATTACAGTCCGAAATTAATTAACAAAATAATTACAAAAAGAGTAACACTGGCATGCAAGCCAGGGACTGCCTTGCTACTGCTCCGGATGATGAAATGATGCATGCCCGGATGCCTTTGCGCGGAAATCCACGACGGTGCCCCGATTAGCCTCTGTTTGCATTTTTCTTGAAATGCGTGCCGAGTTCGAAAGGTTCTTGATTCTTCATTTTGCCGCGAGAGGCGAGAAAGGGGCATAGCAATGTATTTCACAAATATATGCATGCCTCGATCCTCGTTACCAATCACGCATCTCGATGCATGATGGCCGAGAATCGGATTGCACAACTCAATATATGATGAATGTATATGAATGCTACAATAAAACCTAACTCCATCATGGGTAATCCGGTGTTGGTGACTTGGGAATTGAGACCGTTCCGTCACTCGGTCTGAAAGCGTGCCTCGTTCCCATGCCCGCTAATTCCTATCGAACACGATGCGATATGCATGATATGCATGAATGCAACTAAAATATATCCTAGCATGCACCATGCTATGCAAATGAGATACCTCGAAATGCGTGCCCACGGGCACGCAAACCGAGATGATAGCATAAAAACATGGAATGACATGAAAAATGATGTATAATGGGACTAAAATGAGATACCTCGAAATGTGTGCCGACGGGCACGCAAACCGAAGCGGTGACATATAGGCATGAAATGGCATACAGAATGCAAATTGGACTTACACTAACATGAGAGAGCCTCAGCCGCACTCACATAAGAGGCCGTCAGATAAAACAGAGGTGCCTCAAAGCGCGTGCCCACGGGCACGCGAACCGAGGAATGTACGAAATGGCATACGGAATGCAACGATGGGCTTACGCGAACATGAGAGAGCCTCAGCCGCACTCACATAGGCTGCCGTCGGATAAAAAGATGCGCCTCGAAATGCGCGCACACGGGCACGCAAACCGAGGAATGTATGAAATGGCATACGGAATGCAACGATGGGCTTACGCCAACATGAGAGAGCCTCAGCCTACTCACATAGGAAGCCATCGGATAAAACAGAGGTGCCTCAAAGTGCGTGCCCACGAACACGCAAACCGAGGCAATGTATTAAGTCATGAAATGACGTGGAAAATAATATGCAAGCATGCGAACCAAATTTCAGCAGCTAAATGAAGGGGAAAACAGCCCCGAAATGATACGAAATGACAATCAATGCATGAAATCATCCCGAAATGTGATCTTAAGTACCCGAAATGGCCTACGGCTATGCTAAACATGCAAAATGGGTACATGAAAGAAAAATAAGTAGCGAGGCAGCCCCAAAAATATCATCTTTTCAGTACAAAACATGGCCAAATTGTGAGCATAGATATGGCAACAATGGCATGCAAAAATGGGGGAAAAGAGGGGAATTACAAAGCAAGTAGTATATACAATGCTCAAACCAAAAAAAACAGTTCTACAACATTAAAAAAGGGCCAATAATATGTACATTTACAAGAGATGACATCCCCCAAAACAGTATGTAGATATGCTAAACATGGCATGCAAAATAATGTGCCAATGAGGGCTATAACACAAGGTACCATAAGCATACACCAAACAACTTCGGACCCTTAACAAAATATGAAGAATGGGCCAAAATAAGACACTTTATAAGCCTGATGAAGGCTGAAAATAGAGGCTAAGCAAGCCTAACAAAGCATGCCTAACAAAGCATGCAATTTTACGGAAAATGTGAGGGATATAACATGAAGTACCAAAACCAATCATCAAATGGCCTGAGATTCTTAACAAAGAATGATGAGAAGGCAAAAATAATGCTATTTATAAGCCTGATGAAGGCTGAAGTCCAAAGCCAAATAAGCTTAACAAAGCATGCAAAACAGAAGTAGAACATGAATTCAAAACAAGTGGCATGTAGAGCATGAAAACCAGGTTGAGCCCTTCTTCAATGTTGGAGAGGGGCTCAAAATAAGCACAATATCAGTATGTTTCATGCTCCAACTCAGATCACAAATAGGCCAAATTAATCATGCAATTTTACGGTAAAATGGAGGAATTTCAAAGGAAGTGCATGCTAGAGGGGCCAAACATGGTTGAGCCCTTCTTCAATGTTGAAGAGGGGCTCAAAATGGTCCCACACACAGTATATACCAGGCCCGAAATCAGATCACTCAAAAGCCAAACAAAGCATGCAAAACAATGGCCTAAAGAGTGCTATTGAAGGAAGTATATCATGGAGACACCAAATAGGGTTGAGCCCTTCTACAAAGTTGTAGAGGGGCTCAAAATAAGCCTAAAACCAGTAAGGGTCGGAGCCCGAAACAAAAAGGAAATAGGGCAAAGAATTGATGGAAAATTATGCTAGAAAAAGGGAATTAGTGGCTTACCCTTGGAGACAAGTCTTTTGCTACCTCTTGGCTTCAATTTGTTGCTTCTTGGCCTCTGGAAAACACCCATTTGCTGCTGGAATAGAGGTGGTGATGGTGGAGCTTAGGGTTGATGAAGGAATTAGCTAGGAAGCTTGAAGGTTTTTGAGCTTTTGGCTATGAAAATGGAGGTTAGGGAAGATGAAGTATTGAGGTGAATTCTTCCAACCCTAGCAAAGGAGGAGTTGGACCCTTTAAATAGGCAAGAAAATGGTGTAAAAGGGGAGGGAAAAGCACCCAAGCTTTCCCTCCCAAAATATCCCCCGGATGCCCGGGATATTTTGAAAAATATCCGGACAGCTGGAAAGAGGTGAAAAGCAGAAAGCTGGCCGGCCAGGTAGGTTTCTGGGAGGTGGCCGGCCGGCCACCCCAACTGGTCGGCCAGCCACTCACCTTGGCCGGCCGGCCATGGCCCAAAACTGAAGTCCAAATTTTCTGGCCGACCACCATGCAATGGTGTCCTCCCAGATGTGTAGAATAAGGCCCCAAGGTCGGAATCTGGCAACTCTGAAGCAGGAGTCACAACATAGGACTTGAAGGAGAGGCTCAAAAATGAAATCCACAATTGCTGGCCGACCACCAACTTTTAGGGTCCTCCCAGATGTGTGGAACAAGGTTCCAAGGTTGGAAATTGGCAACACTGAAACAGGAGTCACAACATAGGACTTGAAGGAGAGGCTCAAAAATGAAATCCACAATTGCTGGCCGACCAGTAGTTTTTAGGGTCCTCCCATGTCCCCTGATCACAGATATGTAGCTTTGGTCGGAAGAAAATATCCCAGGTGTTCAACATTGGCGAGTATGAGCAAAACGGACGCCGGAGGAGCGAAACTGGTTATCTGGGATAATTGCTGGCCCCCCACCCCCCAGTGGTCTTCCTGGTGTTGAAACAAAGGTACCTGCCAAATTTGAACAAAAACTAATGAGAAATGAACGCTCGGGGCCAAAACTGGGCAATTCAGGATCCCGAAAATGGGCCGAGTCGAAGTGGTGTTCATGAAGTGGGTATCTGCGACCCAGTGTCCCTCGGAATGACAAAAGCGAGGTTCTGCCAAAAATCGAGAAAACCGAGGCAGAATGAATGCTCGGGGCCCAAATCACGCGATTCGGTCCCAAACCTGCGAGCAAAAGTGGCATACGGCCATGAAGTGGGCATCAGGGGCCCCAGTGTTCCTCAAAATGATAAAACAGAGGTACCAGCCAAGAACCGGAGAAATCGGAGATGGTTGGGCGGTCCCGAACCGAGGCACTGACGGCAGCAGGAGTCCGAAAATGGGCAAAATGGCCTCTGACCACGAAATGTAGCTCACGGCCACCGAGAGATAGTCTCTGAGACTACTCCCTTCCCTCGGGGAAGAGAACGGAGAAAAACCAGTGCAGTTCGCATAACCGAGGCAAGGCCTGAAAGAGTTCGGAAGTCCGGAGGCGGGCGCCTGGCAGCGACTCGAGGCTTGAACTAGCCTGATGCAACATCACCGAGCGCTCAAGCGGTGACGTCTCGAGTCTTAAGGTCGGTCAAAAATGGGGTGTCTCTGATTGCCCCTCTTTGTGAGAACTTCGGAAGTCAAGTGGCGGAGTGAATGTCAAAGCCGAGACGACCCATTTTTAACAAGGCCAAGACTTAGACAATCATACAAGATGAGCAATGTATGTGCATGAGGCGTGCCATGAGCGAAGGGGCAAAATGCAAAATGATGGGCACGAGCTAGGTGATCATGCAAATGCAAAGAAGTCAGAATGAAGCAAGTATTGACAAATAGATGCAGTTTTAAGCAAGAATGCAAAGCAACAACTACATTTCATGCGATTAGGAATGCGGAGAATTATTCAATTCTCGTCGCGTCTCTACGGAGAAGATACGATACTGCGCGATTAGATGCAGTCGCTTTGACCTCAAATGAACCGTACATACAATATCGTGCCTGCAAAAGAGAGAAATTCAACAAGAACAATATGCTAACAACATATATTCAATGTGATTCCTATGATTCCGAAAGTGTGACACACACAGTGTCGGTGAGTGGATGCATCACAATGCGAGAGAAGATAATGCGTGATAACACATGTTTAAGTACAGAAGTATTATACATCAAGAAATCATGCACGATAATGCAAAACATTCATGAGAATGCAAATTACGTGCGAAACAATGCAAAATGAGCATAAACCAGGGTGCTCGTTTGACATGAAATGATGGGCCGGAAAGCGTGCATTTCGGCGATGGCAACTCGATCGCGGCCTCTGATCCACCTCCCGAAGAGGTCACAACATATTTAAAAAGGATACACTCTGATTTTGATGAATAATGATGAGACACATGTCAAAAATTGCAATTGAAGTTCGTGAGCAATTGGCGCGAAAGTGCACTTTTCTTGAACTTTTTCAGGTCCCGGGAACTCCGATTTTCCTCAAAATTTGCAGAGAGGTAGGGGAGGGGATGGGGAGCATGGTCGGCCAGCTCTCTTCCCTAGGAGAGGCCATCGGCCAGGGGCAAAAAGTGAAAGGCCGGCCAGCCAGGAAAAGGGGCCGGCCAGCCACCTGCCCAAAGTAGGGGCATTTTGGTCATTTTGGGGATATCTATATATATGCTCCTCCATTCAACCCGAAATCACACCCACAAGTGTGAAATTCTTTCCTCTTGCTCCCTAAGCCACTTTCTCTTTCAGATCTGCATTTTATACGCGCCCCTCGGCCTTCCACGCAAGTTGTTTCTGCGAAATCCTTCAGATTTAAGTACTGCGAGGCGACTAAATTTTTGATTTCGGAGCTTCTCTTCTCATTTTCATCACTTGAGGTAATTTAGTCTCAATATTTGGAAGATTTTCCCGGGAGTTGACTTTTGTTGACTTTTTCCAACTTTGGCCCATTTTGCTCATTTTTGCTCCTCTTTGCAGATTTCTCGACATGGCGGGTCATTTTCCTCACAGCGGAGGTTTTCTCGGTGCCGGAGATGATTTTGATATTATGACATTGCCCCCGAGGGTTCGCCCTTTTGTTCCCGAGCGATATGCCCCAGCGGTACATAGGCTTCCGCGAGCCGTTTTTCGTCATTTCACCGATTTCAACGATCGGGTACCAGGGGATCTCCTTCTGCGAGAGCCGGAGCAGCACCTCTCCCACGATGCAGAGGTATTTTACTTTATGTTATGTATCTTTCGTGCATTTTGTACCTTTGCCATGCTTAGACACACAGTTTAGCTTACGACATAGAACTTTACTCGCATCTCGAGTACGTGATTTAAACATTTGAATTCCATGAGCACATCTCATTGACTGATTGCAAACACACAGTACGCATTAGTTAGAAATTGAACACACGGCTCAAACACTGATTCACCGAACACACAGCCCGAAGTTGAAAATGAGCACACAGCACATACTGACTAAGAGTAGAACACACAGTCCCAAACTCTGATTTACTGAACACACAGCCCAGATTTGAAGTGAACGACAAACATTATCGATTAAGAGTAGAACACCTGACCCTAAACTCGATTTCTTGAACACACGGCCAGATTTGAAGTGAACACACTGACCCGATTAAGAGTAGAACACCTGACCTTAAACTCGATTCTTGAACACCTGACCCAGTTTGAAGTGAACACACAAATTGATTAAGAGTAGAACACACGACCCTAAACTCGATTTCTTGAACACATGACCCAGTTTGAAGTGAACACACCCTTGATTAAGAGTAGAACACACAGTCCCAAACTCGATTCTTGAACACCTGACCCATTTGAAGTGAACACACAGCCCACTGATTAAGAGTAGAACACACAGCCCTAAACTCTGATTTACTGAACACACAGCCCAGATTTGAAGTGAACACACAGCCCACTGATTAAGAGTAGAACACACAGTCCCAAACTCTGATTTACTGAACACACAGCCCAGATTTGAAGTGAACACACAGCCCTAAACTCTGATTTACTGAACACACAGCCCAGATTTGAAGTGAACACACAGCCCACTGATTAAGAGTAGAACACACAGCCCTAAACTCTGATTTACTGAACACACAGTCCATTTTCACTTCATTTGCACACAGCTCATTTTTATTTCATTTGCACGCAGCTCATTTTCATTTCATTTGCACACAGCTCATTTTCATTTCATTTGCACACAGCTCATTTTCATTTCATTTGCACACAGCTCATTTTCATTTCATTTGCAATTTGGCCTTCGCCGCGATCTGAGGATCTGGCTCCTTGCTTGAGGAAGTGGTATCTTTGAGCTTCGAATTTGTCGGGACTTGGTTGACTTTGCAGGATTCGGACCCTTCTGCAGGGGGTTATCACATTGTCTTATCAGTAGGACATTATTTGCTGCTCTGGCGGAGAGATGGTGGGACACCACCAATTCTTTCCATTTTTCTGCGACCGGGGATATGACCATGACCCCACTGGACTTCGCTATGCTCACCGGCCTAGATCTAGGCGGTGGATCCATTCCCTACGACGAGGATATGGGTCAGTGGGAGGCTGCTTGGATGTATCTATTGGGGGCCCGCCCGCTTGTAGACAGAGGTACCGGGAGGGTTCGGTATACTTGGTTCTCTTCCCATTTCCGGCGGCCACAGATGGAGCCTGAGTCTCCCGAGGAGGTCGAGCAGTATACCCATGGTTTCCTCATGTTCCTCTTTGGCACCACTCTGTTTGCCGATAGAGGGAACATGGTCGGGTTGTATCTACTGAGCGATCTGGTAGACCTATCACGAATTGTCGGTATGATTAGGCGTGGCCTTTGGCTACCCTTTATTGTTACATGGCCTTGATCTCTCGCAGCGAGGACTTACTCGGCTGACTCTTGGAGAGCTTGGGAGGTACCTTCTGTCCTCTTGATTTACATTGTTGCTCCTCGTTACTTGTTCACTGCACACACGGCGCACTTTGCATCCTGTATGCTGCCTTTTAGTACATTGTATTCACATCCCGCACTGCTTTTCTCAGCTATGGGTATATGCATATTTCCCCACATTAGCCCCGGAGATGGAGGTGGCAGGGCCCCCCATGACTCCATTTTCATTGATGTTTAAGGGCGAGCACTTATCGAGGCCTCGAGAGACACCCTTCCATCTGCGACAGTACTTCGACACTGTTCGAGCGACAGAGGTATTTCAGAACTCTCAGTTCCTTTCATTTTCATCTTTGATCTGCCTTGTATTTCTTGATTTCTGATCGATTTATGCACTGGTTATCCGCAGATCACTTGGCAGCCTTGGGCAGTGTTTGGCGACAATCTCGAGAATCAGTACCCCGGAGGGTCGACTAGTTCCCAGTATAGATTCCTGCTCGAGGGACCAGTCGGCAGGGCTTGGTTCCTGGGGGAACGCTTTCAGCGTCAGGTGTGGGGGTATGATTCTCAGGACCCTCCTGCTGTGCCTCCACCCACTATGCGGACTGCCGACAGGCTATCTACTGAGGAGGTCATTAGGGATATGCAGGGCAGCGATGCTCTATTACATCTCATTGAGGGGAACTACGCCACCTATCGCCGCATATATCTGATGCCCCCTTTGACGGGAGTACGGACTCCACCACTGAGGCCCACTAGCGCACCATCTTCGAGCCGTGCCCATGCTGCAGGCATCCCCTCTTCTAGCAGGGCTGGTGCATCTAGAGGTAGAGGCAGTTCGATTCCTCCGATCCCTCCGACTCTCGATCATCCTAGATGGCCAGATATGCCGACTGAGTTGACGAGTTGGCAGTATGGGACTACTTCTCCGATCCCGATCCCTATGGAGCCTCCGATGCCTGGTCACAGATATGTCAGTGATCCTGACTCACCACCGGTATGTTCTACCATTTTCATTTACACACAGACATTTTGGCAGTTGCTTATTTATTGATGACTTGAGCTTGTGTCCACAGCCACCTCGGGAGTACATAGATCAGATGCTCGGGGTGGTGGCCTCACTTGAGGGGATGGTCTTGCGTAGAGAGGCACAGATGTCTATCATGGGCTTCCAGGTACCCTTCATCTCTCTTGCATTTATCATATTTCTGTCAATATGCTGGTTTTTGAACATTCTGCTGTATTGATAGACTGTGTAGAACACATCTGGCACACACCCCATTCACATACTGTACTTGCACCTGCTTTTTATGTTTGAACTGATGTATTGCACTTTTCAT
Organism: Camellia lanceoleosa; assembly: GCA_025200525.1. NCBI lineage: Eukaryota > Viridiplantae > Streptophyta > Magnoliopsida > Ericales > Theaceae > Camellia > Camellia lanceoleosa. The sequence goes on from CM045768.1 coordinate 24,892,778, forward strand.
TTTCAGATGCCTCCCGTATATGCTTCGACACGGGGTGGGCCAACCGGGTCTTCTCAGAGAGGCCGAGGTGCTAGACCTACTCAGTCTTGGGCCTCGAGGCTGGGCCATCCAGACCTTATCGAGCAGCTCGAGGAGTGGGGTCGGCACGCAGACGCAGCGCACCCATTGTCGAGGATGAGGAGGAGGAGGTCGCAGACCGTGTGTCAGAGACATCTCCTGGGGAGGGAGGTTCCGGTCTTGGTTCCGGAAGCGGAGATGAGCCCAAGGGGGATCCGGAGGATGACAGCTCTGATCCGGATGGTGATGATGATGCAGAGATTATCCTGCAGAAGAGGATGAGAGGACCTCCTCATTCCCGTTCCCGAGGATACTGATGTCATTTCCTGCTTTATTTTACTTTTTTAGCTAGTAGTTTGTAGCACTTTACACATTGTTAGGCAGTTTTATTTTCTGTAAAACTTGTACCTTTAATTGTTGTAAAATATGATGGAATGAAACAGCTTTTGAAAAGATGTTGTATTTGAAATTCTCAGCATTGCATCGCATCATTTTGCACAAAAATGGAATCGAATGAAAATGTGCCTCATGTATTTACCGGGTCAGGTAATGAACCGACGCAACAAACCAAAACAACTCGACTTACTATGACATAATAGAATCTTAGCAAGTTCACAACTCAATAAGCAAAATACAACAATGTTAACGACTCAATAAACCAGACTTAACAAAATTGTATAACCAAAAGATAACAACTCAAAACAAAAGAATCGACGACTCGACAAACTTACAACTCGATAATCAAAACAACAACTCGATAAGCAAAAACACGACAAAATGTATTTCAGACAGACGATCTGGATGATGGGATGTACCCAAAACTGATAGAAATGAAGGCCTTCGACATTCCCGATGCCTAGAAATGCTTCAAACTTCCTTCCGGAGGGCAAGACAGGACCAAAACATGGCCGAAAACATTTTGTAGCTAGAGAACAGAGGGTGGCCGGCCTACTAGAATAGGTGGCCGGCCGGCCACCCCTCCCGTGACCTCCGAAATTTTGACAAGTGTCCCCTGAATAGTGTTTTACCCCTCTATAAAAGCCCCAGCCTTGGAGCTTGTTCATTTCATCACCATCTCTCACAAAAATGGAGGCGTTTCTTGTGGAAAATCTCACATCTTGGATTTCTTCTTTAGATGGCTCGGAGAAGTTGAACTTCCGGGGTTTTGGCTTGAATGCACTGTTTACATTGAGGCGGACACCACTGCACCTTTCTTTCCTCCATGCCGCGGCAAGGTTTTGGAACCCAGTGACGCATGTCTTTAGCTTCGGCGGGCAAGAGGTATGTCCTACTTTTGAAGATTTTCAAGCTTTGATGGAGTTTGAACGCTCAGAAGAGATCTTGCCTCAGTCTCGCTTTGGCCATGCCCAAGCTTTAGGGCGGATGTGCGGTCTCAACGCGCATGATGCTCGATCTCTGATTGATAGTGGCATGTTGGATGTCCCGAGCCTAATTTACCGATTCTTTGATGCCGGTGACCGCAGCGACCATCATTGGCAAGGTTTCCGACAACATGCCCTCTGCTTGTGCATGTTATCTCATTTTCTGTTTGTCTCGGGCTCCGGAGGGGCTAGCATCCGTCTGATCGAAGTTGCACAAGGCTTGAAAGAGGGAAAGAGTTGCATTGCCATGACCCTGGCCGAAACACTGCTAGGTTTGGATGCCTTCTACCGCCAAGAGACAACCAGGTTTGCAGGGAGTCCACTACTGCTACAGGTAATGTTTCCCACCCAAGCTCGCATATGTATTTGCTCATATCACTCGGCCCTCGGGCTCGATTTTTTCCTCACAAAACCCTTATCTTACTTTTCTCTCATCGTACATCTCTCTATTTTTTTTAATCTCTCATTTTTCATCCCTCCCCAGATATGGTTAATGGATAAATTGCAAGTTGTGGACTCTTGCCCTGCTTACTCAGCCCGCGGCTACTTCTTTCGACAACGCCTGGTTGACGCCCTTGATGAGGGATGGTGGTTTGAATGGATGTGCAACTTGTCGGCTGAACGCATTGCTTGGCGCTGTCCTTGGCTTAACCTTCCGGCGATGAGCTATAGCATGTTTCAGATCTTTGGGATCATGGTTGGCTTGACTCACTGCGTATTTTATTTCCGTTCCGCATTCTGCGTCGGTTTAGCCATGATCGGACTTGCCCTCCGGGAGATTGAGTATCGGCTACATTTCGATTCGGCGCGCACCTTGCCCGACATATCTGACTGGAGGACGAGCTCTATCCCCGCCCTACCGTTGCACTTTATCGATGAGTCTTTGGGATTGGCTCAATGAAGAAGCCTGAGTTGGGCCTAGGCTGGCATCAGAGGCTTCAACTAGCTCTGGAAGGGGGCGTAGGGACACCTGACTTGACTATGCCCCAGATTTATTGCTTTATTAGTACTTTCAAGTTTTCTTTATGAGTGTAATAAAAAGCAACTTCAATTGTATGCAAGAGCAAAAGAACTCTGTTTTGAAATCAATGAAATTGAAGGTTGTGGTACTGAAAATTCTCCACTTTTGGTCCAAAAATGGTCTTAATTGTGAAAAGATAACTTTGAACAAAGTCAACTTTTATTAAAACTTTTCAAAACTATTTTCGATATAGATCAGAACTGGACACGCCTGAGATCTGTCACTGAGATGCACAACACCGAACCCTAACAACTGGAAAGTTGCCCCTAGTTTGAAAAGTTCCTGGGCAATTCATAGCAACGGAAAGTTGCCCCTAGTTTGGAAGGTGCCGCAACACTTCATGGCAATGGAAAGTTGCCCCTAGTCTAAATAGCACTGTATCGGAGATCACGATAAATGCTGATGAATAGAGATAACTGAGATGATCGACATGGACAAAGTTGATCGGGGAAAAGATTGTGACTGAACTTCAAGATGAAGCTGCCTACGTATCCCAAAGATGGGAATCAAGTCTTACGTAGTTCAGGCTTAGGTTCGCTCGGGTGTTTTTGCTCTCCTTTTGCGCTCTAACTTTTGCCAAGGCCGCCCTTTGCGGGTTTTCAACCTTGCGAGCTCAGTTTTTATAATTTCAAATTTTCTATGCTCTGAATTTTGCCTAGGTCGCCCTTTCGGGTTTTCGGCCTAGCGAGCCTCTCAAGGGTAGTATTTCTTCAACTTGTCCATATTGATCGGTTAGGAAAATTCTAAGCCATCTAGATCCATCAGAACCACAGCTCGACCTGACCAGATTGACTTGATAATGTAGGGACCAGTCCAATTGGGTCTGAACTTGCCCCTTGGGTCGTGAATGCGAGCTCGGTTGTCCTTGAGTACCAAATCTCCTTCTTTCAAATTCCTGGACTTAACCTTCTTGTTAAAAGCCCGGGCGATTCTGCGTTGATAACCTTGGACGTGGTACAGTGCTTTCAACCTTCTCGTCAAAAGCATGAGTTCCTCAAATACGTTCTGCGCCAATCCGCTTGACTATCGGCACTCGGCCAATACTAAACGCGGGACCTCAATCACAATAGGCAGAACAGCCTCCATCCCATAGACCAATGAGTACGGAGTTGCCCCAGTAGAAGTTCTGATCGAAGTCCTATAGCCCCACAGAGCGAAAGGCAGCTTATCTGGCCAATCCCGATAGGTTTCCACCATCTTCTGTAGTATGCGCTTGATATTCTTGTTGGCGGCCTCAACTGCTCCGTTGGTTTGCGGCCGATAAGTAGACGACTTATGAAAAGCCACATTGTATTTCTCCAACAAGTCAATCACCTCTTTCTTGAAGTGGGAACCATTGTCTGAAACAATCTCATTTGGGACTCCGTAGCGACAGATGATGTTGTTTCTGATGAATTTTGCAACGTGTGAAGCTTTCAACACTGCATAAGATTGGGCCTCAACCCACTTTGTGAAATAATCTATCGCTACCAAGATGAACTCATGCCCATTCGACCCTTTCGGCGTGACAGCCCCGATCACATCAATTCCCCAGACAGAAAATGGCCATGGCGAAGTCATGTTGTACAGCTTTGACGGCGGGATGTTCATGCGATTTGCATGAATTTGACACTTATGGCATCGCCGGACAAAACCAATACAATCATCCTCCATGGTGGACCAATAATAACCCTGCCTAAGGATCTTCTGCGCCAACATTACCCCATTCACATGTGCACCACATTCACCCCCGTGGATGGCTTCCATCAGACGCTTGGACTCTTCAGCATCAACACACAGTTTATGCATTCCCAGATGACCCCTTCTATACAGTTTACCCCCGCAGATGATGAACTGAACGACCAACCTTCTTATTGCCCTTTTGTCTTTGGCATTTACCCCTGGCGGGTATGTTTCTGTCTCCAAAAAGTTCCAGATGTCGTAATACCAGGGGTGTTCGTCCTGAACTTCATCTATGGCTGCAATCGACTCATAGGCAGGTGTAAATTTCTGGTCAATGATGACTGGACGCATTCGGACTCCACACGGGATGTCTATCATGGATGACAGAGTTGCTAAAGCGTCTGCGAACTTGTTGTTCTCTCTTAGTAGATGAGTAAAACTTAACTTTTCAAACCGAGGAATCAGCAAATCCAAGGTTTGGTGATACATCATCATATTTTCCCCTTTTACTTTCCAGTCTCCTTTAGCTTGAGACACAACAAGGTTCGAGTCCCTGATGACGTCCAGCCGTCTTGCCCCTAATTCCAGGGCTGCTTCCAAACCAGCAATGCACGCTTCGTATTCTGCTTCATTGTTTGAGACTTTGAATCGGAGTTTGAAGGCTAGAGGGATACGGGAATTATCGGGTGCTATCAGCAACACTCCTATCCCATACCCGTGTTGATTTGACGCTCCGTCAAAGTACATCGTCCAAATTTCTTCGTCGATATGCAGAATTGATTCATCCGGGAATAGATACTCAACTGCCTCATCCCCCTCAACCGGATGGTCGGCAAGGAACTCTGCCACTGCTCTTCCTTTTATTGACTTGCGCGTCACATATGTGAGATCAAATTCGGAGAGCAACAGCAACCAACGAGCTAGCCTACCCGTAAGCGCTGGTTTCTCGAAAAGATATTTGATGGGATCAAGTCGCGAAACCAACATTACAGAGTGAGCTAACAGGTAGTGCCGCAGCTTCCTGGTAGCCCATACCAGAGCTAAGCAAGCCTTTTCTAGCGGCGTATACCGGGTCTCATATTCCAGCATCTTCTTGCTCAAATAATAGATGGCTCTTTCCACCCTATCTTCTGATTCTTGTGCAAGCATGCAGCCCATCGTGGTCTCAGTTACTGACAGATACAAAATCAACGGTTTCCCTGGTTCTGCTGGTGATAAAACGGGTGGGTTCAGAGATATTCTTTAACTGTTCAAATGACTTGACATCGGCCGTCCCACTGGAACTTCTTTCCTTTCTTGAGGAGGCCAAAAAGTGGTTCACAAGTCAAGGTTAGTTTTGAAATAAACCGTCTTATGAATTGCACTTTACCCAGAAAGCCTCGCACCTCCTTTTCAGTCTTTGGTGGTGGCATTTCTAAGATGGCCTTAATTTTGGAAGGGTCGACTTCGATGCCCCTTTGTGTAATCAGAAACCCCAGCATTTTTCCCGCTGTAACACCAAATGTACACTTCTGAGGATTTAGCCGCAACCGGAATTCCCTGATCCTTTGGAAAAACTTATGCAAGGTAGTGTAGTGGCCCTCTCTTTCCTTAGACTTGACAATCATGTCGTCCACATACACCTCAACCTCTTTGTGGATCATATCATGCAGTATTTGTGGTCGCGGCCCGTTGATAAGTAGCCCCAGTGTTCTTCAACCCAAACGGCATTACCCTAGGATATGTTCCACGGGTGGTGAATGCGATCTTTTTCTATCTTTTGGGCGCCATCACTATCTGGTTGTACCCGAGAAGCCATCCATGAATGAGAGCAATGCATGCCCCGTTGTGAAGTCCACTAACTCATCGATGTGCGGTAGGAAAGTCGCCGGACTAGCTCTGTTCAAATCCCTAAAGTCTACACACACGAATCCCGCCATCTTCTTCTAAGACCGAACAATGTTGACCAACCAAGTCGGATATTCAGATACTAGCAGGAAGCCTGCATCAATTTGCTTGGTGACCTCTTCCTTAATCTTAAGAGCCCAATCCAGGCGGATCCTTCGAGCTTCCTGATGTGTCGGGCCTCGAGGTCAAGGGGGATCCGATGCTGTACAATCTCAGGATCGATTCCAGGCATGTCTTCCAGGGACCACGGGAAAACATCTTTGAAATCTTTTAATAAAGCGACTAAGCGCTCGCGTTCCTCTGAAGACAACGTGGACCCGATCCGACCGCGGGTCCTCCTCAAGACTAATGTTCACGAAATGATTTCATCCATTAATGGCTTAACAAATCTCTCTTGCTCTTGCTCAATTAAACATTGTAAAACCGGAGGAACTTCGTCCTCGTCGTTTTGATCAAAATTTTGAAAGTCTGAATTAATGCAATAAATTAGGGGCACAGAAAAGTACTCGGAAACCACCTTCACCTCATTCTCATTAAGTTCATCCAAATCGTCCAATTCATTGGTTACAACAGACTCAAATGAAAAGGAAAAAGACGACCTGGACAGGACTGTGGCATCCGGGTTAACATCCCCAGAGTACAGACAGACTTCGGTCAGCTGAATCTGATTCCGACTCACAGGACTCGGTGGAATCAGATTCCGGCTCACTACCTGACCCGGAACTGCTGGATAAGAATCCCTCCTCGTACTGCCAAGTGAGAGAGGGTGCGATTGATGCATCCAGGATAGCTGCTGGTCGGCTCGCAGCCGTTTTATCCCCAATCATGGACACCGCGAAGTTACCCCCCAAGCACTCTTGGTCGATCGGAGGATCAGAGAGGAGACATGCCAGTGCTACCCCCCATTCAAGTTCTGTGCCCTCAGGATCCACTGCCTTATTCTGCTTATCCTTAGTTGTTGGGTCTGTCTGCTCTGCGGCAACGTCATCCCCGGATAGTTGCAGGTCGAAGAAGATTTCGAAACCTGGTACGCGATTCCTCTCCGCGTTGAACCATGGCTCTGGGAAGCTGCAAAATGGAAAGTCTTCCCCCTCCCAGACAAAGCGTCCGTTCAGGGTACCCTGGATGGGCCTGTACACTAGATCAAAAGGCTTCCCAGCCTGCTTCGCTCTGGCTCTGCCGGCCATTTCCTTTCCTTTCCTCGCCCAGTCCTCTTTGGTGGGCAAATAACCCAATCCAAAGGTATGTGGATTGTGTGGCACTTCGGCCAACGCTACGACTCCTTTCCTGCCGCTTCTTCCTAATCCCATCCCGGGGATATGTTGTAGCTTGTTCATGAGGTAGACGGCTTGAGCGCTGACATACACACCCTCATTCACAGCCATAATGTTTTGCACCACCCGAGCCTCAGCCAAAGTAAATCCTGATATGAATATGTCTTCCATGCCGTGTTCGATCTCCAGGACTGGCGTAGATACCTCCGGAGGAGGATGGATTGATGAATTCCCAAAAACAATGGCTACTCCCTTTCCATAGGGGTATTTCACCATTTGATGTAGAGTAGATGAGACAGCCTTCACCTGATGTAACCAGGGTCGCCCCAAAAGCATGTTAAAAGATGCGGGGACCTCCAAGACGTGAAAATCTACCTCTTGTTGTCCAGGCCCAATCTTGGTTTGGATTTTCACTGTCCCCAGGACATCCCTACTTGTATTGTCGTAGGCTCTGATCACTTGAGTAGTTGGTGTGAAGTCTGCAGGCTTTAACCCAATTGCATACGCCGTTCTGGCCGGGCAGACATTAATAGCGGACCCGGTATCAACAAGTACCACCGGAATCCATTTGTCCCTGCATTCTACAGAGATGTAAAGGGGTCTGTTATGATCCACGCCCTCAGGCGGCAGCTCCTTGTCCGAAAAGGTCAATGCCGGGGAACCTCCTCCCGGAAAGACTAGCCCAACCAGTTGTTCTGGCGTAGTTTCGATAGAGAGTTTGGCTTTGTCCATAGCAGAGAGGACAGCCTGTCTGTGCACCCTTGAAGCCATAAGCAGTCCCCAGATGGAGATGTCTGCTTGTATTTTCTTTAACTGTTTCAGTACAGCCTCTTCTTCAACTTGCTTCTCCCTCTGCTTCTCCGCTTCTTTATCTTTCCCTGATGCCTCGGGTTGATCAAGGTATGGGGGCTTGAAATACCGCCCACTTCTAGTCATATGGTCCACCTCTTCGAGGTACCAGGTGCTGTCTGGTTGGCCACCCGCCCAATCTTCGTCTGTGTGGGCGAGATACAAGTCGTCATCTTCCCACCACATTCCATTAGCATCTAGCGAGCACTGCAGGGTTCCGCTTGTTTGCGCCCTCAGCATTTTCCTCCCTCATGCTCACAGCATGTTCAGTTTTTGTGCTCACAGCATTCTCAACCTTCTCATGGTTCTTTGCTTTTTGGATCCTCTCAGAATCCCATTTCTTTTCTTGCTCTTCCAGCGTTAACTGTTCGGTTTTCAAAATGCCTTGTTCCCGAGCGAAATTCTTCGTACCGGCGCTCTCCGGCGATTCAATCTGACCCTCGGCCCTTCCGGTCACAAATGGTACAATGTCTGGTTGATCATCCAACCACCCGACGACTTCTGCTGACTCCTCGTATTCGAACCAGTTAATTGATGCGTCCCCTGATTCTTGGTCATTGAAAAATTGGAGGTTGGCGAAGTCCTTTTCCATCGTTGTCAAATCATTCCCCACTGATTCAAGTTTGTCCCCCCGGATCATACACAACTCGGTCTCTTCCGGCGGCCCCACACTCAGCTTAGACTGGCTCATTGACAAGATATATCCACTCGGATCATAAGCTCTGCCAGCTAAATTCTCAGACTACTCCACCCCAGACTTAACAACTTTGCTCTCCTCGGAAGCCTGCCCCGTTCCATTTTCGATGGTCACCACCTTTGGCTCAGGTTGGGTTGTAGAGGTGTCCATCATGCACAAATCAGTGCTATCAGGCAGGATCACCTCCGGCTTGGGTAAGTGGGAGGGAGTAATGTAGATACTAGGGTCGTAAGACACGCCCCCAGTTTGGATGAAATTGATTCTTTTGGGTGGGTCTTGGTTATGTGCTGGGAGTGGGTTGGTTGTAACGTTGGGTCGCTCAGGAGGTAGAATGATGTTTTTGTCAATGAGATCTTGAACCTCATGACGCAGCCTGAAACATTGGTCGGTATCATGACCATGCTGCTGGTGGTATTTGCAATATTTGGCTGGGTTATGGGAAGGGGGGAGTGGATTTGGAGAGGGCCTCGGTTCCAAGGGTTTCAGATGCCCTTTTCTGACTAGAACCTCGAGGACTTTGGTCAAAGGCATATGTAGTGGAGAGAAGGTTCGTTGACCCCTGGACTGGTATCTTGAAGCTTGGTTACTGCTCCCAGATGCATCAGAAAAAGGTGTGGCCGCTGCGGGCCTTGGTTGGGAAGGGGGATTGGTAGTGACCATTCCGACCTCTGAAGTTCTTGCATTGGTAGAGCCACTCGGGCCCGCATTGTTGTTTCGGTTGAATGCCCGCCGGGGCTGTTCCCGGTCTTGGTCGAACAGACCCTGCTTCATCGCATCTTCAATCTGCATCCCCATATCATGCAGATCTGCGAAGGTGGGGAAGGGAACTACAATCATCTTCTTCATTAACCCTGGTTGGAGATTGCGCACAATCATCCGGATTTGATCTCTGTCTGTGGGCCTCAAGGTCATCATCGATGCCTTTGCCCTCCACCGGGTTACAAAGTCGAGAAAGACTCCTTGGGTTCTCGCTTTGTTGTCTCGAGATCACGAGTGGTAATCTCGTCCGTGTTATATGAATATTGTGCAACGAAGGCCCCAGCCATCTCATCCCAATTCCTCTTGACATCATTATCCAACTTTGCATACCAGTTGGCGGCCACTCCTGACAAGGTTCGGCCAAAAAGGGAGAGCTTCTGCAGTCTGGTTAGGCCCATTGGCCTCAAGATATCCGAAAATGTAGTAGATGAACCATGGGGTCCCCAGACCCATCAAAACGGTCGATCTGGGGCATCTTAAATCTGTCCGGCAAAGTCACGGCCACGTCAGTATAGCCGTCCTCAATATCTGGGATGGCCTTCACCCCTTGTGACTTCTTGAAGAGTTTTTCCAACTTGCTCAATTTCAGAGCTGTCTGGTCTACCTCGAACTCGAATGGAGAGTCCGGGTGATTGGGTGTAATATTTTTAGACAGTTGCGGCGGAAGCGGGGGCGGAGCCAGCCCCGTTGGAAGACCCGTGTCCTCTTGGGTGTTTTGGAAGTTTGGCGGAGCGTTCTGGGGATTCGGGAGGGTGTTCTGGGTATTCTGAGTATTCTGGGGATTTGGAGGAGCTTCTGGCCAGTAGCTATCTGCTCAGGTAGTGGGGCCCCGGGTGGAGGAGGAACCTGATGCGCCCCTAGTGGAAGAGGGACCTGGTGTGAAGCAGTCTGGTTTCGTTGTAATCTGGTGATCTGATCGCTGGGCCATGACAAATGACTCATTGTTTAGAAAATTCCGCCTGGCGGATAGCATCATCTTGCATTTGTTTCATACTCTCATTCATCTGGCGATCATCGCCTCCATTGTTGGATTCATTGTTCCATCTGAATAAGCGCAAGTGTATATCTATAGCGTAAACAGAATCTCAACCCGATCGTTCGACACTAGAGTAGATCTGTTCCGGTGATCCGTGCTCTGACACACTGTGCCTTCTCGGCCTTCTTCTAGTGACTGGGGGTAAAGAGCGGAACACTGGATGTCCGTCAACTAGATCCTCGGATCGGTTGAGTCGGCGACCTCGTGTCCAAATTGCTTGGGGAGTATCGACTGGCTCGGAAGCAATCGTGCTACAAACTGCCCTAGCAAAAAAAGATAATAAAGGAAAAAGGAAATAAATGACCAGAAAAGCAGGCAAAGATAATGTTAATTTAAATACACACGACACACAGTCGGGCATACAACACGCAGTTGGATAAGCTGGAAATACACTGTCCTCAACCATCGATCATCGTTCTGTATCCTCGTTCCCGTAAACTGAATCTGACACCCGCAGACAACTGATTCTCAGATACTGGATGATGCCCGCAGGCCTGATGCCCAAACTTAACTGATACATACATTCCCTGTAGAGACACACTCTAACAAGCACATAGCAGATAAGTGAGAGCTGAAAACACCCCTATGTTGGGGTTGGGTTTCCCCGTCTTATTTTGTCAGGAACTAGGGTTTCACTACGCACGCAGCGGCTTCAAACAACCTATAAACGGGTAAGCAACTTGTCCTAGTTTGGAATGGTCACTATGGATCCGAATATGCACTAGGTCGAATGGTCAGGGTGCCCCAGAAACCGGGTTTGTGTTCCCATCTTTGGCAGAGCCGAATCGACAAATTTTATGGACATGCCTTGACAAGACAAGCCTCCGGCAAATCGCTCAGGAATAGCAGATGGCAAACACGGTGTCCTAAGCGCACCGATGCAAATGCAATGCAAAGAAACACACAAGCGTAGTTAAAATCAGATATCATGAGTTCGAGTCAAGTTCTCTAACTCCCCAGCAGAGTCGCCAGAAACTATAACACGCCCGCGAGGGACCTCGCTACAGTTTGGACTCGATTTTGTTGCGGTTCTTAATCTTGAACCAAAGAGTCCAAATCCGGCAAATCGTTTTGAGAAAAGATTTTTTGAAAGAAGTGCCAAACATGGACTGCTTTGCCAGATAACAGAGTCGCCACCTAAATATTTTTAAAATGGGAAATTTAGGAAACCCTGACTCGGTGCCAAAAGGCCACGTGTCCATCATCACCAAAGTTGGCTCGGGAACTTGGGTACGATTAGGGAAGGTCACATCGTGAGCACCCTTCGCCGTCAAAGACCGGCCTCTACTAACCATGATATCTGTTTTTGAAAACTTTGTGAGTTCTTATTCCGGTTATTAGCCTAGGTTACTATGTGATGCGCACAGCATACAAGTATAGACTGAATCGCCTGAATTGGAACTGAACATCTCATGTTTGTTTGTTTGAAAATGGTTTGATGGTGCTACCCGCAAGTAGGCTAAGACGCGAATTTGCCACCCTCAGGTGGGCTTAGAAAACATGATTTTGCCACTATCTAGTGGGCTTAAAACAAACAGTCGATGAATTGTCCCAATTCAAATAACTCAACCTCCACCCACAGGCATTCAAGGCAGTTATATCACATAAGCATTTAGCCTCATGGTAAGCATGCTATTCATGGCAACACTCACACGCATGCAAGGATGCTAAAGCATAAAACTCACCAAGTACTCCAAGCCAAAACAAAAACCGATTAGAAATCCATGCATGATCCTAGATGTACAGAAATGCCTAATGCAACACATGCAAAATGCAACTATAGCAGGCTCGGCTATTCTAAACATGGCACGTGGAATGCTACAACTATCACGTATTCAATTTGGAATTGAAATACAGATGCAGTTTGTATGATGCGCCGAGCCCGGTGCGTGCAAAACAGATGAATGATGCAAACATGCTGTCATACTGTATGCTAATTGAAATATGCCCTATATCTAACCATCATAAGCGGGTAAATAAAAGGGAGAAAGAAATGGGGGTTGGAAGACATACATCACACTCACACACCCTTATTACAATTTTGCCCTCGCACAGAGGGTCCGAATAAATAATACAATCCCAAATGAAAGAATATTACAGTCCGAAATTAATTAACAAAATAATTACAAAAAGAGTAACACTGGCATGCAAGCCAGGGACTGCCTTGCTACTGCTCCGGATGATGAAATGATGCATGCCCGGATGCCTTTGCGCGGAAATCCACGACGGTGCCCCGATTAGCCTCTGTTTGCATTTTTCTTGAAATGCGTGCCGAGTTTCGAAGGTTCTTGATTCTTCATTTTGCCGCAACAGAGCGAGGAAAGGGCATAGCAATGTATTTCACAAATATATGCATGCCTCGATCCTCGGTTACCAATCACGCATCTCGATGCATGATGGCCGAGGAATCGGATTGCACAACTCAATATATGATGAATGTATATGAATGCTACAATAAAACCTAACTCCATCATGGGTAATCCGGAGTGTTGGTGACTTGGGAATTGAGACCCGTTCCGTCACTCGGAGTACGAAACGTGCCTCGTTTCCCATGCCCGGGCTAATTCCTATCCCGAACACGATGCGATATGCATGATATGCATGAATGCAACTAAAATATATCCTAGCATGCACCATGCTATGCAAATGAGATACCTCGAAATGCGTGCCCACGGGCACGCAAATCGAGATGATAGCATAAAAACATGGAATGACATGAAAAATGATGTATAATGGGACTAAAATGAGATACCTCGAAATGTGTGCCGACGGGCACGCAAACCGAGGCGGTGACATACAAGCATGAAATGACATACAGAATGCAAATTGGACTTACACTAACATGAGAGAGTCTCAGCCGCACTCACATAAGAGGCCGTCAGATAAAACAGAGGTGCCTCAAAGTGCGTGCCCACGGGCACGCGAACCGAGAAATGTATGAAATGGCATACAGAATGCAACGATGGGCTTACGCCAACATGAGAGAGCCTCAGCTGCACTCACATAGGCTACCGTCGGATAAAAAGATGCGCCTCGAAATGCGCGCACACGGGCACGCAAACCGAGAAATGTATGAAATGGCATACGAAATGCAACGATGGGCTTACGCCAACATGAGAGAGCCTCAGCCTACTCACATAGGAAGCCATCGGATAAAACAGAGGTGCCTCAAAGTGCGTGCCCACGGACACGCAAACCGAGGCAATGCATTAAGGCATGAAATGACGTGGAAAATAATATGCAAGCATGCGAACCAAATTTCAGCAGCTAAATGAAGGGGAAAACAGCCCCGAAATGATACGAAATGACAATCAATGCATGAAATCATCTCGAAATGTGATCTTAAGTACCCGAAATGGCCTACGGCTATGCTAAACATGCAAAATTGGTACATGAAAGCAAAAACAGTAGCGAGGCAGCCCCAAAAATATCATCTTTTCAGTACAAAACATGGCCAAATTGTGAGCATAGATATGGCAACAATGGCATGCAAAAATGGGGGAAAAGAGGGGAATTACAAAGCAAGTAGTATATACAATGCTCAAACCAAAAAAAACCTTTCTACAACATTAAAAAAGGGCCAAAAATATGTACATTTACAAGAGATGACATCCCCCAAAACAGTATGTAGATATGCTAAACATGGCATGCAAAATAATGTGCCAGTGAGGGCTATAACACAAGGTACCATAAGAATACACCAAACAACTTCGGACCCTTAACAAAATATGAAGAATGGGCTAAAATAAGACACTTTATAAGCCTGATGAAGGCTGAAAACAGAGGCTAAGCAAGCCTAACAAAGCATGCAATTTTACGGAAAATGTGAGGGATATAACATGAAGTACCAAAACCAATCATCAAATGGCCTGAGATTCTTAACAAAGAATGATGAGAAGGAAAAAATAATGCTATTTCTAAGCCTGATGAAGGCTGAAGTCCGAAGCCAAATAAGCTTAACAAAGCATGCAAAACAGAAGTAGAACATGAATTCAAAACAAGTGGCATGTAGAGCATGAAAACCAGGCTGAGCCCTTCTTCAATGTTGGAGAGGGGCTCAAAATAAGCACAATATCAGTATGTTTCATGCTCCAACTCAGATCACAAATAGGCCAAATTAATCATGCAATTTTACGGTAAAATGGAGGAATTTCAAAGGAAGTGCATGCTAGAGGGGCCAAACATGGTTGAGCCCTTCTTCAATGTTGAAGAGGGGCTCAAAATGGTCCCACACACAGTATATACCAGGCCCTAAATCAGATCACTCAAAAGCCAAACAAAGCATGCAAAACAATGGCCTAAAGAGTGCTATTGAAGGAAGTATATCATGGAGATACCAAATAGGGTTGAGCCCTTCTACAAAGTTGTAGAGGGGCTCAAAATAAGCCTAAAACCAGTAAGGGTCGGAGCCCGAAACAAAAAGGAAATAGGGCAAAGAATTGATGAAAAATTATGCTAAAAAAAGGGAATTAGTGGCTTACCCTTGGAGACAAGTCTTTTGCTACCTCTTGGCTTCAATTTGTTGCTTCTTGGCCTCTGGAAAACACCCTTTTGCTGCTGGAATAGAGGTGGTGATGGTGGAGCTTAGGGTTGATGAAGGAATTAGCTAGGAAGCTTGAAGGTTTTTGAGCTTTTGGCTATGAAAATGAAGGTTAGGGAAGATGAAGTATTGAGGTGAATTCTTCCAACCCTAGCAAAGGAGGAGTTGGACCCTTTAAATAGGCAAGAAAATGGTGTAAAAGGGGAGGGAAAAGCACCCAAGCTTTTCCTCCCAAAATATCCCCCGGATGCCCGGGATATTTTGAAAAATATCCGAACAGCTGGAAAGAGGTGAAAAAAAGCGGTCGGTGAGGTTTCTGGGAGGTGGCGGCCACCCCAACTGTAGGCTAGCCACCACCACTCACCTTGGCCGCCATGGCCCAAAATCGAAGTTCAAATTTTCGCCGACCACCATGCAATGGTGTCCTCCCATGTGTAGAATAAGGCCCCAAGGTCGAAATCTGCAACTCAAGGTGAGTCACAACATAGGACTTGAAGGAGAGGCTCAAAAATGAAATCCACAATTGCTGGCCGACCACCAACTTTTAGGGTCCTCCCTGATGTGTGGAACAAGGTTCCAAGGTTGGAAATTGGCAACACTGAAACAGGAGTCACAACATAGGACTTGAAGGAGAGGCTCAAAAATGAAATCCACAATTGCTGGCCGACCACCAACTTTTAGGGTCCTCCCATGTCCCCTGATCACAGATATGTAGCTTTGGTTGGAAGAAAATATCCCCAGGGTGTTCAACATTGGCCCGGAAGTGAGCAAAACGGACGCCGGAGGAGCGAAACTGGTTATCTGGGATAATTGCTGGCCTCCCACCCCCCAGTGGTCTTCCTGGTGTTGAAACAAAGGTACCTGCCAAATTTGAACAAAAACTAATGAGAAATGAACGCTCGGGGCCAAAACCGGGCAATTCAGGATCCCGAAAATGGGCTGCAGGTGCCGGAAGTGGTGTTCAGCAGCGAAGTGGGTATCTGCGACCCCAGTGTCCCTCGGAATGACAAAACAGAGGTTCCTGCCAAAAATCAAAGAAAACCGATGCAAAATGAATGCTCGGGGCCCAAATCACGCGAGCCGGTCCCAAAACCTACCGCAGTAACGAAAGTGGCATACTGACCATGAAGTGGGCATCAGGGCCCCTGTTCCTCAAAATGATAAAACAGAGGTACCACCAAGAACCGGAGAAATCGGAGATGGTTAGGCCCAACCGAGATGCGGCACAGCGGTCAGCCGGACGAACCGGGCTCCGAAATGGGCAGAATGGCCTCCGGCCACGAAATGTAGCTCACAGCCACCGAGAGATAGTCTACAGGACTACTCCCTTCCCTCAGGGAAGAGAACGGAGAAAACCGAGTCTGGTTCGCAAACCGAGGCGAGGCACAGAAGAGAGTTCGGAAGTCCGGAGGCGAGCGCGGCCACGCGACTCGAGGCTTGAACTAACCAGCACAAGATGCAACATCACCGAGCGCTCAAACGGTGACGTCTGAGTCTTAAGGTCGGTCAAAAATGGGGTGTCTACAACGAGTTGAATTTTTGAGGTTATTAATTTTAAATTTGAGGTTGATTTGATTTATTAACGGCCCAAAAGTTGGGGCGTTACAATTAATATCTTTCACAACTGGTTTGATCTATATAAACCTAAAATTAAGCCTAATATAAAATAAAAATTAAATCTTTTATCTAGATTTTCTTTTTATTCCATAATTAAACAAATTGTTATTCCCAAATAAATTTAAGCATAGTTGTACTATATATAATTTTATTTTTTTAAATCTCATAATTTATTATATTTTATAATGATTCCATAATTTATAATTTAGAAAAAGAAAGATGAAAAAAACTATAATTATGCACTATTTATCTAACCAATTCTTTTTCTTACCTAAAAACTCTAATCATCATATATTATACTTTTTCCAAGCCATTCATGCATTCCTCGCCCTATAAATATTAAATTCATGTAACGATGAAACTCATTATTTTTTAACTTTCTTTATGAGACAATTTGGAGGTTAGTTTATATTTAGTCTATTGTATTTTTTAAATGTAACGCCCTCAAAATAAACCCATAATATCATACATTCGTGGTACCGAAAAAAGATATTAAATTACAATCATCAGAGTATTCTTACAAAATGTATTACATGTTAACAACAAAAGTGAATGCCCTATGGACTTACAACTTTCCAAGTCAATACTTAAGTTGCAAAAGTAGAGTACTGACTCAGAATACAAATTAAGCCCTTGGCTTGTTATACACCTAATACAACAAAATTGACAGAATAAAAGTCTTCAACTCCCTCAACCATCCAAGCTAAGGTCTTGGAAACGGCATAATACCTGAACCTGAAAATGATGTCCCATATAAGGTGAACCAACGCCCAGTAAAGATATGCTAAACATAGTATGAACGATAACTAAAATGTTAGCAATTGATAAATGTTTAACTCTTACACAATAACTTATAACATATTTCAAATCCATGACTAAAATGTTCATACTCTATTCCAGTTCCCATTTTTTATCCAATTCTCAATTCATAACTATGACTCAGAACTTGACCAATCAATTAAAAGGAGATTATGTCTCATATCAACAGTGTTTCTATCTCAGGTGAGGTAATACTCATATTAAACATTTTATACTTCATAAAAGATACACATTTTGATACTGTATCAATAACACACGTAACAACACTTCCATACTTCACAAATGATACACATTTTAGTGATGTATCAATGTCAAACAAAAACACTTCCATCCTTCACAAATGATACACATTTTAGTGTTGTATCAATAGAGTCCACCCTCTATCTCCTCCCAAACAATATCCGGTTTAGATGTTCATCTCCTATCTTCCCCTAAACCGTGGAGTACATCCCCTATCTCCTCCCACACAACACAATGTATATAAACACATATCATATACATAATCAAATCAATACATAAAATTCATGTATTATATCAACCACCATATTCGATGGCATACTCATTTGATTAGTTTTAGTTTACCTAATCATCATACATTGTCTACAACAATCAAGACTACCCTCCACCGGTAGACCAAAACAATTATTTTTACGCAGATAATAATTACATTAACAGATAAATCGTCAATATTTTCAAAAATAAGTGATTATTAAAATCCAACTCCACCGTTCCCAATCATAATGAGCCAAATTAATTATAATAAACTCAATTCCATATATCCACAACAAAAGCCATTAATTACACTAATGATCCAAATATACCCAAACATGACACTTTTCCCCTTTTCTCAATCTTGATCCCAAGGGTCGACATCCATATACTCATTTTGCAAGCCAAATACACATTTACGGTTTAAAGAGACAAAATCACTCGTTTCAAAATCACCCATCTGAAACCCTAGCTTCCAAAATCCAAAACCATTTAAACAAAAGCTCAATATTTAGGTTAAAACTCATAAAGATGAGTAGGAATCCCTACCTCAAGCCAAGAAGAGGAAACAAGCCAAAAATTCAATTTTCGATTTTCCCGGATTTTGATCTCCATCGATCAAAATGTTGCTCTCTCCAATCTTTTCACCTTGGCCTCAAGAACAGGTTAAACAAATTAAATTATATACTAGAGAGGTTCTAGCTCATGCGAATCATCAAAACTAGTAGCCAATGTAACCATCCCGCTAAAATCAAGGTCATCTATCTCCAATGTTTTAGTCCTGTAACTCAGATTTAACTGCTGCATCTCATCTCGAGAGATGTAAAACTTAACTCTCTCCTTGGATAGAATAATATATTCTTCTTCACCATCCTCATTTGAAACATGATGCATTTGTCATGACATTTCTCTATTATTTGTCCACATTGAAGCACTCTGGTGCAAGATACCCTGAAGTACCAACAACGCGCCCATCGCATATAACCCACTCGGTGTGCAACCTAGCAACTCCAAAATCAGCAACCAAAGGTTCATAATCAGTCCGGAAGACAGTGCCAGGTACATAATGCAACCAAACAGGTACCCCACCAAAGTTCCATTCAGCAGCGACAAATGGATCTATACGAAGAATCATATACATGCCAACCTGCTGAACAATCTTCACAAACTTGACCAATTTGTATCATCCACCAAAATAATAGTTGACCGGTGAAAGTTCATGACCATTCCAAAACACACAGCTCTCAATCACATCCGCGCCACGCCACGTCACGCCACGCCAACCCGAATCCCTCTGCCTCTTGGGGCACCGCCACGGAGTATCCACTCCAACCCCACCGTCAATCACACCGTTTTCACACTTAAAATAGCTGTATGCTCATATACATCCCTTGCTAATGTCAACTCATGAACTGCATTGGGAGTTTCTTCAAACAATGGTGGCAGGCTTCTAAACTCTGTCAGCAAGACCTTGAGCTGAGAGAGGAGTTTGGAACAAGTATCGATATCGTTCTGAATAAAAGCAGCTTTGAATCTCTCGAATAGCTGCGAAACCTCTGCTATAAAACCCATAACTAGAATTGGGTTTACTGCGAGAATTATAGCCATACCCATGTATAGCACCAACCGACGACGACCACACCGGCAAGAGATGTGCATGTCGTAGCTAGCATCCGACAACCCAGTGACGGTGAAACTCAGAAGGACGAACATACAGCAGCACCTAACACTCGCGAATTGGACGCTACTGATAAACCCAGCACCGTCGACATCTATGAGACCACGATCCATTTTCATCTTATCCGGCGTAAACAGTACCAGAATGGCGAACTCCGACGACCTAAGCACCAACCAGATCACTGCTCTGTGCTTCCTTCTAATAATGGGATTAGACGGAGGGAGGGAAATACTGCCTAGATCTCCAGATCTGATGATGATACAAACAGAGAGTCGTTCTCTCTCTCAAAGGTGTATATGCCTGGGTTGATTTCTCTCTCTCTCTCTCTCTCTCTCTTAAATAAAATAAATAAAAATATATATACACCACAGTCAAACATTATTCTCTTCCCATTGATTGAAACTACCACGCAGCTCTTCCCCACTCGAATCCGGATCCTCCGTCGCACTTATCTGCGGCCCTTCCCTGTAGCGCCCCAAAACGACGTCGTTTTGGGGCAGCTTTTCAAAAAAAAAAAAAAAAAAAAAAAAACTGAAGTGAACTCAGAAACCTTGCGTGACCGATCGCCGGGAAGCCATTAATGGTGCTGAAGTTGCAGGAAACGTAGACGGGGACGAAGATTGGGCTTTCGTTTTTGGTGAAGTTGCAGGAAACGTTCACACCTCATTAGACCATCTCAAGATTGTTGTCCCAATCTTCAAGATTGTTGTAAAGTTGTGATTTTGGTAAAGTTAAGATCCTGCAAATGGAAAAAAAAAAAATAAAAAAAAAAATTCAGGCTTTAGTGGTTTACAGAGAAGAGAGAGAGAGCAAGTCAAATTGGGTTTGTCCTAAAGTTGTGATTTTTGTGAAGTTAGGATCCTAAAAAATACAAAAAAAATATGAAGAAAAAAAAATAAAGAAAGGCTCCAGTGGTTTACAGAAGAGAGAGAGAGAGAGAGTCGATGGAGAGAGGAATATGTAAAGAGGGTTGTTTGCATTTGGGATTCAAAAAGAAAAAATAAAGGGTTGAAAAAGAAAAATAAAAAATCCAGAAAATTGATTGAGCTATGGATAGAGATGGAAATTGGAATGGTGATCTCCCATTGTGAATGGACCTCCTTTTTCCCCTTCTATGGAGGTTGTTGAGATGGGGCTTTCGTTTTTGGTCTGGAAGAAGAAGTAGAAATCAAGAAACAGATACTGAAGATGATGAGATGAGGTTGTTGAGATGATGATGAGATGATATTGAAGATTGGGCTTTCGTTTTTGGTCTATTGACCTCCTTTAATTTTTTGATGCATTGATGTCTCTGGTCTTCATCTCCCTCCCCTTTCTTTCTTCTCCCCCCTTCTGAGTTCACTTCAGTTCTGTTTGTTTTTTTTTTTTTTTTTTTTTTTTTGAAAAGCTGCCCCAAAACGACGTCGTTTTGGGGCGCTACAGGGAAGGGCCGCAGATAAGTGCGACGGAGGATCCGGATTCTTCCCCACTCACTCTTGTCCCAACTTTTCTCTCAAAAGCATATATTCCATTTCCCTCCCAATCATGTTCTCTAATAAATTTATTTATTTATTTATTTATTTTTATTTTTTTTATATATAAACTTAGGTCATCACATTAAACAAACTCTTTCATCTTTAGTAGGTACATCATTTTTTCTTCTTTTTTTTTTTTTTATCTATTACCATTTTTTGTATTTGTATTTCATATTTTTTGTGTCATTTCTCCTTCCTCTCTACCAACCGTTATCTGTTTTTTGTTTATAACTATTTTTTGTTGGTTAACATTGTTTCACTAGAATTTTTATACTAAAATGGCGTGATATGGTCAATTGTACAATAAAAAACATGTCACTCATTATAAAGGTAGCGTTTGGTAATATTTACGTTTTTTGTTTATGTTTACAAAAATTTTATAAATTGGTTTTTATTTATTTTTAGAAAAACATAAATTATAAACGCGTTTAATTTGAACAAAATGTTTAAAAAATTTTAAAAACATAAACAAAAAAATATGTTTGTTCAGTCCTAAAATATTTATATTTATTTTTATTATTTATGACAATGGGATCACACATATTATAATTGAAAAAAAAAATTAACTGGAAAAAAAATTAATTAAAAAAATAATTGAAAAAAATTTAATTGGGAAAAAAAATTAATTGAAAAAAAATTATTTCAAAAAAAATTATTTGAAAAAATAATTAATTGGAAAAAAAATTATTTGAAAAAAAAAATTATTTATTGAAAAAAAATTAATTAAAAAATAAATAATTGAAAAAAAAATTATTTGAAAAAAAAATTGAAAATTAAAAACTAAAACGTAAACTCATTTTTTGAGTTTACGTTTTTTCCTCAAATTTATAAACTGAGACAACCATTTATAAATCAAAAAAATTATCAAACAAGTTTTTATGACAGTTTTTAAAATTTTTGTAAATATAACTGAAAATTGAAAACGGATTGATTACCAAATAGACCCTTAGTGATGGATCAAAATCCAAACAAAATCATTATTAGTAAGTTTTTTGTATTGATTTTATGTTTGTATATCATTACTTTTTTTATAATAAAAAAAAATTACTTTTAATATTTTTTGATATCATGATATGCGTTAATTGACAATTGGTGCAAAGTATTACTTCAAAGGCATATAGGCCCTGTTTGGTAGAGCTGTGGGAAAGTGCTTATAGCTTATACCTAAACAGTTTATAACTTATAACTATGAACATAAGCTAATTTCTTACTTATAAATTAAGCATCTCCTGGCCCACTCAAAGAATAAGTTGATTTCTGACTTCCAAAAAGTTATAAGCTATAAGCTATAAGCTAAACTAAACACATCAAAATAGCTTAAATTAAGCTGAAAGCTAAAATAATTAGCTTTTAAGCTGCACCAAACAGGCACATAATAGTTTTTCAAAATTATAAAAAGAAAATATTATTTTTTATTTATATTTTCAAAACTATTAAAGGTGTTAGTTAATTATTTAATTATTTATCTTTAATATGTGCTGCTCATCTCTTCTTTTATGGTACTTCTCTCTTTCCTTCATTATGAGTTCATATGTTTTTAGAAAAAAAATCATATTTAATTTAAATTTTTGAATCTTTTTATATAGGAAGTTTAAAAATAAATTTTTTAATTTAAAATATAGCTATACAACACCATATCCTTTTAAATATAGCTATATTTATAATTAATTTTAATCTATCTATTACCTACCCTTATTTACATTATTATAAAAATAAAAATGTTGTACAATAATTGAAATTGAAAGTCCTAATCTATTTTTTTTCAAAATTTAAAAATGTTAAAATGCATATGTTGCATTATCATTAATTTCTTCATATTATAAATTTTATTTTAAATCTTATAAGATTTGTTCAATGACTAATATTCAATTTTTGTAAAAAAAAAAAAAAATTCCAATATATTCCTTCCAAAATTTAATATAGCAAGTCTACAAAATCATATTTTAAAACTCAAAATTATTAATATTTTTATTTATTTTTATTTTGTTTTAAATAAGTATGTTAAAGTATAAATAGATATGCAAATAAAATTATACTTATTAATAAATATGGCATTAGTTTTAATTATAATCACATCTTTTTAAAGTCCTAATTCATTTTTTTAACTTTTTCTTTTTGATATTTTAAGTTACATGTTACGATAATTCTTTCTTTCTCATTAAGTTTTTAAAATTTCTTTAATTATTTCCCTTTCAAAAACCAATATGACAATCTTTTAAAATTTATATATTTTTATTCTAAAATAGTGAAGTATTAGAACTTTGTCATTTTTTTAATAAGAAAACATAATTTTAATTATTAATTGTCAATAATTTTAATCTATCTATACTATATATTATAGTAAAGAAACATTTGAAACAAAATTTTTAAATTTATATATAAAATTTTATTTACAACAGATAAAATATAAAAAAATTATATATAATTATTATATTTTTAATAAATAATATATTATTTTATATCATACTTAACACGAGTGACATGCTAGTAATAATAATAATAATAAAAAGTCTCTACCCAATTTACTAAGCCCAAACCCCATTCAATCAGAGAAGTTATTCATTAGGTCCAAAACTATTTATTAACTCCAATCTATGAAGTGGTTGTTAGTCTATCTTATAACAAGGGGACACATAATTAATTTGTCTAAAATATAGGTGAAAATGGCAAATCATATAGGATATAAACTGGACCTATAAGATAATTTCTCGATCCAACAGGGATTATATTGGACCAACATTTTAATTAGAAATGTGAATTAAGACGCTTTTCATTGTTATTTAACATGCTCATTTTGTGTGCTACCATCATGTTCATTGAATTACCTGTCCATGTATGATGCAAAAAAGAAAATGAAAGTTTTTAGATGCAAATTCAGACATATTTTCTTCATTTAGAACCTATTCAATTTCTAAATCCTAATCAAGTACTCCTACCGGTCAATAATCAATATTCAAAAACCCTTACATCAAATGGTAAACACCAAAAATATTCAAATAATATCAGCTGATGGATTAATTGTTGCAGATATAAATAACCCCCCACTTTGCACCCATTCTTCATATAGTGTCTGTTTGGCACAGCTTATAAGCAGCTTATTTAAGCATTTAGCTTATATTAAATTATTTTAGAATGTTTGGCACAGCTTATCAAACCAACATATAGCTTAAGTTAACTATTTTTAGCTTATTTCCCAAAGCAGCTCTGGGAGTGCTTACAAATTCAACTTATGCGAGCTGCTGATAAGAGGAGGCTGAAATGACTTAAATGCCCTTCACCAATTTGGAGTATTACCAAATAGCCATTATATGAACCACAAATTAATCACTGTTCACTCTGAGAGAGAGAGAGAAAGAGAGATAGGCGATTTTTGGCGGTCAGATGCGATTTCCGATGAAGACAACGATCACCAAAAAAACGATCACCAAAGTGGACGAAGACCACGATGAGGGCTTCGGCAGTCAGATGCGAGCTCCAAAACCACACCTGATCACCAAAAAAACCCAATGAGAGAGAGAGTTCTCGGCTATGGTGGATACTAAAGCAAAGAAAGACGACAATAAGGGTTTCAGCGACTTCACATTCGCATCCTTTGCCAATCACGCTCTCCATTCTGATCAGATCTATGGCCGAAAATCGACCGTCAACTACAACGACGACGAATGGGGCAATTTTGTGGAATCCCCACTTCAATTCGAGCTCTCTAGTGGTCTCTCCATCACCCAATCGCTTCCCAACCCTTCAAAACCTTTCGACCCATTTGGGTTCTTCCCAAATCAGTTGAACACACCCTCACAATCGGCGACGAGTCCAATTGAATCGGTACCGAGTCATTCTAGTTCGAAGAAGACTTAGTGGATGAAGCCCGTCTCCAGCTCTGGCGAAATTAGATCTAGGTTTTGCAAAATTGTAATGAAAAAAAACAAAAACAAAATTAACTTTTATTAACTTCCATTTAATTTATTTCACAATTATTGATAAAAATTGCATAATTGCACAATTTAAATAAAGAAATAAATTGCACAATTGTTATATTATTAATTGTAATGAAATTTTTTTAATAAAAACAGAATTAATATTATAAAAATGGATATTATAAAAAAAATATTATAGCTTCTATTAAATAAAAAAATATATATCTTTTATTAACTTCTATTAAAAATGGATATTAATTACAAAATTAATACAAAAAATTAATGAAAAAAAATGGAAAAAAAAACTGGATAATGAAAAAAAAATGGATATTATAAATAAAAAAAATTGGATAATGAAAAAAAAACTGACATTTATAAAAATGGATATTATAAAGAAAAAACTATTATAACTTCTATTAAATAAAAAAAAATTTATAACTTCTATTAAAAATGAATATTATATTACAAAATTAATAAACACAAAATTAATGGAAAAAAATGAAATACAAAGAAAAATATTATAACTTCTATCAAATAACTAATTGAAATTAATATAAAGAAAAATAATATGTAATGACATCACAACATAAATATAAATACATAGATATTAATTTATATTAATTGCAATGAATTAATAAATTAAATAAAAAAAAAGTAATGATGCTAATTAAGCCATTAATTGACACTAATTAATTTATAATGAAAATAATAATTTTGTAATACTAATTATATTAACTTTTATTAATGAAATAATTTTTTTAAAATTAAAACTGAAAAAATGACAAAATAATCATTTTTATATCATATGAGGGCAAAAAGGACAATTACACAGTAAAAAATTATTTTACAGCTTATCAACCAAATACTACTCTGCTACTTAAATCCATAATCCCACAGCTGCACCAAACAAGTTAACAACTTATGTTCAGGTATAAGTTATAATCTGTTAAGTTATAATATATAATCACTTTTCCACAACTCTACCAAGCAAGGCTATACATTGTTCTATCAACTCTTTGTTTGCCTAATAATATGAGACCTCCAAACATTGTCTTGGCCATTTTAGCACTAGTTTTTCTTCTAAGCATAAAACCACATGAAGCTTGTAGAGTTTTGGATAAAGAGTGGATGAAAAATGAAAATCTTCTATTACTGTCTCTGGCAAGGGTTCTGTCCCTCCTTCAAGACCAGATGATGGTACTCACATGCCTGCAAGCACGATAAGTGAAAAAGGCTTCGCCGGTCATGCCATGCCTCCTCTTGTGGACCCACAACTCATTGGTTCATTGTGCGAGGCCAAAAATCAATCATTTATGAAACTCAGCCAGCAGCCATCGATTAAATCACAATACTATCACAATACTTCTGTACTAAAAAAATACAATATCACAAAACCTTCACACTAGAAACTACAAAAACAGATGTAACTGGTGAATAAAGTAAGTCAGACCAAAAAAATTAAGAGGAAGAATAAGAAATCGAAGAATTTTGTATCTTTCCTCTGTTCTTTTTTTTTTTTTTTTTGGTGATAAATACATCTGTTCTTTACATGTTGTTGGGTGTAGTATATGTACTAGTGCAATACAGTAAGGAGAGGACAAGGGGATGCTCTTGGGGTGCTGTATTTTGATACTGATCCTAATAGAAGAATAAAAACAGCAAGTTTATTTACAAGTATTTTACTTCTTGCTTGCTAATTGCTATTGTTTTTTGTTGTTGGTGCTCTTCTGTACAGGAGTTTTTTTGCAAGAGCAAGCTCCATCATGTTCTTGGTTGAGTTTGTACCAACAGCAACATGAAATTTGCCATTCTGGTGAAGTTTGGAATTATAAATGATGAATGACTAAACATCCAAATAATCTGTGATAAGAGTGAAAGGGTGTCCCAGGACACTAGTGTGGGTCCTGCCAAAGACCTTCCAACAGTCAAGTTAATAAACTTCAATAGGAAGGCAAGGCACTCAAGGAAATGGTTTAGGGTTTTAGAATTGCTTACTTTGTGCATTCTTCCGCTCTTTCTTCATATACTCAACTTCTCACATGTAAGGTTGAATCTTCAATCACCTCCTTCACGTGTGGAGGTATTTTTGCGAATATTGTAATTTAAATGACCATATAAACATGAGGTCAATAAATTCTGACTGCCAGTCTATTATACATGTATACTAACAGACGGCCAATTTGTAGACCAATCAGAATATCCAAGTTGGTCTCTAAATCTAATGTTCATGAACACGTATTCTAAATATCTAAAACAAATTTATGTTTTTTTTTTTTATTCTATTATTTAGATTTATTATTTCAATTTATCATGATGCATACTCTTATTTCTCTCAATATAATATTTCGATTCAAATAAGCTAATGAAATAGTTCCAAATCTGTGATTGACTGGAGTTTTAGTCTGCTGGTGAGATGATGGTTGTTGGGATAACTGGAATACTAAATTGGGGTACATTAGAAATGATTGTTTTCTCATTTTTTATATTTTCATTTAAAAAATTATTTCTGTTTCTCTGCGTATTTTATTTTTCTTGCTGTTATTAACATAACCAGTAAACCAGAAATGAAATCCCTTATAATTTATTTTCCTTTCCCTCTTAATTTCCAATTCCTGATGGAATATTGACAACCACAAAAAAAAAAAAAAAAAAAAAAAAAAAAAAAAAGGTTTGATTTGAGATGGTTCAACAATGGTGAAAGATGAATCTACTGGCTTTGTTATGTACGTTTTACCATGTTTTGTAATTCTAACTAATTCCTACATGGCTTTACTGAAATTTCTGTTGTTTGACTGAGGCATGGGTGTGAAGGTTGAACCACAGTAGAATGGTTCAAAAACACGGTTTTATTTCATCTTTGAAACCCTTCCTCCTAAGCTTGTCTAGAAAATCAACATCAGAACATTCAGTTATCAACAATCAACTCCAAATCAAGACTCCAAATATGTCACTACTTTCAAATTGCCTTCAACATGAATGTGAAAATAAGTCAAGAGACAAGAAAATGGACCCATCAAAATTTAAAACAAATCCATCAAATGGTATAGTCAGGTAATTGGGCTCCCAGCTCATCCACTAGGGCTCAAACCCAACAGCTTCTCCCGCTGCCCTCTTGGGATTAGATAAATATATGTGATGTTCTTACACGTACCCCAAAAAAAACCCAAAAAAATCATCTATATTCTTTCCCATATTGGATATAAGTGACCCAGTGGTACAAGAAAACCATGCCAGAAGAATTTCTCTTTGGACTATGTTTTGCTCTTTCAATTGTTACAAGTCAGGTAGAAATTTCACCTGAAGAAACAGTAGTGAGCCAAATATCAATGATTTACAGATTAAACAGAGAAAATAATATTAGATAGATATCGCTTTCAAAAAAAAAAAAAGATAGATACTAGATAAAACCTCTCTTATGTTATGCTACATATGTTGCCACTGACCTTAATTTCAGCACATTCTAAGAAATTGGCAATCATCGTACCAGAGGCCTTCATGTTGATGTACTAAAAATTTTGCACAGTTCAATTACAAGTCATATCGAAAGGGTTATTGAACTACCATTTCAAAATTATTTATACCTAGTAAACAGAATTTGAGTTTAGGATGTTCAAATAATGATTTAATTGTATATAGGATTGAATGATAAGTGCACAGGACAATTAAAAAGAAACACAGACCATGGGGGGAAAACAATTCTGCAGAAATCTTGAGTTCATTATAAAGGTCCAAATCCTTATTTAACAGATCTCTTTAGGCTTTACCTAAGCTATAAATTTAAAGTTTTATCTCACCATAAAATCCTAATCCCTAATTTCGTTAATTTATGGACTTCATATTCTTGAACATGCTGCACGTAAAATAACATGCTTCACTGCCTCTATGCGGTATAAAACTCTAGAAAATCGTTTCCATGAATTCAACTAAAGCCAGACAATATATAGTTGAAACAATACAGAGACAAGATATACAACAACAAGCTATTCCTAGTTTTCAAAAAGGAATCAATCCTCAATTGACATTGAGCTATTGCCAATTCTTACAAAATGATACATAACATACCTTGATGCTAATCTTACAGATACAACTTCAAAGCTGGATCATCTTGCAAGAGCGGCAACCAACTTCTCCTTCAAATGCTCCGCAGCACCACTTTGAGTTCTGATCGAGAATGTATGAACAATCTCTCCATTATCTGTAGTGGAAACTTTAGACTCTTGTGCTATAACTTGATGTTCCCTAAATGTCTGTATAACCCTAGAAACTGGGTGAGTATCCAATGGACAGCTCACTCGTACAACTGCATCTTCGTGCCTTGCCTGAAAATCAATTTCCGAGACAGTACATTGCTTTTGCTTATTGTTACCCACATCCTTTTCAGCTTCTAAGATCCTTATTTTCCTCTGAAGGTCGGTGATGTATGTAATGGCATCACCGAGCAGAGAAGCCTTGTCCATCTTGGAGATGTTAGGAACAACAGCTCTTAATGCATAAAACCGTTGGTTAAGCTTCTCTCGCCTCTGCCGCTCTGCCTCAACGTGATTCAAAGGTTCCTCTCTCCCATTGGCAGGCTTTCTCCCCCGTTTTCTTGCTTTTCTCTCATCAGGATGAATCAACAAGTCTTCTTCGGCCTGTTCTCCGTTCATATGAGGAAACAATTTGGCCTCGCCATCATCACTTCGACACCCATTAGAAGAGTTCCCATAAACTTGATTAGTGCCCACTGCCCGCAACTCATAAGACTCTGAAGGAAATCCCAAATCGTCTTCCACTTTAGGTGAAAAACTTATAGTCATAGGATGCGACTTTGCACCACCAAGACTAAGTTCACGCCCAAATATCTTTGGCAACGACACCTTTGCCTGTAACAGAGATCCCCCAAATGTAGTTTTCACCATTTGAATCAAACTTTGTTCTTCAGGAACTGACTTAACAGAACCAATCTCCACTACCCCTGATTTTAATGGCACAAAAACCACCGTCTCAAATCGAGCCAATTTTGCTAAATATGACCTCGATTGGTAATGTTCTGAACAACCCTTGGTATCTGAAACCCAAATCACTCTGCCAGTATTGAATGATTGAGAAGGACTAGAGGGCTTATCAAATGGGAATGAATAATACATTGATGTGCGATAGAACAACTCCACATCTGAAACCGAATGCAAATTCCCCACATAATTATCTTCCTCTGACCCTCCAAAACAGGCGTGGAGCTTTTGCAAAACCCTCTTTTTCCTATCTCCAGCCTCCAATTTCCGATCCTCGGAACCATTCCCATCCTCAACCTCACTCCCCTTGTGCTCTCTGCAATGCCCATCAACCCAAATCAAGGCTGAATTGCCCGATTTTGATTTCGAGACCTGCCATAAAATGGCATAAGTCCAATTGGACCCGTCAACAATCTTACACAGCCTTTGCTGCACACCCAAATCTCCAGCCGACGATGCGAACTCTGACAACACATCGCCGGAGGCCGAAGCAACTAAGAAATCAAAGGCTTCAGTGCCCAACACAGTTGCCACCATACCCTTGTCTTCTTCATTCAACCAAAACTTCTCACCCATCTCTCAAACAATTCAACAAACACTTTAAAGGCAAACAACTTAAGGGGCCCAATTCTGGACACAGAAAGAAACAGCAGAATCTTGAAATTTAGAAACTTGGGTTTGATTGTTCATAGGAAAACGAACAATCACAAGTTGATTTCTTGTGATAGTTTGATGCATCAACAATTACATGTACATATATGTATTGAATGTGTGTATATATCAACAAAAAATAGTGCGATTAAAAGAAGAAAGAAGAGAGTTACCTGAAGTAGGCATGGATGAGTGCGACTTTTAGGATAAGATTAACTCGTGTTTCATGTGACTTCAACAATAACGCGTTGGTGTCTGCTTTGTAGATCTGAACTGTTTAGGGTTTTTATTTTGTGGGTACGGATACAATGCACCTGGATCCAAAAAAAAAAAAAAAAAAATCTAAATTTTTTTATTTAATTTTAAAATAATTAGTTAATAATAAAGCCTATCATTGACGTCAAAAGGATTTTATTTTATTTTATTTTATTGTTACAAGCTCTGTTTTTTGAAGGATTGGAAAATAAAAATAATTTTAATGATTTCTGTAATGAATAATAATATGACAATCTCTTTCAAAAAAATATGGCCAACAATTTTCATTTTTTAATTATAAATTAAAATAGTGAATTTTTCATTATAAAATCACGAAATATTATTTTGTAAGATTATATTTTTTTCTCATCAAATTATAATTTAACAATTACTAATTTGTACATATAAACAGAAATTATAAATTTTATAGACTACATATATGAAATCAATAAATTTAAAAATTAAATACAAAACTTATTAGTGATAATTGAGGAGACCTAGCCAAACTGGACCAGTAACTGGGCCAAGACCCCAGTCTGTATTAAAGCCCTACATTGGTAGACCAAGTCATATGGTGGGCTGATCCACACGGAAAGCTGGTCTTCAATGGCGCTCCATAAGTGCTTATATATGATAGGGGTGCTGGGTTACGGTTGGGAGGAGTTCAAATCTGTCATTCGTCTATTGAATTGATGGGTTAAAAAAATTAATCCGTATCTATCTATCGGATTGGTAGATGCAGATTAAGTAGATTGACAGATATAATCGATTTAACGGTTTAAATTTTTACAAATTTTAAACATAATATAACAACTTATCAATATTTTTTTTTTGGAATAACAATCCAACTCAATATAACTAAAACAATAATAAATACATATAAGAAAACCATGCATTATCAAAATTATTTCATTACTTTTTTTTTTATTCAAAAACTATTTAATTTGATTTTTTTTTTTAAATGATCAAATTAAGCCTTATATTTTTCACACAAAAATACCAAATATCAACATTTGTCATTTGATAAAAAGGATTTCTAAATTGAAAACAAATTGAAAACACAACAGAATATTTAAATTCTTTTTTAATTGAAAACACAAACAAAATATTTAAATAAATTGAAAACACAAAGTTTAACAAATTACTAGAAGTACTCGCAGTTTGACAGTTCAGTTGCAGTCAAAGAAATCTCAAATCTGTCATCCATTCAAAATTAGGCGAATTGAAAAAAATCAATTTGTAACCAACCGCTCATCATAACGTATCCATCCAAAATGCGACGGACCGATTCAATTCGATCGAGACGAATCAAAATATCTACTGTGTACCCCTAATATATGATAATGTACTTGTAAAAGTTCTCATCACACAATGGTCTTATAATATATATACACATTGTGTGAGTGATTTTCTGATCACACTGCCCACTTAGTAACTAATTTGGAAACCTGAGAATAAATGGCACTGGTGACCAAGCGAAATATAAGAATCCCGCGGTGGTTCGTCCACCCGGAGGCATTCCGACGATCAAGTCAGTATATCTCTCAAAGATAAATCAAGTGCTAAACTCACAAGCTTGAGCATAAAAAGCATACCTTAGACCCATGGGGGTGCCTCTCTTTTATAGCCAACATAAACCTAGTCCCAACAGAAGCCTAACTTCTATGGACTCAGGATTACTGCTAATCTTGGTCTCCCAGTAAGATTAGGATAAACTCTCTAAAAGTCTTATCTTAATATAAACTGAAGTCTTCTCTCATTCTAGAACTCTTGTCCCTCATCCAGGTTGAGTTCCCTTTTCATTCTAGGACTCTTGTCCCTTATCTACTTATCTCGGATTCCGATATCTTGGAGATAACCTCGGCCTTGCCGAGATCACCTCGGCGTCCACGACCGGGACATGTGGCACCTCGACTAACACGTTACGCCACCTTGCCACGTGTTGGTACTCGAAAATATATCCCACAATCGCCCTAGGTTCTATTACCTCGGCATTCTGAGGTGATGGAACCTACACTGTTCGTTCATCTGTGCCCCTCTGTCCGAGATCAAACTCGTAGACCTCAAAGTTCCTTGGACTTTACTCTCCACTGGTGTCAAGAATCAAGTTTCATGCTTTCCAAGCTGCTTGAAATCGCACCTCCTAGCCGAAGTTCTGGTTCCATTAATTCGTAAACTCCAAGAGCTTTACAACTGCTCCACTTACACTCTCTGGTGAGTTCCCGATTTCCAGTCATCTATTTGATTCCAACGATTTTCATATCAGCGTTCATTTCACTTGGTAGGTTCACAAACTCTTTACTTGCTATTAAGCTCAATCTTTCATAACTCTTCTGAATCTGTTTAATTGCCATATGTTGCCTTCTATTTTCGTCTATCTTTAAGTTTTGAATTGTTTGAATGCCTGGCACTGTTCTTGTCATATCCGCTTTCTGTCGCTAACATCGTGTTTGGGTCATTATTTTCTTGTTCTTCACATACTTAGTGCCTGTGCACTTGGCTTTATTCTTGAACTTTGTCGTCTTCTTGACTATTTTTCTCTTTTTTCATTCAATCTTCTGGCTTTTTCTCTTTCTAGCTCTTTTGCTTAAATCCGTCATTGTTCCAAGCTTTCAAGCTTCGCGAATCTTCGTTCCTCTCCTCCTTGAAGCTTACGTCATTCTTTCATTGTCGCCGGACTTTGGCAATTCTCATTCCGCTTCCTCTTTCTGGTAAGCCATTGTTCCTCCTAGTTTTATTTCTTGTTGCTTTCCAAGAAGCTCTGCTTCATTGTTAATCACCATTGTTGTTTTACCCGTTGTTTCCAAATCATCTTCTGTTGATTTCCACCACTGTTCTTGGCTTCACACACCTGTGCAATCTTTTTGTCTTGATTTCGTGATAGCTTCATCACCATGCTTGATTACGAATTACATTTTTGTTTCTGTTTTCTATGTCTTTTTCCAGATTCTTGCTTTCAATCCTTGCCTTCAAACTCCGAGGTACCAATCGCCGAGAAGAGCCTTGATCAAACTCTTCGGAAGATCGATGCTGAGCTCGAGGCCGAGAAGGCTGCTAAGAAGTCTTCCCAACTGTCTTCTATATCCTGCCATTGATGCCGAGTAGTTTTGTTTCCTTCTTTTACTCCTTGTACCTTGTACCTTATACTTTGTCCGTTTTTGTATGCTTTTAATCCGACCGACGTGCCATTTTTGTAGTCTGAATAATTTATTTTTCAATATTCAGGCCGAAGTGCCTTCTTTCTTCTTTAAATGCATTTCTCTGATTTCTTCTTTGAATGTATGTCTTTTTTTTTTCCTGCTCTTGTATGATTCTATACTTAGAATAAGTTGCATGTCTTTAAAGTACACCTTGACTATGCAATCTCTTCGAGTAAAATACCTCTGTCACAACTTCTAATCTTGCTCATCTCGACCTTGTCCTAACATTTGAAAATATTGTAACAAATATTTTCACAAGTGTTGCTTAAGACTTGTCACTTTCTCAATGTCTTCTATCAAGACTTCAGTTTTCCATATTTCAAGTTTTGACAACCTGGTAGTCTCGGCAAGTACGCAGATATTGCTTAGGCTTGACTTTAACTTGTAAATTTTTCTCAAAAATTTCAACAAGTGTTTAACCATCATCCTTTATCATAACCTTGGCTTAATTTTAGCTTGTAAATTTTTCTCAAAATTTCAACAAGTGTTAAACCATCTTCCTTTATCATGACTTCAGTTTAACTATAACTTGTAAATTCACACAGAATTTCAACAAGTATTTAAACCAATGTTCTTCCGATACAACCTCGGTTTAACTTCAACTTGTAAATTCACACAGAATTTCAACAAGTATTTAAACCAATCTTCTTCCGATACGACCTCAATTTAACTTTAACTTGTAAATTCACACAAAATTTCAACAAGTATTAAATATCACATCGATTTAACTTCTTCACACAGAATTTCAACAAGTGTTAAACATCACATCGGTTTAACTTCAACTTGTAAATTCACACAGAATTTCAACAAGTGTTAAATATCATCTCGGTTTAACTTCAACTTGTAAATTCACACAGAATTTCAACAAGTGTTAAATATCACATCGGTTTAACTTCAACTTATAAATTCACACAGAATTTCAACAAGTGTTAAACATCATCTCGGTTTAATTTCAACTTGTAAATTGCTACAAATTTCAACAAGTGGTAAACATCATATCGGTTTGACCAACTTGTAAATTGCTACAAATTTCAACAAGTGGTAAACATCATATCAGTTTAACCAATTTGTAAATTGCTACAAATTTCAACAAGTGGTAAACATATTATTCTTCTCTCTGCCCCCTGCATGGCTTCCACATACTCCTTTACGAACCTTATAAAAGGTCTTTAACCTGACTAACTGCAATCCAACCTTGTGTGTTTTCTTTTTTATCTTCTAGGATCTGAGATTTGCTCACTAAGCTCTTCTCTTTTCGGACTTAAGTGCCGAGATCTTGTCTGCTAGAATCTTGGATCTGCTTACTCAGGTTAAGCTCTTGTATTCTCAGACCTACTCATCTAGGCCGAGATCATGTCTTCTAAGATCCGGGATCTGGAATCCAGGATCTGCTCACTTAGGCTGAGCTCTCGTCTTCTCAGGCCTACTTGTCTAGGCTGAGATCATGTCTTCTCGAATCCGGGATCCAGAATCTGGAATCTGGGATCTGCTCACTCAGGATGAGTTCTTCTATACTTGAATGTTATCTCATTGGGAGCGCTCATGCCCCCTGTCTTTGCATCCCTTTTGG
Organism: Camellia lanceoleosa; assembly: GCA_025200525.1. Taxonomy (NCBI): domain Eukaryota; kingdom Viridiplantae; phylum Streptophyta; class Magnoliopsida; order Ericales; family Theaceae; genus Camellia; species Camellia lanceoleosa. The sequence goes on from CM045768.1 coordinate 24,928,640, forward strand.
AAGGGTCTTCGTTCCTCCGCAGGTATCTATCCTTCCATACCTGGAGGTCATCTTCGTTGTAGTATCCGCTTCGATCTTGTGAAACCCCGCATTTTTATATAATAAAAAATATATTTTTTTTTAATTTTCTTAAATAATTATTCACAATATTTTAAATTTAATAGTCTGTATATTTTTATACTGAACATTTTTTTTAATAAAATAAAATAAAATATTTTTGACTTTATATTATTGTTCAGTATTAATTTTTGAAATTTGTGATATTTTTATTATATTTTTCTCTATATTTTTGTAATCAAATTACACTAGAACCTAATATTTTCTGTACTAAAACCCAATCAAAAACCATGGGTTTGCTCCCCAAGTTTTCTCGCTTTCCACCTTCAACGTGTAATCATCTTATGTATGTAAAAAAAATAATAATAATAAATAAATAAAATAAATAAATAAATAAAAAACGTGGTGGACATACTGATGGCATACCACCAAGTGTTCAACTTCTTTTTCTTTTTCTTTTTTTTTTAAAAAAAATTCTTTTCATTTTCTTTTATCTTCTTTTACTCTTCCTCATTTTTTTTTCCATAAATTGAACCAAACTTTTCTTCACATTCTTCATATTTTCCTTCACTTCCAACTTCATCTTTCTCTCCCTCTCCATCGATTCTCCCTCTCCCTCCACCTCTCATTCTCAAAACTCTCTTCCTCCTTCCTTATCTATGTTTTTCCTCCTCCCCCCCGACCTCCATAGCCATGGCCTCAACCCATACTATCACCCTCCGAACCACCAATCCGCGAACTTCACCACCATTGGCGCACCGTCGGACCGCCACCACCACCATCACCAATTCCATTATCATCTAGAACCACCATTCACAAAGTGTTGTAAGTGAAGAAAGAGAAAAAGAAGGAAGATGGAGGAGAAAGAAACAAAGTTAGAGAAGTTTATTTTGAAGTTCAAAAGTTGATTTTAAACACTTTTCGGCATGCCAAAACCATTCATTCCGGGAAGAAGTGAGACAAATAGGCCATGTAAGATGAAGTACGAAGTAAGTTGAAGAGATTGGCGAAAGAATGAAGTAAAACCGTTAAGAATTAAGAAAGTTATGGGGTCCGAAAGATAGTTTGAAAAAAATGTCCGAGACGGTAGGAAAATAATCTTATTTTTGTCAAATTTTGGAGATCCGACGGCATGCAAAAAGAAACGGAACGAGGCGTGTGAGTAGTGAACCAAAAACTAGGCCGTGAGGTGAATCCAATGACAGAAAAATTAGATAAAACGGAGTTACGATGAAGAAGATATAAGTATTTGAACTGGTGACATTGAAACTAAAATTCTGGGTCTCTCTGACATGCATGCTGGGGCTGTTGGAGAAGATGAACTAAATTTTATCCAGTGTTTCTCGGCCCATGGTGCTACAGTGCATCCTAGTACATTTAGGTTAATCGAGTGGTCCTATGACTTTGGGGATGACCACCCTTAGGTTTTTCGACGTGTAGAATCCATTTTTGGGGCTAGATCTTGCAAATTGTAAGTCTAAGATGATGATCAACAACTAAAAGTTCTAAGAGAATCCAATGGAAGATCAACGGTGAGATCGCATCCGATTAATGTGAAATTTTAGCAAGACGATCGTGGAGCCAGGACGGTCATATCTTACAATCAGAATCATAAATCAAATTCGGAGGATAAATCGTTAGCAACTTAACATAATAAGAAAAGCCTCTCAACCCTTTCATTTTTTTTTTTATATTTGAAATTTCAGATTATACACATATGATAAAATGTTTAAACTTGTAGATAGAATTTTATTTATAATTGTATGAAAATTTATGATGGTATATCAAATATTGGTAGTCTGAAAATCATGAAAATCATGACAATATTGTGGAGTTTGGACTTGCATGTGTAGTTTATGCAATTAAAAAGATTATTGAAGATGTTATTTGGCCCTTTAAATCTGTCAGAAAGTTGTACGAATTTTTAGACAATTTTACACTCGAAATTTGAAGATAATTTATTCTACAAAGTTGTTTATAATGATGTCTAGTTCATCCACAAAATTTTTCAACAATTATTGAGTTTTGTACGAATTTATACAGAGTTTTAACAAAATCTGGAGCTATAGGCAGATTTTATTATGTATTTGAAAAATCATTAAAAATTTTATATTAAACCAAATCTGATAATTTCTAAGCAAAAAATGAAATTTGAGAAGTCTATTTTCATAATAAATTTTTAGATTATGTAATTGATTTATAAATTTAAGTATGGAATTAATTTAAGAAAATGTGATAAATCTGTGTCATGAACATTCTTGGAATTTTTAAGAATTATTTATAATTTATTTTTAGAAACTGCTTTCTGAAAAACAACCATAACCTGTTTATTGAGTATTCTGTAGAGTTATATGAATTTTAGAGTTGTATAAGTAATTTATTTATAATTTCATTTGCAAGATATACATTCTGAAAATTTTGACAGATTAAGGAGGAATCAAAAAAAATAAAAAATAAAATAATCTCTTCAATTGTTTTCCTTGGACTAAAATTTAATATGGTGCTAATCTAATCTTGTAGATTAAAAATCCATGCACGTGTGTGATTATGATTTATTTCTTCTTTTTGGTGTCTACATCATTATTTTATACCATGGTTTAAATAAATTGTTTATTTAAATTTTGTACATTGTTTACTATCGTGTGACATGTGTAATATTTTATGTTAGGAATTTTAATGAGTTGGTAAACCATTATTTGTGATTAAAAATTGAAATTATTGGTGATTAATACCAAAATTAACTGAAATGATTAACGGCATACACAAAGTTAACAAATGACGGTTAATATCAGTTGTTCAGGGTGAGTATTGGTTTTAAAGAGTGTACGAAATTAAGGGTTGACGGTCAATACCGGTTGTTCAGGGTGAGCCCTGGTTTTGAGAATTCTCACGTAAATTGTGTTGCGAAACTCTAAGATGGCACGGGACTTATTTGAACCCTTTTCGGTATTCAGTTTTGAAATAAGGGTGGATGTGCAGGTGGCACACAGGGAGGTTACTTACCCCTGGCAGACCGTTTCTTCGGGGCAGACCACGGATGCCACTACTTGGGTATATAACTCCGAACGTGGGCATCCCTGATAGTTATGATTGGTAACACTTAAATATTTGACCAAGGGAGAGTTTCAAATTAACCATTGCCATGCTTAGTGGTTGCTAAGTTAAGTCTCTTTGGTGAGATTTTCGAGTGTTACCTAATTTATTAAAATTATTGAAATTATTTTAATGGTTGTAATTTATGTTTACAATTATATTGTTATCTCATGTTTATAATCTTATTATTTTTCTCTTAAAAAGAATGGTAGGTTAGTTATGTTTTCTTACTGTGTTGCAAAACTCATGGCATATATTTTTGTTGCCTTGGCGTTTTATTCCAGGTTTTGGCGAGGAAATAATTGAAGCTGAAATGGAGTTGACACTAACGTAAAGCCTTGGCTGACTTGAAATCATGACTAAAGTCAAATAACTTTATTATCTTATATATTAGCTATTAAGGACCTTATAATTTCATTTGATGTTGTGTTTGGATAATTTTAAGTTTTTATTTAATATTATTTGAACATTTGGTTATGTACGAGAGTTGGAATGCTCTATTAAGATGTCAACTTTTTAGTTTATTAAGTCATTTTGTTTATATAATTTTCCCTTGATGTTCCAAAAATTTAGGACGTCACAGATCTGTTGTCTTTGGTGCGTCACCTTCCTGGCTGGTGTCTTTCACTCCGTGACTCTGGTCACGAGTTTCTATGTTGCGGTTGTCCCCTTCAACGTCGAGGTTGATAGGTCTCCCATTTCCAACAAGAGCGTTGTCTCCAGTCTGATCCTTCTGTCCGTCATTGACCATCCATTCTTCTTTCTTTCATTGGCCATCTATTCTTCTTTCTTTCCCACAAACGGCGTCAAATTGTGTGAGTGATTTTCTGACCACACTGCCTGCTTAGTAACTAGCTGGAGAGCACCGGCAGAATAGATGGCACCTGGCTAACTTGCAACAGAAATATAAGAATCTCGCAGTGGTTCGTCCACCCGAGGGCACTTCGACGATCAAGTCAGTATATCTCTCAAAGATAAATCAAGTGCTAAACTCACAAGCTTGAGCATAAAAAGCATACTTTAGACCCATGGGGGTGTCTCTCTTTTATAGCCAACATAAACCTAATCCCAATAGAAGCCTAACTTCTATGGACTCAGGATTACTGCTAATCTTGGTCTCCCAGTAAGATTAGGATAAACTCTCTAAGAGTCTTATTTTAATACAAACTGAAGTCTTCTCTCATTCTAGGACTCTTGTCCCTCATCCAGGTTGAGTTCCCTTTTCATTCTAGGACTCTTGTCCCTTATCCACTTATCTCGGATTCTGATATCTTCGAAGATAACCTCGGCTTGCCGAGATCACCTCAGCGTCACGACCAGGACACGTGGCACCTCGACTAACACATCAGCGTCACCTTGCCACGTGTTGGTACTCAGAAAATATATCCCCACACACATTAATCTACAATATATCACATATAGTCCTCTACCCACACTCCATTCACGTTTGCCATTTATAAGTTTTGGCATGTTAACACCTAAAATTTTTAGAACACATTTAATGGTGATGTATACTTAATTTATAGATAACACTAATTAATTTAGGCTTGTGATTAAGAATAATTTATTATTATTATAATAGACTAATATTTTAGCTAATAAACAAGATAGTTATAAGAATAAACGCTTAAAGTGTTATAAGTGGTTGAAGGTGGCTAGTAGTGAATGCCCACCAGAGTGTCCAACAGTAGCAGCCCAAAATTTTTGAAAGTATCACACTAATATGAGGTCTTATCTATTCAAGTTTTTGAAAAGTTAAGACTTTCAACAATAATATATAGTTTTTTAAAATTTTCTTAGAGGCCTCAGACAAAAGCCTAAGTGGCTAATGGTTGAACCACATGTGGTGTCCAACTATATATATAAATAAAAGTTTTATCAGCAATCCCATTTGCATTAGTTGGAAACAAATAAAGAGGAAAATTGTCTTATTGATATAGAATTTTGTTGGAAAATTTGGTTTTATAAGTCTTATTTTGGATCAATTTTGAGCCCAAAATTGAGTGGGTCCCAAACGTTTTTTTGAGTGGGTCCAAAAAGGTGACGTGCTCCTTATTGCATGGCAAGTCACACGGTGAACACGGTTCGTCAAAACCATTTATAAGTGAATGAGAAGTTGACGTCGTTTTCGGGTTCGTGGAATGGACAATTAAAGAAGTAAATGTGGGTTTCTTTGAAATGGATTGTCCCACATTGAAACTTTAAGAGAGCTTTTGTGGGTATATAAGCTCTTGGTGTACTAACTTGAGTTGGGCCTCAATGAGCACCCTAAGTTTGTAGAAAGAATGAGTTATGGACAAATGGAACCTTGGCTCGAACCACCACACGAGCGCGTGCTGCCGCCGTCCGTCCGAGTGTGGGTATGGGTTGTGGGTCGGGTCGATTCTAATATTAATTTTTTGGAGAAAATTTATTTGAACTTTTTTCAAAAAAATTCTTAACGAAATTAATTCATTTTGAATTTAATTTTTCTGTCCATTTGTTACTTTCTCCAATCTAATTTTCCAAACAGATCAAACAGTCTAAACAGTTTCGGATCTGTTGGAACCCAAACAGTTATAAAACTACCAAACAGATTTAAATCTATCCAGCAGTTACCAACAGATAAAAACTGCTGCAGTTATTTGTCCATTTTTTGAACTGCACCTCTTCATTTGAATTTACATCTGTTCATTCAAATACAGCACCTGTTCGGACAGCCTTGGTTACCTATAAATACTGTCATTTCTAGCAGTCATTCTAATCCGAAAAATAGTCTGGAAAATTCTTTTTGCTATCCAATTTTGCTCTTTAGTTGCATTATTCTTCATATAATTTTTAGGGAAAAAAAACAAAGAGATTATAGAACACAGGTTTTGTTCGCCGAACAAATTGTTTAGGATGCTACTACAATTTGTGAAGATCATTGTATCCTGGGAAATAGATGCCATTTGTCCGTACGCACCGTAGCAGAGCAAATATGTCTTAAGGACAGAGTGTCACACACTCAACTTGATCTTTTATTATTCATTTGGTTCGATAAAATAAATTCAGTAAGTTATTTATTTTATTTGTTTGATTTGGTTTCAATTTATTTTTTACACAGAAGATTGTTCCAACAATCTTAAGACAGACTCGAATTATTCTGTTTACAGAATTTTTTGTTTGTTTCCTTTCTTCTTTCTTCTTATTACAGAAATTATTTTCTGTGATTTTACAAAATAATATTCTGGTTGGAAACAAATAGTAGTAATATACTGTTTGA